>JAJJWW010002925.1:0-628924 GCA_023531295.1 Papaver armeniacum
GAATAACTTTATGTAGTTTACTAGCTCTTAACCCGTGCCGAAACGGCACGGGCATAATTTTTCATCTGGATATTAAATTTAGTATTTTTATTAATTATGGAGTTTACTTGTCATTATAAAGTGAATGTAAAATCAATAGATATTTTTATTCTTCAGTCCACTAATCTTTTATCATGTATTCATATATGATTCTTTCCAGTATGTTTGAGAGTTTGACATTCTCCAAAATAATGTATCTTTCGAGCCGTACCCAATCAGAATTATTTTTCACATATTCTTCCACAAAAAACCAATAAATTTATGAAATGTCAAAACCAAATTTATTCCGGCTAGAACAAATTAATAAATCAAGTGGTGGTCCATGGATATGGGTGTTTCCATAAATTCTTTCATTCCGGCTACGGCGATTTAAAGAATGAAATCTATCTTTTTAGATCTTTTTATTAGGTGTTCATTTGAAATAATAAACTCTGATTTTTGTTGTGTGCTCATGTTAAAGAATGATCTCTATTTTAGATCTTGAATTATTAGGAGTTCATTCAAAACAATGAACTTTAGTATTCTCATCTGGATATTAAATTTAGTATTTTTATTAATTATGGAGTTTACTTGTCATTATAAAGTGAATGTAAAATCAATAGTTTTTTTTATTCTTCAGTCCACTAATCTTTTATCATGTATTCATATATGATTCTTTCCAGTATGTTTGAGAGTTTGACATTCTCCAAAATAATGTATCTTCCCGAGCCGTACCCAATCAGAATTATTTTTCACATATTCTTCCACAAAAAACCAACGATATATGATATGTTTTATAGTTTGCAAAGACAAAAAAAAATATTATCAATCATTTGAAACGGTATTTTCCTTGTGCATCTCCCTTATTTTAGAGACCGCGTAAAACCAAAATATTGAACTATGTAGGTGTTTATAGGTGAAAATCGTTTCTGCTGATTTCGGTAAATTGAGTGAGAAACTGGTTGAAACCCTAAACAAATGTGCGGCACGTGAGCACTTTATAGATTCGAGAGATCAATCTGTACAAGTCCGGCCTAAACCAAGAAATGGCCGTTCCAGACTTGCTTCGGTCACAAAGTGGGAGAAGAAGGGTTGATTTAGGGAGGAAGCAAAGAAAGGTGTTGAGACCAGAATAATTCCGGAGAGTAGCGTCTCGACTTGTATCGTAAAGTGGAAGCTTCGTAAGCTTGCAAGAGATGGAAGCTTTTGGGAGAGCTTGCAAAGTTGCCTTTTCCGACAGTGTAGTATTTTTCTTCTGACCGAGACTTGTTGTCTGGTGGAAATAGGTAAGACCTATTTATACAAGTCGAGATTGAAACATACCCTGGCCTCATGAAGGAAGAGAGTAAAGGGTGAAATAATGGGAGGAGGTGGTAACCGATTTGGTGTTTAATGAGTGAAAACGTTTTCACCATTATTTCCTCTTTTATTTGACCGCTTTATTCCTTTTCACGCTTTCTTAATGTGAGCGTAATGTACGATGCAAGCTGTGACCGCCAAACCAAAACCCTGGAAAGCATCCCCGCCTTGTGTTGATATCTCGAGTGTTGGTTGCACCTTGAGTGCAAGTGGCGCTGCTAGTCGCGCGTGTGGCATGTGCCATTGGCATGTGCGGAATGCCTTGGTGGTAGGTTGCACGGTTTGCAAGTTAGGCTACCAACGTGTATGTTTGGCATGTGCCAATGGCATGCGGGGCCGTTAGGGCCGTGGCTTTGGTAGGAAAAGCCGCTAGCGAGCATGTTTGGCATGGGCCAATGGCATGCGGGGCCGTTAGGGCCGTGGCTTTGGTAGAAAAAGCCGCTAGCGAGCATGTTTGGCATGTGCCAATGGCATGCGGGGCCATTAGGGTCGTGGCTTTGGTAGGAAAAGCCGCTATCGAGCATGTTTGACATGTGCCAATGGCATGCGGGGCCGTTAGGGCCGTGGCTTTGGTAGGAAAAGCCGCTAGCAAGCATGTTTGGCATGGGCCAATGGCATGCGGGGCCGTTAGGGCCGTGGCTTTGGTAAAAAAAGCCGCTAGCGAGCATGTTTGGCATGTGCCAATGGCATGCGGGACCGTTAGGGCCGTGGCTTTGGTAGGAAAAGCCGCTATCGAGCATGTTTGGCATGTGCCAATGGCATGCGGGGCCGTTAGGGCCGTGGCTTTGGTAGGAAAAGCCGCTAGCGAGCATGTTTGGCATGTGCCAATGGCATGCGGGGCCGTTAGGGCCGTGGCTTTGGTAGGAAAAGCCGCTAGCGAGCATGTTTGGCATGTGCCAATGGCATGCGGGGCCGTGGCTTTGGTAGAAAAAGCCGCTAGCGAGCATGTTTGGCATGTGCCAATGACATGCGGGGCCGACTTGGCCTAGGTTGCGTGGTTTGTTAGCCTAGGGCGCTATATAATTTGGCATGCGTTAATGACATAGCGGCTTAGTTTGGCATGGTTGCCAATGAATGTGATACGTAGTTTGGTTTTAGCATTGTTTGCTCATGGTGCGCAGTACGCGGCTTTGGTTTGGCATGGTTGCCATGGTGCGCGAGTGCGGCTTGGTTTGGCATGGTTGCCACGGTGCACAGAGTGCGGCTTGGTTTGGCATGGTTGCCATGGTGCGCAGAGTGCGGCTTGTTTGGCATGGTTGCCATGGTGCACAGAGTGCGGGTTGGTTTGGCATGGTTGCCATGGTGCGCAGTGCGGCTTGGTTTGGCATGGTTGCCATGGTGCAGAGTGAGGCTTGGTTTTTGGAATTACGGTTACTCAGGTCGAAAACCCTAATCTGGGTATTTTGAAAAAATACCCCTATTAATTATTTACACTGAGTTAAATGCTCTTAGTTAATGTGTTGCGGGTAACACTAGGTCATGGGGTTTTACGATTTTACCCCTTGTTTAGAAACCACCATCAACATTAAGTCCCCCGTTTAGCTCGTAACAGGGCTTTGTTGCGAGGTAAGCATAAGATGGTGACAAACTATCAACAACAAACCGTAAAGAGAATTGAGGAGGCTTGTCCGACCTTTTATAAATAGGATTTTGAATCCTTGCCTCCGGTAGCTTTGCACGTCGGAAGCGGCGCAACTTGTGGGGCCGGTGCAGCTTGGGCGACATTGGGGAGTTGGCGTGAGTTGGGAACTGAGTGTGCTAGCTGGTGGGATCGGCTATGCGTGCTTGCAGGCGTGCCTTGGGGAACTGAGCGTGCTAGCTGGTGGGACCGATGCAAAATGTGGAAGTTGTGCGTGCTTGCGGGCGTGACTTGGGAAACGTGCTAGGCGGGTGGGACCGACGCAAAATGTGGAAGTTGTGCGTGCTTATGTGCGTGACTTGGGAAATCGAGCATGCCGGCCGGCGGGACCGGCGCAAGGTGGGCGTGCTTGCGGGCGTGGTTTGGGAAGTCGGTGCAATTGGTGGGTAGGTGCGACGTTGGGAAGCTAGCGTGAGTTGGGAAACTGAGCGTGCTAGCCGGTGGGACCGGCGCAACTTGGGCGATATTGGGAAGTTGGGCGCCCTTGTGGGCCCGCTTCTCACGCGCACGATTTTGGGAAAGGTAAATCCTTCCCTATTTCAGAATCCTCATGCCTATATATATAAAGTCCCTTTCTCCAATCTTGCACTTTCATCCTTTCCTCCCGGTAGAGAGTCATAAAGAAAAACCATCTTCCGTGTATGTCTTCAGACTTCCCTTTTTATGTAGGTGTAATCCTTAAGAGTAGGCGCTTTCCTTTATATATTGCGCATATAATTTCCTGGCGTGTCTCTTGTGGAAAATATCCTATGTATGCAACCAAGGGAAATATTGCATATATTATTCGAACCCGTAGGAAATATTGCATATATGAATTTTCAGTCCTGAAAGAAGTATTTGAATCCTGAAGAAAATACTGCGTGTGTATTTTGAACTCGTAGAGAATGCTCCGCATATAATTCTGAACCCGAAGAACGATACTGTAGGCGTATTTGAGCCCCTATGAAATACTGCATGTGTATTTTGAACCCGTAAAGAATGCCCCGTATATAATTCTGAACCCGAAGAACGATACTGTAGGCATATTTGAGCCCGTATGAAATACTGCATGTTATTTTGAACCCGTAAAGAATGCCCCGTATATAATTCTGAAGCCGAAGAACGATACTGTAGGCGTACTTGAGCCCGTATGAAATACTGCATATATAGTCTTGAACCCGGAATTAAATACGCGTATATAGTCTTGAACCGAATAAAATATCACAGTATATAGTCTTGAACCAGATATAGGAATAAAATACGCCCTCCTTTTTTTTTTTTGTTGGGTGCGATTATATGTCAGGGAGATAACTCCGTCTTTCTCTGTTTGTTTTGCGCAGATATCTTATTACCAAATTATTATAAAAGAATCTGATAAGATGTTACCTGAATCAAATTTCACTTCGTCAAAGGATGCTCATAATTCCAAACCGAACATAGATGATGAATTCTTCGCTAGAGCCCTCGCCCTCGCTCGGGAAGAATCACCAGGTTTCGTGCCAATTTTGTTAACCGGTGGTGAAGATGAAAAGAAGACACGTTCAGTTCGCCCAGAGAATACCATACGGTTCTGCCTTCATAAAGGGGTATATTCCTCTTCTAACATTGATTTCAGGATGTGTCAAAGCCCATTGCGTTCTTTTGATAGATGGGTTGAGTTCATGGTGAGTAGGGAGCACATAAATACCAGCTTTACTCGAGCGCAGATTATTGATGCTGTCAGGGCTTCAGTAAATCTCCAGATTAGGAAGGATATCCCGGGCTTGGTTGCTTTCGTCTCCAGATGGTGATCGGACACCCATACGATCATATGCAGATGGGGTGAAATAACTTTCTCCTTGGAGAGCATGGCTCTCTTGCTGAAACTTCCGGTGACTGGGAATCTCAAAATCCAATTATCTGTAAGTGAGGTGAAGATGCGGGATGACCTTGCCGCTAAGTTGGGGGATTTCGCTCGGAAAGACTCCATTGCAAAGTCGAAGGACTCGTCCGGGAAAGAGGATGAAAGGTGCCCTTACGGTTGGTGGATATCTCAATGGTTTCCGGACGAGTGGAGCTTGAACGTAAAAGCGGTGATCTTCATGTCGCAAAGATTTTTGGCTCTCTCGATTGTCTAGAGATATTTTTGATGATGGTTACGGCAAGAAAGGAATAAGACCAGAGCTGCTAGCGGTTCTTTGTGAAGTTGGCAAAGGGTGAAGTTCTTCCCATTGGCAAGCTGTTCCTCGGTTCTCTGCATGTGCATCTGGATCCCCTAGTCGCGAATATGCAAGTTTCGAATGGTTTCATGAAACTAGATTCATATGTGCACGTTGCTTTTCTGCAAGTCTGGCTATGGGAGCACTTTGAGAAGTATGCTCCGAAACCGTTGCCTTCGCTTCCCGCGAGTTGGGGAGGCTCCCGAATTCTTCGATGGGTGAAAAAGCGTCCAAGAGTTGGCGTGAGCTTGGTTAGCTTTCTCGATAAGTCGCATGAAATCAATTTTCGCCCATGGGAACCGGTCCATATGTCAGTGACTCAAATTGACACCTTTGCTTCTGCTCCGATCATGTCTTTGTCTTCTGATGGCGATTTGAGCGTTGGTGAAAACTTGTTTATTCAAAGCTGCATGCCCGGTTATATGCCGTCTTTCTTCATGGGGTCTTTCCATATAGCTGCTTACAATATTGACCTTGCTGCTCGTCACATGGGTTTCGATCAAGGGGTGCCTCTTGCTTACCAGCCGGTGATCCCTAAGGATTCATTGCGTGCCGCCCTTGATGCCAGTGCCCTTGAGCCGGGTATCCGCCATCCCTTCTTTCAATCAAGAAGAGTAGCTTCGACGACCTTCGGTTATAATGAGTTCGGTGTGACGAGTTTATTATGATCCAAGATTTTGTGAATAACGTGGTGGAGAACGTTCGTTGTAAACCTTCCCGGTTTTGAAGAAGTATCCAATGTTGAGGGATCCCAAGCGAAAGTTGCCTAGCAACTCGGGAAAGTCCCCGAGCCGTGGAACGGAGAACGAAGAATCCTTTGGCGGCTTAGGGACGGTTTCAAAAGATCCTCCCGCAGCTCTCGTGTCTTTCGGTTCTTCCAATAATCAGGTATGTGTCGCCTCTTCATTGGTTTGTCCCAAAACACGTGAATTTCTGCTGAAAACATGTGTCTTGTTTCCTCCAGGGCTTCGGTAGTGTTAACGCTTTCGCTGCCCTTGCACGTTGCCAGGAGACGAAAATTTCTTCAAAGAATTCCAGCAGCATTGAACCTTCTCATAGCGATGATGAGTCGGGGAAAGAAGAAGGTTCGACAAGCGAGAGTGATTCCTCTGGCAGCACTGGCTCTTTTTCGGGAAGTGGTGCGGTGAGTTTCGAGTTTCTTTTCTTTCTTCTTCCATTTCTTCTTTTTGAAAAAATGTATGACTCAAGTTTGCAGGAGGAATCCGGTTCGGAGGATGATTCCGGGGTAGAGTCACACAAAAACTTGCCTTTGGTGACCACTGCTGGTGACTTGAGATGGGCGTTAGCCAATTGTAGGAGCACGAGACGTGGTTCAAACGACGGATGATTCTCTCGATGGTTGCTGTCGTAGACATGGAAGAAGACCCTCTGCGAGTCGTGAGGCCAGTGCGAGTGCCATTTTGATCCCCGCACTGGTTCCCTATCCCGGTCATGTGCTGGTTGGCGGCTTTATGCCACTAAGCATGAGGCGTTGTATACCAGAATCTGGGAGAAGTACGGACATATGGCCACAACCAAGAAGGTCACTAGTCGATTTGCGCTAGTTAAGCGTGTGGAGGAGGCTTTATCTTCCATCGAGGATATGCGCGAGGTGACTGGTCACACCATTTCTAAAGACGTCTTTGCCAACTGGGAGCATCATCACGACGTGTGCGTGGCAAAGGAGTTCAACACTCGTGGTTCGTCGAAGGCCTTCCGAGATCCAAAAGTTGAAAGATGCAAACAATCGAAAAGCCTTTACGCCGAGGAGATTGCACGACGGAGGTGGAACTCGAAAGGCTTTCCAAGATGTTGACTATGAAGAGAGCGGCTCTTGAAGATGCAAAGTTGATTTTCTCCAAGAAAAGCAAGCTTCATTGGATGATTTTCCTTGAACGTTTCTTGTCAAACTTTCATTTAGGTTCTTTTTTTTTTGAAAGACATATTGGATGTCTCGTTTAAAGCTTGACCTTTGATAGACAGCTGATAGCTTTTTAGGGTATCGGATTATTTCTGGGATGAAAGGTTTTGATAATATGACTATGATTATGTTTTTGGAAAGGAATACTCCTTTTATGAAAGTGCGTGCTAGCAATAGGCACAAGAGTATGACGGTTTTATTAAGAACCTAAATAGATCGTTTATCTTGCCCAATTTAAATTTATTCACTTGCAAACACGCCTCTCTCCAGTAAAGGCGGCTTTGCTTTGGTAGCATCGCTGATTAGTCCCCGATTGCTGATAGCGTTTTTCAGCGATTCCCAGTTTTTCGGTGTAGTTTTAACAACCGATAACCGGTTGTCCGCGATTGAGTCGGACCGAGTCGCAAGTCCCCAATTGCTGGTAGCATCTTCAACGAGTCCCCGTTTTCGGGTGTAGTTTACAACGGTAAGGTCGTCCGGGCAATCGAGTCGGATCGAGTGGTCTTCCCTACCATCTTGACATCTGGGTCGAAGAACGAGATCGACAGTCTGACATTGTAGCCGATAGATCAATCCTCCCGCTGTGGTCGCCAATTGTTTATAGGTGAAAATCGTTTCTGCCGATTTCGGTAAATTGAGTGAGAAACTGGTTCAAACCCTAAACAAATGTCCGCACGTGAGCACTTTATAGATTCGAGAGATCAATCATGCACAAGTCCCGGCCTAAACCAAGAAATGGCCGTTCCCAGACTTGCTTCGGTCACAAAGTGGAGAAGAAGGGTTGATTTGGGGAGGGAAGCAAAGAAAGGTGTTGAGACCAGAATAATTCCTAGAGGCTTCGTAAGCTTGCAAGAGATGGAAGCTTTTGGGAGAGCTTGCAAAGTTGCCTTTTCTGAGAGTGTAGTATTTTTCTCCGACCGAGACTTGTTGGGGGTGGAAATAGGTAAGACCTATTTATACAAGTCGAGATTGAAACGCACTGCCCTGGCCTCATGAAGGAAGAGAGTAAAGGGTGAAATAATAGGAGGAGGTGGTAACCGATTTGGTGTTTAATGAGTGAAAACGTTTTCACCATTATTTCCTCTTTTATTTGACCGCTTTATTCCTTTTCACGCTTTCTTAATGTGAGCGTAGTGTATCCGCAAGTTTGTGACCGCCAAACCAAAACCCCTGGAAAGCATCCCCGCTTTGTGTTGATATCTCGAGTGTTGGTTGCACCTTGAGTGCAAGTGGCGCTGCTAGTAGCGCGTGTGGCATGTGCCATTGGCATGTGCGGAATGCCTTGGTGGTAGGTTGCACGGTTCGCAAGTTAGGCTACCAGCGTGTATGTTTGGCATGTGCCAATGGCATGCGGGGCCGTTAGGGCCGTGGCTTTGGTAGGAAAAGCCGCTAGCGAGCATGTTTGGCATGTGCCAATGGCATGCGGGGCCGTGGCTTTGGTAGAAAAAAGCCGCTAGAGAGCATGTTTGGCATGTGCCAATGGCATGCGGGGCCGTGGCTTTGGTAGGAAAAGCCGCTATCGAGCATGTTTGGCATGTGCCAATGGCATGCGGGGCCGTTAGGGCCGTGGCTTTAGTAGGAAAAGCCGCTAGCGAGCATGTTTGGCATGGGCCAATGGCATGCGGGGTCATAGTGGCCGTGGCTTTGGTAGAAAAAGCGCTAGCGAGCATGTTTGGCATGTGCCAATGGCATGCGGGGCCGTTAGGGCCGTGGCTTTGGTAGGAAAAGCCGCTATCGAGCATGTTTGGCATGTGCCAATGGCATGCGGGCCGTTAGGGCCGTGGCTTTGGTAGGAAAAGCATTAGCGAGCATGTTTGGCATGTGCCAATGGCATGCGGGGCCGTTAGGGCCGTGGCTTTGGTAGGAAAAGCCCCTAGCGAGCATGTTTGGTGTGTGCCAATGGCATGCGGGGCCGTTAGGGCCGTGGCTTTGGTAGAAAAAGCCGCTAGCGACCATGTTTGGCATGTGCCAATGACATGTGGGGCCGACTTGGCCTAGGTTGCGTGGTTTGTTAGCCTAGGGCGCTATATTTGGCATGCGCTAATGACATAGCGGCTTAGTTTGGCATGGTTGCCAATGAATGTGATACGTAGTTTGGTTTTAGCGTTGTTTGCTCATGGTGCGCAGTACGCGGCTTTGGTTTGGCATGGTTGCCATGGTGCGCAGAGTGCGGCTTGGTTTGGCATGGTTGCCACGGTGCGCAGAGTGCGGCTTGGTTTGGCATGGTTGCCACGGTGCGCAGAGTGCGGCTTGGTTTGGCATGGTTGCCATGGTGCGCAGAGTGCGGCTTGGTTTTTGGAATTAGGTTACGCGGTCGAAAACCCTAACTGGGTATTTTGATAAAATACCCCTATTAATTATTTACACCTGAGTTAAATGCTCTTAGTTAATGTGTTGCGGGTAACACTAGGTCATGGGGTTTTACGATTTTACCCCTTGTTTAGAAACCACCATCAACAGTAGGTTAAAAAAATTTAAAACACTCGAACTCGTTCGTCCCGTAAATAATTTTGTACGTATTAACAATGTCAAGATTCTTATTGATTTTGTCCCCTTTAAAAATGGTCCAAAAAGATTAAAACTCAGAATGGACTCTACACAAAAAATCAATATACAAAAAATCAATAGACAAAAAATTACTTATTATAGAGATGTGTCGTTATGGTAAGTGTTGTACCCTAATTATGTACTCCCTCCGTTTCTAAAAAAGAGATATTTTCACTTTTCCAGTTTGGCCTATTTTTAGGCTAAAATGAAAAAGTGAAAGTATCTCTTTTCCAAAAATAGAGGGAGTATATTTTTTGCATATTTCTTTGTACTGTATTATAAAATAAAGCTTCGC
This sequence comes from Papaver armeniacum, assembly GCA_023531295.1. Taxonomy (NCBI): domain Eukaryota; kingdom Viridiplantae; phylum Streptophyta; class Magnoliopsida; order Ranunculales; family Papaveraceae; genus Papaver; species Papaver armeniacum. The sequence continues at coordinate 9,957 of JAJJWW010002925.1, forward strand.
TAAGTTAGGAAAGATAATGTCCGGTCCTGATTTTTCCTCCCAATTGGTAAATTCACGGTTGCGGTCGATCCCATGAATACACACTTTAATTGAGAAAAATTCATTACATATTCTCTTATTCCCATCTCAAAAGTCTAAATCAAAATTGAAAAATTTGATCAACTTAAAATAACAAACCTACCTTCCTATAACTAAACAATTGATTCTCTCGCTCACACTCGGTAGGATGAGTGGGTTTGAAAACTCTAATTCCTTACTTTGGAGCAAACAAAAGTCAGAAATAAAGTTGGGAAGGGAGATATATGAGTAAAAAAGTTCAATTGAAATAATTTTATTAATTAGTGTCTCATTAATCTATCGTAATGAATAATTTATTAAATTTTCATCATTAAATGTCCTGTTAATTGATCTAATAAATATGTATTTTTATAGTAAATAATCCATATATCAAAGTTTATATGATACAAAAGTGAAAAATACGATATGGCAAGATAAAGGACCCCTCCTCTTAACTCATTCATATATATCAAAGTCTAGACAACTTAGGCAAGATAAAGGGCCCTTCCTCTGGATTCATTCTTAGGAAAGCTAAATTTACGGCTGTAAAATGATCAGTTTAATTAACTTTCAATAATAAATACTCCCTCCGTTTTAGGAAAAGTGATACTTTCACTTTTTCATTTTTGCCTAAAAATAGGCCAAATTGAAAAAGGGAAAGTATCACTTTTCCTAAAACGGAGGTAGTATTCTATTAATATTTTATAATAAATATTTCTTGAATTAATCAAATAAATATATTTTCATTAATACCATACATAATAAATTTATTTTATTTTAAATCAGTAGGCATTAATAGTACGTAGTTGTGATGGTGGGCGGGGGTGGTGGATCGGCGGTGGGGATAATGGTGGTGGGTGTTGGTGATAATGGTGGAGTGATGACGTTAATGGTGGTGGTGGTGGAGTGGTAGTGGGATGAGAAAGGTGTCCTAAGGTAGATAAATTATTTAGTTTCCCTTAGTTAATTATTTATTTTTATTTTTTTTGATATTATTTTTTAAATTTTTGTTTTTTCTCTTATTTTTTAAATTAAAATAAATATTAAAAGCCAGATTTTTCTAGGGAGAAGATAAATCAATAGCTGTGGTTTTAAGATTTATCGGGTCTGGGTATGAAACCTATAAATAAAATAAAATTGACCATATACAAGGCTACACGCGAATCAATTGTAATTGATTTATATTTTCATATCTCTCTCTATTCCCATTTTTTGTGATGATTTTTGTTTATGCGTTTCCTCATCGACTTCATATGATTATGCATGCTTGAGAAACAGTTCATGGTAATAGGTAAAGAGATAGATAAGTAGATAAGAAACAAAATGGATCAAGAATTACAAATTATTAAACTTTAAGAAGACACAAATCTATGTAAATTTAGAATAATTTATATCACCAAAGGGAAAAAAATAATTCCTGAAGCTAACCGATTTTGTAACATTAATCCGATTGATTTTGAATTAATTTTGTGTTTTTAGATTTGTTACAAATTTGGTGAACGACCTTTGATGATTCCATAAATTTGGTGAATGACCTTTGATGATCCATGGATATTGGTGTTTCCATAAATTCTTTCATTCCGGCTACAGCGATTTAAAGAATGAAATCTATCTTTTTAGATCTTTTTATTAGGTGTTCATTTGAAATAATAAACTCTGATTTTTGTTGTGTGCTCATGTTAAAGAATGATCTCTATTTTAGATCTTGAATTATTAGGAGTTCATTCAAAACAATGAACTTTAGTATTTTCATCTGGATATTAAATTTAGTATTTTTATTAATTATGGATTTTACTTGTCATTATAAAGTGAATGTAAAATCAATAGATTTTTTTATTCTTCAGTCCACTAATCTTTTATCATGTATTCATATATGATTCTTTCCAGTATGTTTGAGAGTTTGACATTCTCCAAAATAATGTATCTTCCCGAGCCGTACCCAATCAGAATTATTTTTCACATATTCTTCCACAAAAAACCAACGATATATGATATGTTTTATAGTTTGCAAAGACAAAAAAAATATTATCAATCATTTGAAACGGTATTTTCCTTGTGCATCTCCCTTATTTTAGTGACCGCGTAAAACCAAAATATTGAACTATGTAGGTTAAAAAAATTTAAAACACTCGATCTCGTTCGTCCCGTAAATAATTGTGTACGTATTAACAATGTCAAGATTCTTGTTGATTTTGTCCCCTTTAAAAATGGTCCAAAAAGATTAAAACTCAGAATGGACTCTACAATACATATTACATTGTATGTTTTTATAATCCGAATAACATAAATAAATACTAATTCATTTATCCAAGTCATTGTATTATAAAACGTTAAGCCATTTCAAATGTCAACCCATTCAGCTCAGAAAATATATATCTCCAATTCTTCAAAATCGTCAGACAATCTACGACATTGATCTTCTAAATGTGAGATTATTCGCTGCTTAAAAATATAGCTAGTAGTCAAATGGTTAACCACTTGACCTAATGCCAATAGACTATGTTATCCATCATTATTGAACAAAAATAACATTCTACCATTTAATAAGAAATATGTGAGACGATGCGAAATTACTCACTGGTGCAATTTGGTCACCAATACTTACGACTACAAAAACACTATCCACCATTTTGTTGTTACTGAAATAGCTTCCATCACCATTTCCAACCACACGACAACGTTTTTTCCTTTACACCACTGTGATCCACTTAATAAATGTTGGCCAATTTAGACATTAGTTAATCGAATTATATTTAATATCATTATTTAATAAAAATATTTGTTAATAGAATAATTTAGTTATTATCGTTTTTGATGCAACGTCTACCATGGAAAATTAATATAATGGTTATCATGCAAGATAAATGAAAAATTAGTAATCTGTTAAATAAATTTTAGACGTTAGATAAATTTTTAATCATTAGTTATGAGAAACACTTACAACCTTAGACCTACTGAAAAAATCAACCACAACTTCCGTAATAATGTTATTTTTGTTCCAACGACATACAATAAACATTTTTTCACTACGGCATCGAACTCGCACCACCGCCACGTAACGACTCATTAGCACTACCTTTTCCACCACCATCACTATCGTCCATAGGCTCCATGCATCACCACTCTCAAACACCACCCTGGTTATCCCTAATTTCTATTGATATAATTATTAATATAATTATTATTTATTTAATAAAAATATATTTAGAAAAATGGAATTGGATAAAAAATTTTTTAAAAGTTATTATGTTTCTTAATTAACAAATTTATTATTTATTTAATGAAGTATATTTATTAAGATAATTATAAGACATTTATGATAAGAGATTAATTAAGTATTTATTTTAAGAAATTAATGATACAATAATGATGTAAACAACCACAACCATAGATTTAGCTTTTCCCAGAATGCATCCGGACCGCTTTTTATCCAGGCTAAGTTGTCCATGCTATGCTTTATAAGGGAGATTAAATTATCAATGGAATCTTTTTCTTTCTTGTTTAAAAATAAAATAAAAAATCGAAGTGAAAGAGACCGGATAAGAGTCAACGGGTAACCGGCCGGGGTTTCGGGTCATAAACCCGCGTGTTATATCTTCCCATCCTCAAATCTTAGCCATCGAAAGACTGGATTTCAGCCAGACTATATCTATATATACACTCGTTTTCAGCCAGCCCTAAGAATTCATGTCAAAACCCTAGAATTCGACAGAGGGGTTTCAATCAACAGCGTTTCCTCTGGTTATCTTCCTCCGTCACATTAAATCGCACCAGTTGTCAAGGAAATTTTGGTACTAATTTCTGGTAATATTCCTACCACGGCTTCTAAGAACTAGGGGATTTTTTTTTTTCTAGGGTTTTTTGCTTATAACTATAACTTGTTATTTTAATTATAAAAATTGCTTCTAATTGGGGATCAATTCCATATTCTAGCGTTCTTTGGAATAGTAGTAGTTATTATGCTGTTTTACTTCGTCATTAAAGATTTTGATGAAATTAATTTGCAGAAACATGAGGCACTCAGATCGGATCGGAGTTAGCAACGGTGTCAGTAGAATTGCTCGAGCTAAAATGGCTATGAAGCTAGCCGCTAAAAATCTTCGCGAAGCTAAGCTCCATGAAGCCAAAATACTGGCCGAGGTATTGGAAGCCAGAAGGTTTCGTGATGAAGCCAATACACGTATTGAGGAACTTAGAGCGAAAATAATGGAGGCGAAATCTCGAGAAGTGGTGGTGAAGGTCCCTATAAAAGGATGAAATCTATTAACTATGAAGAGGAGGATGACTGCACAAACATTCCTAAGGTATTAACTTAAATATTTGAAAGACTGATGTGTGCTCTTTAATTTATACCAATTAGATACAGATGGTTTAGGAGAGTCACAAAAATTTACTTATTCTTTATTTTTGCTGGATCCTAAATGTAAAAATATTAAGAAGGTGGGCCTCCTTCTCCATCGAAACATTAAATTAATTGTAGTTGATACAGGATATTTTAAAAAAGGAATTAACCGAATTTCCCAATGTCGTTGATACAGGATATTTTAATTGTCGTTGATACAGGATATTTTTGTCCGATTATTATATTGTCGAAATTATTATTTTAGCACTATTTGCCCAAGAAGGGACTAACAAATTTTATTATTTTGTTATTTTAGCGAGTATTAATTTACAGAGATTCTACTGTATTTAGTTTTCTTTTTGCGATAATCATACTTTTTTGTGTCAAGAATGTAGAATTCAAGGTTGTTTGGTTTGTATGACCAAACTGTTGAAAACAGGGTTGTCGACAGCCGAAAACAATTTGAATTGCATGTTTGCAACTAAATTTATTTACCTAGTAACCATTCATTTACGCAATAATTTTCGTTTACTCCAACTGATTTTCTTCATGTTTGAAGGTGAATACAAGTACAACTATTGCCACGGTGGGAGGGCCGACCGAAGACCTTGACGAAACGATACCACTACGTGATTGCACGGATGCGGATTCTTAAAGGAAAAAAAAAAATGTTCAGAATTTTTTTATCATAATTCTAATTTGTAAAACAAAATTGAATTAGTTTGATAATATAAAAAAGAAAACTCTTCTATTTAAATCTTTAGAGATTCTCAACAACAACTCTCTCTCTCGCTCATCAGCTAAAGTAGTTAATGGGCAGTCTTCCTGCTGGTCAACCTGAAAGCATGTCAATATGTTCACAAAACCCACTTGAACCGGATAATTTCAGAAGGCAAGGTCATATGATCATTGATTCATTGATTTCCTTGCTGATTACTACAAAAATGTTGAGAGTTATCATGTTACTGCTAGAAGTCAAGTTGAGCCTGGATACTTGCGTAAACAGCTCCAAACAGCAACCGAGTCCAAATTAGCTGATACCATCCCTGGTCTTACTCATTGGCAGAGTCCAGATTACTTAGCACTGGATTTAATGTTGTGGGCTTCAACTGGATGTCTTCACCAGCGGCAACCGAGTTAGTACGCTTCCCATATTATTTCGAACCATTTTTTGGGGACCATGGATTTTCGGTGGACCATGGTTCTATTTTTAATATGACATTAAGAAGTAAATCATGATCACCCCTTATCTAGATATTTCTATTAATACCTAAATTACCTTCCTGATTAATTTTGAGTAATGATTAGTTAGTGTTAATAATAGTTAGTGTAATGATTAGTGAAATGATTAAGTTAAAGATAATTAGTGAGATTAAAAAACCAAATGGTTTTTTTTTAGGGTGTTCTTGTATATACCCGAAAAACACTAACGGTACCCCTATGAACTAGTTATGTTAGTTATAATATGGTTAACGTGAGAATCCTTGATTTTTTTGAATTTTGTTATACTCATACCCCGCAGTTTGTAAGGAAAAAAATTCCTTGTATAGAATATACTCCTTGCATGTGCGTATAATAAAAATCATGATGATGAAATGATTATCGAAATCATGATGATAATATGATAATAAAAATCATGATGATCGAAATTTGATGGGAAAAGTTATTATTGTGGTTTGCTGTTGATATATATATGTAAATGTTACCTCGGCAAAAATGGATGTACAACATGATGATGACATGATGGCTTCCTAGGTCTAGGTGCCACATAACGAGTTCTAAAATTTTGCTATCACAAAATCAAGTTTTGTAAATTAATATAGTGCGTACTGTTCCGTGAATAACCATTGTTTTTACCCATTGTCTTCAATATCGAACGGTATTTTAGTTTCCCAGGGATCCTCATCTCATAGCGAGTAATCGTGATACCAGGAGATATGGCACATACAGTAAATCCTAGGCTAAAGCAATCTTTGTTTTGAAAGTACCCATTTTGGTAAAAAGATCAGTAGTAATTGTAATTGTAATTGCAACTGGGGTTTGTTCCCTTCTCTACAGATGTTGTTGTCGTTAGGGTTTCCAAGGAATCTATGTTTCCCCTTCACGGAGGATTAAGGTTAGAGCAATTAAGGTTAGTGCGATTAAGCTTTACCGCTAAAGAGGTTGTTAGATCAAGATCTGTGAAGACAGTTGAGAAGAAGAAAAACTCCGTTTTCTTGTCAATTTTGGAGAAGATAGGTTCGTGTTCTTGTTTATCTCGGGGGTACGCGAATTTTTGAAGATTGATGGGTAGGTATATAAGTGTTGGGGGTAAGTAGATAAAGGGGTATCCTTAGTATTTCTAGGGGTATATTCAAGAACACCCTTTTTTAAAAAAAAATAGAATTATTGAGAGAGTAAAGTTAGAGAAGATGAAGAAGTAAAACATGGATTTTACCAACCACAACCGGAGGAAGAGTATTTGGGCACCCAGGTATGTTTCAAACTTAGATAATGTTGGTTGAATTGATCCAAAATTTCAAAAAAAATATGAATTATTTAAGTAGATTTGGGCTTGTTCGGTTACCTTATGTGAAGAACAGGTAACCGAACACATCGGAAAGTATAGTTCGGTTACTTTTTCCAAACACGCAGGTTACCGAACTCGATCTTAATGGAAGTTTTTAGTCGTTCGGTTAACACGCAGGTTACCGAACTATAGCTACAAACTGCATTTATTAAAGATTGTGCCTCTGGGGTTGTTTGGTTGTTTTGACAACACGGAGTACAAACCCATGCTGAACTGGGTGTGTAGTTATGTTGCAAACTTCGCTATTTAAAGACACATGAGTTAGCGTTAAATGATGGATGCCCGAATTACCATGAGATAGAATATGCTCTTGATTTGAACTTCCATCTCAGTTTCAAACATCCTAAGTTTGCTTAATTTTATTGTCAGTGTTTTTTGTTTTGATATTTCCAGTAAATGCATCCATACAATATATCAACAAGCAATATATGATATATTTTGAGACCGAAGCAAAATGAATCTTATGTCACTTTGTCATAAAATACGGCTCGAAAACAGATTTCTTGTGATTTCCCATTTGCCATGCACCTTGCAACTAAAGTGATATTCATATGAACCTCTAGGGTGTGGATCTACTTCTAATTATACTGTCAACAGAACATAACTAGAACAACTGCCCTTATTGGGCTAATAATTTGGTGCAAGTTAAATCAAAAATATGATTAGAAAAAGAAGAAAAACAGTCTGGTGCACGGGCACAAATCTAATACTCCCTCCGTCCCACTATTAGATGACCTACTTAGTTTAAAATTTTATCCCACTATTAGTTGACCTATTTCGGGGATATTTCTAAAATTATCCTTTTAATTGATTATCGGTAGTATAAGAAATATGTATAATTTGATATCCATGTTTATATTCGTTACGTAAGTGTTTTAAAATGTTTTTAAATGATACAAAATTTACAAAAATCCATGGTATAGTTTGAGAGATAAATCAATTCTAAATTTTAAAAATTATTATCATAAGGGTATAATTGTAAAAAATGCTCTCTTTTATTCATTGCCTTAAGAATTGTGCAAAATTGAATTAGGTCTTTTTTTTTTTTTTGGTAATTCAATTTTCATTAATGGAAACCAAGATTACATAGATCTCAAGTACATCAAATTGAAAAAATCAAAAGAAACAACAAGCTTGTACTCCCTCCGTCCCTAATTAGATGAGCTACTTGTAGTTTGCACAAATTTTAAGGCAAGGAGGAAAGTGAAGTATATTTAAGTATTTTTGACAATTATACCCTTATGGGCAATAATTAGTTAAATTTAGAAACGATTTATCTCTTAAACTATACCACGGTTTTTTATAAACTTTATACCATTGAAAAGCATTTTAAAACACCTACGCAACGAATATAAACATGACTATCAAATAATACATATTTCTTATAAAAAAATAATCAATTAAAAGGGTAGTTTTAGAAATATCCCCTTAATTAGTGAAATAACTCATCTATTTGTGGACAAAACTAAAAACCAAGTAGCTCATCTAATTAGGGACGGAGGGAGTACATGATTGAAAATTCCGACAAGGAAAAGAGAAGGCATTCCAAATACTGACCTAATACAAGAATGTAAGAACCGATCGAATCGGAGAGAAGATGGTCTTCATAATATTCATGCACCATTTGATAAATCGTCTTCCTGATGAAGTAATGCTCCAATGGTATAGGAGTAATCTGCAAATTTGTTTACCGGAGAATAGAGAGTAATCTGAATCCGCCGATATACTTGAACAAACATATAATCAAGATCAAGTAACCATTAAAATAAAAGAGAATCACCATTAAGGTGAAGACAAGAATCACCAACAAGGTGAAGATAAAAATCACCATGAAGGTGATTTTTTCTCTTTTTCTCTTGGAAGATGATAAAGTAGGTTTTTATTTCTCTTTTTCTCCTGGAAAAGAGGAGAGAGAGAGAGAGCAGATGAGTGTAGTGAGTTTTATTGACTAGGTCATCTAATAGTGGGATGAAAGGAGTATATTGTAAAGTTTATTCAAAATTAAAGGCGACCGTGGTTACTAAACAAGCAGGGCATTATTTTACTCACCGGAGGATTTATTGATGAAACAAAAAGGAAACAAAACAAAGAGGGGGACATAAAGCCGTAACATCTGACAAAAGGAACTGAAAAGTAAGAAACAAAGTAGAAACCTTATTACCCGATGATATATACGGCATTACTGGTAACTGATCGTTGTTATCATATTGACGCAACAAGACTACTGCTAGGAGTAGCAGGAGTCCATGTAAACGCAATAGTATTTAATTCCAGCAACAGGAATCTTGCCTCCATCCTCGAAACTCACTTCTGTTGCTGGAATTAAATACTCTGTAGAGGTCAGTTCATTCCCATTGTCTTTATCATTGACGAGAATCATTCCAATACCACCAGCACTCTTCACCCCTTTTCCATGATTTGATTCACCGTCGTCATCACAAACAATGAGCTTTCCAGCCAAGATAGTGCTCGAGTTGAATTTTCCTTCTCGGCACAGGCTGCTATTAGCATCACCGGCATAGAATAATTTTATTTCTCCTTGTGGAATAGATTCTCCAGAATATAATGAAACGCCATCAATAACCCTACCCTCCCCTAAAATTACATCCGCTGGAAATTCCCTGTCAAGCGTGGATGCTGCAACTGTGAGTATCCATGGGGCAAGATTATCAGAAGTATATGGACCAGGACCTTCATTTCCTGCAGAACAGGAAACCAGGATACCTTTTTCCATAGCACCAAAAGCGCCAACTGCAATGTTGTCTTTATTGTATTCTTCTTGTGGATCATGTCCGTCCCCACCAACGGATAAAGAAATCACATCGACACCATCTGCGACAGCTTGATCAAATGCAGCTAAAATATCTGATTCAGCGCACCCAAGATTATCACCCCAGCATATCTTGTAAACAGCAATTCTAGCCTTTGTTGCTATTCCTTTCGCTTCTCCAACTGCATAACCAAAGAAACTTGCATTCTTAACTGAAGATCCTGCTGCAGTTGATGAAGTATGTGTACCATGTCTATTCATGTCTCTTGTTGATCTTGAATCTTCACCAGTAGCATTTATCATATGACCAATGTCAGCTTCATATCCTTCATAAAATGCCCTGGCCCCAATTATCTTTCTGTTGCAAGACTTTTCTGGGAAATCAGGGCCAGTCTCGCACGTACCATTCCATCTAGCAGGCACTGGAGATAGTCCAGTGTCTCTAAAACTCTGGCGTTCTGGCCAGATTCCACTATCAAGAACACCAGTGATAACATCATCAGCATAGTTTGATACAGGCCAAAGACCAAAGTCATTGGACAAACCAGGAAAGCTTGGAGTATGAGTTGTGTGCACTTGGCGAATTCTTTCTGGAATAATCGATATGATTCCTGGAACACTTCCAAGATGATTGGCTTGAGAAGGTGTAAGTCTAGCAGCGAATCCATTAATGACATTTGTGTATGTATAAAGAATTCTCTGTGGATGATGAGCCGAAGGAGCAAGAGATTGGACAGTTGAGTGATACCATTCATGGTGAGTAGAGAAGTTGGAAGGCTTGTCGGATTTGAAGACATGAACAATGTAAGTCTGTGGTTGTTCAACATCAATAGCCGATGACAAAGGCAGAGAAATCGAAGAAGGGGCGAGTACTAGTAGAGAAAATAGGAGAAGAAGAGAAATGAAGGATGCAGCTGAAGAAGGCATTGTTGCAATCTGATTGTTGTATAGGAAATGAAGGATTGTTATGGTTATGCACAAAATTTGACATATATATATATAGGAAAAACAGTTCAGCACTTTTATATATATATATATATACGTTGTTTATTAGCGATGGTGGCCAGCCACGGTTTATTAATCTTTTTATTAATTTATTTTTGCAGTAAAAAAACGAGGCGGCTTCTTATATCAATCGTATGTAGTCTAATTTTCAGTTGCAGAAATCAAAAAGCATGAATTCGAAGGACCAGTCATATAGCTGAATAAGAAAGGCAGTTACACCAACAAGCTACTCCAGTTGAACAGACATTGAAATGATGAAGGGAGTGATGCTCCAGTAGATGAGATGAAAAATCAAGCCCCTAGACCTTCTCTGGGTTCCATGAATTTCAAGCGCATAAGTGCAGACACGGCTACTCAGCTGGAAACTCCAATCACGAAACTGGAATGTTTTAATGCTCTAAAAGGTTTAAGACATAACAAGGCTCCTGGTCAAGACGGATTTCAAGTCTCAATCATTAGAAAGTGCTGGAACTTTATGAAAGATGATATCATGCATGAGAGTTGTTAGGGATTTCAACAAATGGGGATCGATGAATTGGAGGTTAAAGTCTGCGTTCCTCTCTCTGATTCCTAAGAAAGATGTAGTGGAAGAAATCAATGATTTTAGGCCTATTGGTCTAATGAACAACATTTATAAAATGATTTCGAAGGTGTTAGCGGAGCGTCTCAAGTTAGTGCTTCCCACGGTTATCTCTCACCAACAAATGGCATTCATCAAGGAAGACAGATACTAGACTGCGCTCTTCTAGCGAACGAAGGCATCGACTCAAGAATCAAGAGTGGAATTCCTGGGGTCATATGCAAAATTGACTTTGATAAAGCCTTTGACCATGTTTCTTGGGATTTTGTGGAAGAGATGCTTGAGAAAATGGGCTTTGGAATTTTTTGGAGGAAGTGGATACAGGGATGCATCACAGACACACCCCTTTCAGTACTGGTTAATGGCTCCGCCAATGCTAAATTTTCCACTGGGAAAGGGATGACCATAGGTGATCCTTTCTCCCCGTTTCTTTTTTTTTTGATTGTCTCTGAGGCTTTAAATGTTTTGTTTTAGACTGGTAATGAACAAGGCTACCTAGGAGGTTTCTCGATGAGCCAAAACAGAGTCAACATAAGCCATCTCCAGTTTGCAGATGATACGTTGGTGTTCCTAGATGACTCCATAGAACAAATGAATTATATAAGATTCTATCTCCTTGCCTTTGAATTGATTTCAGACCTGCACATAAATTTTGCGAAATGCTATATTTTTGGAGTACCAGGTGCAAGTTACTTGTCTCAAATGACGATGATGCTAGGTTGCAAATCAGAGAGTCTTCCTTCTTCTTTCCTTGGTCTGCCATTGTGGGACTTCTTCTTGGGCTCTCAAAAGTGGGAAAACATTATAGAAAGATGGAAGAACATTCTATGCTCTTGGAAACGATCATGCCTCAATAAAGCGGGTAAGTTAACTTTAATTAAAAGTGTACCCTCAAGTATCCTGATATATATGGTTTCTCTCTTTATAGCAATGTTAAATTGGTGAGGGTCAAGACTCGGTTATTGGACAGTGGGCAAATTTTCTCGGTGAAATCAACATACTTTTGGCTGCCAAAGGAACATCAAATTGTTTCCAAAAATCTGAGTGTTTGGTCCAGATCTTGGCAACACGAGATTTGGATTTTTCCTTAGGCAAGTCTTTCACAAAAAACTTCCCACAATGGACATATTATACGAGAAAGGAAAATTGCTAGTAAACGGTTGTCTTATGTGTCTTCAGCGAGGAGAATCTATGACACATCTTTTGCTTCACTGCCCATTTGCTACGAGTACTTGGTATCATTTCTTATCTTATATTAATAAAACTTGGGTTATGCCAGACTGTATTGACGTGGTTATCAAAGGGTGGTGCCGAATGCAGAAGTTTCCTTCTCCACTATTTGTTGGGAAATTTGGAACTGTAGGAATGATATAATCTTTGACGATGGGATAGCATACTTCAATCGTATTATATAACAAATCAAAGCTCAAGTTTATTTTGGTGTAAAAATTCTGACTCAATGCAGGGAGTTCATCTAGATCAAGCTAAGGCTAATTGGGATAGCTTCTTTGTAATTTAAGTTTTTATTTTCTTTGGATTTTTTGCCTAGGAGCCTTCAGGCTTAGGGTTTGCTAGGTCTTTTGTTTGTCTTAGCATTGGGTTTTTTTTCCCTTCTTGTTTGTTTTGTTTTTTTTTAAGATTTCTTAAAGAAAATTCTTACTTTTGCCGATTGAAATAAAAATAAAAAATGAGATGCCTGTGAACTATTCATCCAGGTTACATCAAAAATAACTTGGCATGTGTTGATTGTCCTCTAATCTTGACATGCTAATTACACTTATCAGTCTGTTGAGGATGTCTGTTATACTTAATACGTCCTGCTTGAATGAATGGATAATAAGTTGGATAAACAATGGAGTGGCAGGTAACAGTCAAGGCAGGATATATGCATGAAATGTTTTTAACTGTAGGTTTTACACATTGGCACATATGGAATGTTTTTGATAATGCTCAATTGCAGGTATATATATATCCTGGTTAGTAAGATTAAAAAAAAAGGACATTTCAAGTTGGAGCGAGAATAGACAAAGACTACTTTTAAATAGAAATGAGAGAATTTCTATTGAAACTGAAATCCCATGGACTGTATCGCAGTCTGGATTCATAAAAATCAATTTTAATGCATCTTTTTATAAACTTAAAAAATGTATGGGCGCGAGATTAATTGTAATTGATGATGCAAGTAGAATTCAAGGAGTCGGGTGTATACCATCAGTAGCAGAGGATGAAGAGCGGGATGAAGCATTCGAAGCAGTCAAGTTAGCTAATATGAACAGTTTTTCATGTCTACAATTAGAAGGAGACTGCCTGAATGTGGTCAATGCATTGAAAGGAAGTCAAAGCTCTATTTATTGGACAACAAATTCAATAATTAAAGATTGTTTTGTTTGGAAACTCATAAGGTTTTTAACAAGTGGACTGTCTCTCATATTCCAAGATAAATAAATAGTGTCGCTCATGAACTAGCAAAACAAGCTAGTAGTTCAATTACTTCAGTAGTTCTTCTAACTCTATTTTTTGGGAGTCGGTGACGTGTCTGGTTAGAGTCCCTCAGTGGAGGAAAATTATGCAACATGCCTTAATTATTATATGAATTTTTCTTTCCTATTGAAAAAACTAAAGGATGTCTGTTCCAACATCTCACGGATAAAATGTACCCGATCAATAGGCCCAAGTATGTTGGGCCTATTACAATCGTAGATTCTTGTCATTGTTTTTTAACAATTTAAAATTTGTCCAAGTATGTTGGGCGTATCATTTGTCCGCCGAACTTAGATTCGTAAATTAAAAAGAAATTAACAATATTTAAAAAAAAAAAAAAAAAACTAAAAAAATAAATTAAATTAAAAAATTATTTTTTTTAAAGAAAATATTTTTTCATTTTAAATTTAAAAATAATTTAAAAATATAAATAATAAGGGCATTTTTGCCATTATGAAAAATGGCTAGATAAGGGGCACCCTAGAAACACTATTTCCAACCCTGTTTTTGTCTTATTCAATATGCCCCAAAATTTTCATGTATGCCCGAAATGATGGTTCTTTTTTTTTTCAAAGAGGTAGCTACAAGTTGATTAATAGCAGTACTAATTTTCACATAATCAGGAGTTACTTTAATCATACCAAAGAAATCATCTACCTAGAGTTGGTATAGCCGTAAAATACATTTGTTACAGGAGTTCTTTGGTTGATTAAACAGCACTGAGTACAAACCCATTGTGAACGGGGTGTATAACTCTGTTGCAAACTTCTCCGTTAATGACGATTGAGTTAGCATTACACAGATATCCAGATGAATTAGAGTTCAATAGATGCCTAAATGTCTTCACCATGAAATAGAATATGTCTTTGACTTGAACTCTCATCTCAGTTTCCTGAAACATCCTAACTTTGCCTAATTTTGTTGTCAATGTTCTTCGTTTTGATATTTCCAGTAATCGCATTCATACAATCTATTTACAAACAATAATATAAGAACAACTTTAAGATCTGTTGCGGCTGTAAGACGGAAACCTTCATGAACCGCTCAACTTGGCCCAAGTTTCAATCACCTGAATCTCCATCTTCTTCTTCTCTCAAGTCCCTGCATATGCTCCTAGCAGCTCTCCTTGAGAAGTACATAACATCCAACCGATTCCACCTTTTTTTCTATGAAGGACCAACACCCATCTGTTTTTATGATTGTAGTAGCAGGATCGAAAGGCTTAAGCCACCTACATTGGAGGTGACCAGGTCTTAATGGGTCGGGGTCTTCACGGACATCAATCAAAATTCAATAGATGCCTAAATATCTTCACCGTGACTTGAACTCTTATCTCAGTTTCCTCAAACATCCTCACTTTACTTAATTTTGTTGTCTGTGTTCTTGATTTTGATATTTCCAGTAAACGCATTCATATAATCTATCTACAACCAATAATATGATATATAGAGAGACCAATGCAAAATGAATCTTATGTGACCCGAAAACAGATTACTTGGGATTGCCCATTTGTCCTGCACTTTGCAACTGAAATTATTTTCGTATGAACCTACAGGATGTGAATCTACTTGTAATTATAGTGTCAACAGAACAGAACAAAACTAGAAAGACTACCCTTACTTGCCTAATAATTTGGTGTTCATGAACCCTTTAAATGAACTTGGAAGGTAAAGCTAAATGTCTCCGGTTAACGCTAGTGTACATGATGAAACAGATTAAGGAGAACCATTACCTACTAATAACGTCATGAGAAATTCTTTGTCTTTCTTCTCTACAGCAGCCCCTGAATTGTATTTAGGAATCCTTCAAATGTTTTCAATCATAACTAAATGTGGTTCCACTGATAGGCTTGTTGGAATCTTGGAACAATGAACAACACGTTAGACGTATCAAAATAATATGTAAAGAACTAATCCGAAACAACTCTACCGAAATAACTTGACGAGGGCAGAATCAAAGGTTCAACAAGTTCGCGGGTATACTCGAGTTGAGTAATTCTAAACTCCTCACAGCGAAGATGTGTCCAGGATAAGACTGCCCGATATAACTTGAGTTAGCACAACGCAAGTTACCCTCTCTTTGAACTCAACAACGGGGATGGAAAGTAAAACACCGCAAACTCACAAAAGCAAGAAGACAGAAAGATGGTCGCTTCTTGTGTGTTTTTAAAACAGAATTTCGAGTTGTATTTATAGGATGAAAATACTTGCAAATCAAGTTAGGTTATGGTTTTCTTCAAAAACAAGTAAAAGGAATTTACGCATAAATAAGACTCTTAAGAAAATAATTTTGGAATTAATCTCTTAAAGAAAAACTCGTCAAAAATAAATCCGTGTAAAAGAAGAACTTGGTGCATAATATATGCGCATATCCATAAGAATATGGTTATATAGTGGAACTCCTTCTCTATTGTACCCAATGTGGGACTAAAGAGAGATTCATTCACTCATAAAATGAGCAAGTATCCATGGACCCATAGGTCACTAGATCAAACCACACCATGACCAAAACATTTTTTATTAAAAGCTCATTTTTCTCCGACAAGGCTTTGGGACTACATAAAAACTGAAGATTAAGGATGGTACCTGCTGCACACCAGCTTTTTTGTTCTCACAATCACCACAATTCCCAGCCTTTTAGAATGATTAATTGGAGGATAGAAAAACTAATTGGGGGATATGTGCTGGCATAGTTTTCAGTGAAAACTGGCATGGTCAATGGACTACCGGCATTGAAAATCCAAGCAGGTAGCTACAGTAAAATATCCCCCAATTAGTTTTTCAATCTCCCAATTAATCATTCGCCTTTTAATGTATAAAAAAGATGAACCAGCCCATTATGGAAGATATTTCAAGTTATGATCTGGCATTGTTTCTAATTCCTCTACTTATGAACATGTATTCTGGAAACTTTTATCAATTCCCAAATCCTAAACTACCCATTAAGGAAAACGTGTAAGACAAACTCAACCTATTGGTTTGTCAAGTGAAGGTAATGCACAAATTGAAATCCACAAAAATATTGAATCTCTTTATTGATATCTTTTCTAGTTGAGAAATATTAAGAAAAATCAGGAACAAAAGATACATGAAGAAATCTATCAGTTCAAATTTTCGGGTGACTTATTTTAAACGAAAGAATATAATTAACAACAAAAATTGAAACTTCCGCCCGTTAACATGTTAAACAAGAGATAGTGACTCTTTAAACTCCGGATACCAATTAAAATATGCTCCTCACAGTTTCCTCAAACATCCTAATTTTTGACTTTCCAAAGTCCAAACATTTTCTAGAAAGTAACAAAAGATGATAGGAAACCAATACCAAAACTTATCCGGTATTACTACATTTTAAGAAGGCTATAAATAGAACACCAAGAAAAGAGGAGATAAATTAAATTTTTCATGATCTTGTCATAAATTCCAGCTCCACTAGAGGTGTAAAACGTGCCGGCCCGGCACACGAAATCGCGTGCTTCATGTGCCATGTGCCGTGCTGTGTTGTGCCAACGATTTAAGCGTGTTGTGTCGTGTTGTGCTTTACTATTCAAAAGCTAGGCACAACACACGAATAAACGTGTTGTGCCGTGATAGTACACGTGTTATAAACAATTTGAAGTCACTTAATGGTATACATTAAGTCGGACACTATCACGAGAACATATCATTTGAAATTATTTCAAGTAAAATTAACAAGTTTATTCAATAAATAGAAATATCCCATGAAATATAAAATTGGATCGCTGTCATGTAAACTAATGTTCTAGTCAAATATAGGTAACGACATTATAACAACGATATTGAAATATTTTTCCAAATATTTAAGTATTATATGTGTTGTTATAAAAATAAGCCAGCATAAAATGTCAAAAACTAGCTAGAATAGTGACTCTTTTGTGAAATATACACAAAATGTAATGTATTATGTCTTGTTATATTTTGGGCCACGTGCTTATCCGTGTCGCGTGTTGCTGTGTTATTGTGCCGATTAGGCTAACCTGCACATCCCATAAAATTAACGTGTTGGGCCGTGCTGGGCTAAATCACGTGCTGAGCTGGGCTCAAATTTTAGCGTGCTGGACTGTGCTCATGCTGGCACAACCCAATTTACACCTCTAAGCTCCACTATAGCACTTTTTTTTTTTTTTTTTTTTTGATGTCCTCCATTTTCATAACTCATGTGACATTCATGTAAGCGGTTAATCTAGAAGTAATTTTACTCAAAATATATAAAACTCCAACAACTGCACTTATTAGCCTAATCATTTCGTGTTGATGAACCATTCCGATCAACTTGTTATGGGGATTATACAAATTCGGGGTCACTTAAGCAAGCAGAACAAGCAAGTAAAAGGCTATCTGACAGAAGAAACCGTACTAGTTGAATGTATTCCCCATGTAAACGCGATTAGGCTCCATAATATGCGATTGTTTTTTGTTTTTTTTTTTATAAGAAGAGAAGATTTTATTTATGCACAAAAAATTTACATGTGGTAAATAAAAAGTATACAAATAAAATTAAGAAGAAAGAAGAATATTAAAAACAACACTAACTAAAATAGAAAAATAAAAAACCCTAAATCGAATGGAAGAAAAAATTCATAAGTTGCTCAAATTCAATTTCGCTTCATCATGATTTCACCTATTAAAGTAACATAGCAAATCCATCGTTGTTAAGCTCTTGAGACCAATGTAGTTAATATCGGATACCGGTTTGTCTCGGCCAGGGACCGGTACACTGGTATAACATTGTATCGGGGAAATTTCGGTTTCAAATATCGGTTCAATATCGGTTCCAAATTTTATATCTATAATTTTTATAATAAACATTTGTTTCACACATGAAAGGTATAAAGGGTATAGCAAGCTGGAATGTTTGATCATTTATGCATTTTTTTGACTCGGTGCGTGGAAGGTTAGACGAACATCATGGTCCATGTCCAAAGTACCAACTACTGCCAATGTTCCACGTGTTTTGAAAACTCAACGCATGAAAAACAACTGTAAATAAATTCTACAAAGATAAGTTATAATACTGTGTACAAAGAAAAGCATGGAAGAATAGAAAAAGGGAGTACGTCTCTCTATCATATCCACTCTATCTTTCTATTTATTTCGTCTTTTCTTTTAGTTCTCTTTTTTCTGCTGCTGAAGACCGAGAAGGAAAGAGGAAGCTCAATAACTTGCAAATTGCAATACAACCAAGATGAGATCTTGAAGCCAAAAGAAGTTTAGTTTAGTACTGTTGGGGCAAAATCAATGAAGGTGGGACTATATGATTGATTGATTTCAGACCCGTTCAACTAAAATATTTGATTTTGTTAGCAAATTTTGTGTATTTGTTTCAAGATTTGTTTTTTTGATGGACATGAATCCGAGAGATGTTGAACGTGAAGGTTCGAATGAATTATTTATTATTATACGGCAAAAAAAAGTGATGAAAAATACTCTCTCGGCTGTCTCGTTTCGTCTCGATTTCGGCCGATTCAAGCGAGATTATCGTTCAAATCTCGTCTCGGCGATTTTGATATTTCGTCTCGCTGTGGTGCCCAGACCGGAATTATCGGCGAAATCTCGGCCGAAACAGCCGAGATTGACTACACTGCCTGAGACACCATTACTACCATCCACAAGCAGAGAAGCAAACCCATTGTACCTTGAAAGACTTGAAGAAGAACTCGTTCTTCAGCAGCCATATCGTGACCACCGTCACCAAGTACCAGAAGGATCGTTTACCATATACCATTAATCCCCAAAAATACTATTACTAACACCATTACAGATTCCCAAACCATCATTGGAAACACCCAAAAACTAAGATCTTCACCAAGATCCTAGTGATCTTTTACCATGTACCATTAACCCAAAAAAACCATTACCAACACCTTTGCGGATTCCCAAAAACACCATTACCAACACCGAAACCATCACCAGTCATATCTTGATCACGTCACCAATATCAGAAAACCTTAAACCATTAATCACAAAAGTACCATTAAAAACACCATTATCAATCTCAAATCATCATTACCAACCCTGAACACCAAAATATCACACTAGAAACAAAACAAACCTAAGATTAAATATTTAAGCACTCATTCAGCTTGTTTGGATCTATGAAAGCGAGAATTTTGACGTGACAAAAACGATATTGACTTTGTCTACCGTATCCCATGAACCCCAAAAACACGAGAAAATATTTGATGGGGGCGTTTTTTGAAGGGGGCATAGGGGACAAAATACAAAATGATATAAATGAAATTTATATGAAATTTATACACATGCACATGATATAAATGAAATTTGTTTCCAAGAATATATACAAAATGTATTTTTGCAAAGAAAATTTGTTTTCATAATTGGTGTTGGTATTTTTAGAAACAAAATTTATTAATATCAAGTGCACGTGTCAACATATTATTGGTCCCCCATGTCCCCTTCAAAAAATGCCCCATCAAATATTTTCTCCAAAAACACCAATAACAACAACAACTAATGATTTCCATCTCCCATGAAATTATTATTCCATTAAGTTCATTTTCCAGAAAACAAAGTAAAAAAGAAAAAAATCTAAAAACTACCAAGTATTTAAACAATAAAGAAAATCGAATAAGATACTTGCTCGGATCTATCTTTAATGGACAGATCCGAGCAAGAAAGAGGAGGCGACAAATTTTTGCACCTAGGGTTTGAGAGGTTTGGAGAGAAAAGATAGATTCTTACCTTAATTATTCACATGTTTTATAAGAAAAAAATATATTATACACACTTCAGTGTGTGTGAAGTGGAGCCATACTATGCGATTGTCCAGGTTGGACGGTTTTTTTCTTTTTTTTTTTTTTTTTTTTTTCTTTTGTAATTTTTGTTGTCTGTCAAAAATCTCTAATTATTCTAGATATGTAAACTTTGTATATTCTATCTTAGTAATTAAATTTTTTCCTTCTTATATTATTATTGTGAGTTGAAATCTAACTGTTAAAAATCTTGTAAAAACACACTACTTATACGATCTTCCATGGACCATGCATGTAGCAACGTGACTTGTTTCACCCCCTCATTTCCTTAATAATTTGCATTTACCTAAAAAATATTTATTTGTTCAAAGACAATTAGGATATCCATGTTAGAGCGGACATCAAGAACTACAAACACAACATTCCAAATTGGACATAGTGCCCGATCAATGCTTTAACAAGTTGTGAATTTGAAACCTATGAACTGGCTCCATTCTTTGCTTTCTAATAATTTGATTCCTTTCAAGACGATTGAAATTTAATTTCTTTGAATGAAATATTATTTATGGTGTGATCCTACAATTTGAACAATAACATTAATTTCTATACAATCTGGAGCCGATTATAACAATTTTTGAGGCAAAACATAACTTTTACTATAGAAATCATACTAGTAGACATAGTGATTTATACAGTATTTCATTGTTTAAACAACAAGTAAGGAAACTGTAAACGCAAATTTGGCTGATGAGTAACAATGCTTCATAATCATATATTTACTGACGGAATGAGTTGATGTTCGAAACATACCCAAATGAATCTCAATTGAAAAGATGTCATGATGTTTTTACCCTGATATAAATTTTACATTTATGGATACTCTTGACTCAGTTTCCTCCAACATCCTAATTTTTACTAATTTTGATGTTTCTAATTTTCATGATGTTTCCTTTCCGTAGACTCATATGTGTATGAGCTACGGGTAGGGATATGATATATAGAGACAATTTTAAATGAATCTTTTGTGACTCATAAAATGCAGCTCTAAAACAGATTCCTGGTGATCGCCCGCTTGTCCTGCACTTTGCAGCTTCAATGCCATTCATGGGAACAGTACAAACCGTTTCAAACCAGCGGAAATGATGTCCCAACTAAACGTAATTGGATTTCTTAATACGCGTGGCCATCTATTTTATTACAACAAACTCAGATGAAAATTGGGTGGAAAATGTCTTAAATCCTGTTTGTCATGCTATTTTAAGAACTTGATCCCTTCCATTAGAGATGCTCTACGAAAATCTATCACAGATATCAATCTTCCATGACTTTTTCATAAAGACCAGCTCTATAACATATTTCTTGTGAATTTGTTACACACTCATGTAATATTAGCACCTGCTGCTGCACACCAAATTTTTGTTTTAAGAAGCACCTAAATTCTTAGTGTTTCAGTGTATGAAAAATATAAACCAGCCCATTAAGGAAGACGTTCCAAGTTATGATGTTGCATTGCTTCAAATTCCTCTACGTATAAACACGTATTACGGAAAAAGAATCCTATTCCTCCGACCAAGGAGATTGAACTTAATGAAAGTTCGGGTTTTGAATTGACTTTAAGGTAACGTCCTGAGAGATGCTTGCAAATTTCAGAGTTCTGAATTTGACAATCATTCATATCAATTTGGAAGCATATTCTCATCCGTCTTGGATACAGTAGAAACATTTTACCAATGGAGCGGGAGATTCGATGGTGTGTTACTCACTTTATCGGGCGAGACATCATATGAGATATTAAAAGGCTATGCTTTAATCTTCGTTCGTATCATATCTGGTGTGAAAGAAACAAGAGGATATTTCAGTCAACAACAAGAAGTGCTACTCAAATCTTACATACTATTCAGGTTGAGGTACGTATTAAAGTTTCGGCTTTAAATACTTCTATCCTAGACTCTGCATACAACAAGGATTTTATGAATAGATGGGACCTTAATATTTCTTATACTGTCCCGAGTACTATAACATGTTGTTGGGAGAAACCACAAACGAATTACGTCATTATTAATTCAGATGGTTCTCTTAGAAACACACTGCTGGCTATGGAGCTATCATCCGTAATAGCGAGGGAGAAGTGATATCTGCCACCACGGGTAGTACAATACCATCTACAATCACCATACATGAGCTACAAGGTTTATACTTGGGTCTAAGTTTAGCCTTAAACTCTAATCTCAGAAGAATAGAGTGTGGAACCGACTCGAAGACGGTTGTGGACATCATCAACCACCGGATTTGAACCGCCATGGACAAGTCTTCATATTGTTAGAGCTATAAGATCGAAGATCTCTCAATTGGATTCTTTCGCATCAAGCATATTTACCGTGAAACAAACAGAGTCTTTTGATTACCTTGCAAATCTACATCCTCTTTGTAGAGTTTTTTTAGATCATTTCCAGTTCCTTCGACGAAGATCCGAAGAAAATTATTTTCGAAGATAGAACAGGAAAAGCATACGTGGGACATATTGCATAATTTTTTTGTACTTATTTCCGTATGTATTAGTTCTTTGTAGTGGTTTTGGGATCCCTTTAAAACCCAAGCTTAATCGCCAAAAAAAAAATTTTGCAAAAAAAAAAAAATTGACTTAAAAGGTTGATATATTGAAAAAAAAGAATGAAACAAGGCTAAAACAGCCCCCATCTTTGTAAATTACAATCTATCTGGTGTCTATAATGACCTTCCAGTGAGAAACAAGTTCTCTAAAGAACACAGATTTGAAAATCTTATCATTCCCTCCCCAAACATAATAACCTTTTGATTTCTATAATTGTTTCTTCTTCACTTCTGTTTCTTCAATTTGAAATTCAATACAAATGCAATGTGGGGAAAAAGTCCTTATTTTCATTTAAAAAAGATGCCGAAACCAAAAGAACTTAATTTATGATACATGACATCTAAACAAACTAATTTCTTAATTAGTATTTGGACAATGAACGAATTTGGAGACACAACTTTTCCATAAAAAGTATATATAATATGAAAATATGAAAATATGATTTATTTTAATTTTATTTTTTTTGAATATATAATTAAAAATTGTATAAGATGGAGGATATCACAACTTTTGATGTATACTCTCGTCTCAGTTTCCTCAAACATCTTAATTTCTTCTAGTTTAACTATTTGTATTCTGACGTTTCCTTTCCAGCTGAACTCTTTCGTATAATCTACGAACAAAGATATGGTGTGTGTATATATATATATAGAGAGAGAAGACTAATGCTAAATGAGTTTTCCATGACTGTCATAAAATGCAGCTTGAGAACAGATTTCTTATGAGTTGCTCATTTTTCCAGCACTTCGCTGCAACTCAAATAACAATCGTAGATGATGAACCTCTAGGAAGTGAATCTAATAGTAATCTTACTATATACAGAACAGAACTGGGACAACTGCACTTGTTGGCCTAACAGTTTCGTGATATCCTAACATAGGTTGGGTTATCTCTTAAATAACTATATATTGTGTTTGTATGGGTTCTTATTCCATGTCAAGATAAGGATAGTACCTAAATTTTAGGAGGCTAAAAAGGTGGGATTTTGGAATTGCATGTAAAACTAGAATACCTTAATCCTTTCCTGGGTTAGACGGTTACTTTTATAACTAATTTTTTTATTTAAATATTTTGTATGCTCAGAACTAGATAATTATATGGTTTAGTTTTTTATTTCTTTTTCAATTAATTAATTCAGCTTGTATACAAGTCTTTTGACAAACAACATACTACACTAACCCACAATAGAAAACAAACATCATTTAAATTAACCATTGCCATGATAGTCTTGGATAAACCAAGGAACTCCCTAACCTGGACAATGTATTTCGTATCCAAGCTGCCAATAAGACCCTAAAGATCTTCTCTTATCAACCCGCAAGGTAGCTCAGTTTCTTTGTGTTAACTAATTATGGACTCTACACTTGCTGCAGTCTGCATACCAGATTTTTGTTCTCACAGACACTATAATTGTGAACCTTTTAATTAGTGTACAAAAATGATGAACCAGCCCATTAAAGAAACTATTTCTTATTGTGTTACACTGTTTCAAATCCTCAACTTATGAACATGTATTCTGCAAAAATTTACTGGTTCTCAAATCCTAAACAAGAAAAATCAAGAAAAAAAGATGCATGAAGAAATCTGAACCGATCATGCTTAATCTTCAATTGGAAGAATACAACTACCTACAAAAATTCAAACAAGTTAAACAAGAGAGAATGACCCTTCAATTCCATATGTTGTTCATGACTTGCCGATTAAAACCATCTTTTTTTTTTTTTTGATCAGAAAAGAAGATGTATTAGATTGAGAGAATATACGGGGAGCTACCAATGGTAGGAAAAAGAAAAAATAGTAAATTACATGAATAGATTTTCCCAATCTCTGAGAACAGAACTAGTAAAGTTGATATGAACTTGTCTTCCCGCGACAGAAGTCCAATGTAGGACTGATGTTTTAGGCTTTTAGCTTCATTAAAACCATCTATCCTTAATGTACATGTACATGCTCCTCACAGATTTCCTCAAACATCTTAATTTTTTACTTTCCCAACATTTTCCAGAAATAAACAAAAGATGATACAAAACCACTACCAAAACTTATTTGGAATAAACTAAAAGCATTTCAATCAAGAATGCTATAAATAGAACAGACAAGAAAAAACGGAGATAGAATGAATCTTCCATGAATTTTTCATAAAGACCATAACACATTTCTTGTGAATGTCGCACTTTTGCAGCTCATATGACATTCAAGCAAGAGGTTAAACTAGGAATAATTTTTGAGAACAGCAGAACTTGAACAAGCTGTACTTATTGGCCTAATCATTTCGTGTTTATGAGCCTTTCAAATCAACTTGTCATATGAAAATTATACAAATTTGGGGTCACCCAATCAAGCTGAATAAACCCCTATCCTAACACAATGTGATCCAATAACCATTATTAACAGAACAATCAAGTAAAAAGCTGTGCAAATTCATTAAACAGAAGAAATCATACTAGTTGGGCTCTGTACTACATGTACTCCATCGCTCCATTCAATCGCCCCGAATTCTGCTTTGGTCGAACCCACCGCTTCATTGATCAAGCTAGAGAAAGTAATCTCACAAGATAAGCTTTGTGCAGCTTCACTAAATACAAGCTTACTTGGTGAAACACTGATTTTAATAGATGATGGGCTATAAACCCTTGCCTTATAAACAGCATTAGCTGAGCTTCCGACCTTCTTAACCACTCTCTTGTATGTAAATCGTATTGTTTCCAAAAAGTACAGACAATGATGGGTAATTCAAATCACCAGGACTAGCCAAGCTGTATGACTCCCAATCAATTTTCTCTTTCGCAAAGACTCGATATCCGTTTTGAATTATATCCATTGGCGCAAAGGAATGCAATATAATCATTAGCTTCAATGTGGTAAACCAAACCTTTATTGAGTTCTCTGTGACTGATGCAACATGTCATTTATGCGCAACAAAGTACATACTTGTGATGGTAGAGTCTTTGCACGAGTTACAGTTTGAAGGATGGAAATCCTACTTTTGTGCAAAGTGCGACTGTATACATTTTAGACATGCTCAACGGGGAAATCAAGGAACATCGTTTGCTAAAGAGGTATTAGTTTAGGAACTTCTTTCCGAATTATTCAACTTGGATTGGAAATATATGCTCATCCTTCCCGGAATCCCGAAAGACATTCAAATTATAATCTCCATATTTTCTTCCTTAATGCGGTGAAAGTAAAACATAAGCTCCTAAAACGTGAAACAGTAATATACATGTACGTTTTAATTAAGCAACATTTCTCCATACATGTATATTACTGTTAAAAGTTAAAAGGATTCAGACAAAATCAGAACTAAATAAGACACAATCGAAGAATAATCACTGCCTCTGCTCCAAACAATCAAACATACACACACAAAAAAGCTCCCTAAATATGCTATAAGAATTGTGTTTGACATCAATCAAAACTAGCTCAAATTTTAACGTTGACAGTCTTATTAAATGAACTATATAACTTCTTGACAATAACAGTAAGTAATTTATGAAGAAACGCAGAGATATCATGATCAGTGTTGCGCCTGCTGGAGAGAGTCGATATCCTTATCCAGTTCAAAGAACCATTCCAATAGACGCCGGTTCTGGATGGCATACGAACCAGTATTATGAAATTTCTCTGCAAATCTTCAAAGCGGAAGCTTGGGAAGAGTATTTTGTGTGGGTACAAAATACCGCACACTCATTTAATATGCGAAATAACTCCATTGGTAGCAAGCGAATATGAACGCGTACGACATATCCAGGCTGACGAACCAGATGACATCACCTAAATTACAAGTAAAGTGTGAAGAACCAAGCGGTAATGAAGAAACCGTGCGTCAATGATAAAGTCTACGCGACATTGACGCACGTCAGATGCGAAATTAGGGGATTTATTAGCTGACCTCCACTATGTAAACTCCTATATAAGGGGCCGAGCGTCTTTGTAAAAGGAGGGATTTTTTTGGGCGAGCTCAGAGAAGAATTTTAGGAGAGAGAAAGTTATTTGCTCCCCAAGTTTGGGTTTCTTCATATCTTTGTACTTGTTCTAAGATTTTAATAAGAATTCTTGAGTATTTCAATATGGTTTCTTAGATTGTTTCATAGATTCTACTAAGGGTGTGGTTGTGAGATTTCTCGCAACTACATTGCACTAGAAATGAGCTCGGATGATATACCCTGTTGGCGAAATTCTTTCAAAAAAAAGTTCAGAATCATTCATAGTATTACTTCGCTTCATCCACAATTTTTAAGAGTTTTAAAAAATTCAGATCTATAAAAACAAACAGAAAGTTAGCATCTCAAAAAGTGATTTTCATTCATAACAATTTAGGAAAAGTAACAGGCAGAAGAAGAGGTGAATTGTTGATTCCGCAAAGATGGATGAAAGAAATAACGATTCCAGAAAAATCCAAGAACCGATCAAACAGAAAAACACTTGGAGGAACAAAGCAGAAGCAATAAGGATTATCAGAGCAAAAGAAGGAAGCAGGGGTATACAATGTAATAATTCAATAACAAAAATGGGTATTAATGATTTTCATGCAAAAATCACAGGAAAAATACACAAGCGCGACTCTGAAGGAAGGAAAATCATGACGGTGGAAAAAATATCTTCCTTGAAGGAATGGGAAAAGCAGAAGATAACATTCACAGCAGATGAAATACGGGAAGAAAATTTAAGGCGAACAGATCCCCTGGTGGTTACAGTAACCTAAAGCGAAAAGAAAGAAATGAAGGCGCGAAAGCATAAGAAGAATGGGCGATAAATAGAACCTTGGTAGACACAGGTAGTTCGATGGATATTTTATTTTACCGCGCATTCAAGAGTATGGGATACAAGGATGCGGATATGATGCTCTCAACATACAACATTCATGATTTAATTAAAATGACGACAAAACCAAAAGGTGAGATAACCATGCGAATATTATTGGGAGAAATGGAAACACAAATAACCTTGTGCGTAGTGGATGTAAAGTCACCTTACAATATGCTATTGGGACGACCATGGGTACAAGTGATAAAAGGAGTAGTGTCAACTCTTCATCAATGCATGCGTTTCCGAATACCAAGTGGAGTGGGAGAAATCAAAGGAGATACCAGGGATGTGATAGTCTGCAATCAAATAAATGTAAAGAGTTATGAAGGACGCGCAAAGAAGCGAAAGGATAGGTGGAGGAAGGCAAGAGAATTTAAAAAATAAGAAGAATTAAGGATATACATGATAAGAGCACAAGAAGAAAAAGGAATACCAAGCGAAATCCCAGAAAAGGAAGATGAACAAATACATAAAATAAAAGAACCATCACCAATAGGAGAGCCAAAACTGAATTTCACCGCAGCAGAACCAACAAAATAAATAAATGTTGGGACATAAGATCGAAGAACCGAAGATGTTGAAAATCGGAACTAAGATGGGCAAAGAAGAAGAAGAAAAGACGATCAACCTTCTGCGAGAATATAAAGACATCTTCGCATGGAGCATGGATAAGATGCGAGGAATAGACTCTTCTGTCGCATGCCACAAGTTGGATATCAACAAGAATGAGCGACCATTCAAGCAGAGGATAAGGAAGATAGCAACAACATATCATCCTCAAATAGAAGAAGAGTTACAAAAGATGCTAGATGCGGGAATAATAAGGCCAGCAAAATACCCATAATGGATAGCAAACATGGTGGTTATACCAAAGAAAAATAAAGGCATACAGATCTGCATCGACTTTAGCGACCTAAATAAAGTATGTCCAAAGGACAGCTTCCCCCTACCAGATATACCACAAATGGTAGAAGCAGCATCAGGTAACGACAGATTATCACTTATGGATGGATATTCAGGGTACAATCAAATCCCTTTGGCTGAGGAAGATCAAGAACACACGACTTTCTTCGCACCAAGAGGATTATATTGTTATACAAGAATGCCTTTTGGTTTAAAAAATGCAGGTACAACATATCAAAGAATGGTAGAAAAGATATTCGCGAAATGGGTGAATACAACATTAGAAGTCTACGTGGATTAGAGCTGGCAATCGCCGAAAACCCGCGGGTTGGCCGTTCGGACCGTGAAAACCGCGCCGGCTCGGCTGGTTTCTAAACAAGCCGGGTTAGGGTTGTAGAAATGGTGGCTTGTGGGAATACGGGTTAACCGGACCGGCTTGTAAACCCGCGGGTTCAGCCCCGTTAACCCGTATACAAGAAATAATTAATAAGTTGGATTTAGTTTCCACCGTTAGATTATCTAGGGTTAATCCTATCCCTACATTTAGGATATAAAATACACCAAAAACCCTAGCAGAGATATCATTTCATTTCTTCTTCCTCTTTCTTCTCTTTTTTTCTCCCTCTTGTCTTCTCCTGTGGCTGCGCTTCTCCCACCACCTCCATCATTTTTCCTTCTTAGCTTTGTTATTCCCGCGCCTCACAACCTTAATCACTCCAAAACTATCATCGTCTTAGTATTTCGAGTTTTTTTTTTTCCCCGAGTTATCTTTTGTTTGATTGAACAACAATGGTGACTATGAACTCTTTTTATCTCTTAGGTGATGTTGATAATGAAGATCCATCGTGACTTCTTGAACACTACGATCTGTTTCTTTTTTTTTTTTTTTTTATCTCCAGATCTCTCAAACAAACCCTAGCATTACTGGATCAAATCCAATAAATCATCATCGTCATCATCTGGATCTGATTAAGAATAATTTTGGTTTAGTAATTGTTGGGGCATCAAGTTCTTGGTCTCACGCTATAGTACATATCTCGCCTTGTACTTTCGCAGCACTATGAATCGCAATATTAATTGGTGTTTCTATGTTGGGCGCTGCTTGGTAAATTAAATCAAATTCTTACTTACTATAGAATATTATATGTAATTCCTTAGGGGTTTTCTATTTTTTCTTTGAGATTTTTGATTTTGATTTTTCCAAGGGGAATTCATACAACTGAAATAGTTTAAGCACAATTGTTATGGAGATTTGATGTTTTTGTTTGCTTTGGATGTGAATTGAGCTATAAAATGAAAATCTAATGTAGAGATGATGGTGGTTATGGATGATTGAATGGTTTGTTTATGTGTGAATTGTCTGCAGGGGAGGAGAACAAATATGAAGGAACATATACACAACATGTGTTTGAAAAATTGCCTGAATTACCATGTTCTACATGTTTTTTCAAGAGTTCACATCAGCACAAATTATAGCCTCCTATGCCTAGGCGAGATGTGGAGCTCTTGAGATCAATGGCACTGATGGTTAGAGATGGTTGATGGCAGTAAATCGGAGGAAATGGTTGAGCTTGGTTGTTGTTGTTTGATGGAGGAAGGTGGAGGCAGTTGAGTTTGTTGAGTGCAGAGATATCATTTGGTTTATCATGGACCATGGTGGTGAATGGAGACGTTGAAGAAATAAAGTGGAGAAATGGGTTTTATGCTCGTATCTGTTTTAGATTAATCATTGTATTAATTTTACATCTTGTAATTTTCAAGAATTAAGTTAATTAAATTTAAATTTTATTTTTAATTAAACAATCCGGGTTAACCCGTAAGCCCGCAAGCTTTACCCGCTACGGGCGCGGGTTGAAGAAATGACCACCCGTGAAGAATATCGACCTGCAGGTTTTGGCCCGTGTTAACCCGAACCCGTGTAACCCGTAACAAGCCAGCCCCGACCCGCCCGTTTGCCAGCTCTAACGTGGATGATATGCTAGTGAAGAGCAAAAAGGCAGTAGATCATGTTGAAGACTTGAGGGAAATATTTGAACAGATGCGGCAATTTAAAATGAAGATAAACCCGACGAAATGCATCTTTGGAGTAGCATCGAGAAATTTTTTAGGTTACATTGTACCAAAAGAAGGAATTGAGGTGGATCCAGAGAAGGTGCAAGCGGTTCGTGATATGCCATCACCCGCAACAATAAAAGACGTGCATAAATTGAATGGGCTACTAGCTTCATTAGGGCGGTTCATTTCACGCTCCTCAGATAAATGCAAGCACTTCTTCAACATCTTGAAGAAAGGAACAAAATTCGAATGGACAGAGGAATGCGAGAAAGCACTGCAAAGTATTAAGGATTACTTAATGAATTTATCTATTTTGCAGAAAGCAGAGCCGGGAGAAGAACTATTAATATACTTAGCATCAACACCACATGCATTAAGTGCCCTACTGCTCCGTCTAGATGGAGGAGTTGAAAATCCAATTTACTACATAAGTAAAACTTATAATTCCGCAGAGAAAAATTACACAAAGGTCGAAAAGATGATCCTCGCATTAGTCTATGCAACACACAAGCTCCGCACATATTTTCAAGCTCACAAAGTCAAAGTATTAACAAAAGTATCGGTTGAGTCGGTATTGAAGAATTCGAAAAGTTCGGGAAGAATAGAAAGATGGAACACACATATAGGCCAATTTGGAGTTAAGAACAAGATACTATCTTCACCAAAATCCTAGGTTATTGCGGACTTCTTGGCAGAATTTCCATTAGAAAAAGACGAAGGTGTAGAAGAAATGATGGATATAGATGAAGATCAAGGAAATCCTAAAGACTTGTTAACAGAACGTAACTCAAATATATGAGAGATATTGGTAGACGGATCATCAAATTGATAAGGAAACAGAGTGGGAATAGTATTCATTTCACCAAAAGGAGCACGGATGGCCTTCTCATTTAGATTGGAGTTCGCATCCACTAATAATGAAACCGAATATGAAGTGGGTGCACGCATTAAAGTGGCAATTGAAATGAAGTTAGAGGAGGTTATAATAACTAGTGACTCACAATTGGGAATACGCCAAATCCAAGGGTTGTATAGTACAAATGAACCATCTCTTCAATACAACAAACTCGTTGAAGAACTAAGGTAGGTTTGTTTTTCGCTGAATCAGATGTTTTTGAGAAAGGATACAAAAACAAATTTTATTATGGTGATCAATATGATCCCATTCGTGGCAAGATGAACTACAATTACTCTTATGATAAACTTGATAAGAAGCTCAATGGCAAATCTAGTCCGTGGTACATTTTGATCAGAAGGAAGAAACTTTATTAAGAAAGAAGAATTTACAAGAGTTCTACCAGTGGTAGAAAAACAGAAAACAAAATGCAACTAAGAAATTATAGGAAGACTGTATCCCAATTACAGACTGAGTTTGCGAAATTCATATGAACTCTATTCCCAGCAGCTGCCGCCCAAGAAAGGATTAGAGTTTTAGCATTGTCACACAGCTCCAAATCAGTCTTGTATGAGTATTTTTCTTCGAAGACACGACAGTTCCTCTCCCTCCAAATGGTCCAAATGACGGCTGCGGGGATAAGATCCCATACCACCTTCCCTGTATGAGAAAGATCAATGTTGTTTGGCCATGTATAAGCTAGCGCCATCACATTTGCTGGAAACACCCATGCCCAATTCTCAGATGGTGTTACAGCCGACCAAATTTTTGTAGCAATTTTGCAATGCAGTAGCAAGTGTTCTTGAGATTCAGGGCTGTCACCACAAAGAGCACATGAACTGTAAAGATTCATGCCTTTATGTTGTAACATATCTAGAGTATTGAGCTTACCATGGACTGAACACCAAACCAAAAAATTAATCTTCGGAGGAATACATGCTTTCCAGACAAACTTCCATGGGAAATCTTCTACGCCATCGGCTGCAATCATTTTGTCATATAATGACTTAACTGTAAAGGAACCAGCGTTGGTTAAGGTCCATCTTCTCGTGTCTCGTTAACATATCGAGATATGGAGGATTGCACGATAACGACAAAGAGGGCAGCAAGTTGATTCGTTTCTTCATTTGATAAGGAACGCTTGAAATCAAAATACCATGATCCTTCTGCCGTTATATGATGAGAAACACTAGCATTGGATAATCTGTCCCTAGTTTGCAAAGCGCGAAGAAACTCCTCGGCCAAAGTCTTGTTTCAGTCCAATTATCATACCGATTTAAAGAGACTTGAGCACCTGAGTGGATGGTAATATTTGCATTAGCAGAGATTAGGTGTCCCATTTCCACTATTGTTCTCCAACATGATACCCCATGTGCTGAAGTAACCTTACTTGGAATCCAAACTGAGATTTGAGGACCATATTTTTCTTCAATTATTTTGTACCAAAGATGTGACTTCTCTGTACTCCATCTCCAACACCACTTAGCCAAAAGAGCTTGGTTCATTCTTTTAAGATTTAAAACCCCTAAACCACCCTTAGATTTTGCAGCACATACCAAATTCCACTTTACTAAATGAGAACATTTTCCATCCTTGTCTTTATACTCCCACAAGAAGTCCCTCATTTTCTTCTCAAGCTTGTCTATAACAGATTGGGGAGCTTTAAAAAGAGAAAAGAAGTACAAAGGTAGAGACGTTAGAATGCACTTTAGTAAAGTAAGTTTACCACCTCTTGATAAGTTGCCTCTCCTCCATGGTGAAAGTCTTGTCTCAAATTTCTCAATGATGGGATCCCATATGGCTGTAGATGAATACTTTGCTCCTAGTAGCATGCCTAAATACAAGAATGGTATAGAATCAGTTGCGCAACCAAACTCAGAGAGCCCAACCATTGATATTAGGGACGTCACCAATTGCTATGAGTCTTGTCTTTGAAGTATTCACCTTGAGACCAGCAATATATTCAAAACATTTGAGAGTTGAGAATAAGTTTATCAATTCCTCCTTCTTATTATCTACAAAAAAGATAGTATCATCAGCATAATGTAAGTGATTGATAACCAGACCATTCCTAGAGACAGAAAAGCCATTGAACAGCTTCAAATTTGCTGCTCTATCTAAGAATCTTGAGAAACCCTCCATCGCAATGTTGAACAATAGAGGTGATAATGGACAACCTTGTCTGACACCTCTTGTACTTCCAAAAAACCCAAAAGCTGACCCATTTATGAGAACTGAGAAAGTAGCCGTTGAGTAGCAAAACTTTAACCAGTTACACCACTTCGAGCTGAAACCCATTTTCCTTAGCACGAACTCAAGGTAACTCCAATTGACCCTATCAAATGCTTTCTCAAGATCAATCTTACAAATAACACCCGGTTTTCCATCTTTTAATCTAGAATCAGCAAGCTCATTTGAAATGAGAATCCCGTCAGTGATTTGTCTTCCTTCTATATAGGCACACTGCACTGGAGATATGAGTTTTGACATCACCAATTTCAGTCTAGAAGCAAGCACCTTGGCAATAATTTTGTATACACTAGTTAGAAGACATATAGGCCTGCAGTCTTTGATTGTTTCAATGTGATCTTTCTTAGGAACCAGAGTGATAAAAGTAGAGTTATGCTTTGCATCTATTCTGCCGCTCCCATAGAATTCAGATACAGTAGCCATGATGTCATCTTTGATTAAATTCCAACATTTAAGAAAGAAAATTATCGGATATCCATCAGGTCCGGGTGATTTATCTTGACCAAGATCCTTAATAGCTTGTAAGACTTCCGCTTCAGTGAAAACTGACTCAATAATCTCAGATTCTATGGAACTGATGCAATCAAATGTAATATCTTCTAATTCAGGCCTCATAATTTCTTCTTCCATAAACAAATCTTTGTAAAAACTTACAATGTGATTTTGCAGCCGAACTCTGTCTGAAACCAATTCCCCGTCAATGTACAACTGTCGAATTTTGTTGTATCTTCTTCTGGCAGTTGCTTGATTAATGAAGAAAGATGTATTCCTATCACCTTCTCGTAGCCACTTGGTATTAGATTTAATCCTCCATGCAGACTCTTCCATTTGCGTGACTTTCTCGAATTCAACCTTATAGCTCCATTGCTCTGTCTTTTGCACAACATCAAGAACATTATCTTCAGCCAATAAGTCAAAACTTTGAATTTCTGCAAGGATGTGTTTGAGTCTTGAATCTATGTGTCCAAATGTTTCTTTATTCCACACTTTGAGATTTTCTTTAAGTGCCTTTAATTTGAGCCAAAGAACTGTGCTAGGTGTACCTGCAAAACAAAAAGACAACCACCACTCCTCCAATAATTCAATAAAACCACTCTCCAAGAACCACATGATTTCGAATCTGAAAGGACTAGGTCCCCAAGAAGGATCAGAGATATCAAGCATAATTGGAATATGATCTGAGGTAGGTCTAGCTTTTGCAAGTTGGGAAACGAAGGGATAATGGGTTTCAAAAGAAGGAGAAATAAGGAACCTATCTAGCCTACTCATGACAGGGTTAACTTGTCCATTAGTCCAAGTATATCTAGCTCCTTTAAGTGGCAGATCAATAAGGTCATGATTAGATATGAAATCGGAGAACTTTTCCATGCTTCTAGTTATCCTGGTACACCCTTTCTTTTCACTACAAATCTTGATAGTGTTGAAGTCACCTCCCAAACACCAAGGTAGATTCCAATATCTACAGACATTATCAAGCTCTTCCCAGAATGCATCTCTTTCACGAGGTTTATTTGGGCCGTAAACATTGGTCAGCACCCATTCGAAATTATCCATCTTATTTTTACATGAGATGGAGAGGGTATAGTCCCCCACAAGAGAGTCGGTAACCTCTAGGAAATCTGTATTCCATAATATTATCATGCCTCCAGAGCTTCCAAACGACTGTTGATAGGTCCAACCATAATTTGTATGCCCACAAATCTGCTGGATATCGAAAGACGTACAATGCATCATTTTTGTCTCCTGTAAGATAATAATCGGTGCTTTGATAAGATGAATCATCTTTTTGACAATGCTCAACCTGTTGCTTGAGCATAGCCCCCTTACATTCCAAGATAAGATTTGCAAACTCATTAAACAACAGTTTTGCCCAGTTTCTTGGTGGATCTTCTTGGAGTTACAATCGCATTGTGCACATCCTGAACTTGGATTCCGAGCCTCTTATATTCCCTCATCAACTTCTTGGGTACAATATTTAGAGTATTGCATCCTGTGACTGAATCTGTATGTGAGCTAGCATCATCCGTCACATCTACCTGATTAGGTTCGAAACCAGGTGGATAAAGAGGGGAGTCAGAGTTAGTAGAGGAAGTGCACACCTCATCATCTTGCTGAACAAAAAAAGTGTTTTCCAAACCATGTAAGGGTATAGCTCTGAATTTAGGCTCATGAATGGAAGCATTATGAATACCTTCTAGAGTAATAATGGTTTGTACTGCAATATCTTTCTTCATAGGAGGTGGTAGTATAGCTTTCTGAGATGAGGTTTTTAAGATGGGTCCCTCAAAAAATATTTTTCCCATAAGAAACTGGTTGGTGTGATTTGGCATGGCTTTGAAGCTAATACCCAACTGAACTCCGAGTAGAAAGAGTCTGTTAACTTCCTTGATAACCCATGGAGGAATTTGAAGTCTGAAATTGGATCTCTCGGATCTAGATAACATGTTTGAGATATTATGTTGTGTATGGTTTGGATTGGAAAGTGTATTTGTGTGGAAACTAGGAACTGAAGGATGAACAACAGGTATTAGAACACGAGGATGGATCGGTTTAGGTATGGGTTGGATGAAGTTCAAAAGAGCAGTAATATCCGTAGAGTTTGATGTAGGGTTAAGGAATGGACGGATGGGTGTGCTTAATTCAGCAAGATATGGAGTGTCTTCCACACAAATTTGAAAGGCTGGAGTTGGGTGTATGGAGTCTATTATCATATCGGTAGCTTCATCATCGACCAATTCAGTGTGAACTTCGGTTATATTTAACTTCTCTACTTTCCTCCATATTTGCTTGAGCTTATTGGACTTCTTTCTCCTATTTTTGGGCCGCCGTTTTCTTTTAGATCCATGATGGGAAGGGATCCTCTCATTAGAATTGAAAAACTTAGCCGATTTGTCAGACAAGTCTAACGCCATAAAATCAGGCATATTCGCATCCTCAATAAACGTATTCAGTAAACTGTTACCCGAAGAATTTGGCTTACCAACATTTCCTTTTAAATTTTTATTCTCCGTTAGATCCAAAATATCCGGTTGAATAATTTTGGAAAGTCCCCTGACTGGTGGAGTATCGGCGATGAAAATCTGCGCTGTGAAGATACCGTAATCTGTAGTAAGCTCAATTGATCTTGGAATATGATTTATTCCTTTCATATTTCTGATTTTGAGTTTGATAGCCGAAAGATCATCCAACTTCAAAGTTGATGGCTCAATGAATAAGACCTCACCACATAGGTTTCCTAATGCATGGATGACATTAGATGACCAAAACTGAAAAGGGACCCCAAAAATTTCTATCTTAAAATCAGTTTGAAGCTTTGATGTTGAAGACCAAAAATGGTTGTCCCATCTGAATACGGATAGAAACACCGAGTCACATGTGAAAGTGAACTCAAGATCTGCTACTGCCATATCTGCATCTGTGTGGAAGATGGCTTGATAAGAATTTATAGGGTAAATTCTATAATCAGATGAAAACTGTAGTTCTTGACTTAGAGCTTGACCAATGGAAGTCCAAGTTGAAACTTTTTGAGGGGATGAGATGACATACGCATACTTCCATAATCCCACACGATCCATGTTATTATTATGCTTGATATTCACCTTGCCTGAATATTTGTCAGAGGATACAGAAATGTTGGCGGCAAAGGTGTCACAGATAAATGGTGATGATCTCTGTTTAACAGACTTTGGATAACTAGTATTTGAGGAGAGTGCCTGAGCATAAGAACGATAGTTTGGTGATGGGAGTGGCCTAGTGGAGACATGATGAAGAACTTGAGATTTAAGGTTCATCGGAGATTTAGGGTTCATTGGAGTTTTAGAAATTGATGTAGAGAAATTGATGATTTCTTCTAGGGTAGAAGCTAAAAGGAACCATCCTTCAAAAAACTCACCAGCAGGTATATAGAACGAAATTGGATCAGCTTTAGGGTTGGGTTTGGATAGAAGTATATGCAGATAGAAGCCATTGTTATTTGATTGCTTGAAGTATATGCAGATAGTCCGTGGTACATATACAAGGGTAACACGCTTGGGTCGTGCAATGGTTTGGTTTGTTTCGGGAGACAATATGGAGATTCAGGAAACCCTTTCTTAATTTGCAATCCCTTCACGGGCGACGTTGTTAATGTTCCTAAACCTGATAAGTCAATAGCGCGAGATAGTTATCCGACTAGCATTAGTGGGTTTGGTTATTGTCATTCAACGAACGAACGAGTACAAGATTGTTAGCATGCACCGGGAGTACAAAGCGCCAAACAAGTACCATGTCCTAGTTTATACTATCGGTGGTGGTGGTGGGTGGAGAAGCAAAGAATCGATCCATATTTGTCCGTTGAATCCATTAGGTGTCTACGCAAATGGAGCTCTTCATTGGCTGTTTCTTAATAATATTAACGAGCAGCACAGAGGTTATACGATCATGGCCTTGGATTTGGAAGATGAGAAGTTCAAGTTTATCGATTTGTCGCATTTTGAAGATATAAGAAGATATAATATTGTACCAAAGTTGCTGGGTGGGAATAATTTATATTTGGTATTTTCGACATTCGATAAATATCAACCTGCTTGCTGCACGGATATATGGGCATATAAGAGGGAAATTACTAGCACCGCTAAAGCTTGTGATTGGAAAGCAAACTACAACGACAAGAATTCGTGGCATTGGATCAAGGAGTACAGTATAGAGTGGGAAGAGCCGTTCTTGGAAGATATTTCACTCTCAGAGCCCTTAGCACTTACAAGGAACAACGAATTTCTATTGCGTTACGGATGCAGGACTATCTATTGTTATGACATCAAAACCTCGACATTGCACACACTTTTCGATGGTCCTGCTACGGGCTGCAGCATGATAAACGTAATTCCTCATGCGAACAGCATCCTTTCAATGCCATTGAAAGGTGAAGAGGTTCCAGATCATCAGTAACGCTTCGAAAATCCATGGGTGCATGGAAATTGCAGCTAA
Source organism: Papaver armeniacum (assembly GCA_023531295.1). Taxonomy (NCBI): domain Eukaryota; kingdom Viridiplantae; phylum Streptophyta; class Magnoliopsida; order Ranunculales; family Papaveraceae; genus Papaver; species Papaver armeniacum. Next base: position 48,982 of record JAJJWW010002925.1, read on the forward strand.
GGCTCTCTTTTCTTTTAGCTGTCTTTCATCAAGAAAATAATCTCTTCTTTTCACATAGATAGCATGGAAACAGCTAGCCTTTGTTATTTCTTTTTCTTTTTGGATGGAATCATCATTATATAAAAAAGTGATGTTGTCGAGATTATTAGTCCCACTTAGGGCCTTTCCATTCATTGCCAATTGGTTTTGAGTTGGATACCCATATTCTAATAGATGTGCATCAAGTTTTAGTGCATTTTCATTTTGTTATTATGCATCAGATGAGATTTTTGGTTCCAGAACATTTGATTTCCTGGTGCATTTACTGTGTGACCTGATTCGATCAAGTTTCGTCTTCAACATATTAAATTGAGCAAACTAGAGTAATTTATACATCCAATCGCTTCAGAATCGACTGATACTGTGCACTGAGTTCGTGGTTCTGATTTTAACATGAAAAACAAATAATCAATCAACTACAAGTAATTTGAATCAGCACCTGAAATTGCCCTTTGCATTGAGGCAGCAATGGGTTACAGATCATCCACAGCCTCACCATCTAAGAAACAACTTGCACAATGATGGCAAGTGTACTAAACTTCTGATTCTGCATACTCATAGTTTCGTTGGATAGATAACTAAATAAGTTCAGGGTGTATACACTTGTTAGTTTACTATATATGTCTGTCGTAATTATTCTTTTGATTTTTTTTTCTCTTTCTGTTTACAAATTCAGCTAATGGATGACTATGGCGAGGTCGTAGAGAACCGCGACAGTGAAGATGAAGGTGATGTTGCCAATGCTGCTGAGGAAGATGGCAATGATGAAAGTGGATACAGCCACAAAAATGTGGATGATGGTTGGACTCCCAGTATGGTGAATACTGCAGACTTATTTACAAACCTCAAATCCGTTTGCTTTAACCAATTTTCTGGAAACCTAAGGGAAATGTGGTGGGTAAAACAAATTTTGAGGAGAGGAAAGGATCTGCAACATATCTCATGTTATTTCCAACTATGTAAATTCTGGTAGAGATATACCAAGGTTTCCAAGAGCCGCAGCAAATTGCATATTTTAAAATCCGCTTTTTGAGAAATCGGAAGTGGGAGTTCCTCGAAATTCACAGCAGGAAATATTTTTGAACTTCCAAAATCAGTAAACCCTCACACCTAATGAAAAGGCTACTGACGATGCGTCAATGAAGACATTGAAGAGCAGATGAATGGAGACTAGGATGATACTACAAACAAGTCTTGCACCTGCCTTGTTATGTTGCTGTAGACATTGTGGAAAATGAAGCCCTGTGCGGAGTAGGAAGTCTCAGATATTTTGGTACGTAGTCCTGTGTGTTGGTGACAGGCTATGGACATTTGACTGAGACGTGTTTGTTTTTCGCTGGTATTGGCCATACTGAGTCTACAGGTGATCATTTTACCGAGGTTTTAATCAGTTCAGATTGGATTTGGTGACAATTCTGCTGAGGTTTTCTTCCGTTCAAGTGCATATGCCATATTTGATGGGGGCATCCTTTGATGAGGTTGGGGTAAAGCAAGATGACAATCTCTCTATCCACTCTTTCATATTCCTACCAATGAAAGTTTTCCTTGTTGTCAAATTTCTTTTTGGCAAACTAGTATTCTGTTTGATTTGTTGCTATACTACTTGCTTTATAAATTTGGTAGAGAAGTAGTTTTACTGTTTGATGAGAATTGAGATTTTGTAGAGAATTTTAAGATTGGTGTTAAATTTTCATCCTCGTATTCCAGTCCAGAGGCTTCTTATCGCGTGGAAGATCTAAAACAAAAACAATGATATCAATTCCCACGGAGAGAGGTTAATGCTAGAAATTAACTTGCAGCATGTTTATTTTTTCCTTTATATATGTAGAGGGTTCTACATAGAGGTTTACCTCCGTATCTATATAAATATCACTATAGAATTTCTCTTAAAATCATGTTTGTTTGACCACTATCTAACAACTCTATATTGTGTAGCCAATTTTATATATTTCTCATTTTACCCTTATAAAATTCAAAAAATCCATGAAGATCCATTACAACCAAAGATGTTCAAAAATTCCAAAAAAAAAATGTATTAGAAAATACAATCAAAGATGTTCACTTTTTCTGAAACGGGACGAAAGTAGCACTTTCTGAAACGGGGTAAAAATATCACTTTTTCTTAAACGGGGTAAAATATCATTTTTTCTTAAACGGGGCGAAAATATCACTTTTTTTGAAACAAAGCAAAATTATCACTTTTTCTGAAACGGGCACTTTTTCTGAAACGGAGCAAAATATCACTTTTTTTGAAACAGCGCAAAACTATCACTTTTTCTGAAACGGACGAAAATATCACTTTTTATGAAACGGGGAAAATTTAGATTTTAACTTGAGGAATTATTTTTAGACATAGAGGCTAATACATAGAGGAAAAAAAAACATGCTATTAGTTAAGAGGTCATCTTCTTAATCTGCAAATAATCCTTTTTGAGGATCCCAATGGCATGGATTCATGAACAAAAACTATCTGGTCTCCATGAATGCTGTAACCGATCATATTGACTATGTTAGGATGGTTTAAGATTCTACCGAGACGAACTGCCGAAAGCATTGACCGGTCACTGTTGCGGTAAACGCTGGATATTCTTCCCACATTTACTTGTCTAACTACAACTACAACTACTTGCGAGGATAACTTTTGTACATTACTCACCACAAGTAATTCGAGAATAGATGATGAGTCAATGCAAGACTATAATAATAGCTAATGTGATGATAATTGAAGCAGCTTTCCAAATTATCAGAAAGTTCTTAAAACCTTTGTTCCGGCAAATGGATGCTAACTAACCTGCTCTTTAAGCAACCTTTGTATGTATGCCCAAATTCTCCTTCACCTAAAACTAATTCTGGTGCAAAATTCTTTGTGGTAGCCGCAAGTTCTCGAAGCTTAAACTTAGTGACAGCTGTGGTATGATCTTCACCTGCATTACTGCTGGAGTTTCCGCCAAATCGAGAATTCAAGTTATGTCAACAAGAGCAACAATATGGAACTAGTTTCTACTTACCCTGAATTTTTGTTTGCCTTGTGAAAACAAAGAGAGGGCTCCTTACCAGAAAAGGAGAGACAATTAATAGCCTCGCGAAGCTGCACACCTGAGTGATAACAATCCAAAAAGGAAACCCTCCACCTAATGGCAGTTCACAACAAGATCCCAGATGTAATGCAAGTTTTGGTACACCTGTAGACTGCTACTAGATTACTGCTGCAGCAGTAGAGGGCCGACCAAGATTCCAATAATTCCAATTGATTTTAAGTTAAAAAAAATACTCACACAATTATAAAATTTTGAGCGAATTTTATTAAGAAAACATGTCCCCAAAAGCGTTAGTGATACAGTTGTACATTTTGATCCCGTAGTGACTTTCTCCTTTTGATCGGGCCATCAAATAAATAAGCTTAGGGAGCTCGTTGGCAGCCTGCTTAGAAGAAGAGGAGAACTGGCGTACAGTTGTAATCACCCGAGACAACTGTTTGATGATTAATGACGGTGTATATAGTTTCATTCTTAGACTAAAAAAAGTACCAGCAAAATTAAACACAATAATTGATGTCAAGTAGTGTTTGCCGTGACCGCTCCATAGCATGGGCACGCTATTCAGCACTAAGCACACTTATTAACCAAAGTCTTGTGCAAGTGCAACTAAATTATTACTCGAATGCATGTGTACCAGGTGTTCAAACTTCTATCTTCAACGTATAAGAGTTGGAGGGTGATATTGTAAATTTCTCTTAATAGAAAATCAAACCTAACTTATCATATAGATACTCTCCCGATCTCGTCTCTCCCTTAACTTCATTTTTTTCTTTTTGTTCTTGACTTTATTTCATTACCAGAGTTCAAAAAAAAAAGAACAAATTTGCTTCATTTTTGTCAGTCATGGGTGAAGTGCAGGGATTTTAAGATGGAAGATTCTTGGATTCTTAAGTTGTACGGATATCGATCTAGATGATGAAGCTAGATCTGTTTTTGATAAGTCAGTTAAAGATCATTGGGTTTGATTGCAGAAAAACGGTTTTAAATGGTGAATACAAAAGGGTTGTTAGTACTACTCTGTAATTCCTAATGGGTTCTTATCAAGACCCTTCTTTTCATATTCTTGAAACTGTTTTTCTTTTTCTTTTCTTTTTGATGTAATTGAGTTTCCCGTTTTAGTGGTCTGATTTTTTTGATTGATAACTTAATACTGTGTGACGAAATTGGAGTGAAGTTGTTGGTTAATTAGAAGGAATTGGAAGTTGACTCGGTAATTGGGTCAATTCACCTATTGTCTTCTGAGTTGGTTCACTGAGTGACTCGATGATTGGATCGAATCATCCACTGTCTTCGTCGTCTTCCCAAGTACTCTGTTTTTTCAGCAAAAATCAAATTTTGAAAGTGTTAAATTCTGTCGAACTGGAACAAATAAAAGTATGAATCACTCAAATGGATACCATTATGTTTTATTTGCATTGAATTGGAGTCCAATTATCTTTCATTGATTTGTTGAATTGGATTTTGATGGTTGAGAAATAATTTTATTTATCTTTCAAAATTTCAGTCTGGAAATTCTTTAATCAGGAATGATATTATTTGAAATTTCTTTCAATTTGTGAGAGAAACGATGATTATAGATGTCCATTGCAAAAAAAATTGAAGAAAAACGATCGAGAATCGACCAATTTTGATAAATTTAATTTTGTTTTGAAACTCAATTTTGATTACCATAAAAGTGTGACGGACAAAATCCCATCTAGTCACCATATAGAAGGCCTCCTAAAGTCGGCCAAATATATACAACAAATAGAGATTTAACTTTTCTGATGATATATCGAGTAGTGCAAGCTCCTTGGAAGACCATGGGGGTTGGTCTTACGCAGACCAGTAATTCTAGCTTGGTTGTGTCTTCAAGCTAACCAATATCTTATCTTACTATAATAAAGAAAAGGGGGAGTTTTCAACGGACCGACAGGAATTTACCACTGTACCCTTCCGTGTTTTTTATTTCTTCGTTGCGTCTCTGTTCTACCTCTTCTTTCTTCCCCAATCCCCATATCGGAAGAAAACGGAACAATCCAACCAGGATTACCACTTTTCGGATTTCGATTGAAGTTTCCGGTTTCGATTTTTTCAGAAACACCCATTTCAATTCCTAGGATCCCAACATTCCCGTTTGCTTCTGGAGAGACCCGATTCAATTCTTAGGATTAAATTGAAATCTCGCCTTGGTGAAAGAGTTTAAATGTTTCAGGAATTGATTCATCAACGTACCCGATGAGATTAATTTACATGCTACAGGTACTTGGTAAAGAACGCTGCACATTTTTCATCTTTTTGTCATATAAAAGTTTATGACTTTACTGTTTGCTGAAATGTCAAACATGTTTATTAATCTTTTCAATTTACTAAGCCTGATCTACGATGTATTGTAACATATTGACACCATCAAAGCTTTAACATGAAAAGCTTTTAGAAAATCTTACAGAGAGAATGAGAGCTTACTTTGTAATTGTCCATCTTCACGGTCCAGTTTATCTTTGACAATTTCTTTTTTGCTATGTGAACATGTTATTAGATACATGTACCATTTCTGGCTATCCATGTGCATGTGTTGTTTCATGAGCATAAGAATTAGGTGACTAGGAGGCTGAATGTCATTTGTGCACACTACTTCAATTTTAAAGTAACAAACAACTTTGAGTATCAATAAGAGCAACTCATAAGGCTCAACTCAAGGACATACAATTCAGAGCACCATCAAAGCTGTCCGAGTCTAATTTTGGTTCTGCATAGTTATATACCGTTGTCCTCTCAAGGGGCGGAACTGGGAATGCTAGATACCCCAGGCTTGACCAACTTTTTACCCGGGCTTAAGCCTAAAGATAGTACATTAGATTTTGCCCCAATAGAATTAGGTAGTCAAAAACATGTCTTTTGTGAGCTTCAGCAAGGGGAAACCTGACTGTAGCTACGCCCCTAAGGATTTGTATACAGTTAAAACAATGCAGGTGAAAACATCTTATTTGTGTATAATCAAGAGATTATTAGATGCATGATATGTTTCTACGAGTGAAATGATAGGTGCACTCTATGATCTTTGTTAAGATATTTGGTCGACTATATACCAGCTGGATCCAGAAGTGATTTCTCCCAGTTAGATGCTTAATGTTGTTACTAGCTTAACCAGGTCAAGATCGCGCGCATCACATGTGCTTGCAGCTTTTTAACCGGAAGGTAGCGCATGTGTTTTTGCATCAGTTTTGGCTACCCAATCACCGGTTCAGGTTGCAGGCGCATCGCGCATACGGTTTCGCTTCAAATGTAATGCATAAGTGATTGATGCAGGTGTGTACAACCTGTCAGTGATCCCAAACCAACCGTAGTTCGAAAACGTGTCAATATATATTTTCAGTAATCAAGTACTCAAATTTGGTTATTTGAATTTTACTGTAGCATATTTTGCAGGTCTAGCTTGAAACGGAACATAATTATTTAGAAATTGTTTATTTGAATTTTACTGCTATTTTGCAGGTAGTGAAAAACGAAATGGCACACGCATCGCGCGTGCGGCTTTACTAGTTTTGACTAAAGAGAATCAAATTCCATTTTAAGCCAAAAAAACAGCTTTTCAAAAAAAGTAAATTGCTGTGAAAACCTTTTTTTTCAAAAAAAAAAAAAAAAAAAAAAAAAAAAAAATTGTCAAACTATCCACCGTTGAACTGAAATAAATACACTGATGCCGTTAGATTTTCCTGTAAAATTTTGAGTAATTGGAACAAAGATTCGGCCGTACATGACATTACCGGAAACAGCATGATGGAATTACTAAAGAAAATCTGAGTTGAAGCTGAGGGTATCTGGAAGATCAAGTCCTATCGAGCATCTTATACCTTACTATTTAGTAGACGCATTGACATTCTGCGCAGCTGTTGCTGTAGACTGTTTTAAATGCAATGCACAGACTTCCCTGGCTTAAGCCAGGGGTGAAATCAAAGAATTTTTTTCGGGGGTAGTAAATCATAGCCCAAATTCGTCAATCTCAGTTGTCAAGCCAGGGTCGAAATCTATTGCTAAGCCAGGGTAAGAGTTTAGGGAAACAGGAAAACCCTAGGTAAGGAGATAAGATTTGATGTCACATATGTTATCAGATGAAATTTTATCAACTTACTTAAAGGAGACTCATAGGAACTGCAGCACATTCATGCCAAACAACTACGCCCTGATTATGAACATGGTAATCAATTTTTTTTCTATTTATTCTGAGGCTCATAGGAACTGCAGCAAATCCGTAACTGAATGACCTGGAAGAGGATATAAGTACCGTTTCACTGACATTGACTTGCATGATGGTTATTGGTAGTAAGGAGCACCTTTGAATCAAATTATGATCAAGTGGATGTGACAAAGAGATGCAAGATAAGATAATGGTCATTGCTTGCGGGTGGGTGTCTCTACCATATGCAATTATGTGGTATTTATGGGAAGAACCGAACAGGAGAGTATATATGATGGAAAGGAATCGTACCTGGATGCATGGGTAAGATACTTCGAGGAAAAACAAAAAACCAATTGAGTAAGGCACCCCCTGAGCCATCTGAGGTAGTAGCATCCAAGTGTGGAGGCCATTGGGGGTAAGCCCCTAGGACAACATGGATGCTCATCCAAGCGTGGAGGCCAAGTGGGGGTAAACCCCATGGACGACATGGATGCTCAGAGAATGGCTCAGACCTAGGGCTAAAAGCCTTTACCAATTGGCGATAGTGTGTCCAATAATCTTTCCTTATAAACTAGATTAACAGAGATGGAATTTCGGATGTGGGACTATTATATTTGTTGATTATGCCTTCAAAAAGGAAACTAGACAAGGTTATCGGACGTGCTAAACTAAGATCATTGCTATACGGGCCGTAGTTAAATCTGTATTAGGGCTAGGCCCTATAAAGGCGAGCAACAAATTTTAAATTGCAAAACAGCAGAATCAGCAAGGCTAAATTAATTAAACAATACCTAGATTTTGCTAATCTTTGATTTGATCCTCCTGAGAGAAATACTCAAAGAGCTTTACAGTTGACCAGCTTCACCAGTGACTGAGGTCTACTGCCTTGATAGTGAAAAATTGGTGACCACATCCCACCGTGGCAGGAAATCCTACACTATTATTGCCTACACTACACCCCTCACAAGAATTAACACAATCTAAGCCATCTTTACGAATAGAAATAACTTCTCTTTTATTGATTTCTTGATTACTTACAAAACAAATGGAAAATAAGCAAAGGAATTACACTCACTCAACAATTTTCTCTCTCCTAATGACTTGATCAACACTCGAAAAAGATCCTTCTTCTACAGGCCTCCTCGGCTCTTTATATAGGGTATTACATAATGGATGACAGCTAAGCTGTCTTTTATTTTAAGGAACAATTCGCGAAGTGTCGCAAGTGTACAAAGACTAAATATCGCGACGCTCTTTAATCTCGCTAGGACTTCACATCTTTCTCGTGTTTATGCAATCGTCATCTGTTGCGTCATCTATATTATATGTTTGCGACACTTTCGCAATGTCGTCATTCGCTAACTTCACATGGTGTTGATGTCGCGATATTCTGGTCCTACATCTTGCCTCTTCTCATGTCTTCTCTGCGAAGGGGAGAATGTCATGAGAACTGGTATTTTCAAAGTGCCGCAACTGTTCATCTTTCTCTGTCCGCAACTGTTCGTCTTTATCCGTTAAGATATGATTTTGTACTTTCGTCTGCAATTTATTACACGTGTTTCTTCTTCCACCCCTTTCTTGACACGTTCCTTTCAACAGTTTTTTCTCGACCATTCACGTCTCTTCTCGCATTAAATGCATTTATCTTCTCGAGAAACTTTTCCTATATATATAGCTTTCTCATCCTCCTATTCTTCTTTTTTACTTTCTCTCTGCAATTCTTCTTCAATCTTCTTCCGCAATTCACGCTCTTGCTACTACAAACCTTCCTTCTCTTCCTTCTCTTCAACTTTCTACTCATTCCCATACTCAAGAATGGCTCCACCTGGTCGTAGATATGAAACTCTTTTGAGCACTGCTCAAGAAGATTTACAGGCGAAAGGTTTCACGCTATCTACCATTCCTCATCATGGATCTTCATCTATTCTCTCTGTAGAATTGTTTTCTGATCATCAATGTGATGATCAAAAGATCATAGTCTCGCTAGGTCAAATCCTCGCGGGTCTTCCCATTCCTCTCTATGATCCCGAGTTGCCTTTATTTTATGAAATTCTTTCTCACGAGAAATTCTCGCGAGCAGTTTATCAACTAAGTGGAGACTGCATCCGTTTAATGCGTGAATTCGTCAATCGTGGTGTGGGCAAAGGATCTTTATATCCTGATTCAGTCAGAGATCCCAATTTCGCGGACTTAGAGATAGTAGCTGAGAAATATTCAGTAGAGAACTTCTTTGAGAATTATGATGTAATTAATATGAAGAACAATAAATCTCGCTGGGGTGCACGGTTGAAAAGGAAAGAGAATATTCCTGCCGACAAGCTTCTTATGCACGACATTGATTGGCACTCTGGCAAGAATAATATTCCTCGCCACTCCAAAGATGATAAATGGTGTGTCTTTACATTGCTCTTGAATGGTCCTTATATTGCAGGTTCCCATGTGCTTCCTGCGAATCTCGCCAACTATCAACCCTGGGTATTTAATTGGCCTGAGAAAACCAAAGAGATATATTTCCTTGTTTTTACTCGTTTCATAATCTTTGTTCCCTTTATTATTCATTAATCTTGCGAAGATTTCAGATTACTAAATTAAGGAGAAGTTATCAAAGGAATCCAAAGCCAAGTACATTGGCGATACTTCGTTCAGTCACGGATGAAGTAAGAAATATTCTCTTTTGTTATTTTTAACAATATTGTTGCCCCTGTTTCTTATCTTCATTCGTGTGTATAGGTTGATGTTGAAGCTACTGGAGAGTAAAAAACTTCTGAAATTGCGAAAGTCAAAAGGAAGGGTAAGGTCCCCCTTCGCAAGGAGAAACCCGTTGCTCCTCCTTCCAAAAACGGAAAATATCTTCATCCAGCGAAAGTTCCGATGAAGAGGATGGTGATGTAGGTACTTCTACTGCGAAGGAAGGTCATCCAATTGAATCTTCAATGGCATTTTTGTCCAATATCTTCGCAGACTCCATGCAAGGGATTGGAGATGATCGCATCTCAAGTACATGTGAAGCTCTCGCAAGTATCTGCGATGCTTCTTTGCTAGAGGGCAATGATTTTTTTCAGGGAATCTCCAGATTATTGACTCCCAGTCTCTTAAATGCATTTAGTGCTTTGGTATGTCTATTCTTCCTTATTTCTTCACAATTTCAATTTTATATCATATATTAATGATTTTTCTATTTTCCTTTACAGTCCGGAAGAGCTTCTTTTGCCGATGCCTCAGATCTTGAGAAGAGGCGCGTTAGTTTTGAAAAGAAAAACCTTCAGCTTCGTAAGAAGAATGAGGATTTAGAAATTGAAGCTGCGACTCTTCGCAAGAAGGTTCTACGACTGGAATCGAATCTTCTTCTCAAGAAACTAAAATATCCACCCTCCAAAGTGCTAACCAGCAAATTTACGGTATATAATTCTTTTCTTTTTCTTATTTTTACTCTGTCATTTATTTCTCTTCATCTGACAAGCCATTTTCGCAGACATTCATAATCTTTCCGAAGAAGCCATTATACTCCATTCATTTCCTGAGCCTATGGATAACGACGCTCTTCTTGCTCATCTCAACGAATCTGTAAGTAGTTCTTCAAATAGTAAAGTTAGCTCTCTATCATTAAAAGATCTTCAAACCAAATTTCACCTATTAGAAACCGAGCACAGATCTAGCTTAGGTTTAGCCAACCGATTTAAACGTCTATACGCTGATTCCCAAGAGAAAACTAAGGTCTTGAGAAAGAAAATTAGTAGCCTTATAGATGATAAAGATCGCATTACTAATCAAGGTGCTCAAGCGTTAGCGAAATTTCAAAAAAGGCTTCTCGAAGTCCAAATTGAGCGAGATGAATCCCTTTACCAAAATACTTTACTTAGTGAGAGGGAAAATCAAATTCGTTCCCTTCTTCTCATAAATAATGACGATGAATTCGCATGGGATGCGAAAGTCTTGGATAATGCCAGAAACGACTCAGGTGTTAATGTTAGTCTTCACGCTGAGCATACTGCCTTGGTTAAAGATATGATCTCTGACAGAGAAGGTTGTTTACTGTTCTTCTTTATTTTGTTGCTTTCTTCTTGTGGACCCGTCATTAAATTGCTGATTTATTGTCATATGTTCGCAGAAGCTGAGAAAAGATTTCAAGAAAGAATTGAAGAACTTGAATCCGAAAAAGAACAACTCGTAAAAGATTTCTCTCTTCTCAATGACAAATATTCCAAGTTGAAGAAACAACAACAAATGACTGTGGCGAACTTCAATAATGATGTTGTCCGTTATCGTAATGAAACTATTAGGACAGTCTGCGAAGATCACAACATCCCTCTCTCTTCGTATCCTTGTCTTCTTGAGGAGATTCCTGAAAATTCGCCAATTTCAGATGTTTCTGATAGCGACGCTACCGAAGAGGAATTTGATGAAGATGATGAAGAATGAATTAGAAGATATCTCTATTTCTTCCTTTTTCTTCCTGTAATAAATGTATATTTATCCTCCTTATCTTTTTTGTATACACCTTCTGGATCATCGAATATAAGTGCTATTTTTGTTCCCCTTTGTTGCTCATTTCTGCACATGCTAAAAGAATAACCTTTTCTCGCAATAGAATTAATCAGTGTTATGAGTGCATAAATCTATCATATGGAAATAAATAACAAAGTTTTTTACCCTATGCATTCCCATACTTGCCTCTGTTATTTGTTTTCAGATGAAAGATTTAGGAAAATCTTGTTGATGTTTCTGCTGAACATTATTATTGCGACAAGATCGCAGGACGTCTCTATATTTTCATGCAGAAGCCCATTGATCTTGTCTTATCTATCTTGTGTGGTCTTATTTTGCCTTCCTAGTTAAAGGTCTTATTTTTCCACCCCTCATTGCGACAATATGACAGGCCTAAATATTCTTGCGAACATAAAGCCCCATGAAATTGTCGTCTTGCGACAAAATCGCAGGACGTCGTTACACTTTCATGTAATGACCCATTGATCTTGTCTTAACTTCTCTTAGTATTATTGCCTCCGCAGGATTTTTTCATCATGATAATATGACAGTGCCTAAAAATTCTTGCGAACTTAAAGCCCCATGACATTGCCGTCTTTGCACGAAATCGCAGGACGTCTTTACACTTTCATGTAAAAGTGATCGAGGTCTCCAAAAGTGCAACCCAAAGTGAGGTTTCTATACTAGATGACCGCGCACGGTGGGATGGCCGACAAGAAAAATTTAACGCAAAACTAAATTTTATACTCATAATTTAGTTTCGCCATAATGGCACTGAGTCGGACTTGTAAATTTGTAAAGCAAAATTGTAAAGCAAAGAGATGTTCAAACAAATATATCATATTTCTCGTGCTTATAAACCGGCTGAGCTGCCCAAAAATATATCTTCCGTCTCGTAAAATTCTATTGAACTAAGAAGCAAATTTCCGTCTACAACAAAAGAAGACCGAAAATTTGAAACACTCCGTAGGGTATAAATCAAGGTCCGCCACCAGGGAAACACGAACTTGTGTTTCACTCTTGTGATCCAATTCCCGACTTCCTTTGTCTTCAACTAAGCGTGTATGAGGTACACTAACAAACCACACCTACCATTAAACAAATATGAATTGTTGAATACCACCTTAAGCTACTAAAACACATTAAAAAAATGAAATTTTCATTACCTCATCTCTAGATTTAGGCCAAGGGATTTGAAGTTTTATAATCAACAGCGGGGAACTAAACAATTCAATTGATGATCTGAATCAGACAATGTCTCTCATACTTCTCACCCTTTTCAGTTGAATTCAGTTTCTAAATGAGATTTAATCATAAATTAAACACACTAATAAAGACTTACCCTCAAACGACCAATCCATAGTAAAACAAGAAAATAAGATTATTGCAAGGAGAAGAAGTCAACTGTTCAAACAGAACCTCGAAAGAACATATGCAGGTGAGTTAGAACACCTAGTAGCATAAAGATACCAGGCAATACAAAATAAACCCAACGTATTCCTTGATTTATGATGTTGATCAATTTCACCCGCGAATTCGAGAGATGTGTCTTCAGTAACAATCATGTGCTAAAATCTAACCTACAAAGCTACTGGCTAAATGTTCGAACAATGTCATCTTTCAATGTCTTAGAGACTTCTAAATGCACAAAAATGCTTGTTGGGTGTTAAACTTGTCTAGCCATGTCTTTTGGTATCAGTGCCTAAATGTAAAAAGAAGAAGTCACAAACAACAAGACGCAACATGAATTAAGTGATCTAAGACAGGGAGAATAGACAGTCTAAACTCGACTCAAAGAGAGTTGAAAAGTATGGGGGTGAAGTTGTGGCGTTTGAAAAATTTCAGTGATGAGTTTTAGCTAGGTTCAAAATATATCAATTAGACAAATGAAATGCTACAAGGGTAAGTAAAGTACCTTCTTGGCTACTGTTTAATTGTCATTTCGCTCGAAAATCTTTTCCACTAGTTTATGCCGAAGTGCCCAAACGGACCTCCATATGCAAAACCAAAAAAGCTGCAAGCGTATTATGTAAGGATACAAAGACAAAACAATACTATGCATAAACTTGAATACACAACCGCAGCATGCACACCATTATAACGTAGCATGAAGTGCGCACTTTAATATTCCGAGTTTAACAACGAGTTTCAGCTTTGTTTTCGGCAAGGTCCGGCTTTTGACATACCCGATTCTATATTTTCTATCAAGCGTCATTCAAGAAAGCAAGGTCATACCCGATTCCATATTTTCTATTGGGGCGTCATTTGAAGCAAGCAAGGTTTAATAACATGATTTATTTCGATTCGGGATTTCAGAAAACCGAGATAATCGTCTAACACAAGATACATTGAAATGCTTAAGTCAAAACCAAATATTAATTCTCGAACCATGGGAGCTCGGTGATGGTCGAAATTTCTATGTTTCGTGCCTTATGTTCCCCTCCTCAATTTCATCATATTTTAGTCAACTGCTATGCCTTTCAAATACTCAATCAGTGGAAGTGGTGTCCGTGATTGTAATGTCAAGAAGCATCTAAGATACACTTACAAATCATTTATCTAGTGATGAAAGAAAAGGATATTTAAACTGCATCTTTATACTCATACACTTAACTACATACAAATTACATATTAAAGAATGTGGCTGGTAAAATTGGTTATGTGTGGACGAAAAGAAATAGAAGTAGTATGGTATACCGAAATTAAGAAGCAACAGGAGCTAATATGCAAATTCAAGATAACAACATCGATCGGAAGAAAGAGAGCAAATTCAACAACTTAAATTCGAACCCCACTTTCTGTTTTGGAAAGAAAGAAAAAAATCAGTAGATGGATGAGAAAAGAATAAGAGAAGTTTCAATTGAAGTTTTTGTATAGAAGACAGTCTCTGAGCTACAGAATCACTTATTCCTGCCAAGACAGATTAAGGGTTGATGAAAAGACATTAAGGGTTTCATCAACACATACCCTCTTAAACCCATAGTTCTATACAAAATGAAGAATCGAATTGAAAGTAGAGATTTACAGTTGATAAAACTCATACCGTCAGTGGTGATTTTATGGTAGTGGTGTAGAAAGCAGAGGACGAAGTTGGTGATGGTGGTGGTGGTTCAATCAATTCACCCATTGAATTTAGGGTTACAGGTTAGAGAAGATTGAATATTCAATCAACCAAATCCTAACTCTGTACTCTAAAGTCGAGATTGAGTAAAGATTAATGGAGATTTAGGGTGTGAGATTGATGAAACTGGATTCGACGAAGAAGAAAGGGTTCGAGAGAGATTTTTGCTGCTGCTTGGTAGAAAGAAAATATTAGAGATACGAAGAAGAGAAAAAGAAGAAGGGAGGAATAAAAAAAAATGAAAGTTTTGGAGTTGGCCAGGACCTCCAAATCTATTCCGTGTTTTGTTATTTTCATTTTACAAAAAAACCCTCAATATTGTATTTATTTGCGTCTGTTTAAGGGAGGAAACAAATCAAGGTGGGACAGTGTCGTCCTTTCATCGTTGAACCAAATTCAATCTTTTTTATATCTAATCGGAAGAAACAAACCTACCTTAAGAGAAGGTCGTTGGCTTACAGAAAAAAGAAACAAGGGTACTATTGGCCCTACATGCATGAGGACGCAAAAGAGGTATCTAGAAGATGTGAAGAATGCCAACGCCATGGAAAAAAGATACATGCACCTGGAGCGGCGCTAAGCTCATCAACAAGTGTGTGGCCATTTGCAAAATGGGGCCTAGACATTGTAGGTCCATTTATACCGTGAACGGGTAGAAAGCAGATACTTAATAGTCGCAACCGACTACTTTACAAAATGGGCAGAAGTGAAAGCAGTCCAACATATTCGCGATCGAGATGTATTTACATTTATATTTGAGAATATCATTCATAGATTTGGAATACCTGTGCAATTAGTCTCCGACAATGGAAAAAAATTTGAGGGCGAAACATAGAGATGTCGCTTAACACACTCAAGATCCAAAGCGGAAAATCAACTCCTTTATTTCCACAGAGAAATGGGAAGGCTGAGGCAACTAACAAAACAATTGTGGATATATTGAAGAAGAAGCTGGAAGGATACAATAAAGGGTGGTGCGAACAAGTACATAATGCAAGATGGGCATGGGTGAACGACGCGAGAGAAGCTACAAGAATGTCACCCTTACATCTAACATATGGATTTTAGGAAGTGTTGCCAACTAAAGTCATTATTCCCATAACAAAGAAAGAAGCATGGGAAAAGAATCTAAACATGCATTTGATCTTAATAAAACTTGATGATCTAAGACAACAGAGAGATTTTCTACAACATATGGAAAACTACCACAAAAGGTTGGCCTGAGAATATAACAAGCGCATAAGAGAACAATAATTCCATCCAGGAGAGCTAGTGCTGAGAGAAATACCGCCTTATCAGAAAGTAGGAGATGGAAAGCTAGAGAAAAGGTGGGATGGACCTTACATAATAAAGAAGATAGTTGGAAATGGAGCATATGAGTTGATGGATCCTGAGGGGAAGAGCACAGGTCGCAGACTTGAACATCCATGGAACGGATTATATTTAAAGAAGTACTATCCGTAGGTCATGCGGTAGTAATCGCACACTTGAAGAAGGAAATATTTAGATGTGAATCTAATGAAGCACAAGAAGTTGAAGAAAGTTGGCAAGATGCAAAGTTTTTCATATACAACAGAGATGTACTAATAAACATATGAATAAAAATGAGAGATTTATCTTCTTTATACATGATAAAAATCTCAAGGAAAAGGCAAAAATAAGACCTTATAATAAGAACTTAATAGAAGGCAACAGAAGTAGAACCTCTAACTAGGGAGGCTATAGGCATCCAATTATGGCGTGCACCCTAGTTCGCATAATAGCAAGAGGCAATGATAAGATATAACGCGCATCATAATTTGGGAAAACCTAGTAAGCATGACTCGGGGAAAGATACACCGACCCTGAAACCTGAGTCATGGAGATTTGGGGTGAAATAAAAGCCCATTCAGCAGAGGCGCCTTAGTCGAAAGACTAAGGTGAGAAGGTCTATCTTAAGGAGTTCAGAAACTCGATCAAGGAGCCGAGGTACACGGTTGAGTCAAGAGTGCCTGGCCGGGCGTCAGGAGCGTACCTGACCGCTCTTGGCAAGTCCTGACTACGATGCACTCGGTCCTCAAGAAACCCCAATTAGGGTACGGTCTCGTAACCATAAGCCATATCGGTAGAGGGATAAGAGGCCGCAAAAACAACTGATTGTTGCATCACTTGATGGGAAGAGCCCACCCTAACCCGGTAGGGGTAAGCTTCCTTGAAGGGGCAGTCAGGGGGGATATAAGGACGACACCCTCCATTAGGGAGCTGAATTATGTCGAAGACGTCAATATCATGAGGCTTTTTACTCACGGGAGTAATAAGACTTGTCATATTGACGCATCAATACATCCTGCAGAGGCAATAATACGTAAAGATGATAAGGTGAAATCAATAGGTCATTGCATGAAAAATGTAAAGACCGCCTGCGATTTCGCCGCATAAAAGCAAATCATATCTTAGGAAAAATAAGACCTCTAATTAGGGAGGCTCAATAAGACCTCATGAGAAAAATAAAATCGAAACTAATATTGTTTTGCAGGAAACATCGAAAGAACAAATGATGCATGGATATCACCACACAATGAGAAGACAGAGAATATTTCTAACAAGACGAATAATAAGTGAATTGGTCACGAGTAGTAGCAGGAAATATTTGAATTGGTC
Source organism: Papaver armeniacum (assembly GCA_023531295.1). Lineage (NCBI taxonomy): Eukaryota > Viridiplantae > Streptophyta > Magnoliopsida > Ranunculales > Papaveraceae > Papaver > Papaver armeniacum. The sequence continues at coordinate 66,464 of JAJJWW010002925.1, forward strand.
CTTTCGGTACCGATTATGTATACTGTTTACTGACATGATAGCATATTTGCTGCAACATACTCCCTCCGTCTCTAAAAGATAGGCAAGTTTCCTTATTTGGGTATGTCAAAAAGATAGGCTTGTTTCCATATGTGGAAAGTCAAATATTATGATTTTACTAGTATACCCATAGAGGCACCACTTCTCTCTCTCCCATTTCTCTCTTAATATTAAAAGGGGGCCACTTCTCTCTCACATCTCTCTTATAACAAATGAGTGGTTCCAAGGATAGATTAGGAAAAAACATGAAAAAAATGGCTATAATGATTGGTTTTCTTAATTTTTGTGAAAACCAAACTTGCCTATCTTTTTGAGACGGAGGGAGTATTGAGCATTATAGTCATGACAGTATTATTTCCCCGGACGGAAATGACGTACACTGACAGGAGTAGCAACAGGCAAAAGTCCATCTTCAGTTACTGGAAATTCCTTTAGTGTCATCTTTATTGTTACACCTTGAGCTCTAATTTGATCTACTTCAGATTTTGTCAATGTTTGTCCTTTTCCCTGGTAGTGCAAACCGGCATCATACTTCTTCCAATTGCTCATTTTTTGTAAAGCAAAGTACCAAGTTATATAATATAAGAACACAATAAGGCATAAATTTTAGGGACATATCTTGTTCACACAACTACACGAATGACCATAAACATATTGAATATAGGATTTGGAGTTCCCCATTTTCTCTCTAGGTGCATACCCCAATCCCTGTTATAAAATCTGTAGTATACGGCTAGGAGAAAGGAGATCCAAATATCAACTCAATAATGTTGGCCTCTATGAACAGATGCCAACCATTTTGATAAACAAAGAAAGTTGTGACCATATAATAATCCCACCAGATAGAAGCGGCGACAGAGAAGAATATGAAGCCATGTAAGTATGATATGAAATATGAAGTGTTGCATAAAATGCTATCATCCCGGTAATTATTGGGAAGAATAGAGTTATAAATCCCATAATTATCATCAACCTTTTAAGAATGAATCTAAATACTCGTCAGTTTCAAATTGTGAAGTTTGGAGATCCGAGAATATAAGAAGCTAAGAAATCGAAGAAAATAGAGGCATTGCTACTACAAACACCATGGAGTCTGTTTTGCGCAAGAAAATTGGAATGCTTCTAATTGATGTCGCTGTTAGAGATCATTAATAGGCCGCCCTCTACAAACTGCCGGAATGTTAAGAAACACTAGTGAAAGTGAAAATATAATCACAAAATTGGTCAAAAAGACCAAAATCAACAATTTCTGGGTGAAAAAGACACTTAAGTTTTGATACTGTTTAAATAGCCAAAAATTAAAAAGATCTTTTTTTAAATGGACAAAAATTTAAAAATAAAAGGGGATGTAACCAAGTTTCATCCCTGTCCATTTTCAAATATTTTTTTCTTATTTTTATTTTACACAGGATGTATCCAGTTTCATCCTTGCTATTTTTTTTTGGCTATTTCACCCGTACTTTTTTTTACTCGTCCATTTGAACCGTGTTTTAAATTTTTTTGGACAAATGACCCATTTTCTCAAATATAATTTATAGTATGTCACCTAACTAAGGCTGGGTTTACGGGTGTACCGCGGGAGTTTTTATCCGCTCTCACTTTACTTCAATAAAGCACCTTTCTCCATTAGTTTAGTAGTAGTAATTAGTGGTACTTATTACATAAGAGGCTGTATAACTTTAGCTTTTCAATTTATTAGGATATGGAAACCATTAACTTTAGCTTTTCAATTTATTAGTAATGGCACGTTTGTTTTTCAATTAAAATAAATTACACATTTTTATCCGCTCTCACTTTACTTCAATAAAGCACTTTTCTACTTTAATTTGTAGTAATTATTTCACAAAATTGGTCAAAAAGACCAAAATCAACAATTTCTGGGTGAAAAAGACACTTAGTTTTGATACTATTTAAATAGCCAAAAATTAAAAAGATACTGTTTAAATAGACAAAGTTTTAAAAATAGGCAGGATGTAACCAGTTTCATCCTGTCCATTTTCAAATATTTTTTCTTATTTTTATTTACACAGGATGCATCCAGGTTTCATCCTTGCTATTTTTAAGTATAAGCGGGGATGAATCGGTTTCATCCTTGTTATTTTTTTTTTGCTATTTCGTTACAGTTCTTTTTTTTACTCGTCCATTTGAACCGTGTTTTAAATTTTTTTAGACAAATAATCCATTTTCTCATTTCCTACGGGGTGTAATTAAATTTTTTGAAAAAGTTCACCTACTGCACTTCCTCCTGTCTATAGCATTTTTTTTTTCTTCTTTTATAAATGAAGTTACAAACTATTTGCCCTCTCTTTCTATGTTCATCAACATCTTCTAAATGCTTCAAAAAAATATCTTCTTCTGATTAATAATGGCTTTCTTCATTTTTGTTTCTGGAATAGTCGTCTTTATAATTCTGAGTTATAATACATACCAACAACGTCGTCTGAGATTCAAGCTTCCACCAGGTCCATGTCGTCCATGGCCAATAGTCGGTAATCTCTACGACATAAAGCCGGTAAGGTTCCGATGTTTTTGGGATTGGTCGAAGATCTACGGACCAATTATATCGGTTTGGTTGGGTTCCACGTTGAATGTTGTTGTGTCCAATGCAGAATTAGCTAAACAAGTGTTGAAAGTAAATGATCACGATTTAGCCGATAGGCACAGAAGTAGATCAGCTGCAAAATTCAGTAGAAATGGTACGGATCTTATATGGGCTGATTATGGTCCTCATTATGTTAAGGTTAGGAAAGTTTGTACAGTTGAGCTTTTCTCATCCAAAAGGATTCAAGCTCTTAGACCTATTAGAGAAGATGAAGTCACTGCCATGATTGAATCTATCTTTAATGAGTGCACTAAACCAGGTAATAAATCAATTTAATGTTTACCAATCGATTTTGGTTACCAATTAATTTGATCTTGATCAATATTTGTTTAGATAAGAGTGGGAAAAGCATGATGCTGATGAACTATTTAGGTGAGGTAACGTTCAACAACATAACCAGGCTAGCATTTGGTAAACGATTTGTGAATACAGAAGGTATGTTGGATGAACAAGGACTTGAGCTTAAAGCAATTGTTGCCAATGGCACGAAACTTGGTGCATCGCTAGCTGTGGCTGAACATATTCCATGGCTGAGATTTATGTTTCCACTTGAGGAAGAAGCCTTTGCGAAACACGGGGCTCGTCGGGACCGTCTCACCAGAGCTATTATGGATGAACATACCCTTGCTCGTCAGACTAGTGGTGGTGCTAAGCAACATTTCGTTGACGCATTACTTACTGTTCAAGAGCAGTATGATCTTAGTGAAGATACCATTATCGGCCTTCTCTGGGTTAGTCTAAATTTTTGTTTTGCGAGTAATGATTTGGTGTAGATACACGTTTTATGCTTTAAACTTTTTTAAAGTTACTCAGCCTTACCAAAATCTGAAAATTCTACAACTACATTTGCTGTGCTGTTATCTAATGATGTATACGAGATACCTTTTATATCAAATAAACTTAAACTCGTTCATCTTTTATATACATTAATTTGCAGGACATGATGACAGCAGGTATGGACACAACAGCAGTATCAGTTGAATGGGCTATGGCAGAGCTGGTTAAGAACCCTAGGGTTCAAGTGAAGGCTCAAGAGGAACTAGATCGAGTTGTGGGCACCAACCGTGTGATGACAGAGTTGGACTTGTCGAATCTCCCTTACCTTATGTCCGTTGTCAAGGAGGCGTTGCGGCTGCACCCACCAACTCCGCTTATGTTACCCCACAAGGCTAGTGCAAATGTCCAGATCGGTGGTTATGATATCCCCATGGGTTCTAATGTTCACGTAAATGTTTGGGCTGTAGCTCGCGATCCAGCTGTATGGGAAAAACCATTTGAGTTCCTTCCTGAACGTTTCATGGAGGAGGACGTCGATATGAAAGGTCGCGATTATCGGCTACTACCTTTCGGTGCAGGACGTCGTGTATGCCCTGGTGCACATTTAGGAATAAACTTGGCCGCATCTATGTTGGGTCATCTATTGCACCATTTCTGTTGGAACCCAGCGGACGGGATCAATCCCGAGGAACTTGACATGTCAGAGAAACCTGGGATAGTGACCTACATGAGGACAACGTTACAAGCAATTCCTACCCCTAGGTTGCCTTATAAGTTGTACAAACGTGTTGCTACTGATATCTAAATTGATGAAGAAGAGAAGATAAAAAATTGTAGAACAGAAGAAGAAGAAGTTGTAGATTAGTTATAATTTTAATTAGATAAAAGAATAAATATGTTAATGATTTAAATTAAGTTATATATATAGAGGTGGTGGTGGTGGTTGGTGGTGGTGTTAGTCGGAGGTGGTAGTGGTGGGAGGTTGTGGTTGGAGGAGGTGGTGCTTATATATATATATAGGTGGTTATTAGGTTAGTTTTAAATTAAATTAAGTTAAGGGTAGGTTAGTTATTTCCACTCTTTAGGACACCCTTATAACTATAGAGAAGGTGGCCTAATAAGACCATGGTCCCAAAAAATGGTTCTTTCGTGCTAGTGAATACTAGTTGAGCCCAATTGCGTTTCGTTGATTACTCCATGTCCGCTTTCGAGATAAGGAAAGAGAAGAGAGAAGTTGGGGCTACAACTCGTTAAAGGTATTTTCTTCTTCTTGTCGATTTCTCATGGTTCTTATAATTTCATAATCAATTTCTTTTGCTAGTTGTAATATTATATAAATCTATTCCAGTTTCAGTTTATGTGTTGTTTCCGTTTTGCCCTAAGTTTGCTTTTTCGGTGGTTAACTTTGCCTTTATTATGTAGATCCGTGTGTATGTGTATGATTAACTCGTCGATACATCATGTTCTTATCTGCCTCTGTTTGCGTATTTGTATATGTTCTGATTGAACTCCATTGATTTGTGATTTTAATTCCACTGTAGATAAGGGTTTATAAGGCTTATTTGAAGCCTCATTTACTCTTGGTTAGAACTTCTTTTTGAAATCCTCATTTACTCTTAGAACTTATTTTTCAAGTTGTAATAATCACTGTGACTAATAGTTTTTTCTTTTTTTAATCGGTGACAAGTTCGTATCTAACTTTTGTGCAATTATGCAACTCACGTCCTAATTTTTTTTTTCTTTTTGGGAGTAAGATTTTGAATGCTTTGTTTGTGTATGTACAAATAAAATATAAAAATTATGATTTGATTAATATGGGTGAATCAGTATGTAGTCATAAATTGAATGATAAATCACTACAAGTGATACGCTATTTAAATAACGGAAAATCCAATATTTTTAAAGTGTATATACAATGACTAGGAAAGTGGAAATAAGAATTTTTTTTTTTTAATTGTACAAGAGTGACTTTGCACTATCTGTGGAACACTTTTTTTCTAATTATATATTTTGGGAATATGATGATGAACCTAGTGTTTCACTAAAGCAACGGGAAGATTATCCAAAGAAAATCAGCATATTTAAATGGAGTGCAAAAACACCTCAGAAGCTGCAGACAACAGGAGGCCTTCTGCAGACACTACTGGCAGTCTACTGTTAAAATCTACAGTTGAAGAAGATACAGAACTAGAACACTCGGATGAGATGGCTAAAGCCAAAGCTGATTTTGATGCTGCGAACAATAAATTAATGGAAGCAATGGCAAAACTTAAGCGCCCTGAATCTGATGATGAAAAAGGGGACCAGATTAATGAAGGCCAGATTTATAGGGAGATCTCCAATTGTAGTGAGGAAAGTAGAAAGGCCCTATTGAAGTATTATGACGCTCATGTGAGACGTTATATAATGTTTGAATGTCCGGTTCCGGCTCTCACAGAGGTAACTATCAGTTGAGTAATGGATTCCTTCTTTTTTGCTTTCATTTGTTGTTGGAATGTGAAATCTGTGCTGCTAGTTGGAGGAGTCTTGGTCTTGTCATCTGATATTTACTAACCTATGGTAAAACATACCTAATTAATTGGGTGTCGGAATGGATCAAGGGTGGCCAGCAATTGTTGGTATATTGTGGTTTCTGAGGACATCGTTTCTAACCCTAGTATTGAGTGAAATATTATTCCCAAGAGGGATTCCAAAACAGTAGTACATGAGAAAAAATGTTGCTAGCAGGAATCACATTTTTGATTTCATAGTTCTAATGGGACTGAATCTTAGAAAATTTGATTTTACTTTGATGCTTCTTATGATAATCTTACATAAAGTTGGCTATATTTCAGAGATCCAATGGTACTCAATCTAAGGATTAATGGGGATGCAAAAAGGCTTGCACCTTGCTGGAAAGCTTTCGAGGGATTGCAAGGCACTGGTGGACATCGTCTCTGACAAACAGTTGGTTATCTGCAGGAGCAAGGTTATATTAAATATTTTCTTTGCATAATTAGTAGTACCTGGAGTAGTGGGGATGACTTTTTTTTGGTTATATATTTTTTTAAATGATCCAACTATAGATATTGGCGGCATTAAACCATCTAATATTTTTCTAATCCTGTCCATCTTACAAAACTATAGCAAGTAGACTAATCTCCAATCCAGATCAACTATGGGTAAAATTCCTAAAAACTAAATATTTCCTAAACTCTCATCTCTAGAATCCTCAAGAACCTCCAATCTCTCTGGGATATGGACGAGTATCAAGAAAGGACTAGAACTTATTAAAGAAAGTCAAATATTTTCCAAACTCTCACCTTCATGAACCTCCAATCTCCCCTGGATATGGACGAGTATCAAAAAAGGACTAGAACTTATTAAAGGAAATTTCATCTGGCAAATAAAAAATGGAGAGTCGGCAAAAATTTGAGAAGACAGATGGATTCCTAATGAAGATGTTATTCAAAAACAAGATGACAGGGTAGATCAAATTCCGGAGAGGGTAAATGAGTTGATTACTCAGATAAGGAAATCATACTAGTTGAGTGAATACCCCACCTAAACACAATTGGGCTCCGTACTACATGTACTCCATCGCCTAGTTAGTAATTCTCCGAATCATTCTCGAATGATTCCCGAACGTATCCGAACTGACCGAATCCGAATGATACTTCCGAACTATTTGAACTCCAAACCTAGTTCCCGGATTATATGGACCTCACGAATGATTCGCGAACGTATCCGAATTAACCGAATCCGAATGATATTTCCGAACTAGAACTTCGAATCTAGTTCGCGCCCAACGTTGCTTTCCCATAGGTAATTCTCTGACCAGAGTTCTGTTGATTGATTTTTGTTTGATTTTGTATATACTTTATATTTAAATACAATTATTCTATTAAAATTTTCTATTGGTAGTTGTTTAAGCAGTGTTTTATGTGTCAATTTTTTGTTTAAAAGTCTATAAACTCGTTTTATAATACATTTATGCGATTAAATTGTGAACTTCATGGTAAATAATCACGCTAAAATGTTTTTCCATCTTATAAATCATATACAAATAAAATTAGTCTCGTAATAAGGTCATAATACTTATCAATTTATCACATACGTAAGCCGAATTTTAAGTGACGAACTCACATTTATAAAACGAATATGCACGTACGTATGCTGTTCCGAACTACTGTCCGAACAACGAACCGTTGACCGAATCCGACCTATCCGAATCCGTATAATTACCGTACGTATGCCGTCCCAAACTACTACACATACCCCGAATTGCTAACTAGGCTCCATCACTCCATTCAATCGCCCCGAACTCCGCTTTGGCCGAACCCACTGCTTCATTGATCAAGCTAGAGAAAGTAATCTCATAAATAAGCTCTGTGCAGCTTCACTAAATACAAGCTTACTTGGTGAAACACTGGTTTTAATAGATGACGGGCCATAAACCCTTGCCTCATAAACAACATTAGCTCAGCTGAGCTTCCGACATTCTTAACCACTCTCTTGGATCAAAAAATGAAATGCCTGTGAACTATTCATCCAAGTTGGATCAAAAAAATAGCTTGGCATGTGTTGATTGTCATCTAATCTTGACATGCTAATTACACTTATCAGTCTGTTGAGGGAGGTCTGTTCCAAGTTCCAACATCTCCCTGGCAAATGTACCAAATCAACAGGGCCAAGTACTTGGGCCTATTACAAGCGGTGAGATTATAGGAGTGCTTTTACTGGAAATATCAAAACGAAGAACACTGACAGCAAAATTAGGCAAAGTTAGGATGTTCTAGGAAACTGAGATGAGAGTTGTAATTCATATGATATCTGTCTAATGCTAACTCAATCGTCATTTACAGATAAGTTTGCAACACCGTTACATACCAGCTCACAATGGGTTTGTACTCCGTGCTGTTTAATCTACCAAAGAACTTGTGTGTCACATTCTTTAACAAATGTATTTTATGGCTAACCGACTCCAGGTAGATGATTTCTTTGGTATAATCTGAGTAACTCCTCATTATGTGAAAATTATTACTACTATTATTCAACTTGTAACGACTGATTATGACTTAAAATGACATTATAAGTTGAATTTCAATTATGTTCAAATAAATTAGAACATATTCCAAATTAAACAATCTTTGAGAGAATAAAATTTAAAAAAAAAAAAAAAAAAGAAAAAAAAAGCAATGAATAAATAGAATTTAAGCTCATCTACAAATAATAATATAAGAACAAATTTAAGATCTGTTGCGGCTGTAACACGCAAACCTTCATGAACCGCCCAACGGCCCAAGTTTCAATCACACTTTTTATCTATGAGTGACCACGACCCATCTGTGATTATGACTGTGGTAATAGGATCGAAAGGCTTAGGCCGCCTCCATGCTCCATTGGACGTGACCAGGTCTTAATGGGTCGAGGTCCTCACGGACATCAATCAAAATTCAATAAATGCCTAAATGTCTTCACCATGAAATATAAAATGCTTTTGACTTTAACTCTCATCTCAATTTCCTCAAACATCCTAAATTTGCATAATTTTACTGCCACTGTTCTTCATTTGATATTTCTAGTAAGCGCATTCATATAATCTATCTACAAACAATAATATGGTGTGTATATATAAAGAGACCGACACAAAATGAATCTTATGTGATTTCGTCATAGAATGTAGCTCAAAAACAGATTTCTTGTGAGTGCCCATTTCTCCTGCACTTAGCAACTGAAATAACATTCATATTAACCTGTAGGATGTGAATGTACTAGTAATTATCTTCTACACAGAACAGACCTAGGACAACTGCCCTTATTGGCCAAATAATTTGGTGTTTACGAACCCTTTAAATGGACTCGCAAGGTAAAGCTAAGTGTCTTCGGTTAACGCTAGTGTACATGCATGGTGAAACGTTGATTTTAATCATTGATGGACTGTAAACATTTGCCTCGTAAAAAACACTAGTTTCCAGTATTTTAACTACTCTCTTGACATGTTCTTCCATAATTGATCAACAATTGTAACTTCCCACCTCATCTATCATAATTTGTTTCGACAGCTATCACTAAAATTAAGAAACAAGACTCTCAGATGACTGTCGTTAAACAGATTAAGGCGAACCAGTAGGTACTAATAACGTCATGGGAAATGCTTTGGGACTCAATAAAAACTAAAGATTAAATAACGATGGCACCAGCTGCACACCAGCTTTTTAGTGTATAAAAAAGATGAACCAACCCATCAAGGGAGACATTTCAAGTTATGATGTTGCATTGTTTACAATTTCTCTACTTATGAACTTCTATTTTGGAAAAATTCATCAGTTCCCATATCCTAAACCTCGACTATGGAAGCCGTAAGACTTTTGTTGCAATTAAACCTCAAACTCTTGGTTTGTCAGGTAAAAAAATTTGGATGCATTAATCAAGTATAAAGATCAGAAAATAAAAATACATTAAAAATTATAAGTTGGTTTTAAATTTCGGTTGATTAATTTTAACATCCAGGAAGATAACTGATTGGAAAATTATAAAAATCTGTAAATATTTTTAAGTATAACTTTCCCAAATTGAATAAGTTGGTCCTCACAGTTTCCTCAGACATCTTAGATCCTGATTTCCCAAACATTTTTTTTTTTTTTTTTTTGGAAAGAACAAAAAAAAACGATATACAATACAACTACCAACACTTAATCTATATATGAACTACAAACATTTCAAGCATGCTATAAATAGAACACCAAAAAAGAGGATGGAGAACGATGTTCAATGACTTCGTCATAAAGTTCAGCTCTATAGCACATATATTGTGAATGTCCTGCACTTTTGCAACTCATATGATATGACATTCATGTAAGCGGTTCTAGAAGTAATTTTACTATAAACAGAATGAAATTCAAACAACTGCATTTATTGGCCTAACCATTTCGTGTTTTTGAACTAATCCAATCAACTTGTTATGAAGATTATACAAATTTGGGGTCACTCAATCAAGCTGAATATACCCCTATCCTAATACGATGTTACCCAATAACCATTATTAACAGACAAACAAGTAAAAAGCTGTGCAAAATCATTGAAGCAAGCGGTTAATCTAGGAGTAATTTTACTGAAAACAGCACAAAACTTGAACAATTGTACTTATTGGCCTAATCATTTCATGTTTATGAGCCTTTCAAATCAACTTGTCATATGAAAATTATACAAATTTGGGGTCACCCAATCAAGCTGAATAAACCCCTATCCTAACACAATGTGATCCAATAACCATTATTAACAGAACAATCAAGTAAAAAGCTGTGCAAATTCATTAAACAGAAGAAATCATACTAGTTGAGTGAATACCCCACCTAAACGCGATTGGGCTCCGTACTACATGTACTCCATCGCTCCATTCAATCGCCCCGAATTCTGCTTTAGTCGAACCCACGACTTCATTGATCAAGCTAGAGAAAGTAATCTCATAAGATAAGCTCTGTGCAGCTTCACTAAATACAAGCTTACTTGGTGAAACGGTGGTTTTAATGGATGATGGGCCATAAACCCTTGCCTCATAAACAGCATTAGCTGAGCTTCCGACATTCTTAACCACTCTCTTGTATGTAACTGTATTGTTCCCAAAAAGTACAGAGAATGATGGGTAATTCAAATCACCAGGACTAGCCAAGCTGTATGACTCGCAATCAATTATCTTTTTAGCAAAGACTGATATCCGTTTTGGACTATATCCGCTGGCGCAAAGGAATGCAATATAATCTTTAGCTTCAATGTCATAAACCAAACCTGGATTTAGCGCTCTATTAGGATCAACATGCCCAGCACCTCGAACAAATGGTGTTGAATCACCTCCAGTAGCAAGATCAGTGATATTTTTGCCTGAATTATCCAAATTGTAAGCTGTAGTCATAAGTGCAGACTTGATTGCAGCTGGACTCCATGTAGGGAAAGCCTTTCGCAGCAATGCAGCCAATCCACTCACATGTGGGCACGACATGGAAGTACCCGAAATGATATTAAACGCCACTCGTCTTGGATCAATTTCCAAATCAGTTGGACCAATAGCACCAGTCCAGGCAGCTAAAATATTCACTCCAGGAGCAATAACATCAGGCTTGAGAATCTCCGGAGTCAAATGGTTCGGTCCACGGCTTGAAAATGCAGCAACTCTAGGAGCTGAAGGTGAAGATCCAATCACAGTTCCTCCAAACTTGATTGTCCCCGTTGGCGATTTATTCGATTTCACATACTCCCGGATTTTATCTGCCGCAGCTTCACCCACTTCAGTTGCAGGACATAGATGAGCATCAGCAATCAATTCTTCCCCACTTTCTGCAGTATTCGCAAGAATCATACCAATCCCACCAGCAATTCTCACCGCATTTCCTTTGGCAACTCTAGCATTCCCACCACGGTCGCAGACAACAATCTTCCCTTTAACTTTAGTCGGATCCAATTGCCCTTCATAACAAAATCTGCTACCACAATCACCAGAGTAAACCAATTCATTATCATCATTCTCTAATGGCCCACCAGAATACAATGAAACACCACCGAAAACCCTCCCATCTCCCAAAATCACATCAGCAGGAAATTCTCTGTCAATTGTGGACGCGCCGACTGTTAAAATCCAAGGCGCAATATTCACAGCAGTATATGGTCCAGGTCCTGAATTACCAGCAGAACATGACACCAAAACACCATGTTCCATTGCACCAAAAGCTCCGATCGCAATCGAATCCTGGTCATAGCGAGGGGCATAACCATTAGCACCAACAGACAATGAAATCACATCAACGCCATCCGCAACAGCTTGATCCATTGCAGCAAGAATATCAGAATCATAACAACCAGAACTCCAGCAAATCTTATAAACAGCAATTCTTGCTCGAATTGCCATCCCTTTCGCTTCCCCAATTGCATACTCAAACAATCCGGCATTCTGAACAACAGATCCAGCTGCAGTGGATGCTGTATGCGTCCCATGTCCTTCGGTATCTCTGGGAGACCTCGATTCGCCACCATTATCACCGGCCGCAACCTCACCGTATCCCCGGTAAAAAGCTCTGGCACCAATAATCTTCTTGTTACACGACCCCACAGGGAAATCAGGTCCAGTATCACATTTCCCCTTCCACTTCACCGGCACCGGAGTCAACCCTGTATCGTTAAAACTCTGTCTCTCCGGCCAGATTCCGGTATCAAGCACCCCAACAATAACATCATCAGCATACTCAGAATCAGGCCACAACCCAAAGTTATCAGCCAGACCCAGAAACCTTGGTGTATGAGTTGTGTGCAGCTGATGAACTCTCTCAGGTAGAACTGAAATCACCCCGGGGAGATTCACTAGATGTGATGCTTGTGATGGTGTGAGCCTAGCTGAGAACCCATTGATCGAGTGGGTGTAAGTGTATAGAATCTTGTGTTGTTTCTGGTTTGGTTGTGATGATTGGGGTAATGATTGCAGTGCTGATGAGTACCAATCATGGTGTGAAGTGAAGTGATTTGGTTTTGATGATTTTGAGACATGGATTATGAATGTTTTTAATTCCTCAGACTCATCATAGTGAGAAAGGGTTATTGAGATCAGTAAGAGTATAGAAACAACAAAGAGGAGAAGGGAAGATGATGAAATTTTATGAGAAGACATGGATTTCTGATTGAATTTCCTTGAAGATTGGAGAGAATGGGGTTGGGCTATTATAGTGAAAAGGGGCAGGGAGGGCAGAGTTTTTGACAGAGGGGTGTTTGGTTTGGATTCGTTTTGATTCTGTGGAATTTGATTGAGGCACGTTTTTGGATAAGGTAAAGTTATTATTGCTGTTGTGGGTAGAATTTGGATCCCGTATGGGGACGGGATACGGTCTCCATGGATATTTTGGTGGTAGTGAATATGGACAATTTAATAATATCACGTGGGGAAAAAAAAATTGTTCTCTCTCCTAAAAACACTCTGCAAATATATTTTCTCAGTAGGTAGTTATCTTCATCCAAAAGTCAGTTATCTTCATCTTCTAAATTCATTTTTTTCCTAGATTTACTTTCTCAATTCTACCCGGATCTTGATTTTGTTAAGATTCGGGTAGATTAGTTTAGTTTTCTTTTATGTTTTGAATAAATAAGATTGCATTATAGCAATGATCAATATATTTATATTATATCTTTTAATTCTCATCAAGCATGACAAGTGTATGCCATTACGATTTCTCATACCTCTGGAGGGCCTTCGATTTGGTTTAATCTTTCATCCAACCGATTTACGACCGTGATGATCAGAGATTACAGAATTCGATGTGGAATTTGGGCATATTACTTCTTTTATGGAAGCATCATATCTTTCCAGAGAGTATCCAACAAAATGGTGATAAACCATTAGAAGATTTTAATTACACTATCGTTTTACATATATTTGGTGCAGAATTTTCTTTTCGATTTTATTCGGGTCAAGATTATTGTACTAATCATGTAATTCGATTTATGGATGTAATTGAATATTATGTAATTATATCTAATTATCAATAAAACTTGGGGCTTTCATGCTCCTTATTCCTTCAAAAAAAAAAAAAAAAATATCACGTGGGAATGAACAAATTTGTGTTATGATGAGCATGACTCAACCAGAACATTTTAATGATGGGTGCAAAACTCAACAGCTTTAAATTGAATGTGTGAAATTCAGTGGAAAATCTAGAAGTTGAAAGCTAAAAATCTCAATCCAATATGGTTTTGGTGTGAGTTTATTGCTATTGGAAAGGGCGGATTCAGAAACTAGATTAAGCGGATGCAAAGTTTTGTTAAGGGTAACAAAAAGATAAAAATATTTAAGTTTGTTTAGGCTTGGAAAACCCAATAACCATCAACAATGCTTGGTGTACCGGGAGTGAATCCCGCAGCCACCACCGTGTGAGAGAAAAAAAGGTGGCCCTCACCTTAGCCCCATCCCCTGCAAATCTCCCCCAGGGCTCCCCTCTCTCAGCCATTGGATGATCCTGCGGGATTTCTCACAGTTATTTTGGCGGTCAAAGTAGCACTACTGAATAACCATGGATAGCAAATACATGCCCTTGCTTCATATTGGATCCGCCACTAATTATCCGGAAAAACATTTACCCGATTTCTGTCGGGTTTTTCCAAAATAGGTATAGCAGAGTTGGTAACAAAATTGAATTTTTCACTAGGCACATATAGAATGTTTCCACTCTAGATCATGGCACCCACGTCTCGAATAGAATTCAGAATCCTTTAAAATATATATATATATATATTTTCACTTGACATTATGAAGACATTAACATCATAATGTCAATGGGTAATTGGGTTTGTCTTTTGATTAGCTTATTATTTGAATTTGACTATGTAATCTTAGTATCTATATATGTAATCTAACTTCAAGACATTATGAAGTTGATGTCTTCATAATGTGCAAAGTTACTTAACTTGGCCCAAGTCAGACTGGCAAAATCTAACAAGAACTTGTCATCAAAGTATCTGGTAAACAATTTTTTAAGTTGAAAAGAACAAAAATCACTGTCATAATTGCGTCTAGTAATAAAGAAGGGACCTAACAAAAGGTCCAAAGAGAACAGACGAATAAGAATAAGACATATTAACCTATTAGCCTTTCATGTTGTTGTTGCACTAGATAGTCTTGAGGATAAGATATCGTAATGCAAATGAGACAGTCATTAACAATGCACAAAATTGGTCAATTAATCTAATAATGATAATTTCTTGGTGGAAAAGACATGTAAAATTTGATACTGTTTAAATGGACGGGAATGTAAAAATAGCCCGGATGTAAACAGTTTTATCCTACCTATTTTTCAAATATTTTTTCTTATTTTTAATTTACATCAAGATGCATCCAGTTTCACCCTTACTATTTTTAAATTTTAAGCCAATATGAATCGGGATTAGAACCATGTTTTAAAAATATTTGGTCAATCGACCCAAATTCCGTTAACAATGACTAATTTGCTCTTTCCGCGTTAAAAGAAAAAAAGAAGAAGAAACACACGAATAGTAAGAATCTAGTTCTAAAAGTTAGTAATGGCTTCTTTTTTTGCTAAAACCATATGCCCCGAAAGGGAAATGATTAATAATCCTTGTGGGTAGTAATGACTCTCGTAATAAAATCATAAGATCCACCTGAAAACATTTTATGTGAGTAGTATTTAGGGGGAAGTTTGATGCGCCGGTAACTTCATAATTGTTGTTAACAGTAAATTTGCGATAGGTTGTTAAAACAATAATTGGAAAAGTATAATGAGTTTATAATTAAGTTAAAATCGTTGATTGAAATGATGATTCATGATTAAAATTTAGAAGGAATCACAATTATTAACTGCTGCCTGGTGGCCATGTTATATGCATCTACTGTGGGGGTGACAGGGAGCACCAACTTGCTAAACTACTTATGCTGTTCCTGTTTCCGATTTGACTCCTAATCAAATTTTGTTCAAAACAAATTAATATTATGGACATATCTGAGCCAGATTAAGATGTATCAGTAATAATACGGTGGTAGTTGGTTTACGTGTTCAGCTAGGGACCAAAAATCCGAAAATGGTTTACAAAATCCCGGGATAAAGACCGTGTGAATAACAGCGGGACCCATTTCAGCCTTTCAGTATCCAAATGCTAATAGCGCGTTTGGATATAATTCTGACAAGTCAAAAGTTCAGATATTTTACTTGACAAAAAATCGACTTTTTTATTTTTAGAAGTTGTTCGAAATTTCAAACGCATTATAAGCACGTTCTACTTTTCAACCATTGGATCATCCTACGAGATTTCACCTTATTATTTTCGGTGTCAACGTAGCCCTACTCCAAAAATTCACTTTCAACTCTCATCTCTCTTCATTATCACCGTTCTTTTGCCAAAAATGGATCAAATTTAAAGTGCTTACGAAAAAAAATCATAGGTATTTATCCTTTTAGGCAACGTTTTTGAAAAAATATTGGATTTGGTGTCTATGGTTAAGTCTTTTTTTCCATTATACAAATCACCACAAATGATGCATATATAACACATTATGCATCCATATTTTGGTTTATGCATCGACTAATTTTTCCATTTCAGCAAAAGTGATACTTTCAATCAGTTTCAGGAAAAGTGACACTTTCACTCTGTTTCATAAAAAAAAAAAGATAATATTTCACTCCGTTTCAGGGAAAGTGATACTTGGCAACTCTAATGAAGATAGTAGCTCCAGGCAAAGGGACAATAAAATTTTACCAAGTGAACACTTGTATAAAACTTGAGGGGTAAAACGTGGCGGCCATCATACCAACCAAAAAATTTACGTCGGGTCACTACACCATTTTAAGGGATTCATAACTAGGATTTGCAACGGCAGTAGGTCGGTTGCAAAATTTCGGTTGCGAATCCTAGTTGCTAATTTTTCGCAACAGGGATATGCTGTTGCGAATTTTGCAACCTCACAGGCAAGGTTGCGAATTGCAACTGTCCTCAGTTCAAGCGTGCACACCACTTGCTTGGTCGGAACACTACAGCTGATAAACACGCCCCAGTCAGACTTCGGTCAAGACCTCTTCTTTTTTTTTTCCACCCTTAATCCAGGTCTAGGGTATATCCTTCCAAGAGTCGACTGCCCTCTTCATTTTTCTCCGCCAAAACCAGAGACTCAGTCTCTCCTCCTTCTCCTCTCGTCTCCATCTCCATTTCTATCACGATCTGCTCTTCTAGCTGTTTTTTTCCTCTCAATCTCTAAGATCTGTCATCGTGTAGAACTGTATATCATCAGGTATAATTTTTGAAATAGTTTTTAGGGTTTATAGATTTCGATTTCTAGGGTTTCAGTTTCGATTTATATGGTTCAGAGATTTGATTTATAGGATTTAGAGATTTTGATTTAAGTTTATCGAATCCTAGGGTTCCATTTAAGTTTTTCGTTTTTAGGGTTTAATGTTTGATTTCACTTTAGTTTCATTTGTAAATCTTTTTAGTACGATTTTAGTCTTTCAATTTCTTCTTTCACTTTCAGTTTTACTACGTTGAAATATAAGCAAATGACGATTGATATTGGGTATTTGGTGTCTGTATTATTGTTCTTTCAGCTCTAAAACCAACATCCTTGACAGATTGAGATTTAATTGTCATTTGGATCCAAGTATTGATGTTGGGTATTTGGTTTTTGTATTAATGTTCTTGGTTGCAGGCTACGAGCTGATTTTTTCAGTATAGGTGTATTAGTAGCAAATGAATTTTTGATATAATTGATGTTAAACTCACGCAGCCAATTGGGAATTGAGAAATTACAGTTCCTTTCGTCATTTCCTCATTGCATAACAGAGTGATAATGCTCAATATAGTTTATGAATCATTAAGGTTGGTACTGGGTGTGTCGAGATAGCAGGACATGGTGTAGTAATGTAGCGCGTAGTACTCTCTTCTTCCTCTTTTGATTGTTGTATGAGTTATTAATACTTCGATCTAGTCTAAAAGCGTAGATGGAATTCCCAGGGAGTTATTATTGATGAGAAGGGAAAGTTAGGACCTAGGTACAACACCTACACTATGATGAATGTGAAGCTCTTAGGATGTTATTTGGATGTGAATCTGATGATATTTTGTGCTTACAGTGACTAGGGTTTGCTGATGGTTTATAGATTGGTTTTGCATAATCTTGCGCTTGAACTTTGAGCATGCTTTACTCGACATGGTGTTTGATTTCATTCCTGACTCGCTAGAGTTTTATGTCACTTTTGGTCTCAATTCTTCTTCGTGTAGGTTTTAATTCTTTTTTCGAATGCATGTCACAAGTTTTCCGTTTCAGTGGTTGTTCGATATTTACTTGTCTGTTGCAACTTTTGTAGTTTACCTGTTTGTGAGGTCAATACAAAAGAAAAGACTGGTTGCAGAGGATGATGAAGTTGCCGTTTCTCCCCCCTCCAGTGCAAATACAACTAAAACTGCTCCAATTTCTGAAAAAACTGTCACTGAGCTTGTGAAGCCCATTGCACACCTTGTGAAACCGGAGACTCCCATCCCCCCTGAACAACATATTGAGCTCTACAAATAGATTTTGGAAGTGAAGAGAAAAGTCAAACCCATAAGTGCAGAAGAGAAGAAAAATCTTGATGAAGAGAAAGCAATACTCGAAGCGTTCATTCAGTCAAAATCCGTTCCAAGCATTTAAAGATTGAAATTGGATAGATCTTGTTCCACTAACTCGGAGATTACTTCATTTTAAAATTGCCATTACTTCATTTTAAAATCATTCACTGACTTTTTTCACTTGTTAGTTTTTTCTTCGTTTCAGTTCTCTTTAATTCTTTTATTTTCAGATGACAGGAACAATTCAAGTTTCAGATAATGCTAGTGCAACTGATTTTCATTTTACTTTGCATTGTTAATAGATTTCTAAGAAGGATACAACTCATTAAGTTCTTTTTAATGAGTTTTGTTCTGTTCTGTGTACAAAATTACGCAAAAGAAGCCAAACATACAACTATCGGCAAAGCTTCTCACAAGCTCTCTAGAGGAATTCGCGACAAGGTACTTGTTGGGGTGAGGAGGGGTTCAGTATGCATGCAGATAATGGTGAGAACTTTCTGATAGGGCATTTCCAACGACTTCTCTTTTTTGCTTTTGGATGTGTATGTTTTACTCATGATCTGTGATTCATAGTTTATCACTTTCCCTATCGATAGCACAGATAAGTAAATATATTATTCTAATTATTGAATGTGTCTTTGATGTTGTTGTTATAGTGATTCACAGTTTATCACTTTCTCTATCGATAGCACAGATAAGTAAATATATTATATTAATTGTTGAATGTGGCTTTTAATGCTGTTGTTGTACGTTCCTTGGTCATTTTTTGAGCTTCTTTTTACTTGCAGGACAAATATCAAGAAACTAAGCAATTTCTCCCGTGGAAGTGTTCCATTTAGTTAAGGTTAGCATCCCTTATACGAGGATGTATTGTTGACACTATATGTAAAAGGTGTGTGGGTAGGTAGGTATAGTTGGTTACTCGTTAAGGGGTGATGTAGACCCCTTTATCAGCGTCTAAGAATTAGGTTTTTCGACTACGTTGTGGAGAGAGTACTCGAGAACCTCGTAAAGTCATATTTTATTAATGAGCATGTGTTATTTTTTAAGATTTCTTTTTGTCCTGTTTTTGCTTCTTAGGAAATTTTTCATATAATTTTTTAACATCACCCGTGTCTAGGAATATGTTAGGTTATTTAAAAAGAGATTTACTGGTGAAAGAAACCTTCCCTTGCTCAATTTTATATCATGTTACTAAGTGTAAACTCTCCAGGAAAGTATTTTTGGATCTTTTAAATCACACTTGATTGGTGCCACCCAGGTGCTGGAGCTGGACTTTCAGGGGTCAAAATGGCTAATAGGACTGGAAGCGTTGATGAATTTGAAATTAAACCCGTTGGAGACAATCATAATCAAGGAGTAAGTTGTCTAGTTTTTACAACTTTTTGGAGTTTATACCTGACATCATTGATCAAGATCTTTCTGTTCTTTCGGTAATTTATTGAGATCTTTTCTCGAAATTTTTTTGCAGCGGTTGGCAGTTGGCATCTTGGTCCCTGGATTTGTTTTCGAGGAGGAAGATTTTCTGAAACCATGAGAAGAAAAGGGTAACTTAGATAGGTGCAACTCTCACGCTTATTAATATAAAATAAATGAGACAACAATTTTATTTTGTATGTTATTTTGACACTTGTGTATTAATTATTCAGGGTATGCATTACAGTGGGAGTCCAAAAATTTGATTGCACTCAGCACTGCGATTCAGGACTGCTTAACTTCAAGTAAGTGGTTTTGGTTGGTCATCATGTTGAACTTGTCATGTGAAGGTGCAACCGGCATTTACATCGATTTTGTTATGTTGTAGGAATTGGGTTCGAGTTGATGAAACAAGGTGCTGCGATGACTGTATTAAGCATGCTTTTGGCAGCATTAGCTTGGCCGACTACATTACTTACCGCTATCGATCTTATAGACAACAAGTGGTCGATTTTAGTGGACAAGTTTATTCTCACCTGTGTTTTTGGCATCTACTTTGTGTACAATCCCAGCTAGGATATATCATATTTAAGTGATATCGCTCTTTCGTAAGATTGCCCTAATTCTTTAACATTTCTTGTAGTACTAGTGCAAACAATTTTGACCTTGAATTGTAGAATATACAGTTTAAGTTAACAACCTAACCACTGTCTGTTCCCTAATCCTTGCAGCTTTGCACTTAACCAAGTATTACATCCAAGATCTAAAACTGCTATCTCTGTATGGATCTGGTATTTACTCATACCCTCACTCGTTAATAGCAAGAGTAACAGAACCATATAAGTAGTGATAGGGATGTTTGTGGGTTAGTATATTTTATATGACAGTTGTTCTTCTTATGCTTAATTGAATAGAGATGGTTCGATTTGTGCACTGCAAAACACAACTTTCACCTTGTATGTCTTGCATCCTAGGTTGTTAGAAGAATTATAATTTGTTGCATTAACTCTTATGAAACTGAATAATTTAATCTGTGATTAGTTCTACCGTAGCAAGACAACTAATTCTAGGGATTAATACCTTAGTTGTGTAATTGTTTCTTTGGTCACATCTTACTGATTTCAGCTCAAGTATTGTCTATATAGTTTAGTCTTCTATTTTCTTGCTGTTGTTATAACTTAGTTGTTTATCTCCATCTCATGCTTTAGCTTAGTAACATATTCAGTTTGTAGTTCACTTGCATCTATAACTTTGTTGTTGTATTGTAGTTAATCCATCCGTTTATATATCTTGCATTCTTGTATTAGCTTCTGATTAGAAGAATTTTTGATGCTTTGTTCGTAGGTTAATTGAATGATGCTCATGAGATCAGAAAGGTTGGAGAACAAAGCAGCAAAGCAGCAACCATTAGGTCCCTTAGCAGCTGTAAGATTTGTAAGTTATAATGTAGTATCTCCTTATAGAGATTTAAGTTATAAGAACTTAGGATTTTCAGAACTTAGGAATTTGTAACTTTCTACAAACTGAACTTAGGAATTAAGTATGTTTTTGTGTATTATGTCCATTAAATGAATGACATAGTTTGTATCAAATACTCATACTTGTTGTTAACTTCAATTGAAGAATTCTTTTTCCATAATGGTGAATGTGGAAATGAAAGTGAATGAATGTGTCATGGTTTATATATCCGTGGAATGCTGAATATGGGGAACAGGGTCAGGGGGAATGGATTTTGACCAGGTCAATGAAAACTTGACCTTTTTTTTCGTTGTTGCAAAAAATTAGCGACGTTTGTATTCTGTTCCTAAGTTAGAACCATAACAAATAATATTTTAGTTCCGGGTAGGGGTATTCCTGTAATTATAAACAAGGTTAGCAATGGCATACCTTGGTTGCGAATAAACAAGGTCGCAACGGCACATTACGTTGCGAATCTCCGTTGCTGACCAAGAGTCGCAACAGAGCTTATGCCGTTGTGAAAAAATACAAGACCGTGTTTAGAAACGTCACTTTTCCGTTGCGATCCCGGTCAGCAACAGCCAGGATCCGTTGCGAATCCCTAAAAATGTTGTAGTGGGTAAAACGTGTTGGGTGTTGTGTTGTGCTATGTTGGTCTTGAGATTTAGCGGTGATGTGTTATGCCATGTTAGAGGTGTGATATATTAGGTTGGGGAAGAAAAATAATCATGTTGTGTTTGGAAGCACTGACACAGACACGCGATATGGACTCGACACGAGACAGACACAATGTCCTGCAATTTCTATAAAAAAAACTAAGACACATAAACATTTATATATACTAATTATATAATATTTTATACATAATTATGTGATTATCCATAAAGATTAGTATTAGATACATGAAGAAATTGAGAATCAAGAAATTGTCAATACTAAAATTATATATCTGTAGAGAAATATTGATCTACAATATCAACTCTCATCTTTTTTAAAGGTTAATTTCATTTTTGTTAGCCTCAAATGTTATCTTTGTGTGACCGACGTGCGTCTTGTCGGTGTCAAACGAGCGTCCTTTTGTCCGACGCGCGTATGACACAGACACGGCACTAATACTGACGTATCGGTGTTTCACAGATGTTGTGTCATTTTGACCAAATGTTTTAAATCTTCAGATTCTCCATTTCGCTCGGCTCATGGTTGAGAGTTCAATTTTTGCGAGGACTAATTGAGTGCTCTAAAAAAGTCTAAATTCTGGATATCGATAGTCAAAAATAAAAAAAACAATTGACAAGAAGAATGATTCCAACCGTTCATTTGTTCATGGATAATGGAAACCATGTCTTGAATAGAATTTTTGATGTAAGAAATACCAATTATTCTTAATAATAATATATTAGAGTTAGTTTGGTCCAGTTGACCCAGTCAACTGTCTATTTGGTCATTTTTTAGAATATATATTGTTGTTTGGTCCTACGGTGGACAATACTCACGCGGGATGACATCATGGATGATGAAGACAATGAAGACGATGATGAACGACGAAGGTTTTGGTTTTTTCTTCTATGTTGTTGATTTTGCTGTTGAAGATGATGATGGAGAATGAAGACGATGAAGATTTTGTGTTACTTCATCACTATTTTGTTGATGCTGCTGCTGTTGAATATGATGAAGATGATGAAGACGACGATAATTTTGTGTGTTTTTTTCTCTCCTACTGCTGTTGAAGATGATGAAGTTCATTGATAAAATAAACTCTGTTTTTTCCTCTTTTCTCTGTTTCATTGATTATGAAGATTTGATTTATAGAGATTAATTTGATTTTCTGGTGAGTTTCATTTAATCTTTGTAAATCATCTTTTTGTTCTTTGATTTTTGTAGATCTGTGTTTTTGATAAGGTGTTCATTCGAAAATTGAACTTATTTTTTTGTTCATGATAATGAAAGTTTTGTTATGTGTTCGTTCGAAAAAATGAATTCTGTTTGTTATTATGTATTTATTTTTAAGAATAATTCTATTTTAGTCTTAATTTAGTTTGTTTTGATTAGGTGTTCATTTGAAAGAATAAACTCTGTTTTTTTTTTGTTAATAATAATGAACTTTGATTAAGAGTTCATTTGAAAGAATGAACTCTGTTTTAATTTTGTTTTTTTAGGTGTTCATTTGAAAAACTGAAATCTGTTTTTTGTTCATGATAATGGAAGTTTTGTTGGGTGTTCATTTTAAAGAATGAACTCTGTTCTAGCTAGTTTGATTTTTGGTTTGTTTTGTTGTGTGTTCATTAGAAAGAATGAACTTTGTTTATTGTCATCAATAGTGGAAGTTTTGTAGGGTATTCACTTTAAGAATGAACTCTGTTTTTTTTTTTTTCATAAATAGTGGAAGTTTTATTGGGTGTTCACTTTAAAGAATGAACTCTGTTATTTCTCCTTTTTTAAAGTTGTTTCATCAAACATAATGAACTCAGATCTACATAATCATGACCAACGCATGATAGTTCATCAAAGAGAATGAACTCTTGTACGAAAATAAGAGGAAGTTCAGAGTTCATCAGAGCGCATGCACTCAAATAATTACAGGAATAGAAGAGTACAAAAACTAAATATGAAAAAGTACAAAAGGATATTTTTGTCCGCTTCATATTTTTAAATAATTATGGACCAACCAAGAAACGATTTTTGAGTTATTTGGTTTTTGGTACTCTGGTTTTGACCAAAACCTGGGTTTGGTCTAAAATTTGTCAAGCCTTTGCGTTTGGTCTAAAGACCAACGTTGACCCGTGTTATATCTTGACTTCTGTATAGTAATTATAAAAAATATTAAATAAATCTAATAACTAAACAAAGTTACCGTTGTACGCTTGACTAAACAAAGTCCACTTTCTGATCCTTACCATCGCCTTCTTCTGCACTCTAATAACCTAAAATTGTATTTCACCCACCACAACGACGAGTTGTTCTTCATCTCTGCACTTGAGAACCCATTTATCTAAACCCATAAAAATCATCATACTTCCTTAACTCCTCCTCCAACTCTCAATCAAAACCCTAACTCAATCATATCTTTCCATAAAAATCATCATACTTCCCATTATGTACAGGGAAGAACTAATGGGAAGCAGTATTTGGGTGTCTGTATCTGATCTGAAATTGGCTCAAGTGAAATATCTCGATTGAGAAAGAAGCACAACAACATATCGAATGGAATTGGGGTTTGCTGGTGATGATTATTGCATGGGTTTGGAAATGGATTATGTGTTGGCTGAATGGGGATAATCCGAAGTCTTGAGACAGTGAGCACAATCGATTGATCAATCAAATTTGGTGAATCGTGATTGTATTAGCAGCTCTTGGTCTTGATTTAGAAATGGAAGTCAATAGTTGAAACGTTTTCTACTTTTCATACAACTTTTGGTCAATATTAATAAACGGAAGGATACAATAGTAAATTCGGTTAATAATTAAATTTTATTTTAAATTATTAATAATTATATTACAGAAGTCAAGATATAACACGGTCAACAGGGGTCAATGTTGGTCTTTAGACCAAACGCAAAGGCTGGACAAATATTAGACCAAACCCAGGTTTTGGTCAAAACATGAGTACCAAAAACCAAATAACCCACGATTTTCCCCGCTGGACCAAATAGTCTTGGGATCACCTAAAAAAAAGACCAAATGATTTCCGTTTTTTTTTTTTTTTTTTTTTTTTTTTTTTAAATGAAGGCATTATGAAGACTATGTCATGAATTATAGTTGAGTTTCCCTTTTTAAAATAGCCGTATCTGGATTTAACTTGAGTAAATGAAGTATTTGAGTAGCCTAAATTCAAGACACAGTGAAGTTAATGGCTTCATAGTGTGCAAGTTAGTTGACTTGGCATAAGTAAGATTCCCAATCAGACGTAACTGAGATACTGATTTGTACATTTGTTTCCTAGTTGAATTTTTGTAAGATAAGTCGAGAAATTCTTGAAATAGCCCTTATATTGATCGCTACATATAACAAGAACTTATGGTAATATTGCTATACGGGCTGCCAAATCCATTGAAATGGTAACTCCTTGTGAAAAATTGGTAATCCCTGTTAACGATCTTTGATTATTAACGAAATGAACCAGAACAATTCCTTATGGCAGTGGTTGTGACTGGTTGGTTTATATAAGTACAAAATTTATTGTCCCTATTAGCCTCACTTTTTTCTTTCTTTTCTTCTTTTACTTTCTGGTGGTTGGACTTGTTGGTCTCAAGGATTTTTATTTGAGGAGACAAGATATAATAATGCTAATGAGGCAGTCATTAACAATAACTATTTTGTAGTCACTACTTTGTAATGTCCCTCCATACGAACTTTAATCCCAACCTGAGTCAAACAAACATTCTGTGATACAAAAATTCATCAAACCTGATTCTAGCTCTAAGAGTTGGTAACAAATGTGACTTTGTTCTTTAGGGTTCTAAAGAACAATTAATTGGGAGATACATAAACTAATTGGGGGATATGTGCCGGCATAGTTTTCAATGAAAATCGGCATGGTCGATGGACTGTCGGCATTGAAAAACCATGCCGGCAGCTACAGTAAAATATCCCCCAATTAATCATTCTTCTAAAAGGATAGTCAAATATCAAACGATCCCAAACTATGTCTCAAAAACGTAATGAATGATTTTATTAGGGAATAATGACTTACAAAAACTATGAAAATTTTTATTAAAGAAAAGAATTGTCAAAATTTAAAGCAATAATTTCAAGAGTGATCCAAGCTTGGAATTAAGTTAAGGTATATGTTTGAGACGATGATTCATGACAATTTAAAATTTTATAGTTTTGAAAATTATGGGGAATCTCAATTATCGTCTGGTGGCCATTTTGTGCACCTAACCATGGGGCATTGTCTTAATAATAAACTAGCTTACACATATGTTTCCATTTCGGAAAATGGGTCATTTGTCAAAATATTATTAAAACCGGTTCAAATGGACGAGTAAAAATTAGTATGAGTGAAATGGACAAATTTTTTTTTAGCAAGGATGAAACTGGATTCATCTTGACTTAAACTTAAAAAATAGCAAGGATGAAACTGGATGCATCCTCATGTAAATTAAAAAAAGAAAAAGTATTTGAAAATGGGTAGGATGAAACTGTCTACATCCTGACTATTTTTGTATTTTTGTTCATTTAAACAGTATCAAAATCTAGATGTCTTTTTCACCCAGGATTTGTTGATTTTGGCCTTTTTAACTAATTTTGTGTTTCCATTTTGACTATGAACCAGATCTATTCTATTATATAAAGCCAACTACCCTTAGTTGAAGCTGCAATTTTTATTTCCCATTCTGACCCTATTCCCATAAAATATATGTACATTTTCTCTAAATCAGTGAGGGTATAACCATAATTCAATTTACAAAAATAAAATTTAAGCCATTTTCTCATCACAACTACATTCTAGATTCATCTTCACCCTTCTACGCTTTCACTCTTTCCCTAGGAATCATTTCACCGAGGTACTAAACTCTCTAGAATTGTTCTCTTCCTACATAAATAAACATGTTCACCCTCTCTGAACTCTCGATTTCTGATCAAGATTTCAAAAATTATTGTTGCAAGAGTTCAAATGATGGAGAAACCACTCTTATCAGTGACAACCTTTTCCAATATCCACCGGTTTTCTCTTTCTCAAACTAAAATTCTCTCTATACTTCGGATTTCGGAAGTCTTCGAATCCTAAGAACATACTATGATTTTTTTAATTACCAAAAAACTATTAACAAAATAATAAGAGAAAGGAGGAATAAGAGTTGGTAAGAGATTCAACTATTGTCTTGCGAGAATAAAGATCAACAGTTGGTATTTGAGTTTGTAGTTAGGGGTTTTGTATTGCAACTTTTTTCTTCTTTGTGATAATCAAGCAAAATGCTTTTAGTATTACTCAAAATTGTGTTAGATCTGAAAATTAATGATTCTAGCTGCCCAACGTTCTCGTTATGTATAAAATAATCAAAAGAAGATCATTACAGCTGAGACAAATTGAGATATGAATTAATAATATTATGGTGGTAGTTGGTTTATGTGGTTCAGGGACCAATCAGATATTTTTTTTTTTTTGAGCAAGAAATGATTTTATTGAAATAAATCAGTTATTTATGTGAGTTCTGTTCTCAATAAGTAAGAATCTGAACTCCAGAGCAAAGTAATTGAAATCGTTCCTCGGTCCTACTCGGTTAGGGAGCTTGGAGTGAGGAGCAACAAGTTCGGACTTGGAAATCGCCAAAACTCGGTCCAATACTCGGAATTTATTTATTAATAATTTATATATTGCTTCTCATAAGTCATGATTTTTACCTAATTAAAATTAAAATTTTATACTATCGTATAATTAAATGTGTAATATTGTTATATTGAACGTGTTTACCATGTATTTAGAGGTTTTTCTATTTTATAAATCCCATATGAGGGGTTACAAAAAAATTCTTTATGATTTTAGTGCATTCAAGGTCAACTCAGAAGAATCGTTAACTTGTTTTGCTCAAAAATCTGTCTAAATCGGCCACCTTAATCGCAAAAAATCGGGAATAGCTTGGAATCGGAAATCGCCTCGGTCATATAGCCTGTAGCGATTAATCGGCGAGTAATCGACCTTGGAGAGCGATTTTGACTACACTGCTCCAGAGGAGAAGAACTAGTTCAAAAATAGGAAAAAGCATCCACTCTAATCCAGAGAGGATGTCAACTACTTTATTTTTCTCTTTAGGAATGTGATAACATTTCCAAGAGTTATTACTACTAAAAAAGATTGATCATATTGAGTAAACGCGAATCTATATGAGAGTTCTCAACAACTGCATCAACCACCATTTTGGGTCGAGCTCAAAATGCACTTTTTCTAGCTTCAGCATATGCGCCCAGTTAACAACTTCTCACAGTCCCATGCATTCAACCTGCTCAGCACTCCCAATATATTTTAGATGGATACTTTTTTGCTGCTTGCTGCACAATTACGAATGATCAACCCTATATCCCTAAATTATTTAAAAGGAACCATAACAATTAATAGTATCAGTATTATATGATGGAGGGATCTATTGATTAATTCTACGACAGATTCTATTACTTCTAGGAAGAGTTTTGTTTCGCCGAGAAGAATGGTCTTCAGTGAAGCTTTTGCACTTCGTAATGATCTTATCTGGTAGAAGGTTGATGTTCTGGAAGACCTTCTCACACAAGGGACAAATTAGATTCTCACTAATTTTCTCTCAAAAATTCCTGGCATTTTTAGGGGCGACCCCAAAAGAATTAGGGACGACACAAAAAGACAAAAAAGGTCACCAAAACCTAAAACAAAGCCACCCCTTATCTCAAATTTTTCAAAATGGAAAATATGCCCTCCATAATCGGTAGTTAAGTTTACAATCGGGAGAAATTTGTTATATAGAGGAGATTCCATTTTCACATGATTGAGAACAACCAGAATCGGTAGTTTCATGATGTTTATTGCCTACCGATTATACAATCGGTAGTTTCATTATGTTTATTGCCTCCCGATTATGGTAATAGCCCCAAATTCAAATTTTTCAAAAAACCAATGGAATTTTGGATTTATTTGTTTTCACAATCGGTAGTTTGATGATGTTTATTGCCTACCGATTGTACAATCGGTAGTTTGATGATGTTTATTGCCTACCGATTATGGTAGTAGCCCCAAATTCGAAATTTTCAAAAACTAATAAGAATTTTAGATTTCTCTATTTTCACAATCATTAGTTTCATGATGTTTATTGCCCACCGAGTGTACAATCGGTAGTTTCATTATGTTTATTTCCTCCCGATTATGGTAGTAGCCCCAAATTTAAAATTTTCAAAAACCAATGGAATTTTGGATTTCTTTGTTTTCACAATCGGTAGTTTGATGATGTTTATTGCCTACCGATTATGGTAGTAGCCCCAAATTCGAAATTTTCAAAAACCAATGGGAATTTTAGATTTCTTTGTTTTCACAATCGGTAGTTTCATGATGTTTATTGGCTACCGATTATGGTAGTAGCCCCAAATTCAAATTTTTCAAAAACCAATGGAATTTTGGATTTCTTTGTTTTCACAATCGGTAGTTTCATGATGTTTATTGCCTACCGATTGTACAATCGGTAGTTTCATTATGTTTATTGCCTCCCGATTATGTTAGTATCCCCAAATTCAAAATTTTCAAAAACCAATGGAATTTGGGATTTCTTTGTTTTCACAATCGGTAGTCTGATGATGTTTATTGCCTACCGATTATGGTAGTAGACCCAAATTTAATTATTTCAAAACAAAGCTAGGAAGAGAAGAACATAGTCACAAGTCATTTGATAATTTTTTTCTTTCTAAACTACCGATTATGAAGGGATATATAAGTATTTTCAACTTATTTTGTTATTTTGTGTCGCCCCTAATTCTTTTGGGGTCGACCTTAATGACGCCAGGTAAAGATTCTCGACAAACCGTCAAGATAAACAAAATATAAACTGCGAAGACACACACCCATAAATGGGACCCCCTGTTGTATCCTTGGGATGGCCCACCTGTTTCATCAGTTTACACGGTTTTAGCCTTGTCTAAATAGGCGGTACGTGTAGAAGGATTGTTTTTCTCTTGATTACTAGTACTTGTTTTGCCAAAATCGGAGGTATGCCTATATCAATAACCTACAATATGTAGGGCAATGTTCTTGCAGCGAAGCCTATAGAATTGGTGCTAAAAACAATAGGTCACTTTCAAATCCAGTGAGATATGTAAAGGAGTTATTTTTGGACCATACATAAACAAATTTACACTAAGAAGCTGGTTATTTGGAGATATATTGGGATCCGGCCGCGAACATAAATTTTCTTGTTTTTTGTTAGTGTAATAATTAAATCTGTGTTTTAAATAACTGAAGAAAAAAAATGCTTGAGAGGCAAATAATTAGCTGCTCAATCCAATTTTTTTCACAAGCGGTTGATCTTCAACATCTCAGAGCATCTCCAATGAGACAACGAAGAATTCCTATATTTTAGGCCACATAGGATTTTTAGAGTTTTAACAAAAAAATCTTTTCCAATGGAAACTTTAAAGATAATTGTGAGGATGATGTGTCAGGTAGTTATTCTCACATCCTCTACTCCATCCTCTGGTTTTAGAGCTTCTCCAATGGTGGTTGTGTGTGTTTCCTAGGTGGCAACCCAAACAAGACATCCTCATTCCAATTTGTCCTTAAATTTACCTGGCGAGATTGGGGTATACTCAAACTAATTGGGGTATACCCAATGAGACAAAATAGGGTCATTTTGAAGTAAAAGAGGTCACCCCTTAACCAAATATTTTCAAAATGGCAAAATTGCCCTCGTTTAATTAACACTAAAAGTTTGATTAGATTAATTAATTAAGTTTAAATTGATTGAATAGATTAAAACTTATGAATTTTAAGTTATGAAATTTTGTTTTTGATTGAACTTTTGTGGGATGATTTTTGATGATTTTTTTTTTGAGAATATCTCTTGCAACGAAAATGAAGCACACAACCGAAATACTTCTAAAAAGGGGATTGTGAATTCATTATATGAAATCATACTCAAAATCAAAGAATAAATCAACACTTTCAGTTCTGAAAGTATGAAAAGTCGGCAAGGTCGACTAATGAAGATCATGCCGGCCAAAAGTGGCCGGCAAGATCTTCATCGTCGACCTCGCCGGCCAAAAGTGGCCGGCAAGGTCTTCATCGTCGACCTCGCCGGCCAAAAGTGGCCGGCATGATCTTCATCGTCGACCTTGCCGACTTTTGTTTTTTGACATACAGGAGATGACATAAAATTTATCGTAGGCAAGGTATTCAAGAAATACCCTTCCTATTGTTTTTGGCCTAAGAAGGTATTCAAAAAATACCCTTCCGGCTGTATTGGCCGGCAAGGTCTTCAAAAATACCCTGCCGGCTGTTGAAATTTTTTACAGTCACCGCCATGGCTGTTATGAAAAGTCGGCAAGATATGCATGTCACGACCTTGCTTACCAAGACACTGTAAATCATAAATTTCGATTTCTAACCCGATATAACAATCAAATCACACAACACAACGATGGGTTTGAGTTTAAACATCATTTATAGTCTTCTTTTCATTTGGTAGAGTCAACATTTTTTTTGGAAAATCAAAGTTGAGATTTTTATATGGGTTTGGTTGATGGAAGATGAAGAAGAAGAAGAAGAGAAGATTAAGAGTTGGTTAGTTTTTTAATTTTATGGTTAATGAAATTAAGAAATGAATTTATTTTTAAGATTTAATTATTTCAAGGGTATTAAAGTAAAATCACACTTTTTAATAATGACACACCATGTCCCCTTCTCATTGGGTATACCCCAATTAGTTTGGGTATACCCCAATCTCGCCTGTAAATTTATGGGGAAAAAATATTTCATCTTCAATGGTGTTGTTGGTGATTTTCTATGAATTAAATGCATTTTTTATTTTTAGTAAATTTTAGATTTTATTACACCTAAATAGGGCTATTTAATATATTGGAATTAATTTTAGGAAGCAAAAGCTTATTAGGATAGCTTGACATTGTTAAGGTGAATGTCTAAAACTTGATATTCACCTTGACAATGTCTATCAAAAATTAAGCCATGTCATCTTCACATTGATTTAAAAAGTTGGGTTGGAGAAGATTTTTAGGGAAAATGAATGTGGACTTAGACATTTATCTTCACATACATTCCATTGGAGAAGCTCTTAGAGCTTCTCCAATAGTAAATATGGATGTTTCCTATGTGGCATCACTTTTAAGACATCCTCTAGGTATAAAATCCTAAATATTAGGAGAAAATAAATTTCATCTCCAACCCATAGAGTGTTGTATCCTTCTTTTGCTTATTTGTAGGTGAATAATTGGTTAAAATTAATTCCATTTTTGTTTTTAATGATTTTTATTAATAAAAGTGTGACTAGGATGGGAAGACATCCTCTAAGTGAATGTCTAAAACTAGAGGTTCACTTAAGGCTAGTTTGGTATTGCTGTGAATTTTAGAAAAGCGCTTTCACTACAAAAAAAGGGGTGTATTGCAACATGTCCCAAAGGTGGCAACAACCCATATTTAGTGTGGCTATATCTTTTGCCACATAAAATATTTTGCCACACCAGTGGCAACAACTTGGGTGGCAAGAAATAGTTGCCACCCCTTTAAGGCACAGTGGCAAAAGATGGATTTCTTGCCACACCAAATGGTGAGGCAATAGCATGAAGCAATATGTATTTCTATTTTCTTTTTTCTTTATTTTAAATTTTAATTATTTATTTTAAATCTTTTTGCCACATTAATTGGTGAGGCAATAACATGAGGCAAAAATATTTATTATTATTTAATATAAAAATATTATGAATTACATTTTATTCAAAAATTATTTTGCCACACCATTAAAATTATTTTGCCACACCCTGATGCCACAACTTGTATGTAGCTAAAACTCATTTCTTGATTTTATCGCCATTGTAATATTATGTTTTAAATTATGCACGGTAACAAAAAAATAGTAAAACAATTACAAAAAATGAATCCAAATATAGAATTCAAGTTCCATTAAATAGAAGTAGTTGTGACAAGGCATAGAGAATCCCACTTAACCATAAGGAAACAAAAAATTACACAATCAAAACTGAAGAAACCTAATAAATCAAACTTGGCCTAGTCCATGTTAAATCAGCTCCCAGGTGGCCTAGGTATCCAATCCCGGACGTCTGTTCTTGTTCCCCGCGTGCACCTGCTAAACAAGACCACCAAGCAAAAAGAATATCAACGAATGTAGAGAATCATCATGTCTAATGGAATGGAACATCAACAAACACCTTTATTATCAAGGAAGAGAGAATTACAATCATTTTGAGGTCTATTGAGTTGGTCCCTGGATATGTAAAGCGGCTCCGCAGTCCAAAGAGTAGCCCCTGAGGTCTTCCAAAGTTTTAACAGAACTTAAATGCAAACATTTTAGATGTGTGAACTTACTTGATGCCCTTCACTATCCCAAAGTTTTACAAGAGACTTCCACTGCCCTTCGGTTAACGAATTCAAACTAAAATAAAACAGAAAACATCAAATAAAAAGGAGCATTTAGTAGCAACTTTGACTTTATGTTAGGCGAGATCATCTCGTTCACAATCACTAAAATAATCACTTGTGATCACTATCACTGTCATTATTTAGATCGCCTTTATCACCGTCGTTCTACTTCTAATCACCTCTTCCCCTCCAATTTCATTTCGGGTCCAACTCCCAAAGTCTTGGCCAATTTCAGCTGCACTGGTTACATTACCTGAGAAGCAAGAATCAAACTCAACAATGTTCTCCCTAAATCACCAGTTTGAGAGTCGGGCTCAAACTGTTCTTAGAAATGCCTGCCTGAACGAGTATTTTCTTCATAATACATTCAGCTGTTACCCATTTGCCTAAGTTTTATGCATCCCAAAAATGGTTCAAATCGTCATAACCCACTATCTGGTCAGTTCGTGGACACTAGGCATTTTCTTGCATACATGCAAGATCAAATCCTTCTGTAGACCCTCTGTGAACACCTAAACACACTGGACTCCTTAATGAGCTGGTTATGGAATTTTGTTGTCAAATATATATATATATATATATATATATATATATATATATATATTCCAGACACCCTAAATCCCATAACCAACCAACCATCAACATAATTGTTCCTTTCCTGCCAATTACAGTCTCACCAATGACTCCACCATTACACCATAAATTTATACGTATTCATAAATTAAATCATAATAAAATTTACAAAAGAAACAAGTACCCAATTCAGACTATCATAGAAATGACCAGGTAAGCTGATAACGTCCATAAGCAACACACCATAGTTGAAATAGCTCACTGCTACCTTGACATTGAGAAATTATAGTAGTACTAGACTTGAGTACAGGGTCGAGTCATATTAGTGTTCGTTTCAACAATTAAGAAGAAAATAATATAACTAGCATGATTGGAGAAACAATATTCTAAGACAAGAGTAAAAATATGCATTTCCCAAACAGTAGATCCATTTTTGTAAAATGATATTTAGGTCCCACAACTATAAACGCACATTTTAAAGGAGAACTATTTCTCTTCCTATTAATCCAAAGGAAAATCACAGAAATGCGCAACTATGTGTCCTTATGATGGAAACTCAATAAGAAATGTCAAAAGTACATAGTACATTTTCGTGAATCGCAATTTCTGCAGAACTGCAGCTTCAATCGTGCTTCACATTTCAGGCCATATCTCACTACATATAAATTGGAACGGGACAATTAATATCTCATTAGAACTGCCGTTCAGAGGAATTTATTTGATCAGAAGATATCTTAAGCTAATTTTATTTCTAAGAGGGTCAAAACTGTTGCCAAACAGGTCTGTCAGAAAACCGGTTAGTCCAGTTTCCAGATTTCCAAAGACTGATGTGCTATGTTTGAGAAGCCATAATTTCTAAATTAGAGAACCAAATTAAGCATTTTATATCATTTTGGAAAGAACACGCAACCCTCTACAGATTCCTAGAAGAAATCCTCACCTAATTCAGAGTCTAGATGGCCCTAAATCACACGGAAAAACCGACACAGGTGCTGAATTGTGGGTACTCTCTACTTGGCAACACCAGGGCCTAGCATTGGCGTTCCTGCGGGGAAGATGATTAACAATCCCTTTTG
Organism: Papaver armeniacum; assembly: GCA_023531295.1. Lineage (NCBI taxonomy): Eukaryota > Viridiplantae > Streptophyta > Magnoliopsida > Ranunculales > Papaveraceae > Papaver > Papaver armeniacum. The sequence continues at coordinate 101,535 of JAJJWW010002925.1, forward strand.
CTCATCATAGTTACATATGCTTTCTAGCATGGAAACCCTTAATAATACTTCTAACGCAACCTTCAACTTAAAACCATAATCTAGTCTGCCTCTCAAATCTCCCACAAAATGCGTATACACATCTACAAATACAAACAAAGATACAAGGCATGGAAAAATTGAAAAGAGGTTGCTAAAACCCTAAGTATATCTAACACGCTAACTATATATACACGGACTTCATGGAAATATTTTACATGTACATATATAGTAGAGACATTAACCAATTGTAAATGAAAACAATCAGCTGTATATCATTACAACAAGCATGCCCAACTGTGCGAGGAATTTGCTTAGAACTTAAATTTACACAGAGGATTCCCTCAAAGATCAAAAAAAAAAAAAACCTTTCAATCTAGCCAACTAATGAACCAGCTGAATAATCCATTTCATTCATTCCAATACGAAAATCATTATTCTTAGCATGTTCTTCCCGACTACAATCATATCATATCATGTGCAAATTCATTACAACTTCTGGAATAGTAGTTTCCTGATTGCCAAAAGCTAATAAGTAATCCGTATAGAAATTAAAAGTAGGTGAAATGTTGCCATTTTGGGACAACCCTTACGAGGAATACATCATTCAAAGTTGATTGCAAATATTAACTAGCACCTGAGACATTGACTTATGGTGGTACTCCCAAATCCTGGTACCACTATCAAACCATCTAGTTCTACCAATATTTATCACAAATATGGTGATATAATTGCAACAAACTATCTTAACCAAGATATGTTAGAAGTCTGACACCACCTAAGTATACCAAGTCTTTTCATACCATGTTCCTTTTTCTGAGGATAAGACATGATTTCATTTTAATTTTTTATAAAATTAGAACAAAATCTAAATCCTCTCTAATCCAAGTCTTTGCATACCAAATTTGTTCTTAGCAATTAAAAGTAAAACCAAAAACCCTTAATCAGGGAAATCAAATTGCAAAGGTGGATAAGAAATTGACACGGAGAGGAGGAGGTTGGGAGAAAACATACCTTTGTGCAGAGATCTTTGCTGGGAGGAATATCCTGTTTAAGGATGAATTTTTGAGATTTCTTTTTAACTCTGCAAGATTGGGAAGATCACCCTAAGGCTCAATTATTTCAAAAACATCAAAAATCAAACACTAACAAACAAAAAATGGATTTTGGGGATGAAAATAGCTCTCTGACCTAACAAGAAACAAACCCAAATCTAAATCTACGAATTTAGAAATAATCGAACTTTAACAAAATTAAAAAACCATACCTTAATTTTCGGTAAACAAAGAACCCCTTGTAATCAGTTCATCGTTCTGCTGTTTCAGAGAGACAAACTTCACTGGGTTTCATCGTTCTACTGTTTCAGAGAGACAAACTTCACTGGGTTTTTTTTTTTTTTTGGTTTTCTCCGCCAAATGAAGTAACACGATCTTTTTTTTCTTTTTGTTTATTTTTTTCGTTTTTCATTATTAATTTCGAAAACTGATTAATCGATAAAACTATTGAAAAGGGGAATTTAAAATATTTTTAGCCTCAAAAGGGAATTTAAAGATTATTATGTGGCTCAAAAAGGGAATTTAGCATCACAAGATTATTTAATAAATATTTTTAACATCAAAATATTATTTTTAGCATCAAAAGATTATTTAATAAATATTTTTAGCCTCAAAAAAGGAATTTAAACTATATTAATTATACTATTTTATATTATTTTAACCTGTTGCCACTTCTATGTGGCTAGAAATTAAGCTATTGCGTCTTCAAAGAATAACACGAGGCAAAAACGTATCTTTTGCCTCATTTGTTCATATGTGTAGCAAAAACTCTTACTTAATGCCACACTAGTTATGGCGTGAGGCTAAACCCTCCCCTATTGCCACATTATTTATAGATGTGTGGCAACATAGTGAGGCAATAGACCCACTTTCTTGTAGTGTTTTCTGTTGTGCTGTGTTGTGCATTGCTGTGATGTGCTGTGAAAATAAATCTGCATGACGTTTGGTAAACTATAAAGTAAAAAGCACTGTGCAATTAACAAACTTTAAATTCTGTTTGGTAAACTGGTATTTAAAAGTGCTAGTGATGTAGTTAATGACGAAAATAGACATATTTCAAAAATTAGTTTTAATACAATTTTATTATAATAAATTATATTTCTAATTTTAATATATTTAATAAAATATAAGTAATATTTTATTTATTTTTTAATTGTTTTTATTATTTAATTAAAAAAATTATGATTATGGTTTGCTATGAAAATATTATTATTTTGAAAAAAAAAAAATTCAAAAAAAAAATTTATTATTTTTTTCATTTTTCATTTTAATATTTTTTTTTTTTTATTTTAAATAAAAAATGAAAAAAATAGAGAAATAAAATTAAATTAGAATTATAATGTCAAATGTACAATATTTGAGGGTAAAACTTGTCTTTATAATAAATTAACAAGGTTAAAATAGAGAATCAGTTAAATCGAATTATGTGGGTCCACACGCTTAGCTTTCCCCGCTTTTAAAAGCTAGTGCTGAGTAGCTTTTAAAAGCAGGCCTAAAATGAAAGTGCTTCTCTCCAAAAGCAGTTTGAAAATTTTTTACCAAACACAATTTTTAGTAAAAGTTTGTTACAAGTTTGTTACAAAGTGCTTTTGGTTGAAAAAAACAATCCCAAACGGGTTTTAGAGGATGTCTAACTTTTTTTTTTTGCCACATCATCCTCATATCAATGGGTTGGAGAAGATCTTTTATAAAAATGGTTGTGTATCCTATGTGGATGAAGACTTTTTCCTTCGTACACATTCCATTGGAGAAGCTCTTAGATGTTTCCTTAGAGGATGTAAACATCCTAATCATCAAAATCAAAGGTTATTAATTAAGGAGTTAAATATTTAGGTTTTAAATCAATGGTTTAAAATGTTTTCAACTAATATATATGGTTTATCGTTGGTGATGGATTTTTTTTCACATCCTTAAATTAGAGAAATTTTATCTCACATTCATAAAAAGACCAAGTTACCATTGGAGATGCTCTTAGTTGTGACACACTTCTTCGCATAAAGGAGTAAAAATAGCACCCAGTTTGATCGTTTTAGATCAAACTGCTTCTATTTGAATGACAATACTCATCTCATTCCCCCTGCTTCCAGGAAAAGCTCTAATATTTCCGAGAAGGCGCAACGCTGACCTTAACTCCGCCATGCAGAGCTAAACACGAGCTTATTAGGGGCAACGCTGACCTTAACTGATGCTGGAGGGTTACTCCTAACTTGATATGGTTTTCCTAAAACTGCAACATTCTTCAATGTTCTCTCTTGTACTTAACAGTGTCACTGTTGGATTTGAAAATAGAAATAAATGATGGGTAACTCAGATCACCGGGACTCAATAATCCTTGTGATGCACGTTCAACCGCCTTATTCTTGACGGATAGAGAGATTTGCTTCTGGTCTTAGCCGATGGAGCAAAGGAATGCAGTGTAGTCACTTGGATTCAATGCCGTATCAACGATAGTGCTATTGATAAATTTGACAGACATTTAATCATTTCGGGTTTATCAACCAGCATTGTTACTCTTCCATGGCAGCACCTGAAAATTTGATTCAGCTTATTTATAGAGACAAAGCATAAGTAAGCTTATGCCTCTTGATACATGCAAGATCGCTGCATAGCTTTTTTTCTAAAGTTACAACTCATATATATTGTTACCAATGACTAATATATATGGGATACTGGCCAACTGATCATTGTTACGCAACCACACTATTTGTAGGATTAGCAGTCCATTTGAACACGATAGGACTTCTAACGACATGAACTCCATCACGCCATTCAATGGACCCGAACTCCGGTTCGCTAGGCACTGCATCAACTCCTTCCTTGATGAGACTTGAAAATGAAATTTCATAAGAAAGGGTGCGATTTTCGCTGCTGAAAATAAGCATACTTGGCGAGACATTGATTTTAACTGATGCAGGAGCTTTAACGATTGGCTTATAAATTGCAGATCCTACCGATTCAACGTTCTTCACAGTCCTCTTGTATATTACTGTAGCGTTACTGCCGGATTCAAAAACCACAGAAAATGATGGGTAATTCAAGTCACCAGGGCTCGACAATCCAACTGAACCACAATCAACTTTCCTGTCCTTGACAAAAACTGACAACTGTGAAGAATCATAGCCAATGGAGCAGAGGAAGGCTATATAATCACTTGGTCCGAGGTCATATACCAAACCTGGATGAAGGGCTCGGTTCGGATCAACATGTCCTGCACCGATAAGGAACGGTGTTGAATCCAGACCAGTGGCAAGATCAGTAATGTTCTTACCGGAATTATCCACATTATATGCTGTAGTCATAAGAGCTGACTTAATTGCTGCTGGTGTCCATTTAGGGTAAGCATGTCGGAGCAAAGCAGCCACCCCGCTCACGTGAGGGCATGACATAGAGGTACCAGAAATTATATTGAACTCAACTCGAGTTGGATCGACGTCCGAGTTGAATTGGGAAGTTGCTCCACTCCAAGCGGCCAAGATGTTAACACCAGGTGCGGTGATATCCGGTTTTAGTATCTCAGGTGTTAGAAAGTTTGGACCACGGCTAGAAAATGCAGCAACCTTTGGAGCGGACGTCGAACCACCATTTACCGTTCCAAGAAATTTGATAGTAGCTGTCGCGTTTTTTTGTAGTTTGATATATTCCTGTATCTTGGCTCCGTCCTTGTAACTCACTTGTGCTGCTGGAATTAGATACGGTGAAGACGTCAGTCCATTTCCATATTCTTCATTTTTGACGACAATCATTCCAATACCACCAGCCCTCTTCACTGCTGATCCTCCATCATTATATGCCAATTCGCAAACAATGATCTTTCCAGCCAAGATAGTGCTAGAGTTGAATTGTCCTTCAGTGCAGAATTGGTTATCAGCATCACCGGCGTAGAATAATTCTATGTCTCCTTGTGGAAGTGGTTCTCCAGAATATAATGAAACACCATTAATAACCCTACCATCACCTAAAATTACATCTGCCGGAAATTCCCTGTCAAGCGTGGACGCTGCAACAGTTAGCAACCATGGGGCAAGATTAACAGCAGTGCGCGGATACGGACCATCATTTCCTGCAGAACAGGAAACGAGTATTCCTTTTTCCATAGCACCAAAAGCTCCAATTGCAATCGAATCTTCATTGTATTCCCGATTGAAATCCAAGCCAGCAGATAAAGATATCACATCGACACCATCTGCGACAGCTTGATCAAAGGCAGCTATAATATCCGAATCAAAGCAACCATCAGCCCAGCATATCTTGTAAACAGCAATTCTAGCCCTCGTCGCAATTCCTTTTGCTTCCCCAACCGCAAATTCAAACAAACTGGCATTCTTGACTGAAGATCCAACTGCAGTTGATGAAGTATGTGTACCATGTCCTTGCGTATCTCTCGGAGATCTTGAATCAATACCAGTTTCATTTATCATATGACCAATTTCGGCTTCAGCTCCTTCATAATATGACCTGGCACCAATTATCTTTCTGTTGCAAGACTTTTCTGGGAAATCAGGGCCAGTCTCACAAGTACCATTCCATCTAGCAGGCACAGGAGATAGGCCAGTGTCACTAAAACTTTGGCGTTCTGGCCAGATTCCAGTATCGAGGACACCAATGATAACATCATCAGCATAGTTTGATATAGGCCAAAGACCAAAATCATTAGACAAACCAAGAAAGAGTGGAGTACGAGTTGTGTGCACTTGGTGAATTCTCTCCGGAAGAATTGAGATGATTCCTGGAAAACTTCGAAGATGACTGGCTTGAGAAGGTGTTAATCGAGCAGCGAATCCATTAACGACATTTGTGTATGTATAAAGAATTCTATGAGGATGGGGAGAAGGAGGAAGAGATTGGAGAGTTGAGTGATACCATTCATGGTGTGAAGCAAAGTTGGAAGGCTTATCGGATTTGAAGACATGAACAATATAAGTCCGTGGTTGCTCAACATCAATACTCGATGATAGCGGCCGCTGAGAATATGAAGATGGGGCGAGTTCTGCTATTAGAGAAAACAAAACAAGGAGAGTAATGAAGGATGTAGCTGAAGAAGGCATTGTCACAATCTTATATTGTTAAAGTTAAGCACACAGTTCGGCTTATTTATAAGCGAAATCGATCAAGGATAACATGTGTTCACCGACAGTTTTTGACTGAGCACTAAATCAGATACCTAGAGATTTTAATTTTACTGGTTTTTGTGGAATTTTGTGGTTTGGGCAAGTTGTGATGATGAACGTTCGCGCGTGTATAATTGCTAGTACTTCTGCTGCAAGCCTGCAACCATAAATACCTTTGTTTAGTTTTTCCCCTTAATTATCCTAAATTACCTTTCGTTAAACTTTTCTTTTCATATTTGATGGTCAATGGTCGTGAAGGGTGATTTATTGTAATATAAGTATTTAGTGTAATACTCCCACCGTTTCACAAAGACAGTCCGCTTTGACTTTCTCAAAATATTAAGGAGACCATATTATTTTACTTGACTACCCTTAGCTACTTACCTGTTTTATTTTAATAAAAATGTTAGCAATAAAGACTGTCCAAAATTGTTGTGAGAATTATAAATACGAAATATAAAAGGAAAATTTAAAAGATATCGAATTTATGAAGTATAAAGTTTATAAGGAATTTAATTTTTAGAGTTAAATTTATATTTTTTCTTAAAAGGAATGAATGATATATTTGTTTCCTCAATTATACTAATTTCTTTAATATTTTAGATTGGGTCACCTTAAAAATGGATTTATGATTATAAAGAATTCAAGGGTATATTAGAGAGTTCATTGAAAAAGTATGACTATAAACAGAAGCTGGACACAATTTTGAAACTGACGAAAAAGGAATAGAGGACGGTCTTTCAGAAACAGAGGGAGTATATGAATTTCATTAACAATCAATGATAAAAATATGGAAACACAACAACAATCGATGTGTATGAATTTGCGTGTCTCATAAACTGGGCAATAGAAGATGCTTTTGTGATATTCATTCTTTCAGAATACGGTCCATCCATCATAATGGCACCAGTACATCAGTACTGACTTTTAAACCCTACTACAACAAACTACAGGTATAATGTACGTTTTTTCATTTACAATTCATTAACATGCATGCATGGTAACCCGGCTCACAAGGCCTCAGTTTCAAAAGGAAGCCTTGTGAGATAGAAACTGCATGCATGGTATAATGTACCATGCATGCATGCATCGTACGTTTTTTCATTTATTATAATGTACGTTTTTTCATTTTGAGATAGAAAAGGAAGCCTATGGATATCACTTGAAAACTAACATTATTAGCTAGCATGTTCGAGTACCATTCTATATGAATTAGTGGTTTATTTATGTGCCTGAAGGCAGCAAATGCTTCAACTGCATGGTTAATACAATAGGTCGGTAATATGAACTACCCATTGGCAGCGTCGAACACATGAATTCATATCACTAGGGTCAAATCCTCAGATCACTCACAAAGCCAAAGGCCCAGAATATTACTTCCTCCTTCCAAGTTATACCGGTGCAATTTTCAAATGTTTGGGATTAATTTTTTATGTTTTTGGTTTTATACTTACTTGAGTTTAATAAATATTGTTTGAGCAAAAACATGATGGGGGAGCTTCATATATTACCATCAATCTAGTAATCCTCCATAAATTAATTATTTCGTTGAAATAATAAAATTTTCTGATCCCAAATAGATTTTGTATAAGTTAAGTTTTAACTCGATAAATTAGTAACTTCACTATAATAGTAAACTTTTTTTGGTCTAAAAGCTACTCCCTCTGTCCGTTTTTAACTGTCCTAATTTCTACTTTGGTATGTCCATTTTTATCTGTCCGCTCTGTATATAGACATATTTTTCCCTTAAACTATCAAATATACCCTTTATTTTTATAATCATAAAATCATTTTTAATATCCAAATCTTAAATAATATCACCATATTTATGGAAAAAACTTACTCAATATCTTTGTATTAATTGTCATTCTTTTTTTTAAATAAAAACATTTATTAATAGTTATAAAATTCCTAATAAACTTCTACTTATATTAACACTAATAATTTAGTTTTGGTAATAATATAACATTAAATAGGCTAGTCAAGGGCTAGTCATGACAATTTATAGGATTTCCTTAATATCTCGACTTAGTCAAAGCGGACTCTTAATTTAGGACGGAGGGAATATTAATTTATCGAAGTTTTACCATAGTAAGTGCTAGTAATGTAACAGGGACAGGGAGGGCCGGGACATAAAGCAATCACCCCAACCAAACCAGAAGGGAAAGAAATTAATAGGAAAAATATCATATTATTCTCAAATGCCAATTGATCATATTATTATCAAAATGACGCAACCAGCTGACTACTACTAGGAGTACCACTACAGGACTCCTAAGTTCTAACATGTATTCCATCGAACCATTCAATGGACCCGAACTCCGGATCACTAGGAACTGCATCCACTTCCTTAATGAGATTTGAAAACGAGATTTCATAAGACAGGGTCCAATTTTCATTGTTCATTCAACTGGGGTAGCTTGGTGTCAAGTTCTCGACAAGTCTTAGTTTTCTCATTCATTCTTTAGATATTTATACATTCATATGTCTTAGATATCAAGACACAATACGTGAACTGCACGTATTTAGATTTTCCTAAAATACATGACTTAAATATAGTCTATTTCCTAATACCCTCTCTCAAGATGGAGCATGCAGATCACAAACGCCAATTTTGGACAAAAGAAACTTAAACTGAGCTTTTCATAAGGATTTTGTAAAGATATCAGCCAATTCCACTGTTGTAGGCGCGTAGGAAGGTGATATAATCTTCCTTATGATGGCATCGCTAACAAGATGAAAATCCACTTCCATATGTTTTGTTCGTTCATGGAATACTGGATTCTGAGCAATATATAATGCTGACTGACTATCACAAAAAAGATGCATTCCATGAACCATTAAACAAGGTTAGAAGGAAGCTCAGAAGCTCAGAAGCTTGAGTTCCTTCGTTTTCTCGGCTTCAGCTACGTCTCTTGACCCATGGTGAGAACCCATATGAACAAGGTTAACCGGCGGCAAGGAATGGTTCTCGAACTGGTTGCGGCAACAAAATTAGTGTAGCAGCTCACTGGTTAAAGCTTGGCCTCCTCCTCCGCTCATGAAATTGAATTTCTATGAAAACCTAATTTTTATCTTCTAGCACAAACGTGTATGACCCTGAGATGAAGTCCACTGAACAATTAATGGTCCAAGCAAATGTTAAGCCCACACCATAGAAACTTCTTATTCTTTGGCACCTAAGCTCCATTCAAGTCCATGTCCGTCTATTTCTCGGACCGCAACAAAGAGAATTAAATTCTCTTTTAGCTCCGACTTCACCGACAATGTCCTTGGCCTCCAATGAGCTTTAGTCTGCGTGCACGGGCTGCGTCCCTTGAATTCTTCCACCAACAAGAGCCGTCTCCTACTTCTCGATTCACTTCCTCTCTTCATTTTCTCTTCATCACTAAAGTCTGTCATGCTTTCAGGACAGAGATAAATTTGCATCATTAAAGCCGACATGCTTTTCGAGACGAGAGATGAAGAAATAAAAGTAATTAATGAGAAATAATTCGCCTCCAACAAATTAGCTTGCAATTTCTTTGCCTTTTAAGCGACGTTTCTTCTTCTTTTATTCCAAATGACTCCAAAGTACCTAAATATTCAAAAGCAAACATAAGATACATAATTTACAAGAAAACTAGCAGAGAAAGCATAAACAATAGATAAATACATAGGTGTTTTAGACACCTATCAAATTCCCCCACACTTAGACTTTGCTAGTCCTCGAGCAAATCAAACAAAATAATTCTAAAAGATACATACAACTCCGTCTCGTCGAGGCTACGGTTACTCTAAGCATGAACAACATGCCTTTGAACCCCTAGGTGTCCCTAGTGGACGAGTTTTAGTCTCGTGAAGGTTTACAAGAGGTCTGCCTACAAAACCTATATTTCCAACTCCGTCTATTTGTGACAAATCAATGAACGAATCCAAAATGACTACAGGAGGAGGTACCTTGCACAAATTCAGTTCATATATAAGTAAATAAAGCTCTAATTAGATAGTCGAACAAACCACAATTCTCGGAAACTAACAAACCACAATCACAATGAAAAGATTAAGAAGATGGATATAGATGTAGATGTTGGCGAATGTTCACAAGTGTTCGATGTTTCCCATATCTGTCTGAAGGTCACTGCTAAGATGAACCTAATCCTATTGGATTGAGTTACTGGTCAATTCTAGAGTTAACACCTTTGGCATATACAAGGGAACCGGTAGTCAACAAACTTATTTCTACATCAACTATTTGGCATATACAAGGGAACCGGGAGTGACTTTATTCAACACAATAATAATATTTTCTTTTCTTTTTCTTTTTTCTCTTTTTTTTTTTTTTTTTTTTATTTCATTTTTTGTTTCTTTTTCCCTTTTTTTCTAGACGGCATGATTAGATCAAACTGGATCCAAGCGCATGCTTCTTGTCAGCAAGTACGTGATAGTTGCCTTGGATCCTGCATTCCACGCTTGTTTAGGCGACGGAGACAGGGACTACGTTTCACACATACTGCTATTCCCAAGTGTCATTCTTATTCCGTTTTGGTCTAATTGGTCGGTCTCTTTTTTTCTTTTTCTTTTTCTAGCAACTCAATCACTCTAATCATCCTAGCAGCAATAACAACTCGATTTTTAGTGACCCACCAAAGCACTTAGAGAACAATAGAAAAATATGGAAAAAATAAAAATAGCATGTGATATGGTGATATTCCGAGATATGGTAACGACTATCATGTTATTTGTGATTTCATGAGCTATGTTCGTTCTTGTTAATTAATGGGTTCCTCAACTCCTGCAATCAAAATGATTCCATCCACTAATGGTGTCATCCTAAAGGCACAAGTTTCTAGATTTCGGAGTTCAAAAAGCACAAATTTTTCTTGGTTTTTTCTATTTTTCTGATTTTTTTTTTTTTTTTTTTTTTGGCATAAAACTACTAAACGCATAAAACAAACTATACAAACATATAAATGCTCCCCCACACTTAAACTTTACATTGTCCTCAATGTAAAATTGAATCATCCAAAGAAGGTTCAAGGTGGGAAATTCCGCAAATGATATGCAAAAACAAGAAAATAAAGATAAAATGCTTAAAAATAAAAAGATAAAGGTAAAGATACAAAACCGGTGGGTTGCCTCCCACTTAGCGCTTGGTTTAACGTCGTCACCCGACGTTCGGCTCCAATTACTCCTCCCGAGAGGAGTGGGTCACTCAATGTGATCATATCCCGATTCTCCGTCACAACCGCTCATAGTATGGTTTCAAGCGATGGCCGTTAACCTTGGAAATCAGCCCTGTTTTGGGACTAGTTATCTCAATTGCACCATGCGCAAACACATTAGTAACAACAAATGGTCCAACCCATCCGGACCTAAGTTTACCAGGAAACAATTTAAGACGAGAATGGAATAAAAGTACTTTCTCGCCCTATTTCAAAACTCTTCGGGAAATCATTTTATCATGGAAAGCCTTGGTCTTTTCTTTATAAATGCGTGAACTTTCATATGCATCATTTCGTATTTCTTCTAACTCATTGAGTTGAAGTTTCCTATGTTCACCAGCTGCATCTAATTCCATATTACATACCTTGATAGCCCAATAAGCTTTGTGATCAAGTTCCACCGGAAGATGGCAAGGTTTACCATAGACAAGCCTAAAAGGAGACATACCGATGGGTGTCTTGTAAGCTGTCCTATACGCCCACAAAGCGTCATTGAGTCTATAACTCCAATCCTTCCTTGTAACATTCACCGTCTTCTCTAAGATGGACTTAATCTCCCGGTTGGAAATTTCAGCTTGTCCACTCGTTTGTGGATGATACGGTGTGCCAACTTTATGAGAAATGTTATACTTCTTTAGAAGAGCGTGAAAGGATCTCTTGAAGTGCGAACCTCCATCACTAATCACCACTCGAGGTGTTCCAAACTGCGGATCATTTGATCGGAGCAATGCTTCCACAAATAAGGTTCATCCTATATATATTCCTTAGCAATCTTCTTGAGCTTGTGTTTTTGGAATGTAGACATGGAACTAGGTACTTGTCCCGTCACCAAGAAGTTAACAATATCAGCGTACCATGGAGTTGTGCCACCAACCGCAAAGAGTTGCTCATCCGGGAAGCTATCATGCAAAGGAATCGCTTCTTCGGACACAACCAATCTGCTTAGATGATCCGCTACAGTATTCTCACTACCCTTCTTGTCCTTGATTTGCATGTTGAACTCTTGAAGAAGAAGTATCCACCTTATGAGCCTTGGCTTAGCATCCTTCTTTGTGAGCAAGTATCGAAGTGCAGCATGGTCGGAGAAAACCACCACCTTTGTACCCACCAAATAAGATCGAAACTTCTCTAGTGCAAACACTATGGCCAAAAGATCCTTTTCAGTAGTGGAGTAGTTGATTTGTGCTCCGTTGAGAGTTCTAGAAGCATAATAAATGGCATATGGAACTTTGCCATCTCGCTGTCCCAACACGGCTCCAACGGCATAATCACTTGCATCGCACATCAACTCAAATGGCTTGCTCCAGTCCGGTGGTTTGATGATTGGTGCGGTGAGTCAACAACTCTTTCAAGGTGTCAAAAGCTTCCTTGCATTCCTTGTCACAATCAAAGGCCACATCTTTTGCAAGAGTCTACACATGGGGCATTGCAATCTTGGAGAAATCCTTGATGAATCTCCTATAAAAACTCGCCTGACCAAGAAAATAGCGAACCTCCCTCACATTTGTGGGGTATTGTAAGTTCCGAATCAAATCTATCTTAGCCTTGTCAACTTCTAACCCCTTAGAGGATACAACATGACCTAGCACAATCCCATGATTGACCATAAAGTGACATTTTTTCCAATTAAGCACAAGATTAGTTTCTACGCATCGTTTAAGAATAAGTGCAAGGTTATCTAAGCATTTGTCAAAAGAATCACCATACACGCCGAAATCATCCATAAACACTTCTATGATGCTTTCCACATAATCCGAGAATATACTTACCATACAACGTTGAAAAGTGGCTGGTGCATTGCACAAGCCAAATGGCATACGTCTATACGCAAAAGTGCCAAAAGGGCAAGTAAACGTCGTCTTTTCTTGATCTTAGGAGCTATTACAATCTGGTTATAACCCGAAAAACCATCAAGGAAGCAAGTAAAAGTATGTCTAGCCAACCTTTCAAGCATTTGATCAATGAATGGTAAGGGAAAATGGTCCTTTCGGGTGGTAGAGTTGAGCTTTGGTAATCAATGCACACTCTCCAACCGGTCGGATTCTAGTTGGAACCAAGTCATTATCTTCGTTTTTCACCACCGTGATTAGGACTTCTTTGGAACGACTTGAATCGGGCTCACCCATTTGCTATCGGATATGGGATAGATCACCCCTACTTCCAACAACTTGGATTTCCTTCTTGACTACTTCCATCATTGGAGGGTTCAAGCGACGTTGAGCTTCGTTGTTGGTTTTGCCCCCTCCTCAAGAAGTATTCGGTGCATACATGTGGAAGGACCGATTCCTTTGATATCGGCAATAGTCCACCCAATGGCAGACTTGTACTCTCTTAGCACTCGAACAAGCTTCTCCTCTTGCACCTTGGTAAGGTTGTTGGCAATGATCACGGTAACTCTTCCTTGTCACCTAAATACACGTATTTAAGGTGATCCGGAAGAGGTTTCAACTCAAGAATAGGTGCCCGCACAATCGACGGTAAAAGTTTCTCATTAGTAAGCGGCAAAGAAACATAAGACACATTATATTTTGGTGGAACTTCTTGTAATGAGTTAAGAGATAAAATGTGACCTCTTTAAGCTCATCACAAATAGACAATTCACTTTCAATGTCTTTGTATTTTCCATAACCTAAACCTTCCACTATGGTGTTTTCTAAAGCATCTTCACCATTCAATTCAAAAATCTGTTGAGCTAGAGAATCAATAATATCAATTGAAAAACAGGAATGCACATCACTAGGATATCTCATAGCCTCAAAGATATTGAAACTTATGATTTCATCATCAAATTCCATAGTTAAGGCGCCTTTAAAAACATCTATCTTTGTTCTAGCGGTTCTCATGAAAGGTCTACCCAACAGCAAGGGAGTAGACGATGGTGAATCTTCATCCATCATGTCAAGAACATAGAAATCCGCCGGAAATATGAGTTGATTAACCTGCACCAAAACATCTTCAATAACCCCTTTCGGGTAAGAATTAGACCTATCAGCAAGTTGTATAACAATACCGGTATTCTTAAGAGGTCCAAGATTCAATGATTCATAAACGGAGGCAGGCATAACATTAATGGATGCTCCTAAATCTAACATAGCACGTTCAAACCCGATTTTACCAATAGTACATGGTATGGTGAAACTACTGGGGTCTTTCAACTTAGGTGGGAGTTTCTTTTGAAGATATGCCGAAGCATTCTCCCCCACACTCATTACCTCGTTACCGGTCAATTTGTGCTTGTTAGTGCACAATTCCTTCAAGAACTTTGCCCAACGTGGAACTTGCCTTATTGCCTCAATGAGTGGAATGTTCACTTCAATCTTCTTAAAGATTTCCAAAAGCTCTTGGTACAATGTCTCCTTGTTCGACTTTGCAAACCTGCTAGGAAAAGGCGGAGAAGTAACATAAGTAGAAACATGAGTTTTAGAGTTAGAATTTGTTACCGGGTCGGCCTTTTAGGGGCTGTTTCACCCTCTTCTTTCTCCAAATCGGGTTCATGGGACACCGGTGATGTTTAGGTTTCTCTACTTGCTTCCCACTTCGTAACTCAATAGCATTGGCATTCTCCTTATGATTTATTGGTTGTGAAGGAAGTTTTCCTCTGCTTGTGCTTCCAATTTGCTCACGGCATTAGCTAATTGACCCATTTGTGTTCGGATGTCCTTCATATCCATTGCTGCCTTTTGCTTATCTTGCACCATTGTGTTGAGAATGAGATTCAACTTGTCATCTATACTCGTGCCTTGAGTTTCTTGTGGTGGTCTTTGCATGAATTGATATCCTCCTTGTTGATTGAAAGTAGGATTTGCAGCAGCTTGATTGTTGGCATAGCTGAAATTCGGATGATCACGCCAACCTGGGTTGTATGTGTTGGAGTACGGATCGTACCTCGGCCTTTGCTGATTTTGGTACATAGCACTTGCTTGCTCAACATCTTCGGTATATGATGATGGTATGACAGCTGCAGCTATTTGATTCATCATCCTCTCCATGTTGCCCATCCTTTGTTCCATGTGTGAAGAATTGCCAACTTCATTCACCTTCCTTCCGATGATTCATCTCGAGTGTAGAATTGTTGAGTGTTCGCAGCCATATTCTCCAACAAACTTGTAGCTTCGCAATGGTCTTGTTTGTAAGTGCACCACCACTTGCGGCATCGATCAAATTTCTATCATTAGAAAGCAACCCCTCATAGAAGTATTGAATCACAAGTTGATCGCTGATTTGGTGGTGTGGACAACTAGCTAAAAGCTTCTTGTAGCGCTCCCAATACTCATAGAGAGTCTCTCCCGATACTTGTCTAATACCACATATCTCCTTGCGAATCACAGGCTGCTTTTGATCTTTGGAAAATACTTCTCAAGGAACAATTTCTTCATCCCATTCCATGTGGTTATGCTTCAGCGGGTAAGCAAAAGAACCACTCTCCTGCAGATGTCGAAAAGAGAGAAAGGAAAAGTTGTCATCATAGCCATATCGCATCTCAGTTGCTTGCTTCATACTAGTCACAACATGATGGAATTGTTGCAAGTGACGATTAGGATCTTCTCCCGCTAAACCCTCGAATTTGGGCAGCAAGTTAATCAATTGTGGTTTCAACTCAATGTTTCCATTAAATTTGAATACATAAAGGCTCTTTGGTCAATGTTTGGAGAAGTGAGCTCCTTGGTGTCCTTGGAGCAAAGCGGTTGATCTCCCATTGTGTTGTCTTCCTCTTCGTCCGAGTCCGAGAATTCACTTGGTGTAGAACTTTGAGGAAGTGGAGTGTTGATTTGCTCGAATGAAATCCTTAAGTAAAGTGCCCGAACGAAGACGTATACCAATTGGACTTGGTCCGCCCTCTCCACGCATTCACCAAAGAAATAGTACCTGAAAATCAGATTCTAAAAGATTGAATAAGTAAACTGAAATCGTAACCAAAAGCAAAAATAACAACTAAGAATAAAAATAACAACTAAACTCGCCACTGCCTCCCCGGCAGCGGCGCCAATTTTTGCGAGTTCGACACCTCGTCATGTAGGCGCGTAGGAAGGTGATATAATCTTCCTTATGATGGCATCGCTAACAAGATGAAAATCCACTTCCATATGTTTTGTTCGTTCATGGAATACTGGATTCTGAGCAATATATAATGCTGACTGACTATCACAAAAGAGATGCATTCCATGAGTATGATGAACTCCTAAATCACCGAGCAACTGTTTCAACCACTTCAATTCACACATCACTGCTGCCATAGATCTTTATTCTGCTTCTGCTGAGGAATGAGAAACGGTAGGCTGCTTCTTAGTCTTCCAATAAATAGGAGAAAAACCAAGAAGAACAAACCATTCTGTTAAGGAACATCTAGTCAATGGACAACTTGCCCAATCTGAATCACACCATCCTTTTAAACTAAGACCACTATCAGAGCGCAACAAAATTCCTTGTCCTGGATTCTTCATCAAGTATCTAACCACACGAAGTGCTGCTTCCCAATGCTCCATTCTTGGTTGTTGCATAAATTGTGATAAAATGTGCACTAAGTAAGCCAAATTTGGTCTTGTAACTGACAGATAAATCAAACGGCTGGCTAGTCTTCTATATTTTTCAACATCATCAAGTATATTCCGTTTTTCCAATGCCAGTTGGTGATTCGTCTCCATAGTAAAATCTGCAGGTTTTGCACCCAATAATCCTGTCTCCATAATAATGTCCAATGCATATTTTCTTTGGCATATGTACAAACCTTGTTTACTACGAGTCACCTCCAATCTATGTTGTAAAAGGCGAGCGCCTTTGGCGCTTAAGCGCCAAAGGCGCACTAAGCGCAGGCCTGGCGCCTGGGAAAAAAAGGCGCCCAGGCGCCAAAATATACCTAAACCTGTTTTTTTCTAAAAAAAAGGCGTGCGCCTAGGGCGCCTTAGGCGCCAAAGGCGCTAGGCGCTGGGCTTGGCGCCTCGCCTCGCCTAGCGCCTTTTACAACATAGCCTCCAATCCTAAGAAATATTTCAACTTTCCCAAATCCTTCATCTTGAAACATTGTCCCAAGGAAGTTTTAAAATTATCAAGTTCAACAAGATCATTTCCTGCCACAATCATATCATCAACATACACTAAGACATTAAGCTGCATCTTTCCCTTCGTCATAGTAAACAGAGAATAATCTAAATATGATTGTTTAAAACCATACTTCTTCAAGGCTGTTCATAACTTTGCAAACCAACACCTAGGTGCCTGTTTAAGACCATATAACGATTTTTTCATTCGACATACCAAATTGGAATTTCCTTTGGCAATGTACTGCCCCCTAAGCTAGCAGCTGACTAATCCAAGAGATTAACTAAATAAAGAGGCACTAAGAATCTAAATCCTTTACTTAAACCTTCGGTTTAGAAATATGTTACAAAACTTAACCCAAAACAAGCCCCGCTCAGAAAGACATACAAGAACACCTCTCAAATGATACATATACAATAGTCATATGGTTTACAAATAGAATATACAACATAATAAACATAGCCGAAGTTAACTAACGGACTCAACTCCTCAAAGCTTTCGCTGCGCAACTCTGATCTGTTGATAGACGCATTTATGTGTCTATTTTGTCCTCGATGTTTGTATTTGTTAGAACTCAATTTTTGTACTTATATTGTGTTTTTATGTATTTGTAGGTATTATAGGGAAATAAACATTTTTGGAAATTCGGCTCGAAAAGTTGATAAAGGCACCCGGAGGACACATGTTATTCGGACTCTCAATTTTGGATAAGGGGCACCCACTTGATAAGGGGTACCTATTTTCTATTTGCACCCCTGGTCTGGTTAAGGGGACTTCATGTTCTTCCTTTTTAACGGGGAAATATCTTTTGAAAGTACAAGATTTTATGGATTGATTATTGAAGAGAATTTTTGTGATTTTGTGCTGGATATGAGTTGGTATCTCCCTGTTATAAATGAATAGGGAAGGTAATCGATTTGGTTTTGATAAATATGGAAGATTTCTTCCATTTCTCGTTAAACTTGGAAAGAGAGGTTCTCGGGATTTCATTTGGAAGATACGTGAAGTTTTGTTGCAAATTTTCGTGGGATTCGAACATATATTATATATATTCATTATGTACACACGTTTCTCACATGTTTTGAAGAAGCAAAACCCGATTATTTTCCGGTGTTCATCTAAGATAGGGGAGGAGAGAGTTTCAAATATTCTTGGAAGATTAAATGTTGTCATACAGAGAAGATATCACCGGGAGATATTCTCTGCAAGATTAATTCTATTGTATTTTGAGATATCAGAGACGCGCGGAGCATAATGGAGGAGAATAAAATCCCGAAAATGGTGGAAACTGATGTCGAACGTATTACAGGATTTTTCTCATTCACTCGGAGTATCTCGGTGTTGTTGAGTATAAATAGGTCGATGGGGTTGAAGAGAAGGGCAGGAGAGTTTAGGCGAGTTTGGAACACCACATAGCGAAAAAATCGAGTGCAGAGTACTGCCATTTCTGCTGCTGCTGAAGAACATGAAGAACATAAGACGCACAAGAGACAGTCGTTCATTCTACAGTAGAGACGACTGCCAAGCGTGGGTCGCATAGCTATAGCAACAGCAACAGTTCATCATTATCGTTCTCTGTAACAGTGTTTTGCAACAATTATAAACGTTGCAAACACCCGGTTTTAATTATTTTCTCCCATTTTTTCATCATTTGTAAACACTTTGAGCAATAAAATCAACTTTTGAGCGTGTTTCCAACATGATGAGCTAAACCCATCCTCTGGGATGGAGGAAGCTATTCTTTCAAGAATTATGTGGTAATATTTACTTTATTAATTTTTGCAATATTTTTATATGATTAATTGCATTGATAAAAAAATGAATTAAATGATTTTTATTAATCAAATGTGTTTTATCTTGATGATGCATGCTTAGTTTTAGACTCTTGATGCGTTATGCTTGCGACTAATATTTGATATTTTGGAAATCTAATTTTGGCAATACTTTAGAATCAAATCAATTGTTTAAATTGCATGATATAAATTAATTTAAAACCACATAAGTATTGATGAATGGTGAAATCCTAGCTCCAGCCTCTTCATAATTTTCACAACATTTTGTATTTTGAGTTTGTTATATTTTTGCTTTAAAAATTAAGTCTAAAAATCTGCTTTCACAAGTCTCAACGAACCTATCACTACAACATCATTGAAAATAATCATCATCTGTCTCTGAAACTGAAAGTGGGAATAATTAACATTAAACTCCTAAGTAATCATATGCAAGATTTGGAAAACGTTACATGTTTCTGAAGCATTAAACAGTGACCAAGTCACTGAAATAAAAAAACAAGTATATGGACAAACTCCTTCTTCAAACAATGTATAATATTGAAGCCCACTTCCACTCCGATTACTAATATTGAAGCTCACTTCCACTATGATTACTTATAAAAGCACTAGATATAAGTGCGAAGGAGCATATCCTATACACCACAAGTGGAAATCCTTATTTCCCATAACAATTCAAGAAAACAGTAAGAATCAACAGAATCATCGTAATGCAATTTAAACAAAGCATAAAATGCACGAACAGACAATGCATGAGTTTATTAAGCATAAACTTTTATAAAAACAATAATAATGATTACAAAAGAGTCAAATGCATTCCCATCTCTTTTGATGACAAGCCAAGCCTACCTCGAGATCCACGATCCACGGGTTCTTCCTTTGAATCGATCGTTGTTGATAGACTAACTGTTAATCATACAAGAAGTCTAAGAATCTAGCCAAAATGGCTCAAACAAGAAATCATACAAGTCTTTCTAATGATTCTAGGCCCATTTAAGGTTCTACACCTTTATTTATCTATCTTTAACATATCTAAGGTTTACTAATTCAATTAGGTTAATTCTATAATCCATTAGCTAAGTGTTATGAATATCTACAACTTGTAGAAATAACCAAAAGCTAATTCGGACCACAAGAGGTCCAATTCATCAAAATAGGAAAACTAAATCTAAGCCCAAGTCCATTAAACAAACCCATTAACTTAAGGTCTGGTCCATCTAACGGTCACTAACGGTAAAAGGGGTCAACTAACAGTCCACGTCCGCCCAAGGTCAAGTCCAAGGTCAACTAGTCAAATCGGTCAAGGTCCACTGAGTCAACTCTAGTCAGGGTCAGGTCTGATCTTGGCTCACTGAGCAGATTCAACTCGACTATAAACACTGAGTCAGATAAGAAGTAAATCAGTTAGACATCTAACTGACAGAAAGGATACTGGCCCTAGCAATTACACAAGCCGACACTCTATTACAGACATTCTTCTAACTCTTTTCTAAGCAATAACAACAATACAATTCTCAAATTAAACTTCATAATCAAATTACAAATACAACTAAAGCTTACCTGCAATTTCAGTTCGAAGTTTTAACAGCAAACACTAACATCAACTAACACCAATTCATCCTCTTTGCAAAACCTTACACTCGCCTGTCTCTTAACCACCACTCAGACATCAGAACTCAACAACTTCAGGCATGCAACCAAGTCTTCAAATTCTTAACTGCACTATAATCCTGCAATACTCGTCTTCCTTCAACATTACTAAAACTATCACCCTAAATTCATTGCCTTGTAATCTTACATAACTTCTACCACATACAAACCATATCTCTTATAATCTATTACCTAACTTCAACATCATTCAGCAAACATTCATCTTCAAAGACAACCACAGTTGTATCACATATTTTCCATGTCCATATCAACCTCAGTTTCATCCACCACCACACAAATCATACAACAACAATACCTCATATTCAACACCACCAGCACCACTAGCTCAACCCAATCATTTAAACTTCAACTACAATCAACCACCAACAAAACACATCTCTTCCCCTGTAACATCAACATCATCACCACCACAACTAAACTCATCTCAGCTGTACAACTGAATCACTGTTAGTAACACTACATCTCAAACTCAACTGCAATACAATCTCAACCCTCATCTATAACACCCATTTATAATTATACTTTACTCCCAACTAAAATATTCAAAGGCCATTCATTCAAAACCACCAAAACAATTACAACTCTTGCAATACTAATTCATCCATCTCAATTCTTAGCTCAAAGACTAACTTATAAACTCAATAATTAAACTTGAATGAATTCTTAACTAAGTTTACTGAGAAAATAATTACCTCAATTTGGTTTCACCCCAACAGTTTATTCTAGTGGCTGAACCAACTTCTTATTTGCTTTGACTCAGTTCAGCACTCTACTCAAAACTATCACCTCCAAATCAGTTCAAATCCTAAACCCTAATTCAAAAATTGGGGAAGCACAGAAATCCTAATTCCTCAATTCTTCCTCAGAACAGCTCCAACATCTAATTAACTTCACCATACTCCTCAATCGACTAAACCCAGTCTTAAAACATTCCTCTTAAACATCAATTTCATCTCTACTGAATTTAATTCCATGAAACCCTAACCTACTGATTCAATCATCAAACAACATCACAGCTTCCATCAAACACCAAATAATAACAAACCCATCTTCTAACTCCTCCTTATTCACCTTAATCGAATTCTCCAATTCAATTACAGAAACCCTAGATCGATTCTCTGTGATTTACTACTTCAATCTATTGCTATCCTCTCAGTAAATCACCTCTTCATCACCAGCAGTAACACCTTGTACTTAATTTGTTCTTTCTCATCACAAGATCATCTCGACAACATTAATCGCTTTCATCAGGAACACAAGCAGAGAAGAAGAGAAGAAATGGAAGAAAGAAGAAAAAAGAATAATGAAGAAGAAGAGAGAATAATGAGTTAATCTACTCGACTGAGATAAGGACGACCAAATTGATAAAGGCACCCATACAAAAGATATGGGAAGCCATGTTGTCTACCCTTCGTATTAACCCTGAAATATATTCTTCGTCTGGTATCCGATTGACACGTTCGAGTATCCCATTTCGCATAACTTTTCAACATCTATCCAGCAGTATTAGTTTCGTATCTAAAACGTTGTTAGATTAATTTCTATTAAATAGCGTTCGTGTTAAACTAATCGAGTTATTATCGGCTAAAACATCTCTTGACTGGTCTAATAGCGTTGACGAGCTTGAGAGTCGTTACAAGCAAATCCTAAAGGTATCTTCATATACACTTCTTCCTCCAAATCTCCATGCAGAAATGCATTATGGACATCCATTTGATGCACTTCCCAATTCTTAACTGCTACAACAGCTAGAAATGCATTATGGACATCTTTTCCAATCCTTCAACTTGATGATTCCCAAATATCACCAATCTTGACTTTAGACGTATCAAATTCCCATTTTCATAACTCTTCTCTGTATAATCCATTTGCTTCCTAATGCCTTCTTACCAGGTGGTAATTCCTCCAATTCCCATGTTCCTTGTTCCTCTAGAGCTCTTATCTCTTTTGGCTATGGCTTTTGGCCATCCTGGATGCTTCATAGCTTCTTTGAAGTTTTTGGGATTATTTCCAGCCGTTATAGCTGCAAGATATTTTCTATGCACACCAGAAAAACAATCACAATTAACATAATATGTCAAATGATAAGGTGTACCTGAAGCTGATGATTGTGTAGGTTGAGTGGAAGGTGGACTATTTTCACATACTGTATGCCTCATAAAGCCCTTGAGTCTGCTAGAAGGAATTTTCTGACGTTTTCCTTTACCCATATCACTGATGTTATTATCTACCGCGACTTCCACCGAAGTGTTATTGGATGAAGCATCATGTGCAGACTCATCAAGATGTTCTTGAACACTTGCAATTCTTCTGGTGCACATTCAATACCAAGTTGTGTATCATTATTTCTTTGTTGTTGCTGCATCTCAGGCTGCTGAGTTTCAATAACTTCTCTAGGCAACTGTACTTCTTATCTATCCTCATCATGACTCCAATACGTTTCAATGCTTGATGGAACAATATTATTTGACTGCTCAACATTGGCTGTCATATATGGAAACTGGTGTTCATAAAAATCTACATCTCTTGACACCAAAATCTGTTTTGTGTCTAAGTCATAAACTTGCCATGCTTTTTTACCAAATGGATAACCAAGAAATACACACCTTCTTCCTCGACTTGCAAACTTATCTCCTTTACTATTCTGATTGTGCACATAACACAAACATCCAAACACTCTCAACTGATCATATGGAGGTAACTTTCCAAACATAATTTCATATGGAGTCTTATTATTGAGCAAAGGTGTTGGTGTTCGATTAATTAAGTATGATGTAGTCAATGCATACTCCCCCCAAAATTGTATTGGTAAATTATCTTGGAATATCAAAGCCCTTGCAACATTCATTATATGCTGATGTTTTCTCTTAACTCTCCCATTTTTTTTGGGTGTACCAACACAAGACGTCTCAAATATGATTCCATTGGTCTTAAAATAGCCACGCAAAGCATTAAATTATGTTCCATCGTCACTCCTAACATTTTTGATTTCCTTGTCAAACTGACGTTTAATAAGAGCAATAAAGTTAAGAAACACCAATTCAACTTCAGTTTTATTCTTGATCAAATAAATCCACACAACTCTTGAAAAATCATCAACTATTTTTAAAAAATAATGAGCTCCACAAGACGAAGGTGTCTTGTAAGCCCCCATAAATCCAAATGAACTAACTCAAATATGCAACTAGCTTTACTTGACTATTAGGAAAACTACTTCGACGATGTTTTGCTCGTGGAAAAATATCACAAGAATTATTATTCTTCCTAACTAACCTACTCACAGCTGGTATCCTTTGTAAAACTTTCTCTGCCGGATGTCCCATTCTTTGATGCCATATCTCGTACGAATCTCCACGTACTACAAACACTTTAACTGAAGGTACACCACGACACAGATATAGTCCACCTTGTCTCTCACCCACTCCAATCACCTTCCTCGTCAACCGGTCCTGTATAAGGCTGGGTTTGGTAATGCTTTTATTTTTCCAAAAGCACTTTCAAAACCTATATATGTCAATAATTTTTGAAATTGGTGTTTGGTAAAAAAAATCAAAGTGCTTTTTACCCAAAGCACTTCCCAAATTCCACAATTTTCAAAAGCTAGGGAGGAGGAGCTTTTAAAAGCTACAAAAGCATTTGCTTTGGTCCCACCTTAATTTAATGCTTGATTTATCTTTTTTGTCCATATTTTATTTTATAAATGACAAAAGTTACCCTTAAACTTATATACAATCAATTTTTTATTTCTTATATTTTAGTCTTGAAATATTATTATTTTTTATTTTCAAACTATTTCATTTACCATTTCATTTCATTTATCAATAATAAAAATAAAACAAATATTAAATAATTATTTAATTAATTTTAGTTTGAGTTTTTGTTTGAAAATTATGTATATATATATATATATATATTAAAAAGTGGTTAAGTAATATATATTTTTTTAACAATCATAATAATAGTAACAATTGGTAAATTTATTATTATATATATTTATATGGAATAGTAAAAAAAAATAATTAAACCCAATAAAATCGAATAAAATATTTTCAAATATATGTCTGTTTTTGTCATTTGCTACAACGACAATGGTTGAATTTGATATTTTACCAAACACACTATGAGTGCTTTTTTAACCTGGCGAGATTGTGGTATACCCAAACTAATTGGGGTATACCCAATAAGACAAAATAAGATCATTTTGAAGTAAAACCAAGCCACCCCTTAACCTTGTATTTTCAAAATGGCAAAATTGTCCTCGTTTAATTAACACTAAAATTTTGATTAGATTAATTAATTAAGTTTAAATTGATTGAATAGATTAAAACTTATGAAATTTTGTTTTTGATTGAACTTTTGTGGGATGATTTTTGATGATTTTTTTTTTTTTTTTTTTTTTTTTTTTGAGAATATCTCTTGCAACGAAAATGAAGCACACAACTGAAACACTTCAAAAAAGGGGATGGCAAATCTATTGTATGAAATCATACTCAAAATCAAAGAAGAAATCAACACTTTCGCTTCGAAGTATGAAAGTCAGAAGGTCGACTAATGAAGATCATCCCTACCCACTTTTGGTCTAAGATGATCTTCATCGTCGACCTTGCCGACTTTTGTTTTTTGACATACAAGAGATGACATAAAAAATTTATTGGCCGGCAAGGTATTCAAAAAATATCCTTCCGGCTTTTTTGGCCGGCAAGGTATTCAAAAAATACCCTTCCGGCTGTATTTGGCCGACAAGGTATTAAAAAATACCTTGTCAGTTGAAAAATTCTACTGGGCCCGCCATGGCTGTTATGAAAAGTCGGCAAGATATGCATGTTACGACCTTGCCGACCAAAAACACAGAATCATAATTTTTGATTTCTAACCTAATATAACAATCAAATCACACAACACAATGATGGGTTTGAGTTTAAACATCATTTATAGTCTTCTTTTCGCTGGTAGAGTCAACAATTTTTTTTGGAAAATCAAAGTTGAAGATTTTTATATGGCTTTGGTTGATGGAAGATGAAGATGAAGAAGAAGAGAAGAAGATGAAATGAAGAGAATAAAAACTGATTTAGGGTAAGGGTAGTTTTGTAAGTTACCCATTAGGACTCCCCCTAAAACCCACAAAAAGTGTCCCTTTAAAATTGGGTATACCCTAATTAGTTTGAGTATACCCCAATCTTGCCAGTTTTTTTTAATAAGCTTTAACTTTATTTAATATTTTACCAAACATCAAACTGCTTTTTTCTCACAGCACAGCACAACAACGCCCAGCAGAAAAGTGCTTCTACAAAAGCTGCAGCAATACCAAACTAAGCCTAAGACATAAACTGTTAATAAATTGCATAACACAAGATAATTCATCGATCATCTGTGTGGCCGAGATCAAGTTACATGTTATTTGAGGTACGTAAAGAACATTGTTAAGCTTCAAACCACCAGGAAGAATCACAATTCCTATTTTATCAGAGTTCGCATACTTTCCATCTTGCAAGCCTAATGAGCATGCCGTAATTTCTTTTACTTCTATCATGTCATTAATGTTACATGTGACATGATTCGTATCCCCTGTATCCACAATCCAGGAAGTACGATTCTGTTTACCTTGCACTTGTAGTTTTGATTTGTTTGAACTCAAATAGTCAAGCACTTGTTGAAGCTGAGTCGCTGTTACGCCAACCAAGCCAGCTCCATCTGCAGATGTAGTACCACTGTATTGTTGTACTGCTGGTACATTCATATTATTTGCCCATACCGTATTGGTATTGCCATATCCTCTTCCACCTCTGCCAGGCACATAATTAGTATTTCCTCGACCTCTACCACAAGTTCTGAAGCCTCTACCAGATCCTCTACCACCATGGGATCATTCAACCCACCATTAAGGGTAGCCAATGATTTGAAAGAACCCATCTTCAGAATGTCCAACTCTGTTACAGTGCTTACAAAACTTCGTAGCATCATAAGTGCTTGTGGTTGTTGTCTGATCATGTTGCACTTTAAACGCCATCACATTCTCCTGCACTTCTTTAGATAGAAAACCATATCCAATTCTTAATCTTTCAGAGTTCACCACAATTTGGTATGCAACATCTATAGTTGGTAACTTATCTCGTGCTAGCAATTGTTCACGCAGTCAGCTATACATACCATCCAGGCCAATCAAAAAATAGTGGAGATAATCTTCTTCTCGCAGGCTAGTTACCTGAGTTGCAATATCACAGGTACAAAGACCACACTTGCATTGTGGTATTTTCATATATGATACCAGCTCATCCAAGATTTTATTTAATCTTCCATAATAGACAACAACACTCTCAGACTTCCCTTGTTTACACTCACTCAAAGAAGATTTCAGTTGACAGATTCTTGTGCCGCTGACAACACAAAATCTCTTCTTTAAGTGTGTCCATAGAAGACTCGCATCATCATATTCTCCTAACGTGGATCTGATTGAAGAATCTAGCGTGTTATTAATCCAGGAAACCACCATTGAATGGACAACAATCCATTCCTCCAACTGGTCAAGGTCTTCAGGTTATTTAATGGTACCGTCAACAAAACCAAACTTCCTCTTAGCTATCAAATATTTTCTAATGGCTCTAGCACATTCATCATAATTGGTTCCTTTCAAAGCAATCGGAGTAATTAGAATACCAGAACCATCACTTGATCCAAGATGATACAACGGATTTTTCTTTGGCGAATCATATACTATTTCTTTTCCCTTCGTTCCACCTGATGAGTTTGTTCCATCTCCTTCTCCCATCGCTTAAAGAGAACTTGAGAATTTTAGGGTTAGGGTTTTAACCAGGATATGATACCATGTCAAGTTCTCGACAAGTCTTAGTTTTCTCATTCATTCTTTAAATATTTATACATTCATATGTCTTAGCTATCAAGACACAATACGTGAACTGCACGTACTTAGATTTTCCTAAAATACATGACTTAATATAGTCTATTTCCTAATACTTTGCTTGTTGGTGTAGCTGCCTTTCTTCTTCACTAATCAAATTGGTCCTTCAAAATCATGATGTATGTGGATGATATGTTGGTTGCCAGAACATCTCTACAAGAAGTTGAGAATTTGAATAAACAATTAGCAAGTGAGTTTTCTATGAAATATCTTGGTGAAGCAAAAAAGATTCTTGGTATGCTTAGTCGGGCTAAATATATGGCGAATGCTAAGGGACAAAGCTAAGGGAACCCTTATGCTTAGTCAGGCTGAATATATTGAACGAGTATTGAAAAGGTTGAATATGGAGAATGTTAAACCAGTTAGTTA
The DNA here is from genome assembly GCA_023531295.1 of Papaver armeniacum. Lineage (NCBI taxonomy): Eukaryota > Viridiplantae > Streptophyta > Magnoliopsida > Ranunculales > Papaveraceae > Papaver > Papaver armeniacum. The sequence goes on from JAJJWW010002925.1 coordinate 129,702, forward strand.
TCCACTTGGAAGTCAAATTCGTCTTTCAAGTATGCAATGTGCAAAGACAGAAGAACAAAAGGAGTACATGGATAACATATCGTATTCTTCATGGAGTCTAATGTATGCTATGGTGTGCACGAGACCAGATATTTCACATGTAGTGGGAGTAGTGAGTAGATATACAAGTAACCTAGGAAAACAACATTTGGAAGCTGTGAAGTGGATTCTCAGGTATTTGAGAGGTAACACAAACCTATCATTGTGTTATGAAAGAGGTGGTTCTGTCTTGAGGAGTTATGTGGATGCAGACTTTTACATGTGATGTAGATAAAAGGCGAAGTACGACCGATTATGTTTATACTATGGGGTCCACTACAGTGAGTTGGAACTCACAGTTACAAAATTTGGTGACATTGTCTACTATGGAAATGGAGTACGTAGCAGTGACAGAAGCGATCAAAGAGGTGATTTGGTTACAAGGATTATTAGTTGAGTTAGGAAAGGAACAACGAGATAGTGTTCTGTTTAGAGACAGTCAAAGTGCTATACATTTATCCAAGAACCCATCCTATCATGCTACGATGAAGCATATAGATATCCGTTACCATTTCATTAGCTACATCTTAGAAGAAGGAAATGTTGAAGCTCGAGAAGATTCTTGGTTCGAAGAATCCGGCGGATATATTTACAAAGGGAGTTACATCAGACAAACTAAAGCTCTGCAAGAATTTAGTTGGTCTCTCAGAATGAGGATATGGGAGGGGAGTCGCACTGACAAGGAAAATGTTTTAGCACCGTCAATCCAAAGTTGAAGAATGGAAGATAATTAATAAGTCTTCAAAGTGGGAGATTGTTAGTTATTGAAGACTAATTAGTTTCCTACTTTAGGTTTGTCGTGGTTATTTAGGGAAGGAGTTTCCTAAACCGGATAGGATTCTTGGTGGCCAAGTTTGTAACTTATATCTAAATTGGCAATTAGGCCTTGTAGAATGTGTGTGAAGAAAATTGTGAGCGAATACAATTTTATAGAGAAAAGAGAGTTCTTTCTTGTATAACTTTTAGGGTAAAAAGCTAGGGTTTCATTGTGAAAGCATATTAGTGAGGAACAACAGACAAGGTTATCATCTCGGGTAATTATTGCGGTGTAACCAAGGGTTTTCTGGGATTCACACGACGTTGTAATCTTTTTTCTTCATAGTGGATTTAAGTTGGTGAGGCTCAAAGTAGACGTAGACAATATATACACTTTGTATGTATTGGTCGAACCACTATATATCTTTTGTCTAGTGAGTTGATTTATCTTTCTATTATTATTATTGTTGCTTGTGCTTGGTTTACTAATTGTTCATCATAATATCTCAAGATCCTGTTATTCCGTGGTTGTTAGTGATTTAAAAAATCCTGAAAACTCGTAATATTGTTAGTTATTGAAGACTAATTAGTTTCCTACTTTAGGTTATCCATGGTTATTTAGGGAAGGGGTTTCCTAAACTAGCTAGGATTCTTGGTGACCAAGTTTGTAACCTATATATAAATAGGTAATTAGGCCTTGTAGAATGTGTATGAAAAAAATTGTGAGAGAATTCAATTTTAGAGAGACCAAGAGTTTATCTTGTATTGCTTTTAGGGTAAAAAGCTAGGGTTTCGTTGTGAAAGAATATTGGTGAGGAACAAGAGACAAGGTTATCATCTCGGGTAATTGTTGTGGTGTAACTAAGGGTTTGCTGGGATTCACACGACGTTGTAATCGTTTTTCTTCATAGTGGATTGAGTTGGTGCGGCTCAAAGTGGACATAGAGAATATAAACACGTTGTATGTATTGGTCGAACCACTATCTTGTGTATAGTGAGTTGATTTATCTTTCTCGTATTATTATCGTTCCTTGTACATGGTTTACTTATCATTCATCATAATATCTCAAGATCCTATTATTCAACGGTTTTCAGTGATAAGAAAAGTCTTGACAACTGGTATTAGAGCGAGGTTGAGGCTACTGTCCAAATGGATAAGTGGTTGTGGATGTCACCTGGTTTAGGGCGCATGTGGAGTCGGACTCAAGGTGGAACATGCAAGGCCCAAAGTAGACCTGGCGCTCAAGGTGGAGTTAGTGTCGCACCCCATTAACTCGGGTGGAGCAGGATTCCAGGTGGGCAAAGCTATGCTCAAGGTGGAGTTAGTGCTACCCTTCCCATTAACTCAAGGTGGAGTGGTATTCCAAGAAGCGTAGTGAGAATAATCATGTTCGATGGGTAGCTATATGGATGGTAATCATATGGTGGAGTATAATTGGATTGGTGAGGAGGTTTAATCTCTCTAAGGTGGAGATTGTTGGAATATATGGCTCAATAAAACACCACATATGTATAGCTGGGATAGTCCCACATGGTATAAGAAGAGTACATATGGCGCTTAATAAGCTTGGGCATCTCCTTACATGGCACCGATACCTTTTCGATTAAAACCCCACACCTGCCACAACATGTGGTCAAGTCGGGGACAATATCATCAGGCCTTTTCAATACATGTTGTACTGTATTCTATCAGCAAACAGATCCAATAAAAACTGGTTAGCTATCTGTCATCACTTCCAAAAAAATAAATACATAAATAAGATGTCATCACATAATTGTTTCCAAATTTTAATAATTGAAATAATGAGACTATCATGGATGTTCGGTGTTCCCCAATTAATGTCATGGACTTCAAATCTTAAATGTGGATTACTGCAAAATATGTCTCTTCTCCAGACAATAATGGCCGAACAAAATGTGTACATGCAACCACGTGCAAGGAGGCAGTCACCTTGCACCTCCATACACGTTAAGTTTTGATTCGAATTAATTTTTTTCTGATTATTTTAAAAATGCATGTCAGAGTTGTGAGTGGTCATTTCGTGCATCATGTAATTCAAGTAAAATCCATCGTGACAAGGGGTTGATTATTATAACTTAAGGTGAATCTAGGTATAAAATCAAGTGCTCATGGAAGAAGAAGAAGAAATGATAAAGAATCAAATAACAATGTCTTCATCTTCTTATTCTTCTGCATATTTTCTTCTTCTTCTCATCTTTCTAACATCCTCATTAATTTCTCTAGCATATTCTTCATCATCGTCTTATGATCATGAAGATAATGAACAACTACAGACGTTCATTGTTTTCGTTTCCAAACCTGATAAACCATCCGTTTTTGTTTCTCATCATGAGTGGTACTACTCAACTCTAGCATCCCTTCCTCCACTATATACTTATTCTTCATCTAATAATCAACATCATAAGCCTCAACAAATCCTCTACACTTATGACCATGCAATGCATGGATTTGCTGCTCGACTCACGCTTTCTCAAGCCTATAATCTCCGTAATGTTCCTGGAATTGTATCAGTCCTCCCTGAGCAAATTCACAAACTTGACACTACCCGTACTCCTGAATTTCTTGGTCTTAATGATAAATTCGGGATTTGGCCGTCCTCAAATTATGGCGACGATGTCATTGTCGGTGTTTTTGATACCGGGATATGGCCCGAACGAGTTAGTTTCGACGATGAGAGCTTACCTCCAGTGCCTAAAAGATGGAACGGTATTTGTGAGGCAGGGCCTGACTTTACGAAGGAATCCTGCAACAGGAAAATAATAGGTGCTAGAGCTTTTTCCGAAGGATACAAAGCGTTTTTGTTTGGAAGCAAAATGAATCAAAGCGCTGCGGATTCAATGTCACCTAGAGATACACAAGGGCATGGTACACACTGTGCATCAACTGCAGCTGGATCTGGTGTTTCTGGTGCATCATTAGGTCCATACGCAGCTGGAGTAGCGTATGGAATGGCACCTTTAGCTAGAATTGCTGTTTACAAGGTCTGTTGGCCAGGCGCTGGATGTTCTGAAGCAGATATACTTGCTGCGTTTGAAAAAGCTATTACAGATGGAGTTGATGTGATTTCTTTCTCTATCGGTGGTACAGCTCTTCCATACAACCAGCAGTCGACCATGATCGGAGCTTTTCATGCTATGCAGAAAGGCATTATTGTTTTATGCTCGGCAGGAAATCGTGGACCTGAATCAAACACCGTGGGGAATGTCGCACCATGGGTGCTGACAGTTGGAGCGTCGACACTTGATCGCGAATTCCCTGCAGATGTGATTTTAGGCGATGGTAGTGTTCTTCCTGGTGTCTCATTGTTTTATGGCAAAAACCGGCTGTCGGAGTCTAATGTACTAGTTTACGGCGGCAACTGCGGTAGTAAAATCTGCAAACAAGGGAAATTAGATGTCAGCAAAGTGTGGGGAAATATTGTTGTATGTGAGAGTGGTGGTCCAAGAGCTGCTCATGGGAATGCAGTGAAATTAGCCGGTGGAATTGGAGTAATTCTTGTGGAATCCAAAAACAAAGGAGAAGGGTTATCTGCTGCATCACATCTAATTCCTGGGACAACAATTAGTTATAAGAATGGTCTTAAGATTCGTGATTATATAAGAGCGATGAACAAAGCACAAAAGTATTATCCAGTAGCTGTGATCAATTTTAAAGGAACATCCGTTGGTTTTTCACCATCATCTCCAAAAATTGCTGCATTTTCTAGTCGTGGTCCAAATCCAATAACGCCAGAGATTCTTAAACCAGATACTATTGCACCAGGTGTTAATATCTTGGCTGCTTGGACTGGAGCCATCGGTCCAACCAAGTTGAAAGAGGATCGCAGGCGGGTCAATTTCAATGTAATATCAGGCACTTCCATGGCATGCCCTCATGTTAGTGGAATCGCTGCCTTGCTTAAAAGTGCTCATCCTACATGGTCTCCTGGTGCAATTAAGTCTGCATTGATGACAACTGCTTACAATTTGGATAATTCGCGTAAAAATATTACTAGCCTTGCTGATAGAAGATACGCGACGCCGTTCGAAACTGGGTCAGGTCATGTTGATCCAAACAAAGCACTTGACCCAGGTTTAGTATACGACATCGGATCTGACAATTATGCAGATTTTCTGTGCTCCATAAACCTTTCTCCTAGAATCATCTCACGCATATTCACCCACACAGAGGTTGATTGCAATGGGCCGTATGCGTTGGCAAGTCCTGGCGACCTGAACTATCCTTCATTCTCGGTTATTTTCAGATCGGGAATAAGTAAGGTTAGGTATGTGAGAACAGTCACGAATGTCGGACTATCAACAAATGCAGTTTATGAAGTTAAGATAAACTCTCCATCATCTGTTAAGATCACTGTCTCACCACCAAAGCTTGTGTTCAGCAGAAAAACTCGAGTTTTGGCATACACAATCTCATTTTCAAGTAGGGTTGATATTATGAAAGTAACAGGATTAGATAAAACAGAAAATTCTGATTTCGGGTCCATTGAATGGTCTGATGGTGAGCACGTTGTGAGGAGTCCCATCGCATTTACCTGGGATGCTACTAGTACTAGTACCAGCCTGATATCCTCAGTTTGATGCCTGTTACCTGATAGCTTCAGTTTGATGAGTTCATTTCTTGTGTATGCGTCTTTGCGCGCTCTTTACTTCGCATCTGGGTATCAGGTTGTGGTCATTTTACATTCTATGTATTCCTTTTCTTCACTATAGTAATGTAGTCACTATCTAGAGTCCAATTTTGTGCACACTCTTCAAAGGAGTGTGCACAATACAAAACTATTCTATTGGCTGTTCTAAACAGCCGGTTATCTAAATAATAGACTATTGAATTTTCTGTTGGAGAAAATGAGTTTTTAATATTTTGATTTTATGGTCTTGATGGGAATGGAACTTAGGACCTTTGGGTCTAAGAGCACTCGCTCATTTTTTTATAAGTGAATGAAATAGAACCTTTAATCCCACAATGGTTAGTTAGTAAAACAATGTGGGTGGAACGGTTGTCGAAATATTTAGTTAGTAAAACAGCCTTTTACCGAAATATTTTTGCTTTCACCTAGGTTTGGGCTTAGGGCTCGTGCTACCGCCATGGATCAGTCAACCAAGACTAATCTTTTTGGAAAATTTCTTTTGAATTATTTCCTAAACGTTTTGAAAATCAAAATAAATTGTCTTAATTGTGGGGGGTGTATGACCCGGTGGGAATAATTTTTTTTCCAAATTTTCTCTTGTGTCGACATTATGTGCATGGCCGTTTTATTGATGTTATGGAAAATCTTGAAAATTAATTCGAATTTATTTTGTCATTAATTCTGTTTTATTCTCTCTTTAATTCACTCTTAATGCACATCCATTCGACCTCTCTCTTACCCCTATATAAACCACTCGACTTCTTCATTTCAATTTGTGTCTAGAAGAGCTACTATCCTCTTCTTTTCGTCTCTCTCCCTCTGTGTGGTTTTTTCATTTCTTTTGTGCCATTGTTGTTGAGTTCGTAAGAGTGGGCAAGTACTGTAGTGCTAACAATGCTTGCAACGGGCAGTTTTATCCTGGATACGACTTGACCACGGGGTATAGGCATCACTCATTTTTGAGGCGTACCGGTCAACTATCGTGTTAAGGACAGCGTGTTGAACACGTGACTCTCATCTCTCATTTCTTTGTCCATTTGAGTGTTTATTTATCTTTCAGAAAATTTATTTCTAACATCTTCACATATTCTTTTAGTGTTTTATTGTTACAGTTGCAACATTTTCTATTGAATTTTCTTGTCATTCATTAGCCCGGCATTTAACGACTATGCCGCTGAAATCACATGGCGAGGTTTGAGTTGATGAGATTCAAATTCAGATAGTAACCTAAACAAATCAATCTGAAATTGCATATATTCAAGTATCATATATACTTCTTTAATAGAATATACTCTTGATCATGTGCATTAAATGTTAAGATACCATTGACATTATCAATGTTGGACCGAGTGGCCAATCGACCTAACGGTAGATAACCATGGTGTTGACGGACAAAGCCGGCTATTAATGTCAAGCCTTACACCATCGGGTAAAGTACCACAAATGTTGTTAAACTATCGGCACACACCACTTGCATTGTCTTTTTCTACTATATATATATATATATATATATATATATATACAACCTACTGCATTATCTTTTGGCATGTGCATATATTCATATTGTGGTACAACTGTTTTGGATGGTCAAGACCTGATCAAGATGCTGCCAAGTTAGTACACATGGGTACTTAGTTTGGGTGCATCAAATGGATGTGGGAAAAAATAGTCTTGGTATCCAATGGGACTTAAACCCATTCGTGTAACAAACTTTACTGGTGGATAGGTTAGGGTTGGAATTAGTAAACCACGATCAAAGTTGTTGATCAGTAAACGTGGTTGAGTAAGAATAGGATCGAGAAGTAGTGGTTCGTTGGACCTCTACTATAAATACTTATTCTTACACATGGCTAATTTAATCCATGCTTTATAGAGAACCGGCTTACCCACTGGCAATAATATATTCTCTATTGAAAGTATAGAAAAGAAAGAATAAGACACAAAATAGAGAGAAGGAGAAGGGAGAAGTTCTATTAATCATGTGTAGAATACAAAGGTTTAAGACTCTATTTATAGAGTTTAGATACTTGGTGCCCAAATAATTAGGTCCCACTAAAGTGGGCATCTACATAATAAACTGTCATTTATAACATGTTCTTATTTTTTTCTTTTGTTATCTCTCCGTTTTCTTTTCACTGTATTCTTCCCTAATCAATATTGCAGATACAACATTGGTATCGTGAGCTAGGTCATATTAGGTGAGGTTTGAGTGAAATTAATTATAAAATCTAATTAATCTGTGAGAGTGTTATGGTCCAACACCAAACACAAGAGATATCAGACCAAAAGCTTAGAAAACCAGGATAAAACCCTTTGAGTTGGGGGTTAGTCACCTCTATGAAGAAGATTAAGAGAAGAGTTTAGAAAAGGTTTGTTTTTATTAATCGATAATCCAATACTAGGCTGGCCAGGCTATATATATAGCTTCAAAGCCGTGCATAAGAAGTAAATAACTTAGAGTTTTAATAACTCTTGAACTGCTAGCTAAACAAGGAAATAAACCAACTAAATATAGGAGTTCTTAATAAGGAAATCAGTTAAGGTACGTGGAGTTGGAGTCACAACATCCTTCCCTCCTGGAAAACAGACTTGCCCTCAAGGCTGAAAACCTGGAAACCGTGCAATGAAGTCATCAGCATCCTCCCAAGTGGCTTCATCTTCAGGATGATTTTTCCAGTGTACCAACCATTGTGTTCCTGCATTACGTCCTTTCTTATACATTCGGCGCTGTAAGATTGCAGAGGGTTCCCATTTATCATAATTAGCCAAAGTGGTTTGCCGATATGGTTGTAATCGCAAATAAACCCAATCATTAACCTGAAAAGACCTCTCAGTTCTATGAGAATCAGCATATTTCTTCATCCGAGATTGAGCATCCAACAAGTGGGATTTTAAAAGTTTAAGAGTATGATCCCTTGCTTGTAGATTGAGATCAACATCATGCACAGGCGTAGAACTAGGCAAATAGGATAAGATTGTTGGAGGAGATCGACTATATAAAGCTTCAAAAGGAGTCATTTGAATGGCAGTATGAAAACTTGTATTATACCACCACTCGGCCCACGGCAACCATTTAAACCAATCTTTTGGTTTCATACCAAAGAAACAACGTAAATAGCATTCCAAGGTTCGATTAGTAACCTCGGTTTGGCCATCTGATTGCGGATGATAAGTCGATTTTGTGACATAGTTAGTGTACCTTGTAAAGAAAAATAGGCTGTCCAAAAAGTACTCATGAAAATCGCATCCTCGTTTCAGAACGATACTTCTTGGCATGCCATGGAGACGCACTATTTCTCTTATAAACACTTCTGCAACTGTGCTGGCAGAATATGGATGAGATAAAGCAAGAAAATGAGCATACTTGGACAGGCGATCAACCACAACTAAGATTGAACTCTTCCTCTCAGATAATGGAAATCCATCAATGAAATCCATTGAAATATCAAGCCAAACATCAGCAGGTATAGGCGAGAGGACTTAGCAACCCAGGAGGAGAAACGGATTGATTTTATTACGCCGAGATGTCACAATGATCAATGAACTCCTTAAGTGAATGCTTCATTCCTTTCCAATAAAAATTTTGTTGAAGTCTCTTGAGGGTCCGTAAATAACCTGAATGACCCCCCATAGGAGTTGAATGAAATTCCGCAAGTAACTTGGAACACCATGAAGAAGAAGGAATAACCACAATGCGCTGTTTATATCTTAAAGCGCCGTCTGCATAAGTGTAATGACGCTTGAATTCAGGGTTAGTCTTCAAATTTTCAATAAGCGATGCATAATCTTCATCCCGATTGACACTCGCAATAATATCATGTACACCGTAAAGGACAGTGTAGAAAGTAAAGCAAGTTGAGGACCAGACAAACGAGACAAAGCATCTGCAGCAATATTTTCCTTGCCCTTGCGGAAGATAATCTGGTAATCATACCCTAATAACTTGGATAACCATTTGTGCTGTTCCATAGATGAAAGTTTTTGATCCAAGAAATACTTCAAACTCCTATGATCTGTTTAAATCTTGAAGTGCCTTCCCATTAAATAAGGGCGCCACTTTTGAACAGCAGACACAATTGCCAACATTTCTTTATCATAGATGGAAAGATTTAAGTTCTTACCAGACAATGGTTTGCTATAATAAGCAATGGGTCTCTGAGATTGCATTAAGACAGCACCTAGACCTCCACCAGAAGCGTCACACTCAAGATAAAACTCCTTGTCGAAATTTGGTAATATTAACACAGGAGTCGTAGTAAGAGCTTGTTGTAGTTGCTTGAAAGCAGATGTTGCAGTTTCAGTCCATATAAAAGCATCCTTCTTCAATAATTGGGTTAAGGGGTGACTAATCATCCCAAAGTTCTTAACAAACTTGCGATAATAACCGGCAAGACCCAAAAATGCACGAAGTTCCTTAATTGTACTAGGAATAGGCCACGAGAGAATGCTCTTAATTTTATCATCCTCGTGACACTCCTTCGGATGAAATAACATGGCCTAAATACCCCAGGAAGACCTAGCAAATGTACACTTGGATTCCTTGACAAATAATTTGTTAGATCGTAAAATCTCAAATACTGTCTTTAGATGTTCCATATGCTCAGAAAAACTCTTGCTAAAGATCAAGATATCATCAAAAAACACAAGCACAAACCTGCGTAAATAAGGTCGAAATATATGATTCATAAAGCTTTGAAAAGTGGCTGGTGCATTGGACAGTCCGAATGGCATGACAAGGAACTCATAATGGCCATCATGAGTACGAAAGGCAGTCTTGTGAACATCGGGGCCAAAAAGTCTCGATTTGATAATAACCGAACGTAAGTCGAGCTTTGTAAATATACAAGCACCAAATAATTCATCAATAAGTTCGTCCACCATAGGAATTGGAAAACGATCTTTAATGGTGATCTTATTCAATGCACGATAATCCACACACATCCTCCAAGAGCCGTCCTTCTTTCGAACCATCAATATAGGAGAAGAGAAAGGACTTGAACTGTGTTGAATAAGTCCTGCTTGGTGCAGCTCTGAAATTATCTTCTCGATTTCGGTCTTCTGAAAATGTGGATAGCGGTAAGGCCTAACATTGACAGGTGACGAATCAGGTTGTAATGGAATATGATGGTCATGCTGTCTTGAAGGTGGCAGCGTAGTCGGAGTTTCAAAAATATCTGCATAGTCAGATAATAATTGTCGGATTTCAGGTTCCAAAACTTGAGCTCTGTCCGGAGAATCTGTATTGGATGTGCAGAACTGAAACAAAAATCCGTATTGTTCTTTGTCCAATAAACGTTGCATTGGATAACTATCCAACATCATAATTGTGGGGGAATCATTGCCAACCAACAGAAAGTCAGAATTATTAACGCTGAACTTCATAGTCAGGGCTGTAAAATCCCAAGAAATTGCACCAAGTGTGCGTAACCACTGAATGCCTAACACAGCATCACAACCACTAATAGATAACAGATGAAAATTAGAAGTAAACTCATAATCTTGGAATTTAAGTGGAATATTGGGACAAAACCCTTGAGTACTTATCTGCGCACCATCACCCACTGTCACACGTAAAGCTGCAGTTGAGTCGCAAACTGAATATCCACATTGCTTAGCAATTCTTGGGTGAAGGAAGTTATGAGTAGACCCGAATCGAGAAGTCTTGTCAATGGTTGGCCTTTCAGAATCCAGGATATGCGCATTGTCCTAGGCGAAGGAGTACCCATTAATGAGTTAAAAGAAATTGCAGGTTGCTGATTTTCATCATAAACTGGTTCCTCTTCCCTGACAATGTCCTCCTCAAGCTGCTCAATACTAGATTCATCCGTAGTTGGAGATCCATCCAAGAGCAACAACCTTGGCTTGGCACACAGATGGCCTGGTGTAAATAACTGGTCACAATTAAAACATTCACCTTTATCTCGTTTTGCTTTTTGTTCTTCCCATGTCAGGCGCTTAGCTCCAGGTGGTAAGTTGGGTTTGCGAAACGGAGTAGCAGCAGCAACCGTGGAAGTCCTTAGTGGTGGAGGACGATACGGTCTGTGTGTAGCATTGGTAGCTATCAAGGCATCCTCCTGATTAATTACTTCGGTGAAAGCCGCAGTCAAAGTCTGAGGCTCAAGTAACTTAACCATAGAACCAATATCCGGCTTGAGGGAATGAATAAAAACAGTTTTACGCGAGGTGATCTTCAGCAAATCGTGACAAAATTCAGCAGTCTTCGAACTACGGTATGTGCTCAATGACTGTTCCTTTTTGCTTAATTGTCTGATGGACATGCGAGCATCTACAAACTTGGTGGAAGAAAACGTGCACGAACAGAGAGAACAAAATTCCAGCCATGTGGTCACAACAACCGTGGTTCTTTTCCAACGGAACCAAGCATTAGCATCACCCTTAAGATGAGCAGATGCAATAGCCGTTTGACATCATCGGCATTGAAGATGGAGAGTAAAGTCTTTGGTCGGCACTAAAAATCCAACTGTCAGTGGTCATCACCATCAAAAAGTTGGGAACTTCAAACTTATTGATGCAGGGCGGATATTATTGTTATTACTACCAGGAGGAGGTGGTGGTGGTGGTGGGGTGGTGCAGCATCAAGACGCTGGATTAATTCTAGGAAGAAACTCCCGAAACACCCTCGCAATGTAGTTCCTAGTGTTGCGAGATAAAGCCGTGGTAAGCTCGGCGGATAGGGTGGATGATAATGCATTTACATGCTCAGATAAATCAGTTTTTCTATCAACGCGATCTTCGTCACGCAACTGTTTGTCCGCAGCTTTCTTTCTTTCACGTGCTTCTTCATCGTATACGTGATTATTGTTGATGGTAGTGATAAGAGTATCCATCTTGGTTGTAACTCCGTTGATGCTTTGTTGCAAGAGAGCCAAATCGTCCGTGTAAGTCATGATTGGAAAAAAAAAATTGTTAAAAATCTAGGGTTTGAACAAAACCTGCTCTGATCCAGGTGTTATGGTCCAACACCAAACACAAGAGATATCAGACCAAAAGCTTAGAAAACCAGGATAAAACCCTTTGAGTTGGGGGTTAGTCACCTCTATGAAGAAGATTAAGAGAAGAGTTTAGAAAAGGTTTGTTTTTATTAATCGATAATCCAATACTAGGCTGGCCAGGCTATATATATAGCTTCAAAGCCGTGCATAAGAAGTAAATAACTTAGAGTTTTAATAACTAGGCCTGTCAATATTGGTCCGATATCCGGGATCCGTTTCCGATTATTCGATATCCTATAGGATTTTATCCGTTGTATCGGATATCGGATATCGGATATAATATGTTATCGGATATTTCTTCCTTAACATATCGGAATCGGAATTAGCTATATCCGTTTGTTTAGATATCCGATATGTTAAGGACGTAATTGTAATTTTTCCAAACCCTTATTTCCCCTACTAATTGATGGCCGATTTTCTTTTAATGTTCAAAGTTGTTAAGTTTGGGATTCGATATCCGATAATATCGAGTATAATATCGGATATTATCGGATATTGTCGGATAAATATCCGATAAGTGTCAATTATGAAAATGTTTTACAAGGGTTTTTAAGCTTTTTTGGTATAACCGGATATTATCGGATATTTATCGGATATCCGATAGCTTAACCTATCGGTATCGATATCTGATTTTGATATCCTATAGGATATTATCGGATATCGGATATCCGATAATCCTTAACCTGTCGGATAACGGAATTCCTAATATCCGACGGATATTCTTCCATTGACACCCCTATTAATAACTCTTGAACTGCTAGCTAAACAAGGAAATAAACCAACTAAATATAGGAGTTCTTAATAAGGAAATCAGTTAAGGTACGTGGAGTTGGAGTCACAACAGATAGTAGTCAGAGTGAGTGAATCTCGCAACTATTCTCAATCTGAAATTTTGGTTTGGTTTGTTGATTTTCAAAGAGGCACAAGAAAACCAAAGCTGATTCAATCATTTAATTAAAGACGTATTTGAGCTAGTGCAATTTGGGATTTTATTAATCTCTTTCGTATCAATTCTGATTCAATCATTTAATTGGAGACGTGGGCTACTTCAATTTTGGAATTTTGTTAATCTACTTAATTGAATCAATTGGGTCCTTCTTATTTAATTCCTTCACAAAAATTTTCTATTGCTGATCGATTGGAGGAGTTCACTTACAGTAAGATCCGGATTTGGTTTTTTTTTTTTTTATCTTGTCTGTTTACTTCCAAATTAAAGGTCAGTACCCCTTGAAACTTTATCGGTGATTAAGACTTTTGGTTTGCCTGAATTTTTGGCTGCTCCATTACTTGTTTAGATTTTAATGGCATCTAAGGCAGTGAGTCATGAGTTAAGTAAGACTGAACGTCTCAATGATTCCAATTTTTCAACTTGGAAAAGACGCATTAGGCATATCCTGTTTCAAGACAAAGTAGAATATGTTCTTGATGTTCCTGCTCCTGAAGAACCTGTTAATCCCAGTCCTGTTGTTAGACGTAGTTATGATCGTTTTCTAGAAGATAACAATCTAGCTAGATCAACTATGTTAACCTTTATGGATCCAGATTTAGAAATTATATATGAAGGTTATCAAACAACAAAGGCTATGTTTGAGGCTGTCACTCAATCCTGTGGGGGACAGTCTGAGACGTATATTCAGTTGTTGATTGAGAAATTTAATTCGACCCGTATGAAAGAAAATGAGTCTGTTATTGATCATTGTAGCCGTATGACTGTAATTGCAAAAGAACTAGTTGCTGCAGGTAACCCTAGACCTGATAGAATGCAAGTCTCTACTTTGTTGTATAGTCTTCCTCGTTCATGGGAGTCTGTAGTGGTTTCTATTAATATGTCTGGTAGAGATGTTAATATAATTACTTTGCATATGTTGTTGGGTGTTGAAGCTCAACTTCGTGAAAAAAAGAGGCGAATCATCTCAATCTCATGTCACTGAAGAAGTAGCCAAATCAAACAAGAACAAGAATTCTGGAGCCAATAAGAATCCTTTTAAGAAAAACTTTAACAAGAAGAAGAATTTTAATGCGAAGAATATTACTTTTTATCACTGTAAGCAGACAGGCCATTACCAATCCAACTGCCCAGAAAAGAAAAACAACTCTAAGTCTAGTGGTAGTGGGTCTAAGGATATTTTTTGTGTTGTCTCAGAATCTCTTTTACCTAATAGTGACACAGATGCATGGTGGATCGATTCGGCTTCATCAAGACATGAGAAAAAATCTAGGGATTGTTTTGTTAACATTAAGGAGATCAAAACTGGCGAACACAGAGTTTATATGGGTAACAATACCTACTGTGATGTCTTAGGCATCGGAACTGTGAGATTGTCTTTGCCTGGTCAAAACAATTTAGTCCCTACTGATGTATTGTTCGCTCCTAGTTTGAGGCGAAACTTAGTGTCTGTACCGTCTCTTGATGATAAGGGTTTTGAGGTTAGAATTCGATCGGAAAAGTGTTTGTAGGTAAGCATTGTAGAATTTTATTTTGGGGAACTAAAGTTGATGGTCTTTATCGCTTGAACCAGAAATCTTTTGATTTTAATAAAGTTATTAATTCTTCTGCTTATTCCTATGAGTGATCTAATTCTCTTGATTTTTCTGATTCTCTTATGTGGCATATGAGATTGGGTCATGTTAATAAAGATAAACTATCTCGCATGTCTAGCAGTGGTTTAATTCCTAAAATTAAAATTGATTTTAACATATGTGAACCATGTGTGATGGGTAAAATATCTAGGAAACCTTTTAGTAAAGCTAGATCGAATGATTTGTTAGATATCATTCACAGTGATATATTTGGTCCTTCGAATGTTAAAACTCATAGAGTTATGACATATTTTATTACATTTACTGATGATTATTCTCGTTTTGGTTATGTTGATTTGATATCTAAGAAATCTGATGCTTTAGATATTTTTATCGCATACAAGAATGAAGTAGAAAATCAATTAGGCAGAAAAATTAAAGTTCTTTACAATGATAGAGGTGGTGAATATAATTCTGAAATTTTTGGTGATTTTGTAAAAACCTTGGTATTATTCATCAATTTACTATGCCTGATACGCCACTAAAGAATGGTGTGGCTGAACGTAGAAATCGGACTCTTCTTGATATGACTAGGAGCATGCTTAGTCACTCGAAATT
This sequence comes from Papaver armeniacum, assembly GCA_023531295.1. Taxonomy (NCBI): domain Eukaryota; kingdom Viridiplantae; phylum Streptophyta; class Magnoliopsida; order Ranunculales; family Papaveraceae; genus Papaver; species Papaver armeniacum. The sequence goes on from JAJJWW010002925.1 coordinate 145,336, forward strand.
AGGTACTCATTTTTGGTGTGAAGCTTTGTCTACTGCTGTTTACATTTTGAATAGATTTCCATCTAAATCAGTGATTAATACACCTTATGAATTGTGGAATGGTAGAAAACCCACTTTAAGTCACTTTAGAATTTGGGGTGCAAATGCACATGTTAGGGTGTTAGAAAAAAATAGATCTAAATTAAACCCTAAGACTGTTAAATGCATTTTTATTGGTTATGCTGATCATTCTATAGATTATAGATTTGTTGTTCACCATGATGATGGATCTATAGGTGTAATTGAAAGTAGAGATGCATATTTCATTGAAGAAAACTTGGAACCAATGTCTAATAATTGTATGGTTGATTTTTTTGAAATTCCTAAAGATAAGACACCTTCTTTAGATAATGAAAACTTGATTCAGTCTCCTCCAGTGCATGATAAAATTACTAAGATTGTTAGAAGTAGGAATCCACCTTCTTATTTGAAAGATTATGCAGTTCTTTTGGATGAGAATGAATTTTCTGATGATGAACTTTTTTCTTGTGATGATGACACATCTTATGTTGATCCTTTAAATTTTTAAAAAAGCAATGAAATTTCTTGATGCTCATAAATGGAAATATGCTACAAATGAAGAAATAAAATCAATTAATGAAAATGATGTATGGCAGTTTGTTGATTTACCTGGAAACAAGAATGTTATAGGTTGTAAATAAAAAAATTGATGTTTTATTTTTTATAGGATAATTAATTAAAATAATTAAAAATTAATAATAATATCACACAGAGCTATTGGTTGGCAACCTAGCAACAAGCTAGGCACCAACCCCCCTCTGAACAACAACGCCTACTCTATGAAAAACAAAACTACCATAACCACTACTAGCGTCATTATTAACAAGACAATTCTTCATACGCTTAAAAAAAACATAAAGTATCTTCGCCGAGCTCACCCAAAGTAGATAAAGCCAAGACCCCAAGACCATAACCGAGTGAAGTGCACTTGTCCAGATATTTAGCACGCTTCCTTGAAACTGCCTTTGAAATGGCTTTCCCTGGGAAAAAAGAACGAACACCATCACCCGTAAAGGGCGAGACAACAGTAACATCCATGCAGACTTCTTTCCCGTTTTCCCAGTTGAGGACAAGGATATCGGCAGGCCTCAAGTCTTCATCCTCATCCGAAACAATACCAAGAGAAACCTCCCTTGCGAGGCGTGTACACTAGCCTTGTAACAAATATCAACAAGAATATCACGGACCACATCATGTCGAAACTTGCTCCCAACATCTTTAGCACAATGGAGCGCATGATCACCAAAAATGTCCATAGTTTTGGTGCAACTAGTGCATAAGCCATTCTCAACAAACAAAGGAATACCAAGGCGATAACAGAACTGACCGAATCGTCCAGGCCCAATGCACTCGGTTAAGCCCAATCGATTGGAACAGACTAGTAGATAATCTTGAGCATGCTTCATACGGTTACATCGCCACAAAAACGAGAATCTCTTAAGACAAGGAAAATTGGTGCAGGATTTGCTTCTTAATTGCGTCAAAATAAGTGACTTCCAGGGAATGCATGGAAGGGGCGATTATCATCGATACAGTAAGAAGGAGGTAATCCACATACCTGAATAAAGTTCTGAAGAGCCAACTGATAAGCAGAGCCTTTGTTTGTTGAGAATAAACTACCCAGAATTGTCTTCTGTACGGAAGCGGTCTGATTCTGAGAAGCAAGGAAACAGTAGGTACGGGTGTCCGCCATGGTGTAGATGCCAAGACCACCATCTTTGATAGGCAAAGTAGCTAATCGGGCTGTCAGTAGAGGACCAAACCCCGCACCATCTCCGAGTAATTAAGAGTCTCAAATATTTGAGTAAATGATCGTCAAAAAGATTCGTGGCTGATTGCAAGGTTGATGGATTGGTAGTACGCATTGCAAAATATAGAAGAAACACACCAGTGCAATTACAAAGTAATAACATCTCACTCTGAGGGTCCTTGAGTTTTTTGATTGCATCCATCAGTTGAACAGTTTTATTCACCCCGGTCAACATCATATCACTAATGAAGCTCGGATCCAAACTCACAGGTCCTCCCAGAAGCTTAACCCCGTTAGAAGGCCTACCAATATCTGGGGGGAAAACACCGTCTAAAGTGCTTCTGGGATCAATAGATGGCCAAAGGACTTCGGTTTTACGAATGTTAAGATGCAAACCCCTGTTAGGTCCTTCCGCCTCTATTATACGTAGTGCCTTGGATACTTCCAACGTATCTCCAATGATAGTGCCATCATCAAGGTACCAAGCATGCAAATCAAGGGTGCAACGAGAAGCAATAGTCTTCACAAGAGGATGAAGAGTCAATGCAAAAAGCAAGGGACCGAGAGGGTCCCTTGTTGAACCCCCGAGAGCAGGAAGATAATACATATCTGTCATAATAGAGTTTAGCAGTCGCAAATAACAAAACTCAACCTAGCGAGAAATACCGGACAAAGTGAAGACGAACCTCGATGAGATGAGACCTACTCACCATGTTGAAAGCATTGGAAAAGTCAATAAGCAATATTGACATTGTATCCGAGTGACCTTTCAACTCTAGTAAGCTATTAAAAGCATGTAAAATGCTCTCCCCACCAACAGGCACACCAACTCCAAATTGATAGTCGCCTATTAATGAGATGAGACCTATTCACCATGTGAAAGCATTGGAAAAGTCAATAAAGCGCATTGACATTGTATCCGAGTGACCTTTCAACTCTAGTAAGCTATTAACAGCATGTAAAATGCTCTCCCTACCAACAGGCACACCAACTCCAAATTGATAGTCGCCTAAATAAGAGGTCATCTCTTTCCCGACTGAAAAAGTAGCAACTTTGGAAACCAGCCTTCGCCAAACCGCGCCGACCATGATCGGCTTTATACCACCCCCGGCTTAAGTAGTGGAGTCAAAGGAGCACGGCAATGAACTCACCCAAGCTATTGGGGCATTTATCGGCCAACCAAAGATTGACTACCCTGATCGAAGCAAGTAAGTTATCCGCCACTGCAGCTGCAGCACCACTCTGATAGACACATTTTTGTGTCTGATATAATCTCAGTTGTATATACTGTTAGTGCTCGATTTTGTATTTATTATGGCTTTTTTATGTTTTTGTAGGTGTTTTTGGAGAAATAAGCTTTTGCGGGAAAATTGGCTCGGAAAGTGGTATTTGCACTCGTGGGAGAAAATTACTATACGGACTCCCACTTTGGATAAGGGGACTCCCCCTTTCTTCTTCGTTTAAACAAAATTTGGCGGGAAAAGTTCTGTGGAGTCGTGCGAGTTCCTGACAAGATTCAGGGGAGATTTAATGGGAGTTTGAGTTGGGTTTAAATTGATAGTTGCCAGTTACGACAAACCAGGAGTGGTAGAGTGTTTTGAATCAGTAAAAAAGGAGTGGTTACGTGTACACACACAAAAACAGGGTGCATATATTCCATGATATTTTGTAAGGAAGTATTTCGGGATATTCTTGGTTAATTGGCGTGTGCCTGGATGGTGTTTTGAGGTATGCAAGCTTTAGTTGACGCGTGAACGAGGTAAAGAAGCAAACAATTACGTAACTTTGGTAAGAAAATATTCCCGAGGATGAAAGGCATTAATGAAGATTTCTTGAAGTTATTGTGAAGATTTGAAGGCACTAAAGAGTATAAAAGGGGTACTGGGGATGTTGTAAGAAAGGAGGAGAGCTTGGGGGAGAGTTTAGAGCGTTAATAAGGTGAGAAATCAAAGTTGCAGAGCTTGTCTCTGCTGCACGCTATCAAGACGAAGAACACGAAGAACAAGACCGCGAAGCCCGTCGTTCTTCAACAGTGTCAAAGACTAGCATTTGTGGGTCGTAGTTTGGAGACAGATCAAAAGAAACAGGGCAGTTTATCTTTATTGCTCTCTATGTGATGTTTTTTTGATTATAAACGTTGCAAACACCCGATTTTCATCATTTTCTCCTTTTCATCATTTTTGAACCATTTTTGAGCAATGAAATCAAATTTTGAGCAAGTTTACACCATGATGAGCTAAACCTAATCCTTGGGGCGATGGAGGAAGCTATCTTTCCAATGAAAAAGTGGTAATTCTTAATTATTTAATTTGTGCAATTTTAATTATGATTATTTGCCTAGATTAAAAATAGATTCTACGATTTTTGTTAAACAATTGTATTTTCTATTGATGGAATATGCTTAGCCTAAGGTTTTGATATCCCATGCTTTGGATTAACATTTGTTGTTTCTAAAAAATCTACTTTTGCAATAGTTGAGAATCAAATTGAACGTGTGAAATTGCATGATTGTAACTAGTATCACTTTGGAATTGGTAAATAGCGGAATCCTAGCCCTGACCTCTCCATAATTTCCAAACAACTTTTTAATTGAGCTTGTTATTTTTATTTACAAAAAATTAAGTCTAAAAAATCTGCTTTCACAAGTCTTGAACGAACTTATTACTACAACATCATTGAAAATAACCATCACACTCATGACATCAACCAAATATTGCGCTCGTAAACCATCTCGCCCGCAAGAAGTACCCTTTGGGAAGCTCTTTATAGCTCCCAAGACAGCCCGTGAATCCACCATAATTGGGTCACCCATCACAACATCTGAAGGAACAACGGGGGGAGGAGCTGAAGGATGCTTATCTTGCAAATCAAGATAAGTATTATCGTTACGCGGAGCTACCCCTGATGAAGAAAGTACGCGTATTGCAGACGAGTAATGACCACAACTAATCTTCTTATGGCAGGCCAAAATATTGGCAACGCCTTGTTTCTTCGAGTCTTCCTTACCATTTCCCATTCGGACAGGTTGCTGAAGCAGTTTCGACACCAAAGTAGAACAACCATTCGAATCTTTCCACACGGAGATGGCTTGATTTATAGCTGCTATCTGCAGTTTCTTGCGGCTGCCCGACTTAGCCTCAGCGGAATTCTTCGGTCTAAACAAAGTTAGCGTGCAAATGGGAAGAAGTAAGAGCTGAAGCCAAGTGAAAATGTTACCTGGGCTTGCGATAACTCTATCAAGACAGTGTTTCAATTCCGTGGAGAAGCTAAGTCGGCATTGGTATGGAATACACTTAACCGTGGTGAACTGCCGCTGGAAGACATTGTTCAATAAGTCCGTGGAAAGAAGAACGCCATAATCGAAACTCAAGGGTAGAGCTTCAGCACCGTCTGTAGAGTTAACACAACTCACAACACTGGAAAGTGTTAAGCTAGAAGCACTACCTGGTTTAGCAAGGCCGTGAAGAAGGAAATCTGCTTCATCTATGTTAAGTGGATCGGCGATAAGCTCACCATGTATAGCGCCGTGTCTACCTCTGCAGGGCATCGACCAAGCATGAAGATGCATGCAACGACAACACATCCACATGCGTAAGCTGCAGAGAAGCTTCTCCCAGGCGTGATAAATGTCCAAGTCCGTAGCTAGCAGCTCTCTGCAAAAATCAATCTTGGCTGCTGATGAAAAATGCTTGTCCTGAAGGTGTTTCAAGAAAGAAACCTTAGCGTATCCTCTACCATTGACGCAGTCACGACAATTATGGTAAGTCTTGAACGGGAAATGGTAGGAACGATCATAGAATGGGATCGTGATTTGTTGATGCAGAAGCTTCAAGGGGTTGTAAGTCCGATTTAACGATCGATTGGAAGAAGCTCGCGGTGAGAATCGCCATACCGGACTGTAAACCCAAACCCTAAAAGAAGAGTAGCCTAAAACCCTAAAAACCAAAACAAAACCGCAAGGAAAACAAACGGAAAAACGAAAGAGGACTGAAAAATCAAGGACGCAACGAAAAGAAGAATCAAAAACCAAAGGGAAATCCGAACAAAACATGGTAGTTCTAGAAATCATGGCCGGTTTTCAGTCGTCGACAAAAATCGCCGGAGCAAACCATCCGAATATTGATGGATAATAGGATAATAAGTGCTTACTATTCAGGATTCATGATGGAAATCGAATTGATTGATAACCCAGAGAGACTAGATTCAGAAACCCTAGGTTGGTTTCTGATGAAGAAGAATCAGAAGAATAGACTAGCTAATAGACTAGCTAAAGAATACCCTAGGTTGTAAATGGCTTTTGAAAAAGAAGTTTAAGACTGATGGGTCACTAGACAAATATAAGGCTAGACTAGCTAGTAGCTAAAGGTTTCACACAAGAAAAGGATATTGATTATTCAGAGACATATTCTCTTGTAGCTAAATTTACATCCATAAGAATCTTGTTAGCTATTGTATTGGGATAATTAAGTTTTTTTTTTTAATTTGGCCAAGTTAAAATATAATATTGTCGGATTTGAGCAACTGTTAGTTTTGGAATGATCTTCTGGGACCATTAAGTTATTAGGCCATCCATTTTTGGGGATAAGGGATGTCCTAGCGAGAGCAAATAATTAAAAGGCCCCTTTGTTTTATATTTTTCATTTTCTTTTTTATTTATTTTTCTTTTTCTTTTATTTTTTATTTTTCGATTTTATTTTTATTTTCTTCATTTTTTAAATAATTTTTCAGTTGCGAGAGCCCAAAGTAGGAAGGTTTATCCTTCACAGGCTAGGTTTTACTATTCAGAAGGGTGGGTGGGCCCAACTTGTGGCGAGATTTCTAACCAGTTACTTGTAAATTCTAATATTATAAAAATTCACATATTTTTCAGTTGAACTTTTTTTTGGTTAGGTACGGTTTGCCTATGTTTTTTTTTTCAAGTCGAACCTCAATTTATTCTTTATATGCAAACTTTTGAATGTAGCACTAATTCTTGTGTTCGGGTCAAGTCGAATTTTTTTCTCTTCACCGAACTGTAGTCTTTAAGAAAAAATGTTGAGTTTGGTCAAGTCGAATTTTTTTCTTCTACTCGAACTTTTCTCTGAAAACCTATATGTCCAGTTCGGTTACGTCGCAATCTTTTTCTCTTAACCGATTTTTTCTCTGAAAAACCTATATATTGAGTTCGATTGCGTCGCAATATTTTTTCCTAAGCTAACTTTCCTATGAAAACCTATATATTGAGTTCGATTACATCTTAATATCTTTCTCTTAACCGAACTTTTTTTCTTCTGAAAGCCTATATATTGAGTTTGGTTACGTCGCAAGTTGTTATCCTAACCGAAGTATGCTAAGTCATAAATTTTTTTATCTTATTAATAATATATTCGGTGAAGTCGTAATTTTTTCTCCTAACCGAACTTTCATTAAATTTGGTTATAAAAAAAAAAAAAAAAAAAGAACTTACCGAATTCGGCTAAGATAAAAGTTCGAACCTAACCAAACCTAATATATAAAAAAAAAAAAAAAAAAAAGATAATATAAAAAATTGATAATTAAAATAATATAAAGATATTTTGGCCATTAACTAATATATGTGGATTAGGATTTCGAATTTTACTTTGTAATGACGTAACAAAATATGCAAGAATGGCCCCCTTCAAAATTTTCATGCTCCCCAGAAAATGAAGTTTTGTGTTCTTTCATAAGCGGAAGTCAAATTCAAAAATTTTAAAAGCCAAAATTATTATACTACAAGTTTTGTTTTACTCATCACCCAAAGACTTTACTACTACAAGTAAAGTGCACGTACGTTGCACGTCAGTCAACCTCAACTTTTTTTTTCATACATAAAATAAATAATTGAGGTCCTCTGCTAGACTCACCGACATTTTTACCGAGTAATATTTTGAGAGGAACCCAATGGAGTCTGAAACGCCCTTTCTAACATAGAGGTATGCGCAAATAAAAATGGGTTTATCCGTCTCTTTCACGGGATTATAGTCGAAAGAAACTGTTGGTAGGTTTATCATTTTCCAAAAAATGATGTTTATCACCACAGGGCACTCTAAAAACCTCTCTGGAATTGGTACATGTGCGGGTAAAATGCAACCAAATACTCAGTATATATAAACCTAGCATTCTAGAATAAATAATGAGGCAAGTATATTGCACCCAGTGAAAAAGTACTCTCCAAAACGTGGCTTTAAGGAGCACAGGTGTTATGATACGCGTGTTGGAGTGGCATTTCCTCGGCACTAATCTCACTTTATATTTTATATTTTGGGAAAAGCTATTAGTTGTCCAGTTGAAGACTTAATAGAAAACCATCAAGAATCTAGGATATCTTTGTTTTTGAACTTTATCTATTATACCCATCAGTACTCTGTACTTTTGATATTGTTATTGTTGGCTTCCGTTTTTTTTTGTCCCGATGATACGCTCTTGGTTTTCTACTAATCAAATGGTTGATTCGTATTATATGATTTTGGTGAATTTAAGATTTGAATCACAGTAATATCCTCATTGTCAAACTGATCATCGATGGTCACCATTAACATATAAACCCATTACAGATCATTAATTTCTGATTTACAGTAGTTGAGATTTAAATTTTAGGTTTCTAAATTTGTTAATCAGTTGGCATACTGTTTTTAAGCTGTAATGGCGTTCCCTTCGGTTGGTAGGTAGCGCTGGTGAAGTTGTTTCTTCAGTGAAACACATAATTGAAGGCCCGTCCAGTTTTCGGTTTTTAGTTTTAAGTCCTTGGAATTTTACACTATCTTCGTAGAGATCCCCTATCGATCGGACGACTAAGCTTACTCTGAGAGTCAAAAGATCTAACGGATCTCATGAATTGTACACACGGGAATTATTTTCGGAATTTCTTAATATCTGACGGGCGAATTTAAATCCGGAAGATCTAAACGGCTACAAATGGTTAAGCTTTGCTTCTGTTACTCGCATTAATGGGGGAGATACTATACTCTTTTCTTTTGGTAAAAGTTCGCCATCAAAAGACTTTACTACTATGATGTGCGTTCTTTTTTTTTTGATAAAGTTCATCATGGAAAGATTTCACCATTATACTACAGGTATTTGATTGGCAAGTTCATGTTCCGAAGGCTTTACCATTATACTACATGGTTGTTTTTATCGGTAACGAACCATGCTAATAAGTTTTGACTTTATGATTGCATTACCATGATATCGTGTTACAATGATATCGGGCTACCACTCCACTGCAACGACATCGTATTTTACCTCATTTACTAGGTTGCATACCCACCATCTTAATTCTCTCCAAAATCTTTTAGATACTGAAATCAAAATACATTTATTGCCCCTATTATAAACTTTTTTTTTAGTGTATTTATTATTTTGATTTTTGTATTTATTATTTTGATTTTTCTCTCTTTACATTAAACTGTATAAATGGTCACCCATATTGAAGCAAAGAATGATTCATCCGTTGAATTGTCCAGTTAAACTAGTTTGTGGTTTCAAATCCGTTGTTTGCATGAAGGTTTTCTTCTTCTTTTGATCATCATGTTCTTGATGGATCATTTAATTTTAAATCCTTACGTCAAAATAGACGCGAATTTCGAGGAGGATATGTGAATGTGCATAATTATCCATCAAGAAGACTTATGTTATCCCCGAATACATATGCTTACACTTCTCTTCGAGTAAATGTTGGAAACTGGAACTTATATCCGGTGTCATAATTTCGATACTATTAAGAGCGCGATCATCATCTTTTATCTTCCTGTGCAATCAGGTTCGGGATATCATCAAATGGCTGGTAAAGGAACTAAAAAATCGCTGCCCCTTACTAGTGGTTACAACAAGAGCAAAGGCAACTCTACTGGAACACAGGGATCATGCTCACTGTCATCATCGTCGACTGCGCATAAGTTCCGCAAGTTTAGAACACGTTCTGGAGGTCCATTGCCGTCTACAACAATGGTATGGCGTCCAAAAACTGCCGCTTCATGGGAAAACAGGTATTGTGAAGAAGAAATCATTGTTTTGTTCCATCAATTTAGCACCAAAATGATAAACAACATATCTCGGTGGATTTGAAAAAGAAAATGAATAGGAGGAATGGGTATTAAAGAACACAAATTCTGTGCAGTATGATTTTTTTTTTCTCTTGATTTCGCTTTACAATGGCGGGGGTTGCAGAGTGAGTAGGAAATGCAGGAACAAGACGTGCAATTGTTCTTCTTCCGGGTGAAAACGTAAAATTAAATAATTTTTTAATTTAAATAAGGGAAAATAAAATAAAGATTAGTCAAGCATTAACTTTAACAGTCAACGCCAAATCCAGATACTAACCCTTAATTTTTGAAATGTTGGGTACCATACCAATGTATTGGACATTTGTCGAGTACCAAACGTTAAATAGTCCTTAAAAGAATTTGTATGGTTTTTTTCTACAAAAAGAAAAAAAGTAAGATGAAGATTGTGATAGGGTGCATGTCCCTTCGCGAAACGGAAATGATTATTATCCAGCGGGTTGATTCCCGCGGGCCATCCCGTGAGTGAGTGTGTGAGAGTGAGGGGGTGGGACCCACACAAAACCCACCCCTACAAAACCGCCGAGCCATTAGGGTTCTGCCCTTTTTTCCTTTTGCGGGACACACCGCGGGACCAGCCCGCGGTGAGTCTATCACTTCCGTTCGCGAAATCATTCAATTTGAATTTCAAATATCTTATCTCGAGAAATATGATTCTCCATGAGGAGACTTTTCTTTGTGATGTTCCATGAAGTGATTCATCCAAATGATGTGACATTTAAAGAAGAGAATTGTTTGTACCCAAAATTACTTTTGGGAACCAAACTCGATGAATGGATAGTTTGGTGTGTATTTTAGGTTATGAGACGAATTGAAGAACAAATAAAGAGACAAAAGTTTAACATGGTTTGGCATGGTTTGCCTACATCCACGGACGAATCCCCTTGGGGGTGATATTTTATTGATATATAGAATTACAGTGTATGTTTTATCTCCTATTGGCTACCTCCCTAAATGATTTCTGCTCCTCCCTATTGTTGATGGTGGTTTTTTAACAAGGGGTAAAATCGAAAAACCCCATGACCTATGTTACCCGCAACACATTAACTAAGAGCATTTAACCTAGGTGTAAATAATTAATAGGGTATTTTTTCAAAATACCCAGGATTAGGTTTAAACACGAACCCTAATTCCAAAAGTCAAGCCGCACTCTGCGCACCATGGCAACAACGCCAAACCAAGCCGCATACTGCGCACCATGGCAACCATGCCAAACCAAGACGCACTCTGCGCACCATGGCAACAACGCCAAACCAAGCCGCACTCGCGCACCATGGCAACAACGCCAAACCAAGCCGCACTCGCGCACCATGGCAACAACGCCAAACCAAGCCGCACTCTGCGCACCATGGCAACCATGCCAAACCAAGCCGCACTCTGCGCACCATGGCAACAACGCCAAACCAAGCCGCACTGCGCACCATGGCAACAACGCCAAACCAAGCCGCACTCGCGCACCATGGCAACCATGCCAAAACCATCGCGCACCATGGCAACAACGCCAAACCAAGCCGCATACCTGCGCACCATGGGCAACAACGCTAAAACCAAACTACGTATCACATTCATTGGCAACCATGCCAAACTAAGCCGCTACGCCATTGGCAAATATAGCGCCCTAGTCTTGCAAAACGTGCAACTAGGTCAACATGGCCGTACGTACCATTGGCACATACCAACACGTACCACAAGCCATATTTCCAAGCCGCTACGCCATTGGCGCATGCCAAATATAGCGCCCTAGTCTTGCAAAACGTGCAACTAGGTCAACATGGCCGCGTACCATTGGCACATACCAACACGTACCACAAGCCATATTTGCCGCTACGCCATTGGCGCATGCCAAATATAGCGCCCTAGGCTTGCAAAACGTGCAACTAGGTCAACATGGCCGTACGTGCCATTGGCACATACCAACACGTACCACGAGCCATATTTCCAAGCCGCTACGCCAATGGCACATGCCAACATGCTCGCTAGCAACCTTTTCTACCAAAGCCACGGCCCTAACGGCCCCGCATGCCATTGGCGCATGCCAACATGCTCGCTAGCGGCTTTTTCTACCAAAGCCACGGCCCTAACGGCCCCGCATGCCATTGGCACATGCCAACATGCTCTCAGAAGCGGCTTTTTCTACCAAAGCCACGGCCTCTAACGGCCCCGCATGCCATTGGCACATGCCAAACATGCTCGCTAGCGGCTTTTTCTACCAAAGCCACGGCCCTAACGGCCCCGCATGCCATTGGCACATGCCAAACATGCTCGCTAGCGGCTTTTTCTACCAAAGCCACGGCCCTAACGGCCCCGCATGCCATTGGCACATGCCAAACATGCTCGCTAGCGGCTTTTTTACCAAAGCCACGGCCCTAACGGCCCCGCATGCCATTGGCACATGCCAAACATGCTCACTAGCGGATTTTTCTACCAAAGCCCAGCCTTACATGCATGCCATTGGCACATGCCAAACATGCTCGCTAGCGGCTTTTTATACCAAAGCCACGGCCCTAACGGCCACGCATGTCATTGGCACATGCCAAACGTACACGCTGGTAGCCTAACTTGCAAACCGTGCAACCTACCACCAAGACTTTCCGCACATGCCAATGGCACATGCCACACGCGCTACTAGCAGCGCCACTTGCACTCAAGGTGCAACCAACACTCGAGATATCAACACAAACCGGGGGATGCTTTCCAGGGTTTTGGTTTCGGCGGTCACACCTTGCAACAGACACTACGCTCATATTAAGAAAGCGTGAAAAGGAATAAAGCGGTCAAATAAAAGAGGAAATAATGGTGAAAACGTTTTCACTCATTAACACCAAATCGGTTACCACCTCCTCCCATTATTTCACCCTTTACTCTCTTCCTTCATGAGTCCAGGGTACGTTTCAATCTCGACTTGTATAAATAGGTGTTACCTATTTCCACCAGACAACAAGTCTCGGTCGTCAGAGAAAAATACTACTCTCGAAAGGCAACTTTGCAAGCTCTCCCAAAAGCTTCCACCTCTTGCAAGCTTCCTAAGCTTTCACTTTTCGATACAAGTCGAGACGCTACTCTCCTGCACTATTCTGGTCTCAACACCTTTCTTTGCTTCCCTCCCCAAATCAACCCTTCTCCTCCACTTTGTGACCGAAGCAAGTCTGGAACGGCCATTTCTTGGTTTAGGCCGGACTTGTACAGATTTATCTCTCGAATATATAAAGTGCTCACGTGCAGCACATTTGTTTAGGGTTTGAACCAGTTTCTCACTCACCTACCGAATTTACCGAAATCGGCTGAAACGATTTTTACCCATAAACAATTGGCGACCACAGCGGGAGGATTAATCTATCGGCTACAATATCAGATTGTCGGTCTCGTTCTTCGACCCGGATGTCAAGATGGTAGGGAAGGCGACTCAATCCGACTCAATCGCAGACGACCTGTTACCGGTTGTAAAACTACACCGAAAACCGGAGACTCGTTGAAGATGCTACCAGCGATTGGGGACTTACGACTCCGACTCAATTCGCGAGACAACCGGGTTATCGAGTTGTTAAAACTACACCAGAAAACCTGGGACTCGTTGGAAGACGCTATCAATTGGGGACAATTGGGACTGACTGGCGATGCTACCAGCAAAGCCGCCTTTTACTTGGAGAGAGGCGTGTTTGCAAGTGAGTAAATTTAAATTTGGCAAGATAAACGATCTGTTTTAGGTTCTTAATAAAACCGTCATACTCTTGTGCCTATTGCTAGCACACACTTTCATAATAGCAGTATTCCTTTCCCAGAACATAATCAGAGTTATATTATCAAAACCATTCATCCCAGAAATAATCCGATACCCTAAAAAAGCTACCAGCTGTCTATCAAGGGTCAAGCTTTAAACCAGACATCCAATATGTCTTTAAAAAAAAAAAAAAAAAAAAAGAACCTAAATGAAAGTTTGACAAGAAACGTTCAAGGAAAATCATCCAGCCAGATCCGCTTTTTCTTGGAGAAAATCAACTTTGCATCTTCAAGAGCCGCTCTCTTCGTAGTCAACATCTTGGAAAGCCTTTCGAGTTCCACCTCCTGTCGTGCAATCTCCTCGGCGGAAAGGCTTTCTATTGCTGCATCTTTCAACTTTTGGATCTCAGCAAGGCCTTCGACGAACCACGAAGTGTTGAACTCCTTTGCCACGCACACGTCGCGATGATGCTCCCAGTTGGCAATGATGTCTTCAGAAATAGTGTGACCAGTCACCTCGCGCATATCCTCGATGGAAGATAAAGCCTCCTCCACACGCTTAACTAGCGCAAATCGACTAGTGACCTTCTTGGTTGTGGCCATATGTCCGTACTTCTCCCAAATTCTGGTATACAACGCTTCATACTTAGCCAGCACGCTGAAGCCGCCAACCAACACATGACCTGAATAAGGAACCAAGTACGGGGGATCAAAAGTGGCGCCTGCAACGGGTCGCACGACTCGCAAAGGGTCTTCTTCCATGTCTACGGCAACAACCATCCGAGAATCATCCACCATTTGAACCACATCTGTGCCCAGCAATCGGCTAGCTCCCATCTCCAAGTCACCAACGGTGGTCACCAAAGGCAAGTTCTCGTGTGGCTCTACCTCAAGATCATCTTCCGAACCGGATTCCTCCTGCGAAATTGAGTTAGGTATTTTCCAAAAGAGGAAACAGAAGAAGAAGGAAAAGAAGCGCAAAACTCACCGAACCACTTCCCGAAACAGAACCAGTGCTACCGGAGGAATCACTCTCACTTGTCGAACCTTCTTCTTTCTCTGACTCATCATCGCTATGAGAAGGCTCAGTGCTGCTGGAATTCTTTGAAGAAATTGCCGTCTCCTGGCAACGTGCAAGGGCAGCGAAAGCATTAACACTACCGAAGGCCTGAAGGAAACAAGACACATGTTTTCGGCCGAAATTCACGTATTTTGAGACAAACCAATGAAGAGGCGACACATACCTGGTTATTGGAAGAACTGAAAGACACAAGAGCCGCGGGAGGATCTTTTGAAACCGTCCGAACCCGCCAAAGACGATTCTTCGTTCTCCGTTCCTTGGCCTGGGGACTTTCCGAGTTGCTAGGCAACTTTCGCTTGGGATCTCTCAACATTGGATACTTCTTCAAAACTGCTGGGGAAGGTTTACAACGAACGTTCTCCACCACGTTATTCACAAAGTCTCGGATCATAATAAACTCGTCACACCAGAACTCATTATATCCGAAGGTCGTCGAAGTTACTCTTCCCATTTGAAAGAAGGGAAGGCGGATACCCGGCTCAAGGGCACTGGCGTTATGGGCGACACGCAATGAATCCTTAGGGATCACCGGCTGGTAAACAAGAGGCACCCCTTGATCGAAACCCATGTGACGAGCAGCACGGTCAATATTGTAAGCAGCTATCTGAAAAGACCCCATGAAGAAAGACGGCATATAACCGGACATGCAACTTTGAATAAACAAGTTTTCACCAACGCTCAAATCGCCATCAGAAGACAAAGACATGATCGGAGCAGAAGCAAAGGTGTCAATTTGAGTCACTGACCTATGGACCGGTTTCCATGGGCGAAAATTGATTTCATGCGACTTATCGAGAAGACTAACCAAGCTCATGCCAACTCTTGGACGCCTGTTCACCCATCGAAGAATTCGGGAGCCTCCCCAACTCACGGGAAGCGAAGGCAACGGTTTCGGAGCATACTTCTCAAAGTGCTCCCATAGCCAGACTTGCAGAAAAGCAACGTGCACATATGAATCCACTTTCATGAAACCGTTCGAAACTTGCATGTTTGCAACTAAGTGATCCAGATGCACATACAGGGAACCAAGGAATAGCTTTCCAATGGGAAGAACTTCACCCTTTGCCAACTTCACAGCAATCGCTAGCAACTCGGGGTCTTATTCCTTTCTTGCCGTAACCGTCATCAAAAATGTCTCTAGACAAGAAGAGAGCCAAAAATGCTGCAACATGAAGATCATTTGCACTACATTCGGCTCCAACTCGTCCGGAAACCATTGAGATATCCACCAACTGTAAGGGCACCTTTCATCCTCTTTCCGGACAGAGTCCTTCGACTTCGCAATGGAGTCTTTCCGAGCGAAATCCGCCAACTTAGCGGCAAGGTCATCCCGCATCTTCACCTCACTTTCAGATAATTGGATCTTAAGATTCCCGAAGCCAGGAAGATTCAAGAAGAGAGCCACACTCTCCAAGGAGAAAGTTATCTCACCCCATCTACATATGATCGTATGGGTGTCCGAACACCATCTGGAGATGAAAGCAACCAAGCCTGGGATTTCCTTGCTAATGTGGAGATTAACTGAAGCCTTGACAGCATTAATGACCTGCGCTCGAGTCAAGTTGGTATTTATGTGCTCCTTGCTCACCATGAACTCAACCCATCTATCAAAAGAACGCAATGGGCTTTGACACATCCTGAAATCAATGTTGGAATAAGAATATACTCCTTTATGAAGACAGAACCGTATGGTGCTCTCTGGGCGAACCGAACGTGTCTTCTTCTCATCTTCACCACCGTTAACAAAATTGGCACGAAACCCGGGTGATTCTTCCGAGCGGTGGGCGAGGGCTCTAGCGAAGAATTCATCATCCGTGTTCGGGTTTGGAATTATGAGCATCCTTCGACGAAGTGAAATTTGGTTCGAGGGTAACATCTTATCGATTTCTTCATAACAATTTGGTAATAAGATATCTGCGCAAAACAAACGGAGAAAGACGAAGTTATCTCCCTGACACATAATCGCACCCAACAATAAAAATAAAAAAAAAGAGGAGGGCGTATTTTATTCGGGTTCAAGACTATATACGCAGCATTTTATTCGGGTTCAAGACTATATACGCAGTATTTTCTTCGGGTTCGAGACTATATACGCGGCATTTTATACGGGCTCAAGTGTGTCTACAGTATCCTTCTTCGGGTTCAAAATTATATATGGAGCATTTTTCTACCGGTTCAAAATTGCACGCGCGGTACTTCTTTCAGGAACCGAAAAATCATATATACAATATTTTCTGCGGGTTCGAAGTCATATGAAGCCTATACACGTATTCTTCTTCTGGATTCATACAAAGGTTCTCTACGGGTTCAAAATACACACGCAGTGATTTCATACGGCCTCAAATACGCCTACAATATCGTTCTTCGGGTTCGGGAATTATATACGGAGCATTCTCTACGGGTTCAAAATACACACGCAGTATTTTCTTCAGGGTTTAAATATTTCTTTCAGGACCGAAAATTCATATATGCAATATTTCCTACGGGTTCGAATAATATATGTAATATTTCCCTTGGTTGCATACATACAATATTTTCTACAAGAGGCACGCCAAGAAATCATGTGCAAGGATTGTGAAAGCGCCTACTCTTAGGGTTTACACCTACGTGAAAAAGAAAAAAAAAAGTACTGGAAGACATACCTGGAAGCCGGTTTCTCTTTGCCGCTAGTATAAAAAGATGAAAGAACAAAGTGCAAGGGATTTTATATATATGGGTGTGAAGTTTCTGAAATAGGGAAGGAGTTCCCTTTGCCAAAAATCGTGCGTGTAAGGAACGGGCCCACAAGGGTGCCCGACTTCCCTACGACCGCCCAAGTCACGCCTGCAAGCACGCACAACTTCCACATCGCGCCGGTCCCACCAGCTAGCACGTTCAGTTTCCCAACTCACGCCAGCTTCCCGACGTCGCCCAAGCTGCACCGGTCCCACCAATTTCACCGACTTCCCTATGACCGCCCAAGTCACGCCTGCAAGCACGCACAACTCCACATTGCGCCGGTCCCACCAGCTAGCACGCTCAGTTTCCCAACTCACGCCAACTTCCCGACGTCGCCCAAGTTGCACCGGTCCCACCAATTGCACCGACTTCCCTATGACCACCCAAGTCACGCCTGCAAGCACGCACAACTCCACATTGCGCCGGTCCCACCAGCTAGCACGCTCAGTTTCCCAACTCACGCCCGCCTCCCAATTTGTGCAAGACTACCAGAGGCAAGGATTCCAAATCCTATCTATAAAAGGTCAGACAAGCCTCCTCAATTCTCTTTACGGTTTGTTGTTGATAGTTTGTCACCATCTTATGCTTACCTCGCAACAAAGCCCCCTGTTCCGAGCTAAGTGGGACTTAATGTTGATGGTGGTTTTTTAACAAGGGGTAAAATCGAAAACCCCATGACCTAGTGTTACCCGCAACACATTAACTAAGAGCATTTAACCCAGTGTAAATAATTAATAGGGGTATTTTTTCAAAATACCAGATTAGGGTTTTCGACACAGAACCCTAATTCCAAAAGTCAAGCCGCACTCTGCGCACGATGGAAACAACGCCAAACCAAGCCGCATACTGCGCACCATGGCAACCATGCCAAACCAAGCCGCACTCTGCGCACCATGGCAACAACGCCAAACCAAGCCGCACTCGCGCACCATGGCAACCACGCCAAACCAAGCCGCACTCTCGCGCACCATGGTCTAATGCCAAACCAAGCCGCACTCTGCGCACCATGGCAACCATGCCAAACCAAGCCGCACACTGCGCACCATGGCAACAACGCCAAACCAAGCCGCATACTGCGCACCATGGGCAACAATGCTAAAACCAAACTACGCATCACATTCATTGGCAACCATGCCAAACTAAGCCGCTATGCCATTGGCGCATGCCAAATATAGCGCCCTAGTCTTGCAAAACGTGCAACTAGGTCAACATGGCCGTACGTACAATTGGCACATACCAACACGTACCACAAGCCATATTTCCAAGCCGCTACGCCATTGGCGCATGCCAAATATAGCGCCCTAGGCTTGCAAAACGTGCAACTAGGTCAACATGGACTTACGTACCATTGGCACATACCAACACGTACCACAAGCCATATTTCCAAGCCGCTACGCCATTGGCGCATGCCAAATATAGAGCCCTAGGCTTGCAAAACGTGCAACTAGGTCAACATGGCCGTACGTGCCATTGGCACATACCAACACGTACCACAAGCCATATTTCCAAGCCGCTACGCCAATGGCACATGCCAACATACTTGCTAGCAACTTTTTCTACCAAAGCCACGGCCCTAACGGCCACGCATGCCATTGGCGCATGCCAACATGATCGCTAGAGGCTTTTTCTACCAAAGCCACGGCCCTAACGGCCCCGCATGCCATTGGCACATGCCAAACATGCTCGCTAGCGGCTTTTTCTACCAAAGCCACGGCCCTAACGGCCCCGCATGCCAAACATGCTCGCTAGCGGATTTTTCTACCAAAGCCACGGCCCTAATGGCCCCGCATGCCATTGGCACATGCCAAACATGCTCGCTAGCGGCTTTTTCTACCAAAGCCACGGCCCTAACGGCCACGCATGCCATTGGCACATGCCAACATGCTCGCTAGCGGCTTTTTCTACCAAAGCCACGGCCCTAACGGCCCCGCATGCCATTGGCACATGCCAAACATGCTCGCTAGCGGATTTTTCTACCAAAGCCACGGCCCTAACGGCCACGCATGCCATTGGCACATGCCAAACATGCTCGCTAGCGGCTTTTTTCTACCAAAGCCACATGCCCCTAACGGCCCCGCATGCCATTGGCACATGCCAAACATGCTCGCAGCGGCTTTTTCTACCAAAGCCACATGCCCTAACGGCCCACGCATGTCATTGGCACATGCCAAACATACACGCTGGTAGCCTAACTTGCAAACCGTGCAACCTACCACCAAGACATTCCGCACATGCCAATGGCATATGCCACACGCGCTACTAGCAGCGCCACTTGCACTCAAGGTGAAACCAACACTCGAGATATCAACACAAACTGGGGGATGCTTTCCAGGGTTTTGGTTTGGCGGTCACAGCTTGCAGCGTACACTACGCTCACATTTAGAAAGCGTGAAAAGGAATAAAGCGGTCAAATAAAAGAGGAAATAATGGTGAAAACGTTTTCACTCATTAACACCAAATCGGTTACCACCTCCTCCCATTATTTCACCCTTTACTCTCTTCCTTCATGAGTCCGTGAGTACGTTTCAATCTCGACTTGTATAAATAGGTGTTACCTATTTCCACCGGACAACAAGTCTGGTCGGGAGAAAATACTACACTCTCGTAAAGGCAACTTTGCAAGCTCTCCCAAAAGCTTCCACCTCTTGCAAGCTTCAAGCTTTCACTTTCTCGATACAAGTCGAGACGCTACTCTCCCTGCACTATTTGTCTCAACACCTTTCTTTGCTTCCTCCCAAATCAACCCTTCTCCTCCACTTTGTGACCGAAGCAAGTCCTGGAACCACCATTTCTTGGTTTAGGCCGGACTTGTAGGTGATTGATCTCGAATCTATAAAGTGCTCACGTGCAGCACATTTGTTTAGGGTTTGAACCAGTTTCTCACTCACCTACCGAATTTACCTCAGAAAATCGGGGTGAAATGATTTTTACCCATAAACACCTATATATACAGATTGCATATTTAATTTCAATATAAACTTAAATGGCATTAACTCTCATTCATGCCTCCATGATGATTTCTGCATGAAACTGCACATTTATGCCTCTATCTTCAATTCTGCATGAAACTGCTTGCATGCTTCTTTGGATAATTTCTGCTTGAGTAATGCCTGGCAGTATGGGTGGCTGCTGGCTGACAGTAGTACGGCTAGAAACTGGATGGCTACGCGGCAGAGTACTTGGATGGGTCGCGCCTTGGTAGAAAAAGCTACCAGCGAGCGTGTTGGCATGTGCCAATGGCATGCGTGTCCAATTTGGCCTAGGTTGCATGGTTTGCAAGCCTAGGTGCGGGCGCTACTTTGGCATGGCGTGGATAAGGCAAGGGTAAGGGTGTTTGGCTTGGGGTGGCGTGGCCAGCGTAGCTAGGGCCAAGGAAAAGAGTGTGTTTGGCACGGCGCGCTAGCTCGGGCCAAGTGTGGCTGGCATGATTTTCCTTTGGCACGGAGGTGCGGCCAGCATGGTTGGCATGCTTTGGCGCGTTTGGTGTGGCCGACATGATTTGCCATTGGCACGGAGGTGTGGCTAGCATGGTTGGCATGTTTTTATGGGCGTTTGGTATGGCTGGCATGATTTTCCATTGTCATAGAGGTGCGGCTAGCATGGTTGGCATGCTTGGCCGCGTTTGGTATGGTCGGCATGATTTTCCATTGGCATAGAGGTGCGGCTAGCATGGTTGGCATGCTTCGGGCGCGTTTGGTATGGTGGCATGATTTGCCATTGGCATAGAGGTGCGGCTAGCTTTGGCTAGGTGTGGCTGGGCATGATTTGCCATTGGCACGAGGTGCGGCTAGCATGGTTGGCATGCTTCTGCGTTTGGTATGGATGGCATGATTTGCCATTGGCATAGAGGTGCGGCTAGAATGGTTGGCATGCTTGGTAGCGTTTGGTATGGTTTGGCATGATTTGCCATTGGCATAGAGGTGCGGCTAGCTTGGGATAGGTGTGGCTGGCATGATTTTCCATTGGCACGGAGGTGCGGCTAGCATGGTTGGCATGCTTGGCGCGTTTGGTATGGTGGCATGATTTTCCATTTGGCACGAGAGGTGCGACTAGCATGGTTGGCATGCTTGGTAGCGTTTGGTATGCATTGGCATGATTTGCCATTGGCATAGAGGTGCGGCTAGCATGGTTGGCATGCTTAGCGTGTTTGGTATGGTCGACATGATTTGCCATTGGCATAGAGATGCGGCTAGCATGGTTGGCATGCTTCGGTAGCGTTTGGTATGGCCGGCATGATTTGCCATTGGCATAGAGGTGCGGCTAGCTTGGGCTAGGTGTGGCTGGCATGATTTGCCATTGGCACGGAACGGAATTAGGGTTTTGTTCGTTGTAACCCTAATTTGAAAAAATACCCCCTATTAATTACTGACTACATGCATTTAATGTCCTAATAAATGTGTCACTGGTGACATTAGGTTGTTTGGGGTTTTACGATTTTACCCTTTATTTAAAAACCACCATCAACAGCTGGATAGTTTAGTTATCACCACAGTGATGCTATGCTCTTATCTAGTAAGTGTTGTATATTTTGGGTCATCTTAGTTTGATTTAACTATTAGAACATTCTTTGCTCACAGGTAGTTTTGGTTCACAAATTTAAACAAGCATTAAAGTTATCTAAATGTTTCATATACATGTGAAATAATAGCCACCCACAGTGATTACAACTCACATTATATTAGGTTGAACATATTTAGAATTATTGGAGTTTGTTAATACATTTTAGGACGTGAGTTGCCTGAGATGATTCTAGTTATAGTATTTGTGAGACATAATAATGTTGAATTATGAGAATGTAAAATATCCACGGATATTTTTCATGTCTCACATTGTTCCTTGATAAGTTTTTACCCACAGGAGAATCTTATTGAAGATATGTAACTATTATAAGCTTAATTGTCATTTATCTGTATTATAAATTTAAGCTTTTGTTCTTATTAATTGTATATTATGATTATTCTGTAAACTTTTAATGGTCCATTTTTGGAAGATAAAATTGTTTATCACCCGATGATTTTTCGCTATTCAGGTGTAAATCTATCAATTGCATTATGAATCTCAATCCATGGATGTTTTATCGAACATTCATTATTGAAATTGAGAGGCAATTATAGATAAAGTGAAAATCATAAAGTTTGACAAAGGTGGTGAATATTGTGAAAGGTATGACAAAACAGGATAATATCCTAAATCTTTTGCATAATATCTTCAAAATTTTGGATTGTTGATCAACACACAAGGCCAACTTATCCTTGGCATAATAGTGTATATCAAAAGGCTAAATCATACTTTTATGAAAATGGTTAGAATCATGATGAGCCACGCATAATGGCTATACATTTGTGGATGTTTGTTCTTTCTGCAACTGTGTAATTTAAATAGATTTCCAGTAAAGCAGTTTCAAAGACACACTTTGGACTAGAAAGGCTAGAAACCTAGTTTAAATCACATTTAAGTTATGGTTGTTCAGTTGGAGCTGAGGGCTTACATTCCCAAGAATGAAAGTTGGATTTGAAAACTATTACTGGTTCATTAGTTTTCCTAAATAATCCAAATGGTATTCATTAATGTTCTAACCGTAGGATGGGACTTAGACTTATTGAAACCGAAAATATAAATTCGTTAATGATGGCATAATCAGTGGGAGTACGTGAATATATTTGTACAAGAAATCATGATAATGATCCATTTATTTAAGATTTCTACAGATATTGTGAATCTTCTCATTATCAGAATGTTAGATAATAAAAGACCACAAATTACTAATCCAATACTCCATAATATTACTACTGCCAATAAAGAAATTTTTTGATAACAACATGAACCAAAGATTAAGAGGTCTCATGAGAGATTGAAAGAAAGTTATTCATGTTGTTTGGTGATTTTCTTACAAGAATTTATTACATTTTGATATGGAATGGCAAAGACTCGGTTTTCAGTTCACAAATATTATGTGCAATAATTTTGATTAACGGATTGATGCTATGTGAGCAAAAATCATTGGTTGAAATTTAAGTCTCGGATATTGTTTAATTGCTCGAAAGACACAAATCAGTTGTATGAAAGTGGGTCTTTCTGACCTAATACGTCTGTAATAGCAATTTTAAACGGTATAAAGCAAGACTTATTGCCAAAGATTTTACTCTGAAACGATGCATTGATTATAAATAAGTTTTTCTCTCGTGTCAAAGAAAGACTTATTCAGAATTATCATAGTATTATTTGTAGCTCAATATGACCTAAGAGTTGCATTAATTAAATGTGAAATAGCCTTTATTAATGATAAATTTTAGTCTACAAATTTTAGAAATCAAAGTATGAAATTTAAGCGGCCTCCCATATGATAAACTTGAAATTCAAACTATAAACTTGAAACATTTATAGCTTTGTTGAATTTCAATGTTGTTAATGGAGCAGTTATGGGTGGTGCAAATGAAAGATGCAAGAAGTAATCTTAATTTAATTGGTAGTCCACCATATGATAACACAGCCCCATAATCTGGAACTAATATGTAAAACTTTTCAAATAAAGATTACATTACTGTGATTCTGTGAAGCATCAAAACCAATAAAAAGACCTTTGGCCAATACAGCCCCCCCGTAGTATTGGGGTATTATTAACTTTAAATAGGAATTGCAAATGCAAATGCAAATGATTTTCTTTAAGTAGATAAAATGGCCGTCAGGCTCGAGCAAGTGACCCTTTATAATGGTGAAGACGAAGAGATAACATTCTGCACTTCCCGGGTGAAACGCACGGTTGTTCCAAATTCTGTATTCTTTTGAATTGCATGTCATTTACATCATACGAGATGACCACATGCAGTATGGGACTATCTATAACCAGCAACAACTTTGGGGAACCTTTCCCATCAGCATCTACTTCATCATAAATCATCACTTTACATTTCAGACGGTCTCCGACCAGCAAGGGGTATGAGGCTCTCATTCCACTTTCCAAATCCAACCGATATTTTATATTCCAGCCAGTATAAGCGGTGCTCATCTCCATGACATCAAAGAGGCTACCCGCACCCGCGCTGTCCTGCACAATGGTTTGCAAGTGACCCCTACAAACATCAAAGTAAAGGATCTTTTTTATTCTTCCGTCAATTCTGTAAGGCATAACCATAAGATGTTTGATTACTTCTTCATCAACTTCAAAATACATTAAAGTGCCTTGAGGGCTCATCCAGTGCAAAGAACGATTCCAGTAGATACCACTGCTAGATGGCATACGAACAAATATTCGGAAATTTTCTCTGCAAATCTTCAAAGAAGAAGATTGGGAAGAGTAAATTTCAATTTGATACCTACCTCCTGTACCCCATAAACTTACGACTTTATAAAAAGGTGATTTCGATGGATCGAAGGCCAAACTGACTAAAGCATCCGAACAAAAACCTCTACTATGATGAGATATGAGTTTATACTGTTCGGTGCAGGGATTGTAAACGTAGTATGCACGACCCCAACTATTTGTCGATATCTCACAACTGCATAGAAGAAGCCCATTGCAACATTGATCTATTTGTATACCCTGTGTACTCGATCCAAACCCCACGGTTTGAAAAGGGATACTACTACTAACACCTTTGTCGAGAAAATTGTATTCAAATTCTCGAAATCTATTCCTCAAACAAAATGACCGTCGTATCAACATACCTGCATACATATGCTCACACTTTTCTTTAAGCGACTGTTGGAATCTGGAATCTAATATTACTGATCGCCATAGTTTTGATACTAGTATGACTGCGAAGATAGATTTTATGGGTAGACATATCAAAATCAATGATAGTAGATCCATGTTGGTACCTATAAAACATGCGGACGATAATAAACTGGTATGTGACATCTTACTTTTTTACCGGGCTTTGCTGATGAACAAATATTGAAGAGAAAATTTTCAAAGCCTTGCTTGTTATCATCAGTTTTGGGGGGTATATATACTGTAAGAAAAAGTTAATTGTGAAGGGTTAAGTCTCTTCATGAGACCCTTTCAGTTTGAATTGAAAAAACTATACCAAGAGATATGACTCTCCATGAAGAGACTCTTCCAAAGGACGTGAAGTTTCATGAAGAGACTCTTCCAGAGGATGTGACATTTCATGAATATCCATATATTGGTAGAGCTATCTTAGTATTAGAGTCTGCAATATTATCTGTGATCATCTTTGTAACGGTCATTCCATTTTTTAGTCGACTTATCGATCAAGATATGGGCATGTTATCTCTTTTCGACAAAGGAAAAAAAATGGTCTAAACTTGTACCTCTGTAATACACACACAAAAGGAAGAAACGTACGTAATGTTCTATATTATTATATATAGAGAAAAAAGGTATCCCAATTAATCTGTACTAGTGTCTTGCCCGTGCGTTGCACGGGATTAAGTTACTTGAAGTAATATGTGTGTTAAAATGTTGCATTCAGATCAAGTGAACCATTGCTACTCTTGTTTTATGGATAAGGCAGCACTTACCACTTATGACCCTTATAAAAGCGAAGTCTCATCTGGCCGGCTCTATCACTGAATGCAGCATAAGCTAACTTCAGTTAGAAACCTATCAAGTTCCTTATAAGAATATCAGCCATCAACCAATATGGATCTTAGGCAAACCGAACCATGTAAGAAGTACTGAGAAGACGTGAGAGAAATAAGCCTGCATTCAGAACCAACCATTGATTAACAGTCAAATATATTTAATGTAGCTGAGGCAAGGATTTTGAGGCTAAAACTAAACTACATGAAACACTCAAACACAGCTGTGTACATTAACAATTTAAGGATTTGTATGACATCAAATAGAGCTGTATATGTGTACGTTAAGCATGTTCACAGCTGACAATAAAGTTCAGTGACGAACATGTAATACATGCTACCGTCAATTTAAATGTACATGTCCTGTAAGACTTGCGTTTACATGGAGTTTTTACTGTTATGTACGACTCCCCGCATAGCTTCATAGATTCAAGCGTCTTGCCCTTGCTTTGCACGGGGTTAAGTTCATGAAACATGTTACACTCCTTACAGTGTGCTCCCTACTTAATAGTCTTTCAATATATTTTTCTGCTGAAAAATATCGAGAGCGGAAGCCATAAAAAGTGCCAGGCTTCCAGCCATATGTATATCACATTTCTATGACTTATGTGTATTATTATACCATGGACGATATATAAGGCACTTGGTAAGATCAATATTTGAAATAGTTGATGGATGTTATTATCTTAAAAAATGTCCCAGAGGAAAATACATGGGTGCGATGACCTTTTTTATATAGTATTGTGGATTGTTGTTATATTATGATCTTGTTATATCATACGGAAAGTATGCAACAAATGCTCTGTATATATAAGCACCCCCTTGGCTCAGTACTATGGCTTGTACCATGGTCTTCTCATATCATTCACTACTTATGCAACTATCTTAGGTAGTAAGACAGTCTATCCTACTCTAAACATAATTTAAAGTAGTAAAACAAAAGGAAAGGGGTATTATTACCCACATATTATAACCAATTTTACGTTCTATTCAAAACACAAACCGAAAGAAACAACCCCATTTTCATAACATAATGGAAGTTATGTCATACAAATAATGAATCACAATAGAAGAACCAACTGTTAAATGTGCATGAACTTAAAGCAACACAAAAAAGGTCTTCGAATTTAAGGGGTTATGTCCACTAAAATTAATAAGAGCACATATTCTCTAATGCAATGGGAAAGGATAAAAGCTTTTCCGGAAAACCTTTAAGGAAGTCATTTTAATTAGTCCGCAGGCTCTATTGAATTTACTATGCGGACTCTAGAACAGTTCATATTATATGACAAACCAAAATACTTTGATTCAGACATCTAGCGAAACAAAAGGTTTACACTTTAAACTGAACAACTTAGATGACAAAACTCAGACACACAATGCTCCCACTTACCTGCATTGAGTGTATTAAATCCCTTATGTAAGCATTCTCATTGATGAGCTATATCTTTCTACCTCAAAAGACCTGTCAATTTCAAAAACCGTATTAGAACCGATAATAACCAAAATGAATCAATATTCAAACTTGATAATTATTTGGTGGTAATCACATAAAACACGATTTTTGTTTCTTCAGAACATTATATGGAGTAGAAGTAATTTGAGTACACACTCTAGAAGGATCGACCCAAATTAATTTGATTTGAGGACAATATAGTTACCTTTTTGATGCATCCTCCGCTACTTGATCAACACATTATAGGAAGTTCTCCAAGGTACCTAAGAAAATGAACTCAAAAATTTTACCATTTACTAATATTAGAATGAATTACTGACTACAAATTGTAAACAGTGTTAAATAAACAAAAAATTTATTCATGCCAAATTTAATAA
Organism: Papaver armeniacum; assembly: GCA_023531295.1. Taxonomy (NCBI): domain Eukaryota; kingdom Viridiplantae; phylum Streptophyta; class Magnoliopsida; order Ranunculales; family Papaveraceae; genus Papaver; species Papaver armeniacum. Next base: position 173,099 of record JAJJWW010002925.1, read on the forward strand.
TTAACCTCAGAGCATGTAACTCTCTAATACTTTGGGATTCCTGCATCTCGAAACCCTTCTAAATCCCCTTGGTTTGCTACCTGAGATCAATGGCAGAAACACTCTTCTGAACCTGTTTTCATTACCATTACTTTCGAAAAGTTTTTTAGAAGTGTCTTTAACGCATCATAGATAACTTTGACGGAATGTTTACTGATCCACATACCACATCCATAAGCATCAATTCCACATGTCGGTCCTGATTAGGAGACATGAAAGCACTCCAGTGGCCATTTGGATGGCTTTCCAGTAGTCTTTCCCACACTGACACAACCCAAGAGAATCATTCCTGAAAATACAATCACCTTATATGATGTAGTATCGGTCTCCTCTACTTTAATAAATTTGCAGCTCAACGAAGAAAATAGCACAAAGAATAATAAATAAATTGTGCCACTTACCAATGGAAACATATTGAAATTTTTTACGAAGTCTTCCATGTATGTATGATAACTGATGATGCAAAAGTAACCCGAAAGGAATCCCCATAGTTCTGGATTTTGAGCTTAGACACACAACACAAAATTTTAACCTGACCACAATGTATATTCTGCTTAGCACCACCAATCAGTAGCGGCATAGCCATGAAAGAAAGATGGACTGAATCGTAAAAATGGGTTCTCCGATTTAACTGTAGTTTGCAGCGATTAACATACATTAGTCAAATTTAAATTATGAATAATCATCAAACAGTAAGCAAATGTGTATTATTATTTACCAATTCTGTAATTCAACAGAAACATCTACTATCACGTAAGAAATTAAAATTCAAAAAACCTTAAACAACCTTAGTCAGAAGCGTGGAAGTATCCAGGGATCCAGAGTAACTGTCGTTGGCTGAATAGTACAACCCTTATATGAAGAAATCGTACCTTTGGAACTTTGGTCTTTGGGTGATGATGTAGTGTGTAGATTCTTTTAAATCAAAACCCTAATATTTTAAGAAGCTTCTAAATTAGATTGAAATCCGACCTCAAACAATGATCTCAAAAACAATGACGAAAAGCTACTATGGCTCGTCTGCATTCATGTCCAACAGATCCCCGCAGTACTAATTTTATGCCGTAAGAAAACTGGGGGAACATCTTAGGGGGAGAAAGTAACTGAGAAGGAGAAAAGCGATTATGACAGGCTTCATTTGTTGTGAGTGATGGTGTTGAAGCAGGTTGGATCAATTATGACAGGATTCATCTCGCCGTTTCTTTACCATTTTTCTTTAATAGAGTTTTAGTAGTGTTGATCAATCAGAAATTTAGATTTAGAGTTTTAGTAGGGTGGATCAATTTATAAGAGATTTAGTAGATTTACTATCGGAGGGAAGAGTGGAAGGAAGGGATGAGTGATAGGTTATATTTTGTATTACCGTAGATTGGTAACCCTCAATTCCTATTGGTAGGGGACCAGGAGCTCTAGAATTCAAGTTTTTGGCCTAACTTTCATTCTGGAGCCTGTATTTCGGCCTCAAATTATATATACAATATACAGAAACTAAACTCATAACGATGAATAAAAACTCTTGGAGATTAAACGCGAGATAGTATATTTTTTCGCCTATCATCCTCAGGCGTGTATGATTCCTCGATTTGGTGTTTTTGGCGTACATAAGAAGAACAAGCATTGAGTGAAACTAAGCTTTCAAAATAATGTTGAACTCTTAGCCAGCGTCTCAAGCTTTGAGTATATGGTTTTCTGACGATTCTGAACTTATGGTCATAATAATATAATTCATCATTTACCTCAATTAGAATCTCGCCATTGTTAAAAGACGACACAACCCTCATATGACGCATGTACAGACTCTCATGGTTTATGATAAAATGTTTATTCCAAGATTCCTCAACTCCATAGTCTTGCATGACCCATACATCAATACAATCATTAAAATCATGGTTGCTTAGCAAACACAGGCACCCTTCCAACACCACCAAAATCACATCCGCTTCACTATCCAGACACTCTTTTGGCAATCGTATTACTTTGAATCTCTCAGTACTTATATCCAAGGAGACTACAATTTTGAGATAGTCGTCTTGCTTTTTAAAGGATATCCAATGAGGATCACCATTAAAAAGCACCCCAGAATCGTCTAGCGTATTATGCACATTAGGCACGTTGATGACTTTCCATGAATCTAATTTTAATGAGTAGACTTGGACTACTCTCTCTTGCCAAACAATCAAAATGTAATCGTCACTCCTGCTGTCGTAACAAAAATATCTCGAGCCGATTCCATGCATATCATCTACATCTGGTGATTCGGGTAAATCCTTGTACTCTTTGGTGGCTGGATTCAAAAGACAACCTTAATAGGATGTCATGGTAGATCTCTTCTGGTATGCTTGACATTCCTTCTGCTTTCTTCTTCGAAAAGTGACAGACAAAAAGTTAGAGACCAATATTTATAGCGGATTGTATTTTTTTGGATACATTAATGTGTGTACCCTATTATCTTAGAAACAATACATCAGCTAAAAGCGGACCATTTTCGTTGGCCCAGATCCGCACACCTACTTCCAAAGCCCTTGGAAAGGTTTTGGAACATTCTAAATACGAGTGACATAAACCCTAAAAGGTATGCCTCCAAACCCTAAAAATTCTTGTGAAACCTCTTTGCTAATTTGAGCATTTGAGGGTTTTTTTGCAGGAGGAGAGGTTTTTTACAGGTAGCCCTATTGCATTTATCGGAGGAGAAGATCGAGCATGAACTTCAATTGTTGTGGTGAAGATTGTTAGGGTTCTAGACCTTTAACACTGGAGAAAGCCTTGCAAACAAGTAATAGAGCAGGATAAACCCTTTGATTGGGGGTTAGCCACCAGCTCTAATAAGAAAACAAACTAAAGATAAACTGAATTGTTATTAATTGATGATCTTTTCGTAAACAAGGCTAATATTTATATGTAGCATAACTTGTTAACCAAGTCGCATTAATTAAAGAGAACTAAAAGACTTCTAACTAAATTAGACGAATGAAAGGCAACTGCCTATCTAAGGAAAGTAATAACTAAACAGGGAAATACTAAATAAGGGAGTAGAGACTAAGGTGTTGGTACTGCAACAAAGATCAACTTTTGTCCGAACAGTTACACATCTCTTTACCTAGATTCTACACTAGATGCGGTATTGTGTATGGATCCCGGATAAGGAGAGTGTGCATGAATACGTACACTCAGATCAAGATAAACAAAGGTATAACGAAATATAATCAAACAAATAAGATAATTGAGTCCCATCTAATCAAACAAATAGGTTTACAAGAATGTAGCCATAAATGCAAAATGAACTGTCCTTATCAAGAATTTATAGGTTCAGTGTTTGAAGTTGCATAGGTTATCAAGAATTTGTTGCTCAAATAAGTTTACTTCACTGTAACCATCAATAACAATTGAAAGACCAACTGTCTTTGGCCAATACAACCCCAATAATTGGGCTATTATTTACTTCAAATCCTCAACGATATAAGAGAAGATCAAAACAATAACAATGATTTATTATTTTAAGTAGATAACTGGCCATCAGACACGAGCAAGGGACACCGTATAATGGTGAAGACAAACACACAGCGTTCTGCACTCCTTGGCCTCAGGAAAATGCAAGGTTTGTTCAAGTTAGAATTCTTTTAAACTGCATATTGTTTATGTCATAAGATATCACCCCATGAACGATGAAATTATCTATTAACAACAGCAACTTCATGGAACCTTTGCCTTCAGCATCTACTTCATCGTAAATAAACACTTTACACTTTAGATGTTCTCCAACCAGCAAAGGGTATGAGGCTCTTAATCCCGTCTCCAAATTTAAGCGGTATTTGAGATTCCAGGTAGTATAGGCAACGTCCATTTCCATGATGTCGAAAAGGCTACCTGCACCTGCAATATCATGCACAATAAATCAGAATTGCGGTTGCAATATTCACAACAAATATTTGCCGTTGCAAAAAATTAGTGAGGGATTAGACAGAAAATTATCTAATTCCTTAAAAATGGTGTAGTGTTAGAAGGTATTTTCATCTCTGTTAAATCAAATTTTCGGGTTTTTATTGTTTGAAGGATGTATGGTTTGAAGGATATATAATAACTTATCGAATCTGATTTTTCTGATTTCATTTTAGGGTTTGAAAGATATTAGCGGTGATAAAGTGTGTCAGATATGTATGTTCATATGAATTGATTGAATGTGTTACGAATTGATTGAAGAAGATATTGTTGAATGTGGATGATAGATGGAATGAAAAGCATATGCAGTTTATTTGGGATTAGCATATTTTAGGTTGAAAATGGCTTCCGGTCAATATTGACCTGGTCAAAATTGGTCATTATTGACTGATTTTCACCAGGTCAAGGTTGCCTAGTAATAATTTATTTGTTGTTATAAAAAATTCTTAACGGGTTGAGGCTGTTACAATATCACGTTGCAAAATTAATTCGTAACGGCTGTCGCGTGTTACGAAATTACCATGTTGTAACAGCCAGCGACCATTACATGATTACAAACCGCCGTTGCAAACTATAATCGTCACGGCGGTTTAGACAAAAAATTTGTAGCACCCTGTTTCGTGACAGCAAAAACTCGTTATAACCCCAATTCGTGACCTACAAACCGTTTTGAATGTAGAAAAGATGGTGTAGTGTGCCCCTTCACATTGCCAGCACGGGGACTTCTGATGAAGCTTGTTTTGGACCTCAGTGTCTCCACTTTATATGTGATTCCAACGCTATTATCTTTGTAGTTACATTTCCATTAATTGATAATATAGTTAATATACTTGTATGATCTGTTCCTACAAGATGAAATAGAGTAACTAAATGAATTTTATTCGTCACCATTGTAATCGTTCCTGAATCAATAATGGGTAAGATTATATTCGTATTTGGTCCCAAATAATGTTTCTAGACATGGTTTCCTTCAAAACAACATATCCGTGCCTTTTATCGTTCTCAAGCACGTCATATTTGGCTCGATAATCCATCAAATCCATTTTTCAGGTTCGAGAAAATCTTGACAAGACAAAAACTAGTAAGTGTATTTAATTGCGAAGTATTTATTTTAGAGAATGATTTTTACTACCGTTCCTGAGAAGGAAATTGAACATTTCTTCTCATTGTTGTAAAATGATCACTTATATATTGGCCATGGCCGTGCATGGCCGAGGACGTATATTAGTCCACAAAAACAAGTGATAAATTAGTGAAGCAATCAAGCAAGTGCTATTAAAAAGTAGAAACTCGACAAAGTTTTATTTATCTCGGACAGCATACATAGAGTTACATACAGCATCAACAAGCATTCAAAATGAGGAAATCGAAATAGTGGTAGAAGCTTTCCACGTGACAGCAACAGGGCTGCGCACAACCTGCAAACCATTATTCCATTGGATTGCCCCAAACTCCATTTTATCAACTTTAGGATCATTTTTAATCAAGGTTGTGAATGTGACTTCATAAGACAACTTTTGGTTTGTGGAGGTGAATCGAAGTACGCTTGGCGAGACACTGATTTTAACAGAAGGTGGACTGTTAACCTTCAGGCTGTAAGTTGCAGCTCCCAGCTTCCCAACATTAGTGACCGTTCTCTTGTACTTGACAACCGTGTCTTTGGATGTTTTGAAAATAACAGAGAATGATGGGTAATTCAGATTTCCTGGACCTCCAGCCAATTTGTGTAACCCACAGTTGACAATCCTATTCTTGATAAAAAGAGACATTTGTCTCTGATTGTACCCAAGAGAACAGAGGAAAGCATCGTAATCATCTGGCTGGATGTCATATACCAAGCCGGGGTTTAAGGCTTTGTTTGGGTCAACATGTCCGGCACCATCTTGGAATGGTGTTGAAATGTTTCCATTAGCCAGATCAATGATTGGCTTACCCGAGTTGTCTGAATTATAAGCTGTAGTCATAAGGGCAGACTTGATTGCAGCCGGAGTCCAATTAGGATGAACCTTCAGAAGCATTGCAGCTAATCCGCTCACGTGAGGACATGCCATGGAAGTACCAGAAGCTATATTAAACGCGACCCGTCTTTTATCGAATTCGTGATCTGATGGACCAGCAGCTCCGGTCCAAGCAGCCAAGATATTAAGACCAGGAGCGATAACATCCGGTTTGAGAATTTCTGGTGTTATATGGTTTGGCCCACGACCTGAAAATGCAGCAACTTTAGGAGCTGAAGGTGAAGATCCGATCACAGTTCCTTTGAACACAAGTGACGCAACTGGATTTGGTTTATTTCTGGTATAGTTTAAAATTGCAACTGCGTCATTGAATGTCACCTTTACTCCAGGAATCATAGGTGAATGAGCCTTCAATCCATATCCTGCTACCCCTGACACCGGCGCATCTGCCGAGATCAAGCCAACACCACCTGCTATCTTGACTGCATTTCCCTGGGCTACAATATCATCACCAGCACAAACGATAATCTTTCCCGCAGCTTGGGTTGAATTAAGTTGCCCTTCTCTGCAAAATTCGTTACCAATATCACCAGCGAAGACTAATTCGATGTTTTTTTTTCCTAGTGGGTTGCCGGAATATAATGAAACACCAGTAAAGGTCCTAGCGTCTCCTAAAATCACATCACAGGGAAAGTATCTGTCTATTGTTGATGCTCCAACAGTTAGAAACCAAGGTGCCAAATTATTGGCCGTGGAAGGATCAGAACCGTTATTGCCTGCAGCGGCAGAAACTAGTACTCCTTTCTCTACAGCACCAAACGCTGCAATGGCAACTGGATTTTTATCATAGGAAACTTCTAGTCCGTTTCGACCAAGTGACATTGAAATCACATCAACGCCATCAGCCACGGCTCGATCCATAGCAGCAACAACATCCGCAGTACCACATCCAGCACTCCAGCATACCTTGTAAATAGCAAGTCTGGCCTTAGTTGCCATTCCTCTGGCGTCTCCAACAGCGTATTCATAGAATCCGGCATTCTTAACAACAGATCCAGCTGCGGTAGATGCTACATGCGTACCATGTCCTGATGTATCTCTTGGTGAGTTCGAGTCTTTCGTCTTGTTTAATATTGTTCCTCTGTGAAAAGATCGAGCACCTATTATCTTTTTGTTGCAAGATGTGATGGGAAAATCAGGTGCAGTCTCACAGAGACCTTTCCATTTCTTCGGCACAGGATCAGTTATACCCGAGTCATCAAAACTCTGACTTTCGGGCCAGATTCCAAAATCAAGAACTCCAATAATGATGTCACTGCCGTAATCTGAGTCAGGCCATAGACCAGAAATTGTATTCAGACCGAGAAACTTAGGAGTACGAGTTGTCTGGATCTGGTGAATTTCTTGAGGGAGTATCGAAAGTATTCCCGGGAAACTACTGAGGTAAGAGGCTTGAGAAGGTGTGAGTCGAGCAGCAAAACCATGGATAACATGGGTGTACGTATATATGATAACGTCTCGAGGATTAGACAACAAAGAAAGATGAGGAGGAAGAGATTCAAGTGCTGAAGTATACCAATCAAGGTCGGATGAAAAAATGGATGGTTTGTCTAGTTTAGAGACATGAACGATGTAGATATCTTGCTGTTCATCAATGTATAATGATGATGATGATGATAATGTTTGTGAAAACGAAAAACAAAGTAGTAGAGATGATAAAATGGTAATGCAAAAGGTAGTAGCACTCATGATTGATATTGATTGTTTGATGCTTGTTGTATATTCATCATCATCATCTTGTGGTATATATATACACACAAATTCTAAATCTACTGCTTGCGCATTCACACTACCAGGTAGCATCTGCTGCTGCGCTAGCTTTTCTATTGGACCGACTAAACTGCACTGCAGCTACCTAGCAGTCTTAAACAACAAACATTCCCTCCAAGTCCCTAATAGCAGTAATTTACCGACCATTCTCATTCTCAACAGAAAAACTATTCAGAATGTGGAAAATCACTTGGTATATTCTTGATTAACATGCCTATCAAATTGCATTATAAAGCATCCTAAACGTAGACATGGCTCAATTAATCTTCCATTGCAGTATTCTCAGCATGCAAGTCGAGGAGAGGAGCTTCATACTTGTTTGGCTCTTTATTTCCCGTCCGATTTGGGTTCAGTAGTGATGGTTGCTGGAGTCCAGGGATTAGGAATGAGAGATTATGTACTTGCAGCAGCTTCACTAGCCACTTCACTAGCCATAACAATAAGAGTCAGAAAGATGCGGATGAGGTCCATTACTTGGACCCAATGGGATAAGGTCCATTACTTGGGCGGAACGACAGTTGAGTGTTTGGGTAGATAAAATCTCTGCTAAGGAGGGTCCATTGACAATCATATATGGACACTATTGTAAAATATTTCCACCAATTTGTCTTTAGAGTCCAAATAAAATGAATTTGAAGTTAATGTTTTGATAATATTTTCCTCTTATTCCTTTTAAACAGGAACGGACCCAGGAAATTTTATTAAGTAGGGCTGAATACAAGTTCCCGCCAGGTGGCCGAAGGCCGCCAATTTTTATTTTATTTGCCACATGTATGGTTGGGCGAAACTGAAATCCTTAAATATTGGAAAGAAATATCCCCAATCTCACGAGCAATGAAAAGTTCTAGATTGACAAGCTAAAAACAAAAATTGAAAATCCCAAGGACCATCAAAAATTAAGTTATGCATCAATTACAATCTTTCTCGGAGAATAAAGTTTAAGCTAAAAACAAAAATTTTGCTTTTTTTTTTTTTCTTTTTTTTCTTTTTTTTTTTTTTTTTGCATTTTTTTTTCTCTCTCATGTTTCTCTCCCGGCGGAAACCTCCGGCGATTGGAAACTACTTCCAATCACGGATTCAACATGAGATCGTTGTGTAGTTTTTTCGTCTTGTTTTTACTCTTGATTTCATCACCTCTTTTTCAAATTTTTTCGTCGATTTTTCCACTCTTTTTTGCTGTTTTTTGGGTTTTCTTAGGGTTCAGTTTAGGGTTTTTCGTTTCCACTTTCATCTCATGCCGACGCTCACTCGATCGTCTTCTTCACACGCCTCCAGTGCGACATCTTCACTGACCTTCCTCCACATCTTCCACGACCACGAGGCTCGTCTCCTTGATTAGCTACCTCCGGCTACGTCCACTTTGCCCTTTCAAGTGTCTTCATGATTGCCACAGATGGTGTTCATGGAAGGGGTTACGTCAAAGGGTCGTTTCTGAAACACCTCCACGACAAACACCTCTCATCGGAAGACAGGAAAACCACAGTCCGTGAGTTGATTGCAAGGGATTCGAAGGTTTATCTTGAACTGGAGAAGGCTCTACACTTCGTTCGAATGTGGTTTTGTAGCAAATGCATGTATTTACATGCTTGGTCGAAACCTTGTAAGGGTCGAGGAAGGATTGTCCATGACTTCATCTCAGGACCGTGTAATGGGGAGTCTCTGATTCATGGTTTGGACAAGCCTGGGGCGATGCTGGAAGTTGTGCAGGATGTCAGTTCAGAGGGTTCGTTAACTACAGCTAATGATGATGTTATGGTAGTAAGTGCGGACTCGGGAAAGTAGATAACGAAGGCTGTGGAGTTCTTGTCTGGATTTACTAAACAGGTGCTCGACGACAAATCCCCACGGTCGCTTGCATCCCCCACAAATGCAGACTTGCATTTTCCAGAGCTCTCAAGGTATGTCTTGACAGGGTTATTGCAAGTCCAGGCAGTCTTTCAGTCTGGCTTCGCCTGCTTCTCCTTCCCATTTGTACTCTGTCTCTATCGGTAGAAGAGCTCGTTGAACGGAAGTCGGCAGCGCCAAACGGATGCAAGTGGCAGCTATCTTGCAGGCGCTTAATGAGTGGAGAGAGCCAAATGGGTGCTTTGTTTTGGCTAACAAATTGTTGCAACGACCGCTGCTGCGAGGCTCTAAGAAAACTGACGAGAAGAAGATGGAGGAGAAAAAACATGCAGCTGCTGTTGTAGCTTGTCGAGAAGAAGATCAATTCGGGGGCATTTCGCGGCGGCTATCGGGTTTGTCTTCTTCGGGCGTTGCCCATCCGACGAGAAGACGTACCTTGACTTGTTAGACAAACATCCCATAGCATCCTCCCCAGATGTTCCAATAGACGATATCTCGTGGATTCAATCGTTGTGGATTCAAGGCAGTTTTGGGAGCTATCAAAAGTTTCCGAAGAAAGGTACGTCGTGTGGTCGGGACGGTCTAAGGGCGCAGCACTTGGTTGATGTTCTTAGTGGAGCGGCTTGTTTGTAGCGAGATGATTTGCTTGTTTACATCTACAGGGTTGTCAACCTTTGGTTGGCCAGGAAAATGCTACTGGTATGTTGGGCGAATACATTGCTAGTGCTCCTTTGACTCCTTTGCTTAAGCCGGGTGGAGGTCTTCGTCCTATTGCGGTCGATACAATTTGGCGTAGATTAGTTTCTAAGGTGGCTGCCTTTCTTTGTTGGGGAAAGATATGACTTCTTATTTAGGAGATTACCAATTTGGGGTTGGTGTTCTGTTGGAGGCGAAGGTATTTTACATGCTGTAAACCGCCTTTTGGAGTTGAAGGGCCATTCAGATAATATGTCAATGTTGCTAATTGACTTTTCTAATGCCTTCAACATGGTGAGCAGATCTCAGCTCATCAAAAGTTCGTCTTCACTGTCCGGTATTTCATTTGGGTAGAATTTTGTTACTTACGTTAGGCTAAGCTTTATTATGCCCAATATATTTTGTCCTCTTCCCTTGGTGTGCAACAAGGTGACCCTCTCGGACCCTTGTTATTTGCATTGACACTTCACCCCTAGTGAAGACCATTGCTTCTCGATGCAAACTTGACTTGCATGCTTGGTACCTTGATGATGGTACTATAGTTGGGGATACTCTAGAGGTGGCCAAGGCTTTGCGCATAATTGAAACGAAGGACCAGGCGGGGATTGCACCTCAATATAAAGAAGACCCGAGGTTTTTGGCCTATTCTTGATCCTAGGAGTACAATGGATGGTGTCTTTCCTTCGGGTATTGGTAGGCCTTCTAAGGCGTTAAACTCTTAGGTGGTCGGTGAGTTTAGACATGGGCTTTATTAGCGACATGATGTTGAATAGGGTGCGCAAAACTGTTCCAACTAATGAATACGATCAAGAAACTCGGGGACCCTCAAAGTGAGATGCTTTTGCTTCGCAATTGTCTTTGGTGTGTCAAGACTTTATTTTGCTATACGAACTACTAATCCTGTTTGCCATACAACAACTCGATCTCTTTGATGACCAGCTTTTTCGGTATTTGAGGCTCTTGATTACTGGGGATGGTGCGGGTTTTGGTCCTTTACAAAGAGATTGGCTACCTTACCTATTAAGGATGGCGGACTTGGCATTTATACCATGGCGGATACTCGTTCTTACTGCTATCTTGCTTCTCGAAGTCAGACTACTTGATCTGAGAAAGACGATCCTTGGTAATTTATTCTCAACGGACAATGGTTTAGCTTATCGGCTGGCTCTTGGGACCTTCGCTCGGAGTATGTGGATTACGAGTCTACTTATTGTGTCGATGACACTTGCCCCCTTCCATGCATTCCCTGGCGGTTGTATATTTTGATGCGGTTAGAAGCAAATCCCAGACCAATTTCATATGTCACGAAAGAGACTCCATCCTATGGCAATGTAACCGTATCAAGCATGCTCAGGACTATCTTTTGGCTGTACCCATTAGCGGGCTCAACCAATTTCTCGGACCTAGACAATTCAGAGCTGTGCTTTGTTATCGTTTGGGTATTCCTCTGTTTATTGAGAATAGCTTGTGTCCAAGTTGTAACAAGTCTATGGACATTTTTGGAGATCATGCGCTTCACTGTGCTAAAGACATTGGTTATAAATTTCGTCATGATGTGGTTCGCGATACTATTGTGGACATTTGCTACAAATCCAATGTGCCTGCGCGCAAGGAGGTTTCCCTGGGTCTTCAGTCGGATGATGGCAAAGATCTAAAACCCGCTGATATCCTCGTCCTCAACTGGGAGAATGGGCAAGATGTTTGCATGGACGTTACAGGTGTCTCTCCTTTTACTGGTGATGGTGTTCGTTCCTTCGCCCCAGGTAAGGCTATTTCTGGCGCGGTTTCTCGAAAACGGGCCAAGTACTTGGACAAGTGCGTCGCACACGGTTATGGTTTGGGTGTGCTGGCCTTCTCTACACTAGGGGAACTTGGTGAGGACACTCTGATTTTTTTAAGCGTCTAAGGGCTGTCTGGTTAGTAATGACGCTAGTAGTGGTTTTAGTAGTTTCATTTTTTATCGTTTAGGAGTTACTATTCAAAGAGGTGTTGGGGCTGACTTGTTGCTAGGTTGCCAACCAAAAGCCCTGTGTAATACATCTATTTTATATTTGAATTTACACCTTTGGGCTTATTCATTATTAATAATATTGTAAATTTTGTATGGGCTTAATATGGATGGGCTATTTTGTATTTAGCTATTGGGCTAATAGTTGAATTCCACCTAATGTATGAACGATTTTTTGGAGACCATGACATTTTTGAGGGGACTATGATTTGATTAGGCCACCATCCTTGTGATTATAAGGGGTCACCTAAAAGGTGGAGATGACTAAGTTACCTTTTGATTAATTAAATAAATATTTAATTAATTAATTTTTCTTTTTTACTTTTTTTTTCTTTTTTTTTCAAATTTTTTAAATATCTTTTTTCAATTTATTTTTTAAAATTTAATTCTTTTAATTTATTTTTTGTTTTTTTGTATATGGTTCGGCTAAGGGAAAAATAATAAATGTAGTCGAACTTGAAGTTCGGCTAAGAGAAAATATATAAAAGTATTTTTAGATATGAGTTCGGTAGAGTAAAAATTTCTAAAACTCTTACGAATTCGATTCGGTTTAAAAGATTTTTATGAATATAACAGAACCTTGTTCGGTGTATTTTCGGATAGGAGTTCGGTTAAGTAAAGATTAAAAATTAAGACAGACCAGACTCAAAGTTGATTAGGTACAAAATTTCAAAACTTTTGCGAACGCACCGAACTATGAGTTCGGTTTGCAAGGAAATTTTTGTTCTAACCGACGTGTTCTTGGTATTCTATGTTTCAAGGAGTTCGGTTAGAAAACTAGGGTGTTCTTAAACTACTCCTAACCGAACAATACTCTATAACATGATTTTTAAAATCACACGATACACGATTTAAATTATGCGATTCGATTCAATTTTTTTGAAATCGATTCACATCGTGAAGCTGAATCGTTTTTCTCAAGAATCGGTACTTTGACTACGATTTTGACTTTTTCTGACAAAGTCAACATACTAAAGCTCGTGAAAAGCGAAAATTTAATGTTTGAAATTTTTTAAGGGAGGTGAGATTCGAACTTTTTTCTAAAAACCTATATGTCGAGTTAGGTTACGTCGTAATTTTTCTCTCTTAACCGAACTTTTCTCTGAAAACCTATATATTTAGTTCGGTTGCGTCGCAATTTCTTTTCCTTACATAACTTTCCTATGAAAACCTATATATTGTGTTTGGTTACTTCTCAATATATTTCTGTTAACCGAACTTTTTTTTTTCTAAAGACCTATATATTGAGTTTGGTTACCTCGCAATTAAAATAACTGAAGTCGGATACATCATAATTTTCTTTTTATATAGTAAGTTAATATATTCGGTGACGTCGTAATTTTTCTCCTAACCGAACTTTCATCAAATTACTTTCATTTAATTCGCTTATAAAAAAAAAAAAAAAAAAAAAGCTAGACGAATTCGGCTAAGAGAAAAAATCGAACCTAACCAAACCTAATATAAAAAAAAAAAATTTAAAAATTTAAAACATTGATTAGAGAAAATAGAAAAGATAATATAAAAATGATAATTAGAATAATATATTTTGGTCATTAACTAGTACATGTGGATAAGGGATTTTAAATTTACTAGCTTCGTAATGAGCTACCAAATAAATATGTAAGAATGGTCCTCTTCAAAATTTTCATGGTCCCCAGGAAATGAAGTTTTGTGTTCTTTCAGAAGCGGAAGTCAATTCAAAAATTTAAAAGCCAAAATTATCATACTACGAGTTTTGTTTTACTCATCATCCAAAGACTTTACCACTATACTACATTTTTCTTATCGGTATAGTTTGCCATCAAAGAATTTTACTACTGTACTGCATTTTTTTATCCATAAAGTTCATCATGGAAAGACTTCACCACTACCACAGGTTTTCGATCGGCAAGTTCATGACCCCAAAGGCTTTACCATTATACTACATGGTTATTTATATCGATAAGGTACCATGCTAATAATTAAGTTTGGAACTCAAATCACTAATAGCATCGACCAATGATTTTATCATTGTTTACAATGATATCGGGGTACCACTACACTGCAACGACATCGTATTTTACCTCATTTACTCGGTTGCATACCCACTATCTTGATTCTCTCCAAAATCTTTTAGATATACCTCATTTACTCGGTTGCATACTCACTATCTTAATTCTCTCCAAAATCTTTTAGGTACTGAAATTAAAATACATTTATTGCCCCAATTATAAACATTTTTTATTGTATTTATTATTTTGATTTTTTTTCTCTCTACATTAAACTGTATAAATGGTGCACCCATATTGAAGCAAAGAAAGATTCGTCCGTTCAATTTGTCCAGTTAAACTAGTTTGTGGTTTCGAATCTGGTGTTTGCATGAAGGTTTTCTTTTTCTTTTCATCATCATGTTCTTGATGGATCATTTAAATCCTTATGTCAAAAAAGTCGCGAATTTTCCAGGAAGACATGTGAATGTGCATAATTATCCATCAAGAAGACGTATGTTATCAGACCTTCCGATAGTCTTAGCTCGTCAACAATCTGCTTGAGAAAGTGATCTTCGTATAAGCATCCCCGAATACATATGCTGACACTTCCCTTCAAGTAAATTTTGGAACTGGAACTTATATCGGATGCCATAATTTCGATACTATTAAGAGCGCGATCATCATCTTTTATCTTCCTGTGCAATCAGGTTCGGGATATCATCAAATGGCTGGTCAAGGAACTAAAAAATCGCTGCCCCTTACCAGTGGTTACGACAAGAGCAAAGGCAACTCTACTGGAACACAGGGTTCATGCTCACTGTCATCAAATCGACTGCGCATAAGTTCCGCAAGTTTAGAACACGTTCTGGAGGTCCATTGCCGTCTACAACAATGGTATGGCGTCCAAAAATTGCCGCTGCATGGGAAATCAGGTATTGTGAAGAAGAAAGATCCATCCCCTGGGAACAGATTGTGCAGCGTCGTAAGTTAAAGGAGTTCTGTGATAAGAAGATTAAGAAAACTTGGGATTGGGACGGTTCCTCGGGAGAAGAAGCCTTAGAGAAGACCAAAGCGCCGTACTGCTGTACACTAAATGGCTTTCCCTGTAAATCTCTGGCAAACGACGAGTGCGCTGATATGAATATCGATAAAGATATCGACTGGAATCCAGGAATAGATCCTGGGATGTCATTGGCTTTAGACAGATGGTATGTGAGTGATGCTAATGAAGGCGGGAATGATTGGTTAACTCAGAATTATTTGCAAAATAGGGATAAAGAGTTTTCCAAAGGATGGGGCTCTTCCTATAATGGAGAACAGGACAATGAATATAAGAATAATTGACTGATCATTAAAATATACTTATAATTTTTATACTTGATTGTATAATTTGTATTGTATAATAATTAAATTTTGCTATTGAAAACTATCATGTAGAACAATTTTCATAAAAAAAAAATTGAATGGTTTTTTTTTTTTTTCCTTTCGCTAAATCATTCAATTTGAATTTGAAAAATCTTATCCTGAGAAACATGACTCTACATGGGGAGACTCTTCTTTGTGATGTTCCATGAAGTGATTCTTCCGAATGATGTGACATTTAAAGAAGAGAATCTTTGTTCATTTATACGAATCACATATATATATAGAGGAAGGATCCCTTCACACTCTTAATTTCACACTATCTCACACGCTTGATGACGTTTTTCTTAATCAAAATTAAACGGTAACGGATTTGAAGTTAATATTTTGGGGATGCGTTCGTTGTACAAAGATCTACATACCGACAAAAAATGAGCTCATTCCGAAACGTATAACTCCACTATCTACTACTTTGAAAATTGACCGTCGAAAGTCGACTAATTCTCAACCGTAAAAATTAAGATTGTTAGATGGTGAAGTTTGGTATTTCAGAATGAGCTCATTTTTTATGGATATGATCAATATCTACCTATTAAATCTGCAGAATCCATATTAAAGTCGACCGGTGTTGAATTGAGGTTTCAGCAAAGGAATCAGCTCTGGTCTAAGCGGCCAAGATATTGACGCCAGGTGTGTTTATGTTTGGTTTCAGTATACCGTGAGGTTGTTTGGACAAAGCCTAGAAAATGCAGCCTAAAAAAAAATTCATTCATAATGAAGTGCTGAGATAGCACTTAATAGGACCAACAAACAACCATCCAAACAAGATAGCTCAAACAAAATAAGGGATTACAACAATGGAATCATTTTCCCTAAAACAAGTTGAAACTAGTTACTATTTAAACACCCTCCAATCGTGCATGAAATCCACAAACTTAAATTTTTTAAAGGATTCATGAACTGTCTTCAACTATATAAGGAAGCCTTCACTAGAATAATAACCCTCTCTATTGTTTTCTCTTTGTTGAAACACTCTTTCGTTTCGTTTCTCCCAGATTTGATGCGAGGATAACGAAGGCAAACAAAACTTAGAAATTCAATTGGTTGAGTCTTTAGTTTCATCTGCCACGACACTAGAAAATCCAAACATGTATCCGGCGACCTCATCTTAACTCCAACAAGTTTAAAAAATGATCCCACACCTTCTTTGCAAATTCACATTGAATAAAGATGTATGATATTGATTCGTGTTGCAGATTGCACAAGTAGAAGTTGATGTTTGTAATTGTCATACCACTTCGAAGTAAACGATCGTTCGTTTGGTAATCCATTCATTGCCGCAGCCCAAACTAGGAATGAAACTTTTGTTGGAATGGCTGAATTCCAAACATACTTTGACGGCATTCTTCTTTGTCTTGCTTGAGCTTGAGCTTGTCCTTGTAATTGTTGTTATCGATCAATCATTTTGTAACATGAAGAAACTGAAAAATCTCCATTGTTCCCCGCTATCCATGATCTTGTATCCTATTCTGTTCCTAAACTGCTAGGATCCCCAATTGTTTCAATGAGAGCTGCAACATCACTTATACTTTCTTCTCTAAAACCCGACTTAAATCCAATATCCCATGTTGTAGTTTGCAAACGATTTATGTGCACCATTTTCTGTATTACTCTTCCTTTCTTGCTCGACTTTCTCCATATTTTCGGAAAAAAGCTCACTCAAAGGTTGTCTTGTTTTCCAGCAATCTTCCCAAAAACGGATATTCTTACCATTCAATACTACTTGTTTAGTCCCCTTTTTAGAATTTTCGATTGCTTGAGAATATTTTTCCACAACCCACACCCTTGAGTCTGATTTGTTTGTGGAGCATTCCACGCATCTTCATCACCTTCAAACTTTTCTTGGATGATTTTGCGCCATAAACTAGATTTCTCTTTTCCATATCTCCACAGCCACTTAGTTAACAGAGCTTGGTTCATCAATCTTACAGATTTCACCCCTAAGCCACCCTCTTTTTTCGACTTGCACACCTTCTTCCATAAAACCCAATGCATTTTCTTTTTATTTTCAGAGTCTCCCCAAAGAAAATTACGCATGATTTTTTCCAAAGTATCTGCTACTGATGCTGGGATTGAAAATAAAGAGAGATAGTATATTGGCATCGAGCTTAGAACACTCTTAAGAAGGAACAATCTCCCTCTTTTCGATAAGTATTGGCGTTTCCATGGTTCTAACCGTTTCTTTAGCCTATCAATAATCGGATCCCATAAACTTATCCTTCTTGAATAACTTCCTACAGGCAGTCTTAAATAGGTGATTGGAAAGATGCCAACTTCACAACCCAACACGCGAGCACATTCTGCACAGTTTCTACCAACATCTCCTACTCCAATATATCCAAATTAATGTTCAACCCAGTAATATGTTGCGGCTCAACCAAGATTTGATTTAAAGCTGTAAATTGCGCTGGATTTGCATCGAGAAATAGAATCGTATCATCTGCAAACTGTAAGTGCGTTATTGGAGTTCCATTTCTTTTTACGCTGAAACCACTTATTAGCCCATTTCTTTCTGCCTTCTTCATAAGAGCTGAAAAGACCTCCGCTACCATTAGAAATAAGAACGGCAAGAGAGGATCCCCTTGTCGAAGGCCTCTTGATCCCTTAAAAAACCCTGACGCTGCCCCATTAACTAGAACCGAAAACCGCCTATCTTCATAACAAATTTTCATCCATCTTATCCACTTCTAGCCAAATCCCATTTTGCAACCAATTATCTCAATAATTTTCCAATTGACATGGTCATAGGCTTTTTCCATGTCTATTTTACAAATAATCCCAGGTTTCTTCTCTTTTATTCTCGAGTCTATACATTCATATGCAATCAAGATGCCATCCAAAATTTGTCGGCCGTGAAGGAATGCCCCTTGCTCTAGAGAAATCACCTTGGGTAGTACCGTCTTCAGCCTGTTTGCAAGAACCTTAGCAATTATCTTATAAACACCACTGACAAGGCTTATTGGCCTGAACTCTTTTAACATTGATGCTCCAGTTTTCTTTGGTAGTAAAGAGATAAACGTACATTTCATTCGCCAATCCAGTCGACCTTCATTGTTGAACTCATTAATCACTTTTAGAAATCATTTTTGATGATACTCCAGCAAGTTTTAAAGAATTCGTTTGTGTATCCATCCGGTCCTGGGGATTTGTCGAAACCAGTAGTGTTCATTGCTTCGATGACTTCTTCCTCTTGTATATCCCTCTCTAGCCAACGTTTATCCTCACTGCTAATCTTCATAAAATCTAAGCCATCCCCTCTTGGTCTGCCAACATCTTCTTCAGTGTACAACTGCTCGTAATATTTCACTACTTCTTCTTTAATTCGCACTGGATCTGTACGATTTCACGAAATTTGATAGCAGGTGCCGTTTTTTTATTTTTTGGCCGACCAACGAGTTTACGTTATGCATGGAAACAATGGATTATGTCACTTACTCTCAAGTGTCCCAAGATTTCAAAGCTAGTTTTTTTTACTTTTTACGATTTCACAAAATTACTCATTATGTTAGTATGTTGAATACGATATATCATATATGGGTACTTAAATTTGTTTCAATTGGAACGATTAAAATCCTTGAATTTATTCAATGGATCTTGAAATTTTCGATTCCAGTAAAAATAGAGTTCACGTTGAGTCAGGTAATAAAGACTCGTATTTTGCTGAAATTAGTAGCAGCATATTTGTTTCTAATTCCTAGTAGAAAATCACCGTTCCAGAATGCATTAGGAACGGTAATATTCGTCCCTGAAATTGGAAAAATGGATTTTGTTTTGCACAGTGCACTGGTTCGTTGCGCCCCGCTATGATGTGATCGGGCCACATACTCAAATTATGTGGCATGTTTTATTTTTTTAACAGGCATATAAACTAATAACCAACCCCTCTAAATTCCCGCAAAAGATTTGCATTTTGAGAAAAAATAGGAAGTTAACCAAAAAATTAATTAAATAATTGTGTGATAAAAATGTTTTGGACTTTATTTTCTGCTTTATAATATTTTTCCAATCAAACTTACTGTTTTCACCCTGGAAATATGGAATTTTCGAGAAGCTTAATTTTACCAAGTTTTTATTTTCAATCAGCGATCTTACTCACGGTCAAATCCATTTTCGAGGTTTGGAAAACGTTAAGGAAAAAAATTAGAAAGTGTATTTGACTGTGGATTTTTTTCCATTAGAATGATTGCAATTTTTTTCCATGAAAGGTGCAGTAATCATAGACATAGTTGCAATCTCACATGGCTATATTAGTCCTCAAAAACAAGTGATAAATTAGTGAAGCAATCAAGCAAGTGCTATTAAAAAGTAGAAACTCGACAATGTTTTATTTATCTCGGACAGCATACATAGGCGACCGATTTCGATGAGTTACATACAGCATCAACAAGCAATCAAAATGAGGCAATCGAAATAGTGGTAGAAGCTTTCCACGTTACAGCAACAGGGCTGCGCACAACCTGCGCACCATTATTCCATTCGATGGCCCCAAACTCTATTTTATCGACTTTAGGATCATTTTTAATCAAGGTTGTGAATGTTACTTCATAAGACAACTTTTGGTTTGTCGATGTGAATTTAAGTATGCTTGGCGAGACACTGATTTTAACAGAGGGTGGACTGTTAACCTTCAGGCTGTAAGTTGCAGCTCCCAGCTTACCAACATTAGTGACCACTCTCTTGTACTTGACAACTGTGTCTTTGGATGTCTTGAAAACAACAGAGAATGCTGGGTAATTCAGATCGCCTGGACCGGCAGCCAATTTGTGTAACCCACAATCGACCTTCCTACTCTTGATAAAAAGAGATATTTGCGTCTGACTGTACCCAAGGGAGCAGAGAAACGCTTCGTAGTCACTTGACTGGATGTCGTATACCAAGCCCGGGTTTAAGGCTTTGTTGGGGTCAACATGTCCAGCACCATGTTGGAATGGATTTGACATATTACCAAAAGCCAGATCAGTAAATGGCTTACCTGCGTTGTCTAAATTATAAGCTGTAGTCATAAGTGCAGACTTGATTGCAGCTGAACTCCAGTTAGGATGAGCCTTCCAGAAGCATTGCAGCTAATCCGCTGACGTGAGGGCATGCCATGGAAGTACCAGACTGTATACTGAATGCTACCCGTCTTTTATCGAAATCCAAATCTGATGGACCAGCAGCTTCGGTCCAAGCAGCCAAGATATTAAGACCCGGTGCGATAACGTCTGGTTTGAGAATTTCTGGTGTTATACGGCTTGGGCCACGACCTGAAAATGGAGCAACTCCAGGAGCTGGAGGTGAAGATCCAATCACAGTTCCTTTGAATACGAGTGACGCTACTGGTTTTTGTTGAGTTTTGACATAATCTAAAATTGCAAGCGCATCATTGAAGGTCACCTTAACTCCTGGAATTGTAGGTGAATGAGCCATCAATCCATATCCAGACACTCCTCTCTGTGGCGCATCAGCCGAAATTAATCCAACACCACCAGCTAATTTGACGGCATTTCCCTGGGCTACAATATCATCAGATGCACAAAGAACAATCTTTCCTGTAGCTTGGGCTGAATTGAGTTTTCCTTCTCTGCAATATTCGCCACCAATATTACCAGCAAAGACTAATTCTATTTTTACATTTCCGAGCGACTTGCCGGAGTATAATGAAACACCGCTAAAGGTCCTACCGTCTCCTAAAATCACATCACAGGAAATTGTCTGTCGATTGAAGATGCTCCAACAGTTAAAATCAAGGAGCGACATGAACGGCTGTGGCAGGACCAGGACCTTCATTACTTGCTGCAGCAGAAACTAGTATTCCTTTCTCTACAGCACCGAACGCTGCAATGGCAATTGGATCTAAAAATACGAAATTACTGATCCGCCAAGGGACATTGAAATCACATCAACTCCATCAGCCACAGCTTGATCAATCGCAGCAACAACATCTGCAGCAGGACATCCATTACTCCAGCATACCTTATAAATAGCAATTCTGGCCTTAGTCGCCATTCCTTTTGCATTTCCAACACCGTAGCCATAAAATCCAACGTTATTAACAGCCGATCCAGCTGCAATAGATGCTGTATGCGTACCGTGTCCCTTTAAATCTCTTGGCGTTTTCGAGTCTGTTAAGCTAACACCTTTGTAAAACATTCGAGCACCAATTAATTTATTGTTGCAAGATGTCTTTGGAAAATCAGGTGCAGTCTCACAGATCCCTTTCCATTTCTTCGGTATAGGATTGGTTATACCCGAGTCGTCGAAACTCTGACTTTCAGGCCAGATTCCACTATCAAGAACTCCAATAATGATGTCACTGCCATATTGCGAGTCAGGCCATAGACCAGAATTTGCATTCAGACCGAGAAAACTAGGAGTACGAGTTGTCTGGATTTGGTGAATTTGTTGAGGGAGTATCGAAAGTATTCCAGGAAAACTACGGAGATAAGAGGCTTGAGAAGGTGTGAGTCGAGCAGCAAAACCATGGATAACATGGTTGTATGTATAGATGATAACTTCTCGAGGATGAGACAACAAAGAAATATGAGGAGGAAGAGATTCAAGTGCTGAAGTATACCAATCAAGGTGGGATGAAAAAATGGACGGTTTGTCTAGTTTAGAGACATGAACAATGTAGATATCTGGTTGTTCATCATTGTATGATGATGATGATGATATTGTTTGAGAAAAGGAAGAACTAAGTACTAGAGATACTAAAATGGTAAGGAAAATGATGATAGATGGAGTAGTACTACTCATGATTGAAAAAGTTGTTTGATGCTTGTTATGAATTATTTGTTACCATCAGGTGGGATTTATATATAGACAAATTCTAATTGTGATGATATTTTTATTTGGATTAATTTATTCAACTAATTAAGCAAATACTGTATATGATCAGATGTTAATTAGTGTTTTTATGTCTAATCTTATACAGTACTGGCTTTGACTAATGGGTTTACCAGTTTTATTGTGGATGTAACAATTTAATTGTGATGGATGTTTATCTTATAGTATGAATTTTAGTGTACTTCCAAACAAATCGATACCTCCTGTTAGCGGCCATTGGCTTTAGTTTGCTTTATTGAAACTCATTCTAAAATCTGACAAAATCGAGACCAATATTGCTAGTTGGTTTACCGACCTTTCTCTAAAGATAAACAAATCTGAGTTGGTTTAAGGTAGATTTTAGTATGAAACAAAGTTCTGTTGTTGCATCCATTTTGACAGTTATTTACATGTTCACTCATCTGACGTACAATAGTGCACAGACATGTTAAGAATGCAAGAGATTTCCACATTTGACGACAAACTTAACACCCTATTCATTTCGACATCATAGTAAAAATTATGTCAAAATGTTTCGGGATAAAATTCTCCGAATATAATTAGAATTTCTTACTGATTTAGATTACTTACCCCTAAAAATGTCTGCGTTAATATGCTCTGGCACATCTTTATATTATATATACTACTAAGGCCACATGTGCGATGCACATGCTTGAATTGGATTCTTTTAACAATACCAAACTTGATAATAATGGAAAAAAAAAATCTTAAAATAAAACATTAATATCCTTGTTTGTACTCATTACGTAGATAATTGAAAGAGCTTTGCAAATATACTAATTTTGCAAAAATCCTATATGTATTTTGAAAAATATCTAAGTTTTAAATTTTTTGATCTATTTTTAAAACAATGGCATTCATATGTAAATAAACAAACATTGATTTAATGTCTCTTTTAACCTTCAATACATATGTAGAGTAATGATTGATATTTAAGGTCATATTAGTAATATCAAGGTTACACACCAAGCTATTTTGTCTTTTTGTGACCACCCAAAAATACCTCTTTTCTTTATATTAGTAAGATAGCATAAAAAGGTATCTTCATGCACATGAAAGAGAATGGTCAGTAAAGTACTGCTGCAATTTGGTGATGGGGAATCGGAGAACGTTTGTTGTTTCTCATGAAAGTTGGTATTTGTTATTTTAATTACCAAGTGTATGACCAAATTCGATTTTTAATAAGAATTTTTTATCCAAAGAACTAACGAAAGTCATAAAAGATTAAATCCCAGCACTTAAAAATGGCGTCCATAATTTTATATCGGGGTAAATAAGTAACTGTCCAAAAAGTAAATAAATACTCCCTCTGTCCGTTTTTATCTGTCCTAATTTCTACTTAATTAGAGGTATTTTAAATAGAAAGAAGATCAATATTACAAGGAATGGCGGGCAGCCTAGCAACAAGCTGAGCGCCAATACCTTTTTGAATAACAATCCCAAGCCTATGAAAAAGAGAATTGCCTAACTTGAAATTGGCATCATGCACAGCCATGCAATTTCTCAATCTCTTAAGAAAAGAAATTGTTTCCATGAGCTCGCCTAAAGTGGAAAAGGCCAAAACACCAAACCCATAACCATGCAAAGAGCATTTTTCCAAATACTTGTTGTTTTTATGAGTGATAGCGCCCGAGATAGCATGGCACAGGGTAAAATTGGTCATCGCGCTTGTAAAGGGCGAGACACCAGAACATCCATACAAACATCCTTGCCATCTTCCCAATTGTAAACCATAATATCTGTGGGCTGAGACCTTTATTATTATCGGAAAGGAAACCCAAAGGAACCTCCTTCTAGCTACAACACACCAGCTTTGTAGCATATATCATTAAGACATCCTTGACCAAGTCATGCCGAAACTTCAACCCAACCTCACTAGCGCGATGAATTGCATGGTCATAGTAGATATCCATAGGTCGTTGGCGGCAAGAGCATAGGCTTCCCTCCTCAAAAAGGCTATACCAAGACGATCTTTGTAAAGCAGAAGTGAAGCTGCCTGGTCATTGCTTGATTAAGCCGGGTATAGGAATCGCCTTAAGGAAGTCCATCGCATGTTGCAATAGGTTGCATTGCCCACAACGTATATTCACGCTCCGATAAAGAAAAGCTTGAAGGAATCTTTTTGACAACATCCAAATAAATAAGCGCCAAAGACTTCATGTAATGAGGCGGCGTTATTAATGTTGAAATCCGGTAAGGAAAGATCACAAAGCTTGTGTGAAAATCTGCAAAGCATCTTTGAAAGTTGTGGCATGGAGTGCATGGTGGTGATAGCCCCAAAATTGAATTCTGTGACAATTGAGTCGAGCACAGGAAGCGGTGGCAATACATGCTGTATCGGCCATTGTGAGCACACCAAAACCTTAGTCTTTGATGGGAAGAGGGACCGACCTTTCTTTGGACCAAGCCAAAACAGCACCATCACCAACTACCAAAGCGACGCAAGTATCCTCAGGTGCTTATCGAAGCAGAACCTCTGCGGTTGAATAGCTTTAGGGCTTGTTGTGCGAAGGGCAAAGTAGAGCCTAGAAACCCTAGTGCAATTCGTAAAAAGAAGTAACTCACTTTGAGGATCTTCCGGCTCTTGAATTTTTTTCCATAAGGCATACGACTTTGTCCACCCTCGACAACACCATATTCTGCAAAACTCCATGTTCAAGCGCGGCCCGCCTTGAAGTTTGACCCCATCAGATTGGCTTGCCAATGTTTGGAGGAAAACGTCATCGTTGTCCCTTCTTGGGTCATAAGATGGCCAAAAATCTCCGTCTTTGAAACATTCGGATGTAACCCGTAGCTAGGCCCTTCCTCTTGTATGATCTTAACGCTTTAGATACCTCCATTGTATCTCCTACGATGGTGCCATCATCCAGTACCATGCGTGAAGATCTAACTCTAATGTGCAATTTTCTCCACAAGGGGTGTAGCGCTAAGGCAAAAGTAGGGGACCAAGGGGTCTCCTTCTTTGGACGCCTTTGGTAGAAGATAGAACCGAATCCAAATAGTAGAGTCTAATTTGGTTTTGCATAACAAAACTTCGACCCAATGAGAAATAGTCGGACAATGGGATCTTACTTCTTTAATAATGCGAGACACATCGACGAGATTGAAAGCATTGGAGAAATCTATAAGCAACATGGTTTTGAATTATCGGGCGCCTTTCAACTCCAACAACTTTGTTTGCGGAATGCGGGGATAGCCTCGCCACCACATGGAGTCCGACCCCCAATTGATAACGCCCAAAATATGTATTCATTACCTTTGGCCCGGGGTTGCCGCTAATTTTGAGCATAATCTCATCCAAATAGTACCCACTGCGATTGGTCTCGGGCGCCCCGGGCTTAAGCAAAGGGTTAGGGAGCACTAGCCACAAAATCACCAAGGATGGCGGCGCATTTCATAAAGCCACAAATTTACCACGCTGTAATGGAAAGAAGTAACTCTTGAACAGCGTGACAGGCACCACTCATGGCATCTAACAAGTGTTGTGCCACAGGCCCGTCCCTTCCATGGGAAGTACCCTTGGGAAAGCTCTTGAGAGCTAACAACACATCCTTGGTCGTAAGCGATATTGCAGGAGGCTGGGATGTCGTCGCTGGTATAATTGGGTAGGGCATAAGGATGTTTTCTTTGGAGCTCAAAAAGAGTATCGGGAGAGGGTGGAGCCACACCGTTGGAGGAAAGCATGCGGATGGCGGCGGTATAATGGCCATAACTGAGCTTCTTCCTGCAAGCTAACAACTTTGTATTCTTCTTTTTCTTCCCTGGTTTTTGTTTTCTAGAAGCTTGCTTAGGTATATCCAACAGTTGCTGAGCTAAAGTACAGCAGCCTGAAGGTTCTTTCCATGTCAGTAAAGCCTTATTAATTGCACTCATCTGCAATTTCCTCCTGTTGCCTGAGCGTTCTTCCGACGAGCTTTTAGGTTCGTACTGGGTTTAAGGTACAAGCGCGTAAAGCAAACGTATCCAGCGCGAGGTTCTTTGGGTTAGCAAGCACAAAGTCTAAAGAAGACTTCAGGGTGAGAGAGAAGTGGCTTTCTTTGGACGATGGAATACTTACGATTGTGGTGATCGTTTTTGTAGAATCTGATTAAGCATCTCCACCGTAAGACCAGCTCCAACATCCTCAACCACAGGAGGAGATATACCAGCATCACTAGCTATGCCAGTAACTTCAGTTCGTGGTTTCTCAACACCATGGATAAGAAAATCTGCACCTACACCATTAAAGGGACCTGCAATGACATCAGTAGGGTGAGACGGAGACCTACAAGTCATTTTCCATGCATGAATACGCATGCATTTAGTGCACAGCCATCTCTGCATATCACTCAGTGCTCTTTCCCAGGAAGCAAAACAACGTTCAATAGTTCTAATACGTTCTCTGCAAATATCTACTTTGGTATGTCCATTTTTATCTGTCCGTTCTATTTATAGACATACTTTTCCCTTAAACTATCAAATATACCCTTTATTTTTATAATTATAAAATCATTTTTAATATCCAAATCTTAGATAATATCACCATATTTATGGAAAAAAACTTACTCAATATCTTTGTATTAATTGTCATTCTTTTTTTTAAGTAAAAACATTTATGAATAGTTATAAAATTCCTAATAAACTTCTACTTATTTTAACACTAATAATTTAATTTTGGTAATAATATAACATTAAATAGGCTAGTCATGACAATTTATAGGATTTCCTTAATATCTTGACTTAATCAAAGCGGACTCTTAATTTAGGACGGGGGAGTACTAAGATCTTGTTTTTGCTAGCCCATATAGCGAAATAGTCCACTTTACTATTTTAGTTTCTGTTTAAATGATCTATTCTCCAATAATATATTCCGATCAGTTATAATTGCCATGGACAGTGGCGGAGCCAATGAGTCGGTATGGGGGGTTAAAAAATATAATTGTCCAACAATGAGTTTCTTACCGCATGCCGCAAATTTTCTTGTTGGGCGTTTTAGCTATTGGGCAACAAAATCGTTCCTCTTTTAAGCTTTCGATGACTACTTGGTAAATATTTGAACTTGCAAGTGTAATAGGTACAAATATTATTGTAGAGTCGGAAGCCTATTCTAGAAAATAGTACATGGTTAGCCACAAGAAGTTAGCCCCCCGTTCTGTAGGGGAGATCAACTCCCCTTTTATAGTCATCATTCTCCTTGGCCTTTATCTAATACCCATCCTTTTAGGAGTATTTACAGCATGCCCTTTCTTCATTTCTAAGCTTGACTCTTTAGTCTTTCCTCTTAGACTTATTATCTTGACTTTCTTCTAGATGACCTTTCCCACGTGACTTGTTTGTGCTCGTGTTTACTGATAAAGGAGGGTGGGACGTTACGCAGAACTCCTTTTAGGATATGGGGAGACCAAATATCTTCCTTTGGTATTTTCCAGGTATCAACAGCAAGCAGATGACTACGTGGTAAAAATTTTAACTTGTAAACACCAAATAGACAATCACCCATATAGAATATTTACTTTGGTAATGCCAACTGCAATTATGCTTCACTTATTCTCTTATTTGGTTCTTCTTAGCATTTTAAAGTTAAACAACTAGGGATTGGTAAAGTTGCAATTGGCTAGTAGGATAATATTAGGAGATATGTATTGTTGTGTATATTGTATGTATGGTTACGTATTTTGTTAGTTAGGAAATATATTTATTACGTGAAGATTTGTTTTATTGCTACCTATTTATTCTCAAGAAAACCTGTTTTGTAACTCAAATTTTTCATAATAAGAAAACCTTCAAGTTTTTGTACCTTGTCGTTTAAAATAACTTGACATTTCACTGGATAAACTTAGACTAGGTGGACTAAATTTAATAATTTAATGCGCACAGTTGCAGGATCCGGTAGACTAAATGCCCAAATATTGTTGGCTAATAGGTTAACAACCTTGCATCTACAACCAACCATAGTCAATCTGCGCCTCCGCCCCTGGCCTTAGATATCCCATCTACTAACTTGACGAGGGGATTGTTTTGATAAAAGCAAATGGGCTTGAGCTTTACAATCACTTTGTATCTCAATCTCTAGTTCTAAAGCCCCTCCACTCAACCATGCATTAATATTCATTAAACTAGAAGTCTAAGGGTTTCTCTTTACATGTATATAAAGGATACTTTACCTATGTAATATAGGCTAATCAATAGAATCCTTCTTTTTCTCGCTCTTTCTTTTCCCGTATTATTCTCTTGCAACACGTATCATGCACGAAGCTATACCGCATAGCTATGCTGGATCGGTTTATTTTTATTTTTGCATGGATGCATTATCAAGTATTTCTTTTGAACAAAGAAATTTCGTTTCATAGTATATATTAGGGTTTCACGAAAGCATGATTATCAAACGTATGGATTTCACCGTTAGATTTTCATGAAAATTTAGTATGTTCAACCCAATCAATATTTATTTACTCTTTTAAATTTTCAATCAAATCGGTGTATGATGCAATCTACAAATTATGATTTTAGTAGACTTGTCTTCGTTTAGAAAATCATAATTATAACAGCGTCGAAAAACCTAAGTTTTAGGATTTACAACCATTAGATTAGGCTGTATTTTTGTTATGTGTTACATATTGTTCTCCTTGAACCACTGTAAAATATTTATAAAGATCCAACCATGGGAAATACTCCAAAGTACATGATATTTCCATCTGTGTCCACAAAAACATTAATTGGAACAGTCATACGACATCATGAATATATTTTTATCTGGCCGTTGATTTCCTTGAAATTTTATTATGTTTATCGAAATATTTTAATGAATAAACCCTAGGAATTACATCATGATCGGATTATGATGCATTTGTCTGTTGATCAGAATAGTTGAACAGTTGAAAGAAGAATTTTTCAATTTTTAGGGTTAACGATATGTTTTGGGCCTGAATACTTCATATATAATGGACTATATATGATTATATTCATTAACCATCAACTTGTAAACCCAATGGAACGGGTCTTGACCAAATAGCTGACCAGATTTTGACTAAACCAATTCGACACTAATTTGACATTTTGAACTCAGAAGTACTTGAGCACCACTAAAGAGTCTATGATGTGGAAGTTTGTGTACAAAAGTACAATACTTTCTTTATGAAAATCTTCAACCTATAAATATATACCTTTCAAAGAGGAAGTTATACCTTCAACACTTCCAAGGAGACATATTAACTTCAGATGATGTATTGCTTTGAAGGAAGTTTGTCGAAACATTCATTTTCCTCCAAACTTGAATGTTAAGTGGGATGTAACCCACTTGTTAGACTATAATTAGTCAATAAATATGACAATGATATGTTGTAATTAAAAGCACACCTCACGTTTTGTGGAAAGAAACTCACAAAAGTTTCCATGAGTGAGAGATGTAATTCTGGCTCTAGTAGTAATGATACAAAGTAAATGTATCTACTTATAATGGGACAAAGATGTAATTCTGACTCATACCAATGAGAGTTCCAAACCTTGGTATAAGCATTTTACTGAGAAAGATACAAGCGTTGTAATGCAAGTATCATATATTAGTAGTCAACTACAAGAGATATAGGGAATTTAAAGGAAAACGAACGTATTATATTCTTGGAGAAGGTCATGCCCTAGACATCAACATTAATGGAAACAAGAAATTTTCCAAGTCAATACACTTTTTTTTTTTTTTTTTGAAAATTAACTTGCATTAAAACTAGTTAATCAGGCTAGTAGCATGTTTAGCATTGTGGCGTACAAAAGCATTAACATCTTGAAATAGCTCCCTCCACTCAAAGTTTGAGAGATTGGAGGAAAAATTTTAGGCTATCTCATGAAGCTTTGGCAACCAATCTTGCCTTAGGGAAACACAGTTAAACAAACGAAAGTAAGCGAGATAATTTACATATTCATCGATCATTACATTGTTGCTTCTAGCTTGGTGGTTCTTCCATTTATTTTTCAGGTCAGTCGTCAACTTTTTGTTCTTCATTTGGATAGTACAGATTCGTTCCTTTCTTTGTTGTGCCCATATCATGCTCGCCAGTGCCCCCAAAAAGCTCCCCTCCTCCTCCGTTGCTACTCGACAAGTGATGATTCTGGTCTTTGTGCTCTGGTGTTCTTCATCTGCAATGATTACAATAACAAGGGAGCTATTTTGGTGAGAGTTGTGGAAGCAATGTACCACATCGGTTTTTTCCTGCCTTGCTATACGTATTTTCATATTCTGAAGTTGTGTATTGGTGGGGTTTCTGTTGTGAGTGTAGATGGTGGTGTTTGGGTATGCATAGTTTAGATGTTGGTTGATGAGGAAAATTGTTGTTTCAGGTTTGACCAGCACATCCCTACAAGTCTTATCACACCTATGTTTCCAAATATGCTAACATATAGTCGCTTCCCTCCTACGATCTGTAACCCTGTATATTCTTGTGGTTGATGTATTAGAGAACCAGTCATCTACCCATTCGGTGAAAGTGGTGGTGTTGTTACCCGGGCCTCTACATCCTAGAACAAACCTTACAGCTTTGCTATACGAACAGTGGAGAAAGAGATGGGAGGTAGTTTCATCATTGTTGCCACAGAAAATACAAGACGTGGAGAGAGGTGGCATTCTTGTGTGTAACTTTGACATCATAGGCAGAATATCAGTGTAGCATTTTCATATGAACACTTGTATTCTTGGGAGAACTTCTAGTTTCCAAATTTTATTCCATATGGGATTTTGAACAGGGTTGACAATGATTCCATTTGCTTCCTGAATTAGCAAATTATACACCGACTTAACTGTGAGAGTTCCTGTCGTTGTATGAGGCTAGGTGAGTTTATCCTGTTGGGTACTAGTGGTTTTGAGATCTACAGTTTGTATATTTTGGACGGTTTGGTGGTTAAACAATTGGTTTAGGTAATCATTATTCCAAGTTTTGGTATCCTTGTCAAAAACCTCACTTACTAGTTTAAGTGTGTTTGTTATGATAGGATATGTTTGCTCCTTAGTAAGCAGATTTGGGTTCTCCAGCGGGTACCAATGATTCTTCCAGAGATTGATTGTTTTTCCATTTCCTACACTCCATATGCTCCATTTTTTAACTATTTCTAGCCCTTGGTTGAAACCTTTCCACAACCAGGATGAGTTAGATTTTATCTTCTATATGCTTAACGGGGAAATTCCTCTGAAGTACTTTGCTTCCATCACCTTGGCCCATAGTTGGTCACGGTTTTGAATCATACACCAGATTGTTTTCGTTATGAGAGCTTTGTTAAAAATTGCATAATTTTTTAAACCTAACCCTCCCAGTTTTTGTTGATGCAGAACTTTATCCACTTTTTGAGACATAATCCTTTGCCATCCTCTCTTGTATGTCCCCATCAGTACGCACGGTTTCGTCTATCCATCTTTTGTGTTATAGATTTTGGTATGATAAAACATGTCATCTGATATGTAGCTAATGAGTCGGCAACATGTTTTATCATAACAACTTTTCCAGCTCCGGAGAGCAGCTTTCAAGACCAACTAGCCAGACGACATCTATGTTTTTCCACCAGGGGTGCAAAATATTGGATCTTGGATTTATGAGTGAAGAGGGGAACTCCAAGGTATTTATCATCCAGCTTGATTCTTCTCACTATGAGAATGTCGATTATCTCTCTAGCTTTTCTGTTGGATACCGTCTTACTAAAGAAAATACCGGATTTGTCATAACTATAAGCTGGCCATAGCCAGCATTGAATGTGTCCATAATTTGCAGAAGACGCCTTCTATCTTTCTTACTAGACCTAGTAAAAATGAGACAGTCTTCGGTGAAGAGAAGGTGGTAAATAGTTATTGAATTCTTGGAAAAGTTTACACCTTTGATCCATTTTATATTTTCAGCTTCCATGAGTACTCTGAGAGACTTTCCATACATATAATGAAGAGTTAGGGTGACAGAGGGTCCCCTTGTCGGATACCATGGGAGGGTTTGAAGAATGTTGTGGGAGCTCCATTAATAAGAACCGCACTAGTGGTTTACTTATGCATTTCATCAGCAGGCTAATCCAATCTTTACAAAAGCCTAGCTTGGTTAAAACAGTTTCTAGAAACAACCACTCGACCCTATCGAAAGCTTTTGACATATCAATTTTTAATCCCATGTAACCTTTTTTGTTTTTTTTTTTTTGTTCTCATAGTGTGAATAACTTCATGTGCTATCACAATATTATCCGTAATTTGTCTTCCAGGGACAAAAGAAGATTGATAAGGAGAAATGAATTTATGAAGGAAAGGCTTTATTCTGTTTGCAAGAATTTTAGAGATAATTTTGTAGATAATGTTGCACTAATAAATTGGTCGAAAGTCGCCCGGGGTTTCTGGGGCATGTTTTTTGGGAATGAGAGTGATGAAAGTAGCATTTAATTCCTTGAGGAGGTGTTTGGATTGGAAGAATTGGTGTACGAGTTTGGTAACATCCTCTCCTATATGATACCAGTTTTTTTGGTAAAATCTTGCCGGGAAAACATCCGGTCCCGGGGTTTTATCGGGATGCATATAAAAAACCAATAGCTTGATTTCTCGCTCTGTGGGAAGGGCTAGGAGCTTTTTATTGTCTCTTTCAGTTATACTCACAGGTATGAGGTCAAGGATTTGGTCTTGAATCACCGGGTTTGTGGTTGAGGCCATATTTTTAAAGTGGTTAAAGAAAGTGTCTTCAATCTCTCCTCTAGTGTGACTCTAATCTCCATTGTCTTTTTTAATAGCTTCGATTCTTAGTTTTTTTGCTCTATATTTAGCCGATGAGTGGAAATATCCTGTGTTTTTATCTCCTAGAGAAAGGTTGTTGTCACCGGCTTTTATTTTCCAAAAAGCCTCCTCGAAATTGTACCATCTTTCCAGATCCTCTCTTATCATAGTGATCCTAGAGCTATTTTCAGGGAGTTTTTGGATGTTTTTGGCATGATCGAGAGTCTTATTTATATTTTTCATATTATTTTGTATGTTTCAAAGTACTCTCTGTTCCAGATTTTTATGAGTTTTTTAACATTTTTTAACCTAACTACAAATCTATAAGCTTACTAAACCATCTATTTCCAAGGCCCAAGCTTCCTCAATAACTTTAAAGCAGGTTGGGTCTTGTAAATAAATTCCAAAGAATTTGAATGGCTTAGCACTATCTTTCCAGCATGGGGAGGTACGCAACAGTATGGGGCTATGATCATACCCAACTGCTGGAAAATGGTAGACCATAGCTCTGGGAAATAAATCGAACCACTAAGGGTTTGAGAAAACCCGATCAAGTCTCGCCTCAATGAACTCCGGCCCACTTCTTTTATTGGACCATGTGAACTCATACCCTACAAAACCCATATCCAGAAGACCTGCTTCATCTATTAACCGAGTAAAGAAACTCAATTCTTCAGAGCTCTTCTGTCTTCCTCCTCTCTTCTCTTAATTTGTTAGAACAAAATTTAAATCGCCTATAATCATCTATGGGAGATCTACATTGGCAGCTAGGTTTTTGAAGTAATTCAAGCTATTGTGTTTTTTTAATTTTGTAAGGGCAGCCATACACAACAGACATCAACCATTCAAAGTTTCTAGATCTATCATTAACAACCACATCTATTTGATTATCAGTATTATTGATAATTTGGATTGAAATCTTAAAAGACCAGGCTAACACTAAGCCTCCTGCAGTACCAATCACCCCTGTGGGTTCAACAACAATCATTTCCAAGTATTCAAAATTTTTTTATGATTGGTTTAATGTAAGATGCCTTGTGTTTTGTTTCTTGAAGGAATATGATATATGGCACTAGTGGAAAATGGAAGTTAAACCACTGTCAGGACAAGAAATAATATCACTAAAAACGACTGTGTCCATCAGCAGTTGTTATGAAGTGGTTTTTCCCAAAACGACTGTGGCTGACAACGGTTAAATTCTTTAAAAAAACTACTTTCTTCAACAGTAGGAAGGCAACTACTGATAATCACAGTAGTTTTTATTGAGGATATTTTATAAAAAAAAATGATATTGATTCAAATTTGAATCTTAGCCGATTCAACTCGAATCAAAAACTAAAAAATGAATCACAATTAAGCTAATAATGAATTAACACTGAATTTAACAAAATTAAATTAAAAATGACTTTCTAAGTTGATAACTCGGTTTGTATTGAAAAGTGCAGTTAGCTTACAATTTCAACTATCTAAAATACTGCAAGTAGTAAGCCTGAAAAACTTCTAACACGAAGTTGGAAAAATTTAATCTATATTCATACTACAAGCTTAAGATAACAAATTGGCTCAACTCAGGAGCAAGGTTCTACCATCTTCTGACCGCCAAGATGCTCAAACCCAATTTAAAGAGCATTACATCTATTCACCGTGAATTTTTTTAGCTCGTCTTGCAGCAAGCTTTGACTACTGTAATTGTGGTTATTATTTAACGGCTTTAGCTCTCCATCCCTTTCAGGTTCATTCTACATATCATGCATTCCATTATAATTGTTTTAGTGATCACTGCAAATAACCATCAAGTTGATTAGTGGATGCATTAGTCAGCCAAGATCTGATTTGGATGCAGTTAGGTTGTCTATATAGTCACTGCAAATAACTAAAAGACTCC
Source organism: Papaver armeniacum (assembly GCA_023531295.1). NCBI lineage: Eukaryota > Viridiplantae > Streptophyta > Magnoliopsida > Ranunculales > Papaveraceae > Papaver > Papaver armeniacum. Next base: position 208,215 of record JAJJWW010002925.1, read on the forward strand.
ACTGCAGAGAGATATTGATCTTCAAATTAGCATGTAAAATGTTTGCAAGAATCTGGGTTCTTACCATTCACAACTTCTATAATTGTAGACAGTAAATATAGCTTCAAAACTCACAAGGGATGTAAAACCATTAGATGCTAATGCTTGTCTGAAGTCATAATGAAGCTTACCAAAAATGCACAGATATCAAAGATTTATGTTTATTTACAAGAGTTCTTGTCGAGCTCAAATGCATAGGTTTATCAAAGAGAAACAAAAACTTATCTTTGGATTAGTGGTTGTTCAAAGATGTTCACAACTCTGCAACATACTTTTTCCTCATTCCAACTACTCTCCATTCAGAGTTAAGATATTGTTCAACTCCAACACTGAAACAATAAGGAAGTTTAAGGGTAAGATATATTATATTCTAGGTATATTAAATACAATTCCAATGGTATCTCTAGCTAGGAACCAACAGTTCATTCAGTTTGCATGTGTAAGTAGGTAATGCTTAAATTTAGACAATGCAAATTGGGAAACCATTTGCCAATAATTAAGTTGAATATTTATAGAACTGATAAACTACCTGTTCTTTAATATATGAACGTAATTCTTCTTACTTCAAACCTCTCCCGAACCTCAAAATATCTTGTACCTATACATAGTGTGACAAATGAAATTACGAGCCCTTTCGAACCAAATCGACCTGCTCTCCCAAACCTGTAGATAGAAAGAGATACTAAGATTAACTGAACCCATGCAGGACTGCAATGTCATAGAAATAAAGACCCATGTTAAGTACAAACTTAAAGGCATGAAGAAGAAACAAGATCTCAAAAACAAACCATGGGCCAAAGTAGTATCAATGAGAATCGGGCATATCATAATTGATCACAACGTTGACCGTTCAATGTCTATTCCTTTACTAACCAAATTTGTTGCAACGAGAATCCTATAATTCCCCTCCTTGAAACCTTTATAGCGAGTCAAACTATGAAATATTTAGGTGTTTTTTCTTTTGTATTGAAAAGTGTATTCAGTTTACAACACCAACTATCTAAAATACCGCAAGTTCCAAGTCTGAAAAATTTCAACACTAAGTTGGAAAAGCTTAAGCTATATTCGGATATTCCTATTATAAGCTTAACAACCATATCTAAGCTTCAACACTAAGTTGAAGGCACGACTTCACCATCTATGCCTTCATTTTATTCCATCCCTAAGCTGCAAACAAAAACCAAGACTTTAGCAATTAACAACAGCTAAAAAGAGGAAACGAGACAAGGAATCTACTCGACACCAGCATGGTCTACAACGACACAAACAAATACTCAAACTGAAATTTAAAGAAAACATATGAACTACAACTACTTTTCATATGCAAAATATCATCCATAACTCACGAAGAAATTGAGATGCTGATCCAAAACATACATAGTGAATTGATAGAAGTCTTAAGAGAATTAAAAATCCACGAACTTCATCAATTGAGATCCTTACCCAGCAGACTTGCCAGTTGACACTCTGTATGGAGGTCCATAGTTGCATCCATTCCCTTTTGTATGATCGAACTTTCATTCCACCTGCAAAAAATTCAAACAAAATGAATTGAAACACAATACTTATACATATAAAAGATACAACCATGCGAAGAAAATATGAGAACTTGTCGAAATATCAACCGTGTCTTGTTCTGGTCTATTTCAAAGGTATCCCGTGAAAATTCATTGAATGTTAAAAGCTGAAGAAGGGTGTGAACCATGCAATCAATGATCAAGCTAGAAACCAGCAAAAGGATGACTTAGCTTCCCAACTGATCAAAGTATTATACCTGCAGCAAAAATAAGTTAGGGTATTAGAAGTTCAATAAAAAATTTCTAACAGCGGAGTCCTTAGAAATTTTCTTGACCAGTTCCATATTAGTACCATTGTATCTATGTTCCAAGCGTATTTAAGCATTAAACCGATTCTCACCGGGTCCATAAGAGCTCGAGACTTGTTGAAAATTGAAGGAACTGAAATGATTAAATGTACAAGTGCTTGTTGAAGGAAGCGAAAATTCTCAACAAGACCACCAATTCACAACCAACGGATTATGTAAAAGCAACAATTCATTTACTTCAAGCAAGGCGGATAAGTGCAATTGCTTATAAGAGATTTCTATAACACCAACATTATATATCTAAACATTGCAGCAATGGCTCTTTGCAGCTTACACAAGCCACAACAAGTACAAAACTATACTCTAAACAATCAACTCGCACACATCTGCACATACTGGAATGAAGAGGAACAACAATATAAATCAGGTTCCTTCATGCTGGGATCAAGAAGAATTTCAAATGCAACAACTTGAATCTCTTATGATATTCATCCTAAGCTATCACAAAATCACTATCATTCATAAAACCAAACAAAATCAAATTCATATGCCATATCGAATCGATAGCTACATACATCATAGTGTTTATCAAAAAAATCTCCCAATTTGGTTTATTCAAAAAAAATTTTAATCTAAAACTAAATATATACCCAAACACTAACATCAAAGACTTGGTCCGAAATTACATTTAGACATTACTAACCTTTTCGATTCATCTTAAACCTGAACACAAACATCAAATACTGAAAATACAAACATAATACCTTAACTTGAACACAAGTACCTCAAAGTAAAACATGAAGTTTCATTACAATCTCAAAAGCCAAATTCAACAGAAGGAACGTATAAAAGAATCTAATTCAAATGTAAAAGCATCACGATTACACACTAAACATAAATCAAAGCAAAGTATGAAAAGCTAGATCTCAAGATTGAAAGCTCCAAAAAAAAATCAAACAAATACAATTTTGTTTAACATCTAGCATCTTAAGAGAAACCCTTTTACATAATAAAATTAAAATTTAAGAACTTCAGCAATACCAACAAATCCATAATAGTAAAGTAACACCAATAAAATCGAATCGATGGAGATGTTATACCTGAAGATAAATCCCCCTGAAGGTCTTCTACATACAAAAACGAAACAAAAATTAAATTAAAAACCCAACATTCAAAAAATTAGAGAAAAATAACTGATGCTGTGAACCCACGGGTTACTTGAAGAAGATTGAAAACGGAAAAAAAAGAGGTTCCGAAGAAATGGGTTTTTAAAAAAAACGGTTGATTGATATGGAGAGAAATAATGGTTTTGATTCATTTGCTAGTTAGGATTTGCTTCTATCTGCTCATGGCGATTTATGTCTTGATTTTGTTTTTTCTTCTACACTGGATCTCTGAATTGAACTGGAGAGAGGAATTGTGATGATACAATGGAAACAAATATAAAAGATAAGAAAGTAATATCTCGATGGAAACGAGGTTTCATCAAAACCGTCAAAATATTCCCTAAGTTACATCTAACCCTTGGTTCTAAATCTGGGCTATAGAAACTAGTTTTGCTCACAGTAGTTTTTTTTTTTTTTGGTATTTGCGCCACAGTAGTTGATATACTCTATTAAATATCCTGATATTTATAAAGATACCACTAAAGTTACGACTGTGAATGCAACAAGTTTAACTTTTTATTAACAAAACCACTCTTTCTCACAGCATAAATAATTATGCCGGCCCAGGGAAGTCGTATCTTCAAAGCTCAGGAAGTGGTTAAAAACCCATTTTCCACTAGTGTGGGTTTTGAGATTTTATTAGGTTCTGGAGATGCAATTATGTATTTTTGTTAAAACTTTGACAATTCCAAGATAAAATATTGAGAGACATTTTTTGAGAGAACCAATTCCTGATCCCTAATCTATTTTTAGAAGCTAACAGAGCAATTTGTACATAACTTGGTAAAGAAATTGAAATTGAGAAAGAGACAAATAGTTTGGAGTTTATACCTCCAAGTTGTATCCCTTCGTTGTTGAGCTAGCAGCAATTTGTACTGTTATTGAGTCCACAGATCCAACCCAATTCTCATCCATGGCTTTGTTACACGTCTTCAGGGCATGCATCTGAAGTGGCTCCTTGCTTGACTCCAAGTCTCTAACTGAGGGGGAAAGGGAAAATGTCATGGGTGGAAAGGATTTTTCAGGGCTATTGGTATGAGATGAAGATGATGGGAAAGGATTTTTTGGTGGCTTGGATTTTAGGATGGGCTCTGCAGATTCAGGTATGGGTTTTGAAGCTTGGTAGGGGTTGGTAGCTGGTGAAACTGGTTGAGCTGAGGCTATTTGGGATTTTTTGCTGTATAATTGATGTGGGAGATTTATAATAGGACTCAGCTGAAAATCCTGATTTTTGATTTCTTGTTGTTGATGTTTCTGCCTTTTGGATGTGGTGTGAAGCAGAGCTTTCATTAGGGATTTTTCATAGTTTGTTTTGAGTACTCTTTACGGTTGGTCTTTTCTTTTTCTTGCTTGTTCTCTTACTTGTGCTTACTGCATTCCTAGTTTGAGTGTTGTTGGTATTGATTAGTTTGTTGGCTAGATTGGATCGTCCAACCATCTTTCTTAGGGTCTTATGAGCTTCAAAATGGTAATGCTTTTTCCAGATTCATTCTCAACTGTCATAGTTGTATTACCTCTCATCCCCTTACATCTTACCACCATTGCATCTCCTTCACTTGCCATTTATTTTTCCTTTTCTTGTAGCTTATATGCAACTGAGATCTTCCCCTGCACCTTGGCCAGCACTATTATTCTTGTGGATTTTGTGTATTTCTTAAAGATCTCAAAACCTGGTGGTGGCTCCACAAAAACATGTGGACCCACCAGCTGGAAAGCAGAGTTTGGGAGAGTTGAATCAGTTTCCACAAAATTTGGTCCATTCTCAAATCTGAAACTGCTTGCTTTCCATGCCCTCTTTTTAAACTCTCTTCCATTCCCATTTCTAGTCCTCTGTATCTTGTGTACAAGGGACATTTCCTCACCCTCCGACAGATGTCTTTTTGAGTGAACATCTTCTTGTTCAACAAAGGTTTCCTGAGGCAAGACTCCCAGGTGAAAACTTGGTCTTGTGTACTTCAGAAACTGAACATTCTCTGTAGCATCTTGAGAAATCTCCCCTTCCTTTTCATGATGAAAGTTACTTGATTCACCTTGTTGTAAGGAATTCGTTGTTGTTTGCAGATGTTTGGTTGTAGCTTTGTAGACCGCATTTGAGAGAGCTTGCATTTGATCTTCCAAAAACTCTTCATTTTCCTCCTTTTCTTATAGTTCTTCCATGATTGTATCATGTGCTATTTGGCTAACTGTCGTGGGGACACATATTTTTTTTGGGTGGCTTAAGGTACTACAAATCTTGCAAAAACCTTTAGGCAGTTTTTCAAAGAAGACTTTCACTATCACTGGCTCTTTTTTCCCCATAGTTACTGGTATGTAGTCCCATAGTTTCTTATTGACATTTATCTCAACAAGTACTCTAGGACATGATAGAATTTGTTGGCCTCTTGATGGTTTTTCGACCATAAGACAAGGAGCCATGGAGTTTGTTATCTCAAAAGGAATCGTTCCAACTGCATATTCTGGTGGTAGATCAATAAGCTTAGCCCACATTGCAATGATGTCCATATTGATGGAAGCAGGAGCAACCACAAAAATATATTGTTGGACCACTATCATGAAAGGACCAAAACCCCAGATGTTTCTTGACAGAGCATACAACACATCAGATTTGGATTGCAGAGTGAAGACAAATATGTTTCTTTCTTTTCCCCTGAAAACAATAGTTGCCTCTGGGTTGTAATCAAGCTTCCATACTTGTTGAACTATCTCAGCTGCTCTATCCTTATGTAATTTGAAATCACAGTTGAGCTTTGCTATGATTTGTAATGTTGCTTGTTCCCTGATTTCGGCTACTTGATCTTCATCTAAGTGGAAGGGTTTGTTTATGTCAAGGTTTTTGAGCATGTTTTATGTTTAAACAGATTGATTCATGTTGAACAACGCTTTAGGAAATTTCAAGTCAATACACTTACCCATTTCTTTCTTACCTTTATTCAATCGAATTCGTATGGTTAGATTCGACATTTTGATCCTAAATTGTTGTCTACATGATAGTTTGACATAAATTTCATTAGCTAAAATAAAATTAAAAAAATGCGAAGAATTAAATTCATTGTCTGCACTTATGGAATAAAAAGTATAGCATCTTCATGAAAGGTAACACTCTAAAGTAAATGAGATAGATTTTCTTTTGTTACGTAATAAGGTCACACCACTTATTACACGAAACTCTTAAGGAATTTAAATTAGTTGTTGAACTATTTCCTTATAATGTGACTACGATGATTGGATCATCGAGCGAAGCAATGCTCAAATTTTGTTTCCGGGATGGAACAAAGACTAAAAGTCACAAAAGCTCTATATGTAGCGAGAGCTAATCACCTTGTTAAATTCCAAAGAGACCCATGCAAGTGGATATCATATGGAAACTCACAGAGATGAGAATTTAATCGATTGCATCTTTTATAGTCTCTAATATATTTGGAAGGAAATATATCTTAGAGAAACTAATGAGTCAATCTAGCGAAATGTAAATCACTATAGTATTTGGATTATTGAATCCATATTGAGTTCGACGATGAAATATTGGGAATTGACTCATACAGACTTTGACATAACCACAAAGGAATTTTGGTTGTGGCATGATGTTTCGTTTTGAAATGACTCATACGTACATCACTGTGTTTGGATCGACTACAAGAAAAACACCTACTAACAACGCTGAAAAATCGTTGTCGAAATGGTATGACAACGGTTTACTAAACGTTGTCTACCTGCGTGTTGTGAAAGGCCTCTTCATTTCGACAACGGTTTTACTCCATTTTCGTTCCATGACATAATTACAACAGTTATTTTCCATTACAGTAACACAAACTCAACAATATTTTAAAAACGTTGTGGAAATATTTTCAGATTTAAAAAAAAAAAAAATAGCTAAAGAAATAATTCAAAAAACAAAATAATAAAACATGAAAATTTTATATATTTGATTTCCTCAGAATGTATTCAACGTTTTACATTAAATACATTAAATCTACGATTTTTGTTTTACTCATTGTCCAAAGATTTTACCACTATACCACATTTTTTTATCGGTATAGTTTGCCATCAAAGGACTTTACTACTGTACTGCATTTTGTTATCGAGAAAGTTCATCATGAAAAGACTTCACCACTACAACAGGTTTTCGATCGGCAAGTTCATGACCCAAAGGCTTTACCATTATACTACATGGTTATTTTTATCGGTAAGGTACCATGCTAATAAGTTTGGAACTCAAATCACTAATATCATCGTCCAATGATTTTATCATTGTATTACAATGATATCGGGCTACCACTACACTGCTACGACATCGTATTTTACATCATTTACTCGGTTGCATACCCACTATCTTGATTCTTTCCAAAATCTTTTAGATATACCTCATTTACTCGGTTGCATACTCACTATCTTAATTCTCTCCAAAATCTTTTAGGTACTGAAATCAAACTACATTTATTGCCCCAGTTATAAACTTTTTTTATTGTATTTATTATTTTGATTTTTTTATTTCTCTACACTAAAATGTATAAATGGTGCACCCATATTGAAGCAAAGAAAGATTCGTCCGTTCAATTTGTCCAGTTAAACTAGTTTGTGGTTTCGAATCTGGTGTTTGCATGAAGGTTTTCTTTTTCTTTTCATCATCATGTTCTTAATGGATCATTTAAATCCTTATGTCAAAAAAGTCGCGAATTTTCCAGGAAGACATGTGAATGTGCATAACTATCCATCAAGAAGACGTATGTTATCAGACCTTCATATAGTTTTAGCTCGTCAACAATCTGCTTGAGAAAGTGATCTTCGTATTAGCATCCCCGAATACATATGCTTACACTTCTCTTCGAGTGGTTACAACAAAAGAAAAGGCAACTCTACTGGAACGCAGGGTTCATGCTCACAGTCATCATCTTCGACTGCGCATAAGTTCCGCAAGTTTAGAACACGTGCTGGAGGTCCATTGTCGTCTACAACAATGGTATCGCGTCCAAAAATTGTTGCTTCATGGGAAATCATGTATTGTGAAGAAGAAGGATCTATCCCCTGGCAACAAATGATGCAGCGCCGTAAGCTAAAGGAGTTGTGTGATAAGAAGATTAAGAAAACTTGGGGGACGCTTCCTCGGGAGAAGAAGCATTAGAGAAGGCGAAAGCGCGGTACTGGTGTACACTAAATGCCTTTCCCTGCGAATCTCTGGCAAACGACGAGTGCGCTGAGATGAATATTGATAAAGATATCGACTGGACCCAGAAATAGATCTTGGGATGCCATTGGCTTTAGACAGACTGTATGAGAGTGATGCGATTATTAATGAAGCCGGGATAAAAAGTTTTCTAAAGGATGGGGCTCTTACTATAATGGAGAACAGGAAAATGAATATAAGAATAATTGATTGATCATTAAAATATACTTATAATTTTTATACTTGATTGTATTGTGTAATAATTAAATTTCGCTATTGAAAACTATCATGTAAGACAATTTTCATTAAAAAAAAAATTTGTACGGCTTTTTTCCTAAAAAAAAAGAAAAAAGAAAAAAGAAAATGAAGATTGTGGTAGGGTGCATGTCCCTTCGCGAAATCATTCAATTTAAATTTGAAAAATCTTATCCTGAGAAATATGACTCTCCATGAGGAGATTCTTCCAGCCTATGTGGATCTGATAATATTCATGATTATTGCGTTTAATTATGTCCACATGTCACATTTTTTTTCAACTAAGAACTACAAATTTAGGTTTTTTCTTTTTCATTCTTCTCGATTCCAACTCCTCTTCTCTTATCCCTGATTTGATCTGTTGTTACTGATGCTTGGATACTAAAAACTCCGTTGGTGGGATTCGTACCACCACCATTATCTCGCTCTTTTATAAATTTGTCTTTCCTATCTATCCGCGTTTACGCTGTCCCAGGCGGAAAAAAATAAAGATAGGAAGGCTTTTTTTTTTTTTTTGAAACTAGTAATAAGAAAAGATACAAATGTGACATGTGGACATAATTAAACGCAATAATCATGAATATATATGTATTAAACCTGCAGAATCCATATTAAAGTCGACCGGTGTTGGATTGAGGTTTCAGCATAGGAAGCAGTCACTTTAGGAGCGAATGTCGAACCACCAGTTACGGTTCCACGAAACTTGATAGCAGGTGCCTTTTTTTTTATTTTCTGGCCGACCTACAGGTTTACGTGTATATTATCGAGTATTACTTTAAAGAAGTTATACTGTATGTCAGTCACTCAAGTGTCCCAAGATTTCGAAATTGTTTTTTTTTCTTTTTTTACGATTTCATAAAATTACTCTTTTTTTTTTATCAATACAACAAAATAATTTTATAAATATAGAAAAAATAGTACAAATTGATTCGAAATTTCAAGCATACGCAACGAAACGAACAAACAATGAGTACAAAGTTAGTAAAATAATCCATTGAATTAAGTTCATTATCAATCTCACTCATTATGTTAGTATGCTGAATGAGATATCTGGGTACTTAAATTTGTTTCAATTGAAACAATTAAAAGTCTTCAATTTATTAAATGGAGCCTGAAATTTTCAATTTCAGTAAAAATAGAGTTCATGTTGAGTCGGGTAATAAAGACTCGGATTTTGGCGACGCTTATAATAGTTTTAACTAGTAACCGAAATTAAAACTTAGGAAGGAAGGAAGTCGTTGCTGAATTTAGTAACAGCATAACTGTTTCTAATTCCTAGTAAAAAATCACCGTTCCTGAATGCATTAGGAACGGTAATATTCGTTACTGAAATTGGAAAAACGGTTTTTGTTTTGTACAGTGCACTGGTTCGTTGGCCTCCCCACCATTGCATGGTCATCTTGTGTAATTTGATAATTATTCCAACACCAATAACAATTTTCACAGTAACTCATTTGGATCACCAGATTTTCAAACAACAATTGTTCATTTTTCTGATTACTTTAGCAGTAGACTCAAAATTTCCTTTCAAACAATATTAGCTTATCAATAATTATCATTTCTCTAATTACTGGTCCTGAAAGTGAATTACCCCGAATATAATGAAACACTATTAATATTTTGCTAATCAAACTTACTGTTTTCACCCAGGAAATATGGAATTTTGGAGAAACTTAATTTTATGAAGTTTTTTTACAATCAACGGTCAAACTCACAGTCAAGTTCATTTTCCAGGTTTGAGAAAATGTTGAGGAAAAAAACTAGGAAGTGTATTTAAATTTGACCGTGGATTTTTTTCCATAAGAATGATTGTAATTCTATTCTCGTTTCCAGCGTTGTCAATTGAGGACTTATATGTCGGACATGGCCATGAAAGGTGCAATAATCATAGACATGGCCGAGCACGCTGCTAACAAAATAGATGCATATTAGTCCTCAAAAACAAGTGATAAATTAGTGAAATAATCAAGCAAGTGCTATTAAAAAGTAGAAACTCGACAAAGTTTTATTTATCTCGGACAACATACATAGGCGACCGATTTCAATGAGTTTCACACAACATCAGCAAGCAATCAAGATGAAGCAACGGAACTAGTGGTAGAAGCTTTCCACACTAAAGTAACAGGGCTGCGCACAACGGTCACACCATTATTCCATTCGATGGCCCCAAACTCCCTTTTATCAGTTTTAGGATCATTTTTAATCAAGGTTGTGAATGTGACTTCATAAGACAACTTTTGGTTTGTCGAGGTGAATCGAAGTATGCTTGGCGAAACACTGATTTTAACTGAAGGTGGACTGTTAACCTTGACACTGTAAGTTGCAGCTCCCAGCTTACCAACATTAGTCACCACTCTCTTGTACTTGACTACTGTGTCTTTGGATGTCTTGAAAACAACAGAGAATGCTGGGTAATTCAGATCGCCTGGACCGGCAGCCAATTTGTGTAACCCACAATCGACCTTCCTACTCTTGATAAAAAGAGATATTTGTGTCTGACTGTACCCAAGAGAGCAGAGGAATGCTTCGTAGTCAGTTGACTGGATGTCGTATACCAAACCCGGGTTTAAGGCTTTGTTGGGGTCAACATGTCCAGCACCATGTTGGAATGGATTTGACATATTACCAAAAGCCAGATCAGTAAATGGCTTACCTGCGTTGTCTAAATTATAAGCTGTAGTCATAAGTGCAGACTTGATTGCAGCTGGACTCCAGTTAGGATGAGCCTTCATAAGCATTGCAGCTAATCCGCTGACGTGAGGGCATGCCGCGGAAGTACCAGACATTATATTGAACGCGACCCGTCTTTGATCGAAATCTAAATCTGATGGACCAGCAGCGCCGGTCCAAGCAGCCAAGATATTAAGACCGGGTGCGACAACGTCTGGTTTGAGAATTTCTGGGGTTATTTGGTTTGGGCCACGACCTGAAAATGGAGCAACTTCAGGAGATGAAGGTGAAGATCCAATCACTGTTCCTTTGAACACCAATGACGCAACTGGTTTTTGTTGAGCTCTGACATAGTCTAAAATTGCAAGCGCATCATTGAAGGTCACCTTAACTCCTGGAATTGTAGGCGAGTAAGCCATCAAACCATATCCTGCCACTCCTCTCTGCGGCGCATCCGCCGAAATCAATCCAACACCACCAGCTAATTTGACTGCGTTTCCCTGGGCTACAATATTATCAGAAGCACATATAACAATCTTTCCTGCAGCTTGAGCCGAAGTAAGTTGCCCTTCTCTGCAATATTCTCCACCAATATTACCAGCAAAGACTAAGTCTATTTTAACACTTCCAAGTGACTTGCCGGAATATAATGAAACACCAGTAAAGGTCCTACCGTCTCCTAAAATGACATCACAGGGAAATTGTCTGTCGATTGAAGATGCTCCAACAGTTAAAATCCAAGGAGCGGTATGAACGACTGTGGAAGGACCAGGACCTTGATTCATCGCTGCAGCAGAAACCAGTACTCCTTTCTCTACAGCACCAAACGCTGCAATGGCAATTGGATTTCTATCATACGAAATTTTTTCTGATCCGCCAAGGGACATTGAAATCACATCAACACCGTCAGCCACGGCTTGATCAATCCCAGCAACAATATCTGCAGTAGAACATCGTCCATTAGTCCAGCATACCTTGTAACTAGCAATTCTTGCCTTAGTTGCCATTCCTTTTACATCTCCAACAGCGTAGTCATAGAATCCAACATTCTTAACAACAGCTCCAGCTGCTGTAGATGCTGTATGGGTACCATGTCCCTCTGTATCTCTTGGTGATTTTGTGTCTTTCTTGTTGAATATACTTCCTTTGTGAAAAAACCGTGCACCGATTAACTTTTTATTGCAAGATGTGTTAGGAAAATCAGGTGCAGTCTCACAGACACCTTTCCATTTCTTCGGTACAGGATTGGTTATACCGGAGTCGTCGAAACTTTGACTTTCAGGCCAGATTCCAGTATCAAGAACTCCAATAATGATGTCGCTTCCATAGTCCGAGTCTGGCCATAGACCAGAATTTGTATTCAGACCGAGAAAACTAGGAGTACGAGTTGTCTGGATTTGGTGAATTTGTTGAGGGAGTATCGAAAGTATTCCAGGGAAACTACGGAGATAAGAGGCTTGAGAAGGTGTGAGTCGAGCAGCAAAACCATGGATAACATGGTTGTATGTATAGATGATAACGTCTCGAGGTTGAGACAACAAAGAAATATAAGGAGGAAGAGATTCAAGTGCTGAAGTATACCAATCAAGGTCGGATGAGAAAATGGACGGTTTGTCTAGTTTAGAGACATGAACGATGTAAATTTCTGGCTGTTCGTCATTGGATGATGATAGTGTTTGAGGAAAGTAATGAGAAGAAAGTAGTAGAGATAATAAAATGGTAAAGAAAATGGTGATAGACATTGTTTGATGATTGTTATATGTTCTTCATCATGATCATGTGGTATTTATAGACAAATTCTGAAGCTGATGATATTGAAAACCATATTTTTATCTGTATTAATTTATAATATTTGTATGCTAATTAATTTAATTATTCAACTAAGCTCATACTGATACTGTATATCATCAGAAACAACTAACATTCCACAAGTCGCTGGGCAAGGCGAGGCGCCAAGCCCAGCGCCTAGCACCTAGGGCGCCCCAGGCGAGCGCCTGAATTTTAGAAAACAACAACATCAAGCATAATTTGGCGCCTTAGGCGCCTTTTTTGCCTAGGCGCTGGTCCAGTGCTTAGAGCGCCTTTGGTGCTTAAGCGCCAAAGGGGCTCGCCTTTCACAACATAGTCCCCAACACCAATTAGTAGTAGTATTACCAACCTTTCTCATTCTCATATGTTGATTATGTTTGAGCTCCTTTAACAGTCACAACTGACTAGAAACTGTACTATCATACTACTCCTAGTATTAGTATGCTCAGCAGTTCATATACTGTGCACCATACACAACATACTTATCATGTCCAACATCTTGAATAACACTACAGAGAACAAACACTTCATGTTACACAGATTTGGAGTAGATAGATTAGTCCAGTTATCGATTCACTGAATTTTTCGTTCCCGAACAATACCGCCATCCAAATCGAACCCGGGCCTTAAATATCAGTTTTGTTAAATTCTACTTTGCTAGAAAACAAGAGGCTCGTCGTCAAGCAGCTCACAAGCTTTCCTTAGGTTGCTCCAGTGAGCCCTTAAGGGTAAATGGGAAAGCCAATAGAGTATGGAAAACCACCTAAGGTAGCTTGCAACAAGCCTGCCCACTAGAGCTTGTTTTGAAGCTTTTTTCCATAAAATTCTGGTACACCGAGAAAATAACTAACATACATACTCTTAGACTAGGGGTTTATCAGAAGTGAGTCCTTCTAAGATCCTCGAATACGAACTATTGACAATGAGGATATTCGTTTTGTTTCACCTTCAATCAAACTCGAAACCAGGCCTACACCTGTCTCCTCCAAAATCAATCGGCAAATAAATTTTTCAAGCAGCAGATACGAAATGATTTTCTTTCCCAGTAAACTATGAAAAGAACTGTTAATTTAGGGGAAAAGAATATCTGCAAACCTTTTGCCTGTTAGTTGGAAAGCAAACCCTTCAGCATTATGTGAAGGCCATTACACTATCTTTTTTAAAAGATTTTTTGAAGCACAAAAACTTTGTATTATAAGTATTTGTTGATAATGCTCTTTCACTTTAGTGTTGTCCTATTCGATTTTCTAGGAAATAACCTAGTATTATTCTGGAAATAATCATGAATCCAGAACCTAACGGCCAGAACTATTTTGTTTTATATGGATTGATACTGCTAATAACAGTACCCGCCTTTAGCAATCGTGGAATTAATGGTCTTTTGGCAACTCCTGCTGTTTAGTGGTTATCAAGTACAATAATATACAGATTGCAGCGCCAAAGCAGGTAAAAGAGTGTCCAGATTGTCTCTGTTGAGTTTTTTGAATGTGGATATATATGCAATAGTTTTTGAATAATTTGTATCCAGTGAAGTGTTTGTCTTCTTCTGCTTTTACCGTGTCTACTTCGAACTCTTATACTTCTCTTTGTCTCCAAAATCTGGTACTTGGAAATGGAGGCCATCCTTGAAGCTTAAATGTCACAAAGTTGGTTTTAACACTTCAATTCAGCTCGACAGCTCGGTAACAGTGAATTTTGTCTTTGTAATTCTTATGATCAGTACTTGAAAAACCAAAATCATAAGTTATCTGCTGCAACAACGGAGCCTTTGTTTCCTATTAATAGTGTTTCTGCTATGGATGTTACGAATTCTTATGGGAAAGGACAATAGTCCCACGATTGCTAATTTCCGCATAACTAACTTAAAATTAATATGAAAGGGTCGCTCCAGTCATTGTAAATTTGTTTTGAGATGGATGCCGGCAGATTTTAACATCTTAGTTTTCGGATTTTTTCGTTATTTTATGGAAGGAGATTTTATTATGCACAAAAATTTTACAGGAAGTAAAAAACATAATTAAAATAATAAAATAGAAACAAAAAGAAACAACACTAAAAATCCTGGCGGGATTGGGGTATACTCAATTTTAAGGGGACATATTGTGTCATTATTAAAAAGTGTGATTTTACTTTAATACCCTTGAACTAATTAAATCTTAAAAATAAACCCATTTCTTAATTTCATTAACGCTAAAATTAAAAAACTAAACGACTCTTAATCTTCTCTTCTTCTTCATCTTCATCTTCATCTTCCATCAACCAAAGCCATATAAAAATATACAACTTTGATTTTCCAAAAAAATTGTTGACTCTACCGGCGAAAAGAAGACTATAAATGATGTTTAAACTCAAACCCATCATTGTGTTGTGTGATTTGATTGTTATATTAGTTTAGAAATCGAAAATTATGATTTCTATGTTTTTGGTCGGCAAGGTCGTAACATGCATATCTTGCCGACTTTTCATAACAGCCATGGCGACTGTAAATTTTTTTCTAACAGCCGGCAAGGTATTTTTTGAAGACCTTGCCGACAAAACAGCCGGCAGGGTATTTTCAACAGTCGGCGGGGTATTCTTCTCAACGCCGGCGGGTTTTTTTTTCTAGACCTTGCCGACTACTATTTTTCAATAGCCGTCTCCTGTGTGTCAAAAAAATAAAGTCGGCATCTTCTTCATTTAAATACCCTGCCGACCAAATCTAGTCGGCATGTAATTTTTTCAACAGCCGGCAGGGTATTTTTTGAAGACCTTGCCGACAAAACAGCCGACAGGGTATTTTCAACAGCCAGCGGGGTATTTTCCTCAACAGCCGGCGGAGTATTTTTCTCAACAGCCAGCGGGTTTTGTTTGTAGACCTTGCCGACTACTATTTTTCAATAGCCGTCTCCTGTGTGTCAAAAAAATAAAGTCGACATCTTCTTCATTTAAATACCCTGCCGACCAAATCTAGCTTCGGCATGTTCTTCATTCAAATACCTTAGGCCAAATATAGTCGGCATGTTCTTCATCCGTCGACCCCGCCGACTTTTCATACTTTCAGAACTAAAAGTGTTGATTTCTGATCTAATTTTGAGTATGATTTCATACAACAGCTTTGCAATTCCCTCTTTAGAAGTGTTTGGGTTGTGTGCTTTCATTTCCGTTGCAAAAGATTTTCTCAAAAAAAAAAAAATTCATCAATAATCTTCCTAAATAAGTTCAATCAAAAACAAAATTTCATTTCATAAGTTTTAATCTACTCAATTAATCAATCTAAACTCAATTAATTAACCTAATCAAAAATTTTAGTGTTAATTAAACAAGGGTATATTAGCCATTTAGAAAATATATGGTTAAGGGGTGGCTTGTTTTACTTCCAAATGACCCTATTTTGTCTTATTGGGTATACCCCAATCTCGCCAGGCTAAAAATATAGACTTCCATAGATTTTTTATTTGAGTAACTCCCGGAGATTCTCTAAAAATATAGAGATTTCTAGTGATTCTTTAAGAGTATATTAAAGGGTCTTTGCGACCTGTAGAGACTAAAAATTGATATTCGTAAAGAGTTTCTGTGATTCGTAGAGACAAGAAAATGTATATTATCCAATGAAAACTTCATAACATCTACCAGTTAATTTATTATGTACGATAAAAGTACCATGAATACCTGGTAAAATACGTGTTCGTTGTAAAAATAAATCTCGTTGTTGCCTTATGCTTTTTCATTTTTTTTTATTTCACGCATCCCACATTCATTTTATTTTCTATGAAATCTTGCCACAAGTTTACTCCGCACACTACACAAAATCAGGGAATTTATACCGTTGAAAAAACGTTAGTATCTATATATTGTAACGTCAGAAAAACGTTGGAAAAGTGTCGTAGGTGTTAGTGTTACAATAATTTATTAATGGTTCATTTCGTTACAATAAAATTTTATTAAATAACGGTTTCATTCGTTGGAAAAAATACACCAACGGTTATCAAGTCAGCACAAGATTTATCTGATGTAATTTTGTTGTAACGGATAGCCGTTATTGTGCTGATCGTAATGGTTAAATTGTAACAGTTTTGTGTAACAGATACTGTAACGACGACTTTGTGTGTAACAGTTGGCTTAATGCCACATGTCCTTTCTTGTAACAGCTATAACAACGATTGTAATCGTTGCTTAGTTGATTGTAACGGATTGGATTTAACAGTTATTGTAACGATTAAACCGTGATAGCTCAGTCTAACGGTTGTCGTACGACACGTGTCAATTGTTTTTAACGTTTAAAGTAACGGCTTCAACCGTTGATGTTTCATTGTAACATTTTGGATATAACAACTTGCTGTAACGATTCGATTCGTAATAACTGACTGTAACGTTTACCGTCTGCCACGTGTCTATTGCTTGTAACATATAGACTAATGGCTTTAGACGTTGACGATTGATTGTAACAATAAAAAATTTGCCAGGTGTGTTAATTAATAATAGATTTTATAACGTTGATTCGACGTTGGTAAAAAAAAAGGTTTTTTTTTAAAAAATAACGTTTTTTTCTGTTATAAATAAGCTCCCATAATTGGCCCCTGCAATGCAATGCAATTCATTTCGAAGCTGCAATACAATTACTTTCTGAAGCTGCATTGCAATTCATTTGTGAACCTGCAATACTGAATATGAAACCCATAATTCAATCTCATTTCGCAGTATATACATTCTCATTCTAGCAGCACAAGGAATGCATTCATTCACAAATCCATACAACAACCAATTGAACCAAGGTTTGTCTCCTAATTCATTTACATACGCAAGTATATACAATTGTCATTCTTACATTGAAATAACTGCTTAAGCCTAAAAAAATACATGGTTCCCTATATGGTTATAATCAAATGACATGGATTGTGTTTTTCAACAGTTTCTAAATATAAAAGTGGTGTCTGCATTATACCTTGGCTGAAAAAAAGTTATTCATGATCAGCCAAAAGAAGTCGTCCTTTGACATCAGAGTAGCCTTAACCATCTCATGGTATCAGCTATTGCCATCGATTCGTGTATCCTGACAAAACAACAAAAACGAAACAAAAACTCAAATTAGAAACAACTCACATAGGAGAGAGATTCATTCAGTAATTTCGGCAATTCACTTACATGTTCACTGTCATTTTTCAATACATACATTCTCGTTATAGACCAACCAATTGAACCAAGATTTGTCTCATTATCATTCAGATACCTAAGTATTTGTGAGTGAAACAACTGCTTGAGGCAAAAAAATATACATGGTTCCCTATGTTATAAGAAAATGACAAGGTTATGTGTTTCAGCAGTTTCTAATATAAGCAAGTTTCTAATGCATACATTCTCACAGTTTTTATATCACTACAAGAAAAGCAGTTTATAGCCACACCACTTATTTGAGTGTATGTGGCAAAACAACTTTATCGCTACAATTACATTGTGATATGGCAAAAACGGCTTCCTATCCACATCAAAACAACCATTGTGGCAAAATATTGGGTTTTTGCCTCGACAAGCTTAGGTGTGCGGCAAAAAGATGACTTTTTGCCGCAGAATTCAATTTAGGTGTGGCAACAACGTCATAATTTTCTTTTTTATTATTAGTAGGAAATAAAAATAATTAAATTTATATTTTTATTTCCTTAAGTAAAACTGCCCACCTACCTCCATGCACATATTCCCTTCCTTCCACTTTCTCTCTTTAACGTTTCATACTCTTTCTCTCTCAATGTTTCTTCGGTACCCGTTCACATCTAGTAACTAATCTTTTTTTGATGTTGTTTTCATTGATATAATTAGTCTTTTGTGGAGGAAATAGATTTTGGGGTCTTGATTTTTTTTAAGATTCCAAACTTAGGTTATTTAACAATTATATCCAATGAATCCGGTTAAAGAAATTATTTTTGATTTGGAAAAGGAAAGGGAAATCTTCATGATTCAACCTTGTTTCATAGGGTTTGATTACGATTGCTGAATAGAAGTGCAATGATTTTTAGAAGTTAAGGATTATTTAATTGAGATATGATATAATAGGGGTTGTTTTCACAATTTTTTGTTTGATTCTCTAACCTCTAGGTATTTTCCTCACAAACTAGATCTTGTTTAACAGTTTTTAGATTTTTCAGGGCCTAAGTGGATATGGCATTTCAATCAAGTTGGGGTCATTTACAGGACAAGGTAGTTTTCACATCTTTAGTGAACAAAATAATTTTATATGATGGTTGGAACGATTTTTTACCATGAAAATAATTTTATTTCCTTTAAACAATGATATTGCATGAGTACAAAATAAGAAGATTGGGATGAAGTTTAGTTTAGTTTCTTTTTTCTTTTTTTTTTTCCTCAAAATTGCGATGGTTATGGTATCCGTCGATTCTTTATGTACTCAATTCGTATACGATTTGTATTGATTAAATTTCTTATGTACTCAATTTGTATTGTATACATGAACTCAATTTGTATCAGAAATAAAATTAATCCAATAAAAATTAAATTTGATCTCGTTAGTTTTTTCTCTCTTAATCAAATGATTCAGAATTAAATAATCAAATGATTCAGAATTAAATAAAACATCAAAAGAAAACAAATAAATTAAATAATATTATCAAAATAATGAGAAATAAATAAATAAATAAAAAAGGAAATAGAATTATCATATTTTAAAAATATTTAAAACAAAATTAGGAAACTACTGTTTTTGGATCGTGATATTGCCTCACCGTTTGGTGTGGCAAAAAGCCAAGCTATAGCCGCAGTCCACTTAAGGTGTGGCAACAACTTCTTGTCACACGGTTTCTTGCCACAGAGTGTGACAAAAAGTTTTTATGTGGCAAAAGGATATTGCCACATCAAAAATGGGTTGTAGCCACAAGACTGAAGTGTTGCAATACACCAACTTTCTTGTAGTGTATGAACATGGCAACCTAAGTATCAAAAGTTTATATTTGACAGACATGTCACTGGGAATTTATATACATGGTTTCATATGTTAAATTAAGATGACAACAAACAATGCACTGATATAGCAAGACTTTACTCACCAATTAATAGAAGTAGAGAAAAGAATGTCTCTACTGGTACAAGTTCTTTCCCTTGCTTGGTACATATTTGCAAGGCGAACACTGCCTCACTTGTTTAACCAGCTTCATGATCCACATAGTGGGACTGATCCGCTTTAGGTGTTCGCATCAATGAATTCTCGAAAAACAAAGACAATGGTATTATCAGTCAACCAAATTTTGAGTAAGTAATGCAAGAAACTCTAATATGTCAAGAGTTTACCCACCAGAGAGTTAGTTACAGTGGTAAGTTGTACCTTTTGTCAAGAATCATGTGAAACACATACTCAAAGGGATCACAATATGTAAAGAAAACACACCGAAGATTACAATGAGTTGTCAACTCTCTGTAGTAGGTATTCTCCAGCTTCAGGTGTTAGCATCAGTGAAACCTCACAAAACAAAAAGAGAATTGTAGCATGTAAGTGTATCAGCTGGAGGTAGCGAATGATAACCAGGAAACTAATAATTATAATAGTTCAGTCACTACTAAAATTAGAGAGGAGAATGTTTTGCTCGTCAGGTTAGATGCATTTATCTCCTTCAATTACAGCAAACCTAACGACCATAACATCTCTACTCCGAAAACTCGATTGTAGTAAGTTCTACCTTTTGGCAGAAATCATGTAACACACATACTTGAAAAGAATGGATGTATCTAGAATAGATTATAATAGGTAATGAAACAAACCTGGGATTAAAATAAGTTGCAAGCTTTCTCCATAGTAGGTAATCTCCAACTTCGGGTGTTAGAATCCACGAAACCTTGCAAAACAAATAATTATCGGTCAGATGCATGGCAGCTGAATAAGAAAATGACATATTTGAAGAGATCATAATATGTATGGGTAACAAACCTGAGATTAAAAAGGCGACCTGCGGTATCCCCTGCTCATGGGATTTGAATATATGAAAGAAACGCAACTGATAAACTTCTGTATCAACATTCTTGTCCACACCAAAGTTCCTGAAAACAGACAAAAAAACAATATGAAATATCATAAGAGGATACAAGGATGCCCCTCTTCCCTCCCCTTTTACCCGGGATAGGGACCGACATTTAAAATGGCGGAGTTAAAAAGGGGGAGGACAAATAAAAGCAAGTAAATAAAAGACATCCATATATAGATATACACAAAGTATTAAAACCCGATACACTCGGAGAAGTGTATTTTTAAGAAATGTTTAATGTGACAGAAAACTGAAAACAACTTTTCTGGAGTACACTCTATCTAGATAGTGAAAAAAGACTCCAAAAAATATAAGCAGCAGTATGTATATATTAGCGTAAGGAAAGCTGCACAAAAAACTATATTTCAAACTGCTTATTCTAGATCTTCCAAAACCAACCAGTTTGCAGGCAAGACTTAAGAAGCTTTCAGAGTTACACTCTAACTAAAGAGTGACTAAATCAAAAGAACACAACAAAATATAAGTAGCGGCATATGTATAAAAAGTAAGGAAAGCTGCACCATAAGATAAGTTGCAAACTACTTAATCTACCAGTTGCAAGACCAACCGGTTTGCAGGCCATATTAAAAATCCATCTGATACATAATCAGCCAATGTGAAGCATTTTTACGGGCCTTGAGGAGCATCGGGTACAAGATAGTGCACATCAAGAACACCCTTAATGCATACCTTCCTCTCGTCATGATTAACACTCACCCCGTGATAGATTTTTCCATGCAAGACGTTAACCACATAACCTGTTGCGACTGTCTCCCTTTTTATGTTAACAAGACGAACTTGAGGCTCTCCTTCAACGGGTATAGTATTAGCAGCAGCAACAGGTTGAACGACTGGAGAATGGATATCATGGACTTGTGCTCTGCTTTGACAATTGGCATTGTTCTGTTGGCTTGCCATGAAACTGAAAACAACATGTAACCAAAACCAACCCATTCAATTCAATAGTTGATTAAAAAAATTATAATCTCTAACTATAAAAATTAATGATGTAAATGAATTTCAGATTGAAGCTCACCTTTGAGAGAACACTTAACTCCTCTTGGATCCTGTCCAATCTGCCTTCATTATCAACTGGAGTAAATGAATTAGCTTTGGCACTGGCGGCTATTGAAGAACCAAATTTTCCTTGTATTGCTTGCTTCTTGGTAACAGTCGATGAAAAGCCTCAGCAATAACTTCGATTAGATTCATCCCCAAAACTTCAAGAATCGGATCATTGGTAAGATCTACAACATCCTCAAAACCAGCTTCGGATTCAGCCTTTCTCTTTTCTACGGCATCCTTCACTTGTGGTCAAGGCGATGAGGATCGAGGATTGGATTAATCCTCAGATGGGTTTAATCCTCATGGTGTACAGACCCGGTGAGGATCGAGGTAAAGTTGGTCAAAATTGTGGTCAAGTTGATCAAATTTGTGGTCAAGTTGGTCAATTATCCTCAGATGGGTTTAATCCTCATGTTGTCTGACGAAGCACGTCTTTAAGATGAGCAAGCAGTACCTGGCCAATTGTATGTCAAGTCACAAAAAAACTAGGTCACCCATCCATTTCATTTTTTAAGGAAATCTAAATTTAATTTATAACTAGTAATCTCAATTATACATTTTGTGTTTTGGGTTACAAATATATAATATCTTAATGATGAGTTTTTAGAAGTGATAGGAACCAAAGGGTTCCTCTGAAATTTCCTCGAAAAATATGCATTTTGAGAAAACAAAAGCTCTTCCAGACTCCATGTTCATACTCTGTATACATTTTGTAATGGTCTTCTTAGTAGATAAAGAATTGATCATTGAATTAAATCTATTAACCAGTTGCAAACTCTATTTTTGTCTTCTTTAAAACCTATTTTTTCTCTCTTTCTTTACACCAGGATCGATCGAAATAAGTCTAGAGATTTTGGACGGACACATCTATCTCCTTGTTTCGTTTTTTTACGAGATATCTAATTTCATCTTCTTTTAATCATAGTAAAAATAATAAAATAAACCCAACAACAACAGATTTTGATTTGATAATATGTTCTCCAATATTAATATTTTGATTTAGTTTGAAAAATTTATGGATGACATGGATTCTTCACTTTCTTTAAGACAACGTCTGCCGACCAGAGGATGGCTTGGAGGATATCTATATAATTAACATACACCTCATTCTCGCATTTATTCTCCACATTCCCGGTGGAGAAGAATTTTTGCGAAAAAGTGGATAAAATTTATGTGGCCAAATAAATAGGAAGCAGAGGATCTCCCGTTGGAGATGTTCCAACCCTAAGAAGAAAAAGAAAAACTCCAACTCCAAGTCCAAGAGAAGAGTGCCAGTGGTATCAACTATCAAGCTATACTTGACTAGGAAGCTTTACAGGGATTGCACCAACGCCACTCCCATTTCCATTTCCAGTAGCACTGCAAATCACATCACCTATGAGTAGCGGTGTAAATTGGGCTGTGCCAGAATGAGCACAACCCAGCACAACACGCTAAAATCTGAGCCTGTGCCCAGCTCAAAGACATGATTTAGCCTAATTGGCACAGTAGCACAACACATTAGTTTCGTGGGCTTTGCTGGGTTAGCCTAATTGGCACAGTAGCACAACACAGCACGCGGCACGGATAAGCACATGGCCCAGCACAACAAACCACGTTAAGAAAGCACCTCATAACAACACACATAATACCTAAATATTTGGAAAATATATTTCAACATCGTTGTTATAATGTCGTTACCTATATTTGACTAGAATATTGATTTATATGGCAATGATCTAATTTTATATTTGATGGGCTATATTTTTTTATTGAATAAACTTGTTAATTTTACTTGAAATAATTTCAAATGATATGTTTTCTATTTAAATTCTAGTGATAATGTCCGACTTAATGTATACATTAAGTGATTTCAAATTGTTTATAGCACGTGTGCCATCACAACACGACACATCACGTTTATTCGTGTGATGTGCCCGTGGGTTGTGTTGTGCATAGCTTTTGACTAGTAAAGCACAGCACGACACAACATGTTTAAATCGTTGGCACAATACAGCACGGCACATGGCACGTGAAACACGCGATTTCGTATGACGGGCTGTGCCGGGCCGGCATGTTTTACACCTCTACCTATGAGTCTCTCTCATGAAGCACATCCTAAAATGAGCGTTGTCAAATCCCAACATGAGGTACTTATTGAGTATTAAGGGAGTTAACATCCCAAAAAAATCTGAAATAGAGTTACCACGAATACCATTTATCAAATCAATATCATAAACCAAAAGGACACTAAATGTCAATCAAGAAATCAAAATATTCCTAAACCTTCATAACTATCGTACCACTAATTCCATTGATATCGGAAGAAGACCTAAAAAATGGTTTATGCATCGAAGTATATATCGAAGAAAAGAAAAGATAAGAAAAAGATAAAAGAAGGTAGATTATTTTTTTTTGAACTCTTAGAGCACCTCCAACAGAATGTGAGTCTTATATTTTTTTGACACATAGGATTTTAAACCCCCATTTAGATTAAATTCATCTCCAACAGTAGGTCCTATAAAGTTGGAAGGGTGTCAAAATAAATATGAAGTCTAAAAGAAAGTCTAATTTAGACCTTGAGAATGATTTCCATGTCATCTTTTTGACTATTTTTTAATTATGATAATTAACTAATTTTTTTTAAACCAATAGGAAAAAAGGAAATCATTTTTATCTTTATCCAAAAACTAAATTCTAAAAAACACCCCACACTACTGGAGATGGTTCATGAAAAAAACATTACTCCTTTTGCTACATGTTTATAACCCCACAAATAAGGATCTAAATAAAAATTCTACATGATTAGTAGCACCCACTGTTGGATATGCTCTTAGTGTTTAATAAACGGAATCACGACCTAAACACTTATGTAAATGAACGGTCAAACTTTTCATGAGTTGACTAGCCAACTCATTGTCAAACGAACCAAAACCACCGATAGGCGAATTCACAACCTAAACACTTATACATACCGAAATCAACGACCCAAACACTAAAAAATTCAAGACCACATGGTGTAGTAAAGATAGCAGTCAGCCATGTGGGGGACAGAAGAATTTTCGGCCAAATTTTATTATTTCAGAGAACATGAGCGATCGATTTCAATGAATTACAAACATCAGAACTTAATCAAAATGAAGCAATCAAGCTAGTGGTAGAAGCATTAGCAGCTGGAGCTAGCCACATTAGAGCAACAGGGCTGCGCACTGTACCGTGCACAGTACTAATCCATTCGATTGTCCCAAACTCCATTTTAGTTGTATTGGAATCATTTTTGCTCAAGCTTGTGAATGTGACTTCATAAGATAACTTCTGGTTTGGCAAGGCGAATATTAATGAGCTTGGCGAAACACTGATTTTAACTGATGGTGGACTTTTTACCTTCACTCTGTAGATTCCAGCTGCCAGCCTCCCAACATTCGTGACCACTCTCTTGTACTTGACAACCAAGTCATTGGGTGACTTGAAAACAACGGAAAACGATGGGTAATTCAGATCTCCTGGACCTGCATCCAATTTGTGTAATCCGCAATCAACCTTCCTATCCTTGATAAAAGAGACATTTGCGCTTGATTATACCCAAGGGAGCAGAGGAACGCTTCGTAATCACTTGGCTGGATGTCGTAAACCAAACCTGGGTTTAACGCTTCATTGGGGTTAACATGTCCAGCACCATGTTGGAATGGTGTAGAAACTTTTCCAGTAGCCAGATCAGTAATTGGTTTACCAGCGTTGTCTGAGTTGTAAGCTGTAGTCATAAGAGCAGACTTGATTGCTGCAGGACTCCACTTGCGATGAGCATGCCTAAGCATTGCAGCTAATCCGCTCACATGAGGGCATGCCATGGAAGTACCGGAAATGATATTGAACTTTACCCGTCTTTTATCAAATTCTAAGCCTTTTGGACTAGTAGCTCCGGTCCAAGCGGCCAAGATATTGACACCTGGTGCAATAATATCCGGTTTGAGAATTTCTGGTGTTATATAATTAGGGCCACGACTAGAAAATGAAGCAACTTTAGGAGCTGTTGTTGAAGATCCAGTCACAGTTCCTTTGAATTCGAATGACGCTACCGGTTTTTGTTGTGATCTAGTATATCCTACAATTAGAACTGCATCCTTGAAGGTCACCGTGGCTCCTGGAATCGTAGGTGAATCAGCAGTCATTCCATCTCCAAAATCATCCCAATTGGCCGTAATAATGCCAATACCACCAGCAGTTTTGACTGCATTTCCCTGGGCGACGATATTACCAGGATCACAAAGAACAATCTTTCCTGCGGCTTTGGTTACATTAAGTTCTCCCTCTGCGCATAAGTTGCTACCAATATCACCAGCAAAGACTAATTCTGTTTTGCCAAGTGATTTGCCGGAATACAATGAAACACCACTAAATATCCTACCGTCTCCTAAAATCACATTACAGGGATATTCTCGGTCAATTGTAGATGCTCCAACAGTAAGAAACCAAGGTGCGATATTAACGGCTGTGGAAGGACCAGGACCTGAATTCATTGCAGAGGCAGAAACTAGTACTCCTTTCTCTGCAGCACCAAACGCTGCAATGGCAAACGAATCTTCATCATACGAAACTGCTAATCCGTTGGGACCTAGTGACATTGAAATCAGATCGACTCCATCTTCGACAGCTTGATCCATTGCAGCAATAACATCTGCACCGGCACATCCATTACTCCAGCATACCTTGTAAATAGCAATTCTGGCCTTAGTTGCCGTTCCTTTTGCGTCTCCAACACCGTATTCATAGAATCCGGCATTCTTGACAACAGATCCAGCTGCCGTAGATGCTACATGCGTACCATGACCTAGTGTATCTCTTGGTGATTTGGTGTCTTTCGTCTCGTCTAACTGAATTCCTTTGTAATAAGTTCGAGCTCCGATTATCTTTTTGTTGCAAGACGTCTTGGGGAAATCAGCTGTAGTCTCACATACACCTTTCCATTTCTTTGGTACAGAACTGGATAAACCGGAGTCGTTGAAACTCTGACTTTCCGGCCAGATTCCAGTATCAAGTACTCCAATAACGATGTCACTGGCGTATTCTGAGTCAGGCCATAGACCAGAATTTGCATTCAGTCCGAGAAAACTAGGAGTACGAGTTGTCTGGATTTGGTGAATTCTCTGGGGGAGTATTGAGAGTATTCCCGGGAAACTACGGAGATAATCTGCTTGAGAAGGGGCTAGGCGAGCAGAGAAACCATGGATAACATGGTTGTATGTATACACGATAACTTCTCGAGGATGGGACAACAATGAAAGATGAGAAGGAAGAGATTGAAGCGTTGAAGTGTACCAATCAAGGTGGGATGCAAAAATGGATGGTTTGTCTATTTTAGAGACATGAACAATGTAGGTTTCTGGCTGTTCATGATTGTATGATGACGATGATGATGATAGTGGTTTAGCTAAGGAAGAAAAAGGCAGTAGAGATAATAAAATGGTAAAGAAAATGGTGATTGATGGAAAGGGAGTACTCATGATTGATGACAATGTTCTTCATCATCATGATCATGTGGTATATATATATACGCAAATTCTAAAGCTAACTAACAGACAATATTTTTATTTGGATCATTTGTAGACATTGTGATCAACATGCATGTTAAGATATTCGAATATCACATGTGTATATTTTAAGTCTAATCTTATTTTTCTATAAGCAACTTGATCCAAAATTCTTGTTACAAATCTCATCACATGTTAATCTCACTTCAATTACTATGAGCGGGGAAATAATTAATCAACTTGTGATGAGATTTGCAATATGTCATAAGATTCGATATTGGATCAAGTTGCTTATAGAAAAATAAGATTATACCAAGAAAATAATTTATATTATTATCTATCTAGAGCTAAATTACAACGAAACAGAACTCATATACGGCTCACTGATTGAACCAATTAAGTAATCTGCAATGTGATACGCGCGGCTTTATTTTAAAAGATTAAGTAGGTATACCGATCACATGCTAATTATAATAAGAGATTTGATTATTAGATGTGATCAATATATTTAAGCTGTGGCCGTTATAGAAAATTTCCATCACAAATTGGGGATTTACATTTCCCATATACATATTGATTTAGCTGAAAATAGTTGTATCCCTTGCTAAATTAGAATGCGAAAACATCCATACTAGTCCCATTTCACTTATTATGATCAGTTGGAAAAAAAATTAACATGTCATAAGATTGGATCTTAAAACAGTAACATTTATGCTTATTAGAAATAATCCCAAATCAAATTATTTATGGATTCAATACTATCAGTTAGCATTAGAACTTTTATTTATATAATAAAAAAACATTTTCATCAGGATGACCTGGTTTCATGCTGTATATTCTCAAAAACGTATATGTTTTTCTCGGAATGTATCAAGTTTTATCATGCACATTTTGAAGAGGAAGATAACTCACTACCCCAACATTAGGTTATTTGTACCATAAGTAAAAATGCCACATAATGTGATCAATTGGTACTTGAATCATCTTTTGGCCCTCGTCCAAGCCCGCTAACCAGCCAACCGAAGCAGCCCACCAGCCTGCCCAGTATTACATAAATTCAATAATCGGTCACTGGTCAAAGTCAACACCCGGTCAATGGTCAAAGTCAACGATGTGTCAATGGTCAAAGTCAACCATCAGCCAATGTCAAGGCCGTGTTGCTGATGGTGCTGCCATGCAGTTTCCATCCATGTTGCCGATGGTACTGCCATGCAGTTTCCACTCATGTTGCCAACAATACGCCAACCAATTCCCGCCTACTCTATCGCACCGCCAAACACCAATCCAGTCTACCAGGCAACATCCATCCATACTGCCAACCATTATGCCTGTCAACCATCAATCCAGTATGCTAGTCATCATCCGTCCATACTGCCAGCCATTATGCCTGTCTACCATCAATCCAGCCTCGACAAAGATGCGTAATTAATTCAGAAGCATGCAAAAGCGCTTCATGCATAATTAAACATGCAGGCATCAATGAGCAGTTTCATGCAGAATTAAACATGGAGGCATCAATGAGCAGTTTCATGCAGAATTTAACATGGGGGCATGAATGAGCAGTTTCATGCAGAATTAAACGTGGAGGCATCAATGAGAAGTTTCATGCAAATTAATTCAGGAGGCATGAATGAGCAGTTTCATGCAAAATTAAACATGGAGACATGAATGAGCAGTTTCATGTAGAACTTATCATGAAGGCATGAATGAGCACTTTCATGCAGAATTAATGCAACAGAAGTAAATACCATTTATATTCGTGGATTGTATAAATAGAGGAGAGGGAATTCTAAAATGGCGGGTAGCTGGTAGAGAAAAAATCTTTTGTAATTCCATAATCAGTAAAACACTACTCCCCAAGCGGATTCTTCCGTGGATTTATGAAACCATGCCGAACCACGTAAAATTTGCGGCTCATTTCTTTATTCTGGTTTCATGTTTTAACCTCGTTTCCATCAACAACACCAAAATCATCGTGTTTAGTGCCCAGAAATATTTCTGGGAGCAAACATTGGTGCCGACTAAGGGGAAATTACGAGAAAAGGAATCGTGTTTTCCGATTGAGAAAAGTTGTACAGAATGCTTTAAAATCGAGTACGTTAAAAATCTGTTTGAACGTCGTGAAAAATCACTGCTGCAGTCCAGTTGATCGTAACTACTGCAGCCCATTTTGATCGTAATAGTTGCAGTCCAGCTGATCGCAGCTGCCACTGACTAGTTAATCACAATTACTACAGTCCAGTTGATCGAACTTCTGTAGTCCGGTTTTCCTCAAAACTTTTTCAGTATTTTTTTTTTCCTTACAACTGCTTCAGTCTAAAATGATCGAACTTTTGTATTTCAGCTTTCCAACAACCGCTTCGAGTTTTTTTTACTTATAATCACATAGCTTCAGCTGGTCGCAGCTACTGAAATACAGTTCCATAGCCACTATATTCAATCCTGTTTTGGTTCAACTGGTGCATCCAGTACCTGCAGACAAATCTAGTAGCTGAGTCAAGCCGAGACGCTAAGGCAACTACACTAGCCATCGCCGCTGGAAAACTTCAACATAGCTAATGGACATCCTAATCACCTCATAAACGAAGTCGCAATAACACTTTTAATACGGTACGTATACAATTTACATATTTTCGCATCTTTTCATATAATCATGCATACTATTGTTCAATGAGACACCTATAATGTGGAGAGCATTTTCTCACGAGGAGATGCACATATTTTAATTATGCACGCATATGGAATAGTAGGATTGGCCCCCCGAGCGAATTTCATATGGAAGACATATACAAAATCCCATGCGCGAGCAAGATGTAGTAAGGAAGTGCACCCTTGTGCGAGTATTAAGCATCATGAAAATCACTATCTTCTGGGGACGAGTTGCATATCACTTCAACGTAACTGACCATCACTTGGGGACGAGATATGTAACACCTCATGGTCTAAAGTAACACTTCTGAGGCGAGATGTGTAACACTCCACATGCTTGGGGGCGAGTTACATAGCTATTTATGGGTAAAAATCGTTTCTGCCGATTTCGGTAAATTCGGTAGGTGAGTGAGAAACTGGTTCAAACCCTAAACAAATGTGCTGCACGTGAGCACTTTATAGATTCGAGAGATCAACTGCACAAGTCCGGCCTAAACCAAGAAATGGCCGCCTCCAGACTTGCTTCGGTCACAAAGTGGAGGAGAAGGGTTGATTTTGGGAGGGAAGCAAAGAAAGGTGTTGAGACCAGAATAATTACTCGTGAGAGAGGCGTCTCGACTTGTTTGTAAGTGAAAGCTTCGGAAGCTTGCAAGAGGTGGAAGCTTTTGGGAGAGCTTGCAAAGTTGCCTTTCCGAGAGTGTAGTATTTTTCTCCCGACCGAGACTTGTTGAAACGGTGGAAATAGGTAAGACCTATTTATACAAGTCGATATTGAAACGTACTCGGCCTCATGAAGGAAGAGAGTAAAGGGTGAAATAATGGGAGGAGGTGGTAACCGCATGGTTTAATGGGTGAAAACGTTTTTCACCATTATTTCCTCTTTTATTTGACCGCTTTATTCCTTTTCACGCTTTCTTAATGTGAGCGTAGTGTACGCTCGCATGTTTGTGACCGCCTAACCAAACCCTAAAGAAGCATCCCCCATTTTGTGTTGATGTCTCGAGTGTTGGTTACATCTTGAGTGCAAGTGGCGCTGCTAGTGGCGCGTGTGGCATGTGCCAATGGCATGTGCGGAATGCCTTGGTGGTAGGTTGCACGGTTTGCAAGTTAGGCTACCAGCGTGTGTGTTTGGCATGTGCGGAATGCCTTGGTGGTAGGTTGCACGGTTTGCAAGTTAGGCTACCAGCGTGTGTGTTTGGCATGTGCCAATGGCATGTGCGTCCATGTTTACCTAGTTGCAAGTCTTCCAAGCCTAGGGCGCTATATTTGGCGTGGGCCAAAGGCATAACGGCTTGGAAATATGGCTTGCAACACGTGTTGGCATGTGCCAATGGCACGTGCGGCCATGTTGACCTAGTTGCAAGTCTTGCAAACCTAGGGCGCTACATTTGGCGTGGGCCAAAGGCATAGCGGCTTGGAAATATGGCTTGCAACACGTGTTGGCATGTGCCAATGGCACGTGCGGCCATGTTGACCTAGTTGCAAGTCTTGCAAACCTAGGGCGCTAACCTAGGGCGCTATATTTGGCGTGGGCCAAAGGCATAGCGGCTTGAAATATGGCTTGCAACACGTGTTGGCATGTGCCAGTGGCACGTGCGGCCATGTTGACCTAGTAGCAAGTCTTGCGAGCCTAGGGCGCTATATTTGGCGTGGACCAAAGGCATAGCGGCTTGGAAATATGGCTTGCAACACGTGTTGGCATGTGCCAATGGCACGCGGCCATGTTGACCTAGTTGCAAGTCTTGCAAACCTAGGGCGCTATATTTGGCGTGGGCCAAAGGCATAGCGGCTTGGAAATATGACTTGCAACACGTGTTGGCATGTGCCAATGGCACGTGCGGCCATGTTGACCTAGTTGCAAGTCTTGCAAACCTAGGGCGCTACATTTGGCGTGGGCCAAAGGCATAGCGGCTTGGAAATATGGCTTGCAACACGTGTTGGCATGTGCCAATGGCACGTGCGGCCATGTTGACCTAGTTGCAAGTCTTGCAAACCTAGGGCGCTATATTTGGCGTGGGCCAAAGGCATAGCGGCTTGGAAATATGGCTTGCAACACGTGTTGGCATGTGCCAGTGGCACGTGCGGCCATGTTGACCTAGTAGCAAGTCTTGCGAGCCTAGGGCGCTATATTTGGCGTGGACCAAAGGCATAGCGGCTTGGAAATATGGCTTGCAACACGTGTTGGCATGTGCCAATGGCACGTGCGGCCATGTTGACCTAGTTGCAAGTCTTGCAAACCTAGGGCGCTATATTTGGCGTGGGCCAAAGGCATAGCGGCTTGGAAATATGACTTGCAACACGTGTTGGCATGTGCCAATGGCACGTGCGGCCATGTTGACCTAGTTGCACGTTTTGCAAGCCTAGGGCGCTATATTTGGCATGTGTCAATGGCATAGCGGCTTGGAAATATGCCTTGCAACACGTGTTGGCATGTGCCAATGGCACGTGCGGCCATGTTGACCTAGTTGCAAGTCTTGCGAGCCTAGGGCGCTATATTTGGCGTGGGCCAAAGGCATAGCGGCTTGGAAATATGGCTTGCAACGCGTGTTGGCATGTGCCAGTGGCACGTGCGGCCATGTTGACCTAGTTGCACGTTTTGCAAGCCTAGGGCGCTATATTTGGCATGTGCCAATGGCATAGCGGCTTAGTTTGGCATGGTTGCCAATGAATGTGATACATGGTTTGGTTTTGGCGTTGTTGCCCTGGTGCGCAGTATGCGGCTTGGTTTGGCGTTGTTGCCATGGTGCGCAGAGTGCGGCTTGGTTTGGCATGGTTGCCATGGTGCGCAGAGTGTGGCTTGGTTTGGCATGGTTGCCATGGTGCGCAGAGTGCGCTTGGTTTGGCATGGTTGCCATGGTGCGCAGAGTGCGCTTGGTTTTTGGAATTAGGTTCCGTGTCGAAACTCCCTAATCTGGGTATTTTGAAAAATACCCTATTAATTATTTACACCGGGTTAAATGCTCTTAGTTAATGTGTTGCGGGTAACACTAGGTCATGGGGTTTTACGATTTTACCCCTTGTCTAAAAACCACCATCAACATTAAGTCCCCTGCTTAGCTCGGAACAGGGGCTTTGTTGCGAGGTAAGCATAAGATGGTGACAAACTATCAACAGCAAACCGTAAAGAGAATTGAGGAGGCTTGTCTGACCTTTTATAAATAGGATTTGGAATCCTTGCCTCTGGTAGTTTTGCACAAACTGGGAGGCGGGCGGTGGTGCCGGTGCAACTTGGGCGACGTTGGGAAATTGGCGTGAGTTGGGAAGCTGAGCGTGCTAGCAGGTGGGACCGGCGCGATGTGGAAGTTGTGCGCGCTTGCAGGCGTGACTTGGGCGGTCATAGGGAAGTCGGTGCAATTGGTGGGGCCGGTGCAGCTTGGGCAACGTTGGGAAGTTGCGTGAATTGGGAAACTGAGTGTGCTAGCTGGTGGGACCGGCGCAAGGTGCGGAAGCTGTGCGTGCTTGCAGGCGTGACTTGAGCGACTGAGCGTGCTAGCTGGCGGGGATCAAGTGAAGCCGATTGTGCTAGCCGGCGAGACCTGTAAACAAGGAGGAGTAGGTGTTTCTGCAGATAGCAAAGTTTCCTTGTTTTGCCTTCCTTCACGCGCGCTTCGATCAGGCATTGTCCATGCTAAAACTGGAAGCGTTATGTCCCTCATTGCTTCCTTTCCTTTTTTTAAGGTTCTCGTATTCATAACCAACGTAATTGCATCATCTCCTCGTTTGAGAAAGGGTTCTTCTTGTTGAGTTTCTCTCTTTGTCATGTCGCACAGAGACGAACCATCTTCTAACCATCCGTGTTCTCCAGTGAAGGCGCGAGGTCCGACTGGCAGAGCATCCCAACAAAGGTTATTCGGGTTAAGAAAATCATACCGTATGTTTTTTCTTCTTTTCGTGGACCGACGTACGCTTTACCGCTTGTTTGATGAATGGAAAATTTCCCTTTTGTGCAGAGATATCCCGTTGGAGCATGCGTTACTGTTATCGAAGAGGATGACCTAGTCGTTCCCCTCCTTTCAAATCCAACCTTGTTGATCAGCTGAGACTTGGAGAACGCCGATTTAGGGCTCTCTTGTCATGAATACCCCTATGTGTTCGTCATTTGGGACTCGTATGAGGTGTGTCTCCTCCAATTCTAATGTTAGCAGTTTCTGGTGCGGAAAGAATTCGTGGTCCTTTATACGAGGATATGGAAGACATGCGGCATATCGCTACCAGAGCGCAGTGAAGTGATGTTCGTCCGCCTTGGTTTCCGTAGAGTGAACTGTCTTTGCTAATGATTGCCGAGATGGAGAATACGTCCATCCGTGTGCCGCAGAGTTATCCATTCAAAGGTGGGAGAACATGGTGTCCACCTGTGAATCCTGAGTTTAATATCAGCTGGTTGCGGCATCGTCTCAATATTGTGAAAGTCGACAGAGCTGGTATTCTTGATGGTGTGATCCCTGCCACAAAAAACCATGCTGGAAGAGGAGAAAGCTTTGGCCTTGGAGTCTCAGAAGATTGAAGATTTAACTCGAGACTTGAAGAGTAGGAATTTTTGATGTAGCATGTCGTAGGGAAGTGATTAGGCATAGTATGCCTTAAGCCACTTTCCGTTGATGACTGTCTCTAGCTTTCCCCATCTTCTTTGATAATCTTGTAGTAACCACTTTCATACGCTTTAGGGATTATGTACGGCCCTTCCCATTTGGGAGAAAGCTTCGGTGCCGATGCATCTTGGCCGGATGTGACACCGGGATGCTCGAAATTACATGATGACATATTCTCGGATGGTGCGGAGTTCGGGATCCTCCGCGGCCTCGTAAAGTGTTGAAGGCGTCTTCAGACAGAGAGGTGATGATATTCTTGCGCCTGCACCCTTGAAGAGTAGAGGACCTCGTTGTGGGTACGACTTTTTGGTGGACTGTGTCTTCGGAGCTTTGACAGTGAAGGGATCCCGTGTATATCTTCCGTCCTCAAGTATGGTTTACGTGTTTCCATCTTTGTAGTAATTTCTGCGGCGGTGAGGCTCTGGCTGGTTGGATGCGTAAGCGAGCAAACTTTGCAGAAAGGAGTGGCGTTGAAGCGAACGTTGAAGCGAAGCCGCTGCTGGAGAACACTGATGCGTAGCTACTTATGGAGAGAACGTTAATGCGGAGCTACTTCTGGAGAAAATGTTGGAACGACGTCTTGCAACTTTCGTGAGCCTTAACGGTTACCATTTTGAAGTCGGAGGCCGTGTCACGTCACGTCAAACTCGACATACCTCAAGAGAACAGAGGTTAGGGAGTCCCTGGCCCATCTATCGATCGTGCTTTCAGAGAGGTTGGGGTTTGGGAACGGCTTCCCCGGGCTGGAAGCGCCTGCTTCCCGATGCGGTGCGGTTGAGGGGTCCAAATATGTCTTGACGCTACGCCTTGGAGAAACATAGAATCTCACATAACTGTTTCATCATAGACTGTACGACTTTGTGGTCGAAGTTTCCATTGTGCGGAAAAAGTGTCTCCGTGAACTCAGGAGAGTTGTTGATTTCCCTTGCTTTCGATTTTGGAGAAGTCTTTTGTGACGCCCCAATTACTAAACCTGTTTAACTGGATGGATTACAACCTAATTGAAGCATCAAAACTAGATTACCGATTTTAAGAATCATAAATACATAGTGTGCTAATAACAAAACCCAAACTCTCTCGATATTATACAAATGACAAATCTCTCGTGTGATATGAATATATTAATATGTTGTTTTACAAATAAATAAATAAATAATACATATATATAAAAGATTCACAACATCTCTAACATCGCTAAAAGCTTTAAGCTGCAAAAATGGATATCCTCACGCGCACCATTTCTTCTGATTACTGAAACTGAAGTGGGAACGAGTAAGCACATCATCCTAAAAGGGTGCTCAAGGAAACATGTAACTCTCAAGTAATCACTAACATGTTTCACAGTTGTAAAGATAAAACCGTAACTTAAAAGAGACAATGGTGAAAGGAACATTTAGCAATGTACGCATCAAGAAGCAAAGATTAGTCAAACAAGCATAATATGCACACGAGTGATTTCCCTCAAATAGAATAGTATATATAATATCATAACGGATGAACTACCGCCCTACTAAGTACTATTGCTTACGGATGAACTACCGCCCTACTATATTAATAAGCAGTAATATTATAACGGATGAACTACCGCCCTACTAAAGAAATAGTTATAATAATATAGCATACGGATGAATTACCGCCCTACTAAAGAAATAGTTATAATAATATAGCATACGGATGAATTACCGCCCTACTAAATAATATTATCGACAGATGAATTACCGCCTTACTTAACTTAGCTAAGAGCCGTGGGGAAACACAGACACCCTTCGCAGGGAATCTCACAATGCATATCACACACAGACACATCGTAACAAACATCGTACATGCAAATACAACATATACATTACACTCAAGGATACATGAATAATAATTCAAAGTATACACCACCATGATCACTGAATAGTAAAGACTCATCATGTTTGCAAAATATAAGAAAGCTTAATGATTACAAGAAGGTTACAAGGTTCCCACCTGAATTGATGACAGGCCTCGCCTACCTCGAAATCCATAATACACTGGTTCGTCCTTTAGATCGTTCGTTGTTAATAAAGATTAACTGTTAACCACACAAGCACTCTAAGGATTAGCCAAAAGGCTCACACAAGGTTCAAACACAATCTCATACAATTCTCTAATTATAGGCTAAGTGAATTATCTAATGGTTGTAAGCCCATTTATGGTTCTATACCTTTTCATTATCTATCTTTATCATATTTAAGGTTTACTAATTCAATTAGATTGGTTCTATAGTCTATTAGATAAGTCTACCACTTTGTAGAAGGAACCAAGAGTCAATTCGGACCATAAGTGGTCCAAAAATACAAAATAAGGTTTCTGGCTCTAAGCCCAAGCCCATGGGTTTAATCCGGCACGACCCACTAGTACGGCCCATTACACAAGGTCCAGTCCAACAGAGTCAACTAACGGTCAACGTCCGGTTATTGATCAGACTAACGGTCAACGTCAGTCAAGGTCAAGGTCAAGTCAGGTAACACGGTGAGTCAACACCGATTCAACTCGCTTTAACCGAGTCACTAAACAGATGTAACCGCCGATAATCTGATCAACAAAAGGCTCAAGGCCAATGCCTTTGCATAGGCCAAACTTCAAAAGCATAACTAAGATGCAACACAAACACATGCCAAACTCAAATATAACTTCTCCTTTACCATTCCAATCAATCTAATAAAACTCGATTTGTATATCATCTTAATTCTCTTGCACCTGCAACATAATAACCCCTCCATTTCTGATCAACTCACAACACTACTACCATAACAGATTCGATACTGTCATCTCTATAAATTCAGTTCTATTTGTCGACGACAACAGCATAACTTACATCCCCTTCTCAGCACAAGCAGCTAAGCAACAGTACCATCCACAATAGCACATCACTTCATAATTCAGTTGCATTTCATCTACAAGAATATCTTTCAATTCCTCATTCTTTAACAAATCCACAACCTCAATTAAAACCACCACCATCATCTCAAGTACCTAACATTCATCTAGAACACTACTAGGAATTCAACACCACCAATATCATCATTATCGTTCAATCTTCGAAATAAGAAGCTAAGTATTACCTCTAAACTGACCACCAACACTAATTACAATCATCTTCAAGCTTTCTTATAACTCAATTCACTTCTTCACTGCAGACTCATCTTTGTTCAACACCACAGAACCATCTTCATATATACATTTCCTAACTTCAACACTACACAGCAAACGTACACAATCCAGTTCATCAAACATGAAATTCACTCATACTGCCATCCCGACTTCATAACTTATTCTTCAAACTGATTTCAAGCTATACTCAACTTCATCTGCATCACAAAAACCTCCGCACCTCCACCAGTTCAACAGCATCAATTCAACACATCTTCACCTCAAGTGATTTAACCTAGAACCATAACTTGTCCAACAACATCCAACTCTTTTTCATGTAACTTGAATCAAACAGGAAAACCACAAATTCCATCTTCAATTTGTTAAACCCTAATTCCCAAATTAACTACCTAGAACTGAAATTAAACCCAATACATACATCTAAACTTCAATTAAGAACAAACCCACTCCATAATCGATCAAAACAAAACGATTGCATAAAGAACAATCAATCAAATCGAAACCCTAAATTTACCTGGTTTTGATTCAACACCAGAAAAGCTTCACTTCGTCAATTCCATAACAACCCTTCGATTCTTCATCCCAGAACGTCACTTCATCAACATCAGTTCTACAAAAAACCCCAATTCCAGAAACCCTAACCTCCGACTTTCATCAATCCATCGTTTCTTCTTTGTTCAAAGCTAAACCAACTCCAGCATCAACACCGGCAATCATTCGTTAATGCTTTTCCCTAAATTTCTAATCTCAAGATCGCCAAAACCTCTCACAGAACACGAACGGTGAAGAACAGAGAAAGAAGGGAAGAGAAGAAGAAATAAGGAAAAGAAGAAGAAGAAACTGAATTCTCGAACAATTCAGCTGAAGATAAGGCCGACTAGATTTACTAAAGGCACCCGTCCAGACGATAAGGGCAGCCAGGAGGCTAAACTATAAAAGCATATCACCCTTCATACGCATCTGATGATTACTTCTTCGTCTGGTATCCGATTGACACGTTCAAGTAGTGTATTTTGCCTAACTTTTTGAGATCTATCGAGTGGTACTAGTTTCGTAACTAAATCGTTGTTAGATTATTTTCTATTAATTAACGTTCGTGCTAGACTAATCGAGTTATTATCGGCTAATTCGACACTTGACCGGTCTAAAAGCGTTGACGAGCTTGAGGGTCCTTACATTCTCCCCACCTTATTCATTTTCGTCCTCGAAAATTGAATCGCTCTTCTATACGTTCAAAACTCCCCACCTTATAGAGAAATACTATCTCTCGACTAAAAGTAACTTACAAACGCGTGAAAACGCAACTCATTGAAAATGAGTTCACGGTAACAACAAATGAACACCGACCTATGTGGCTTTCTACAACTATAATTTATAATTTGTAGCTCTAAGTTCAAAAGACTAATATTTTTTTTTTTTTTTTTTTTTTTTTTTTTTTTTTTTTTTTTTTTTTTGGTGATTAAGATTTATCTCACAAACCCAACCCAGTTCTAAACTAGTCTAGAAATCTATCTAGCATCGGCTATTGTCTAGTGTCCCATGTAAGATCTAATAGTGAGCTCTGATACCAACTTGTGACGCCCCAATTACTAAACCTGTTTAACTGGATGGATTACAACCTAATTGAAGCATCAAAACTAGATTACCGATTTTGAAGAATCATAAATACATAGTGTGCTAATAACAAAACCCAAACTCTCTGATATTATACAAATGACAAATCTCTCAGGTGATATGAATATATTAATATGTTGTTTTACAAATAAATAAATAAATAATACATATATAAAAGATTCTCAACATCTCTAACATCGCTAAAATCTTTGGATTACAAAAAAAACGGATATATTCACGCGCACCATTTCTTCTGATTACTGAAACTGAAGTGGGAACGAGTAAGCACATCATCCTAAAAGGGTGCTCAAGGAAACATGTAACTCTCAAGTAATCACTAACATGTTTCACAGTTGTAAAGATAAAACCGTAACTTAAAAGAGACAATGGTGAAAGGAAC
This sequence comes from Papaver armeniacum, assembly GCA_023531295.1. Classification (NCBI taxonomy): domain Eukaryota; kingdom Viridiplantae; phylum Streptophyta; class Magnoliopsida; order Ranunculales; family Papaveraceae; genus Papaver; species Papaver armeniacum. The sequence goes on from JAJJWW010002925.1 coordinate 248,102, forward strand.
ATTTAGCAATGTACGCATCAAGAAGCAAAGATTAGTCAAACAAGCATAATATGCACACGAGTGATTTCCCTCAAATAGAATAGTATATATAATATCATAACGGATGAACTACCGCCCTACTAAGTACTATTGCTTACGGATGAACTACCGCCCTACTATATTAATAAGCAGTAATATTATAACGGATGAACTACCGCCCTACTAAAGAAATAGTTATAATAATATAGCATACGGATGAATTACCGCCCTACTAAAGAAATAGTTATAATAATATAGCATACGGATGAATTACCGCCCTACTAAATAATATTGTCGACGGATGAATTACCGCCTTACTTAACTTAGCTAAGAGCCGTGGGGAAACACAGACACCCTTCGCAGGGAATCTCACAATGCATATCACACACAGACACATCGTAACAAAGATCGTACATGCAAATACAACATATACATTACACTCAAGGATACATGAATAATAATTCAAAGTATACACCACCATGCTCACTGAATAGTAAAGACTCATCATGTTTGCAAAATATAAGAAAGCTTAATGATTACAAGAAGGTTACAAGGTTCCCACTGAATTGATGACAGCCTCGCCTACCTCGAAATCCATAATACACTGGTTCGTCCTTTAGATCGTTTCTTGTTAATAAAGATTAACTGTTAACCACACAAGCACTCTAAGGATTAGCCAAAAGGCTCACACAAGGTTCAAACACAATCTCATACAATTCTCTAATTATAGGCTAAGTGAATTATCTAATGGTTGTAAGCCCATTTATGGTTCTATACCTTTTCATTATCTATCTTTATCATATTTAAGGTTTACTAATTCAATTAGATTGGTTCTATAGTCTATTAGATAAGTCTACCACTTTGTAGAAGGAACCAAGAGTCAATTCGGACCATAAGTGGTCCAAAAATACAAAATAAGGTTTCTGGCTCTAAGCCCAAGCCCATGGGTTTAATCCGGCACGGCCCACTAGTCCGGCCCATTACACAAGGTCCAGTCCAAAAGAGTCAACTAACGGTCAACGTCCTAAGGTTATTGATCAGACTAACGGTCCAACGCGATCAAGGTCAAGGTCAAGTCGTAACACGGTGAGTCAACACCGATTCAACTCGATCGAACCGAGTCGCCTAAACATGTAATCCGCCGATAATCCGACCGAACAAAAGGCTCAAGGCCAATGCCTTTGCATAGGCCAAACTTCAAAAGCATAACTAAGATGCAACACAAACACATGCCAAACTCAAATATAACTTCTCCTTTACCATTCCAATCAATCTAATAAAACTCGATTCGTATATCATCTTAATTCTCTTGCACCTGCAACATAATAACCCCTCCATTTCTGATCAACTCACAACACTACTACCATAACAGATTCGATACTGTCATCTCTATAAATTCAGTTCTATTTGTCGACGACAACAGCATAACTTACATCCCCTTCTCAGCACAAGCAGCTAAGCAACAGTACCATCCACAATAGCACATCACTTCATAATTCAGTTGCATTTCATCTACAAGAATATCTTTCAATTCCTCATTCTTTAACAAATCCACAACCTCAATTAAAACCACCACCATCATCTCAAGTACCTAACATTCATCTAGAACACTACTAGGAATTCAACACCACCAATATCATCATTATCAGTTCAATCTTCGAAATAAGAAGCTAAGCATTACCTCTAAACTGACCACCAACACTAATTACAATCATCTTCAACAGTTTCTTATAACTCAATTCACTTCTTCACTGCAGACTCATTTTTGTTCAACACCACAGAACCATCTTCATATATACATTTCCTAACTTCAACACTACACAGCAAACGTACACAATCCAGTTCATCAAACATGAAATTCACTCATACTGCCATCCCGACTTCATAACTTGTTCTTCAAACTGATTTCAAGCTATACTCAACTTCATCTGCATCACAAAAACCTCCGCACCTCCACCAGTTCAACAGCATCAATTCAACACATCTTCACCTCAAGTGATTTAACCTAGAACCATAACTTGTCCAACAACATCCAACTCTTTTTCATGTAACTTGAATCAAACAGGAAAACCACAAATTCCATCTTCAATTTGTTAAACCCTAATTCCCAAATTAACTACCTAGAACTGAAATTAAACCCAATACATACATCTAAACTTCAATTAAGAACAAACCCACTCCATAATCGATCAAAACAAAGCGATTGCATAGAGAACAATCAATCAAATCGAAACCCTAAATTTACCTGGTTTTGATTCAACACCAGAAAAGCTTCACTTCGTCAATTCCATAACAACCCTTCTACAAAAAACCCCAATTCCAGAAACCCTAACCTCCGACTTTCATCAATCCATCGTTTCTTCTTTGTTCAAAGCTAAACCAACTCCAGCATCAAAAACGGCAATCATTCGTTAATGCTTTTCCCTAAATTTCTAATCTCAAGATCGCCAAAACCTCTCACAGAACACGAACGGTGAAGAACAGAGAAAGAAGGGAAGGAGAAGAAGAAATAAGGAAAAGAAGAAGAAGAAACTGAATTCTCGAAAAATTCAGCTGAAGATAAGGCCGACTAGATTTACTAAAGGCACCCGTCCAGACGATAAGGGCAGCCAGGAGGCTAAACTATAAAAGCATATCACCCTTCATACGCATCTGATGATTACTTCTTCGTCTGGTATCCGATTGACACGTTCAAGTAGTGTATTTTGCCTAACTTTTTGAGATCTATCGAGTGGTACTAGTTTCGTAACTAAATCGTTGTTAGATTATTTTTTATTAATTAACGTTCGTGCTAGACTAATCGAGTTATTATCGGCTAATTCGACACTTGACCGGTCTAAAAGCGTTGACGAGCTTGAGGGTCCTTACATCTTTCCTGATCTTCCCGTGTGACGAAATTGGATTGCTTATCCCCTTCTACTGGGCGTTCGAGAGCAACGCGAGCCTCTTCATCTATAAACGCGCGTCCCGTCAAGTATCTTTTGTCTTTTCATCAAATCAACGTGCTAAAAGGAGGTCGGCTTCTTCCGGATCTTCCGATATCTTGCCCCGATGGTGGAGTAGCGTCTCCGGTGACGGTTGGAGCTGCCATGCTTGAAGAACCGTTGGGGTGGCTAAGCGGCTCTTGTTCTCGTGATCGTAAGTGTATCGTGCGAGAGATGACACGGTTTGATCACGGCGCTTTGGAGCCATGGCGCTGTTTCAAAGGCAAGGATGGTCTTGGAAGGGCGCAAGATGTTAGCGCCGGAAGGATGCAAACTGTTAGCACGAGTGTGGTACTCAAGGCCGGCATGCGCGTGCGGCATGTTTGCCTAGCATGTGCGTCTCGGTAAGCGTGTCCGGTAAGCACGTCTGGTAAGCGCGTCTGGCAAGCGCGTCTGGAAAGCGCTTCTGGCATGTGCGTCTGGCAAGCGCATCAGGTAAGTGCTTCTCGGAAGCGCGTCTGGTAGGCGCTGGATCGTCTTGGAATGGGCGCTGACTTGGCGTGGACGCTGGTTAGGCATGGACGCTGGCTTGGATTTCGGTATGGTGTGGACCATTGGCTTCTTCCCATACGTAGCTCAAACAGGAAATCCTTTCCTTATTCAAATTCCAAAAGGTGTTATGCTTATGAAATGGGTTGGCCCCCTTTTTACCTCGTAGCTTTGTTATCACGTCATGGTGTTAGCGGTAGCGTGGTAGTGATAAAGTAGGCAAGCATATTCCACCTATGTACTCCAGCGTTTCTCTTTCAATTTGTTTTATTGCTTTCTTGTGCTGGTGTAAACCGTAGCCCTGGGTATACCTTTCATAAACTTGTGGAAATACTTCATCATAAATAATTCTTCAAATGTCACTATAGTAACATCTGCTAATAGTGACAGGTAATTATTATTGTGCAAAGTAGGTATGTACGGGTAGGTGAATTTTTTTTTTAAAGGCAAACAAAGCGCACGGTTTATGGTTTTTGTCTTCTGGATTTCTTGGGTTGATAGATAAATGTTACCTTGACAGTTTGGGTTGTTCTTTTTGGATTGAATTGTTTAGGAGTTGATTGTTTTAGCTATGATTGAAAGTAACGCAAACATCCCGGAAAACCATGGAACCGTATGTTGGTAGATGATATGGGATGAAACATAACATGGCTATCGGTTTTATCATAACTTGAAAAAGCAAACCACGTATCTTTTGTCTAGAAAAGACTTACTCGGTTTCTCGGAAGAGTCATGGGAAGTCCCCAATCTTCCGAATCGTTCTTCGAGTTGTCGGATAACTGTGCCGTTAATCCCTGGGCGGATCGTTTTGCTTCTAGCCCGTGAGAAGTCCCCGGTCGCCCCCTTGTCATGTCATGACTTATAATCGAGCCGTCGAGTAAGCCGAGCCGGAGTGGATTGCCTTCCTCTACCATCTTGACGTCTGGGTCAAAGAATGAGATCGCTTGTTGAAAGTTGACATTGTAACCGAAAGATCGAACCTCCCGCTGTGGTCGCCAATTATTTATGGGTAAAAATCGTTTATGCCGATTTCGGTAAATTCGGTAGGTGAGTGAGAAACTGGTTCAAACCCTAAACAAATGTGCTGCACGTGAGCACTTTATAGATTCGAGAGATCAATCTGTACAAGTCCGGCCTAAACCAAGAAATGGCCGTTCCAGACTTGCTTCGGTCACAAAGTGGAGGAGAAGGGTTGATTTGGGGAGGGAAGCAAAGAAAGGTGTTGAGACCAGAATAATTATGTGAGATTAGCGTCTCGACTTGTATCAGAAAGTGAAAGCTTCGGAAGCTTACAAGAGGTGGAAGCTTTTTGGGAGAGCTTGCAAAGTTGCCTTTCTGAGAGTGTAGTATTTTTCTCCTGACCGAGACTTGTTGTCTGGTGGAAATAGGTAAGACCTATTTATACAAGTCGAGATTGAAACGTACCCTGGCCTCATGAAGGAAGAGAGTAAAGGGTGAAATAATGGGAGGAGGTGGTAACCGCATGGTTTAATGGGTGAAAACGTTTTTCACCATTATTTCCTCTTTTATTTGACCGCTTAATTTATTCCTTTTCACGCTTTCTTAATGTGAGTGTAGTGTACGCTGCATGCTGTGACCGCCAAACCAAAACCCTAAAGAAGCATCCCCCGTTTGTGTTGATGTCTCGAGTGTTGGTTGCATCTTGAGTGCAAGTGGCGCCGCTAGTGGCGCGTGTGGCATGTGCCAATGGCATGTGCGGAATGCCTTGGTGGTAGGTTGCACGGTTTGCAAGTTAGGCTACCAGCGTGTGTGTTTGGCATGTGCCAACGGCATGTGCGGAATGCCTTGGTGGTAGGTTTCACGGTTTGCAAGTTAGGCTACCAGCGTGTGTGTTTGGCATATGCCAATGGCATGTGCGGCCATGTTGACCTAGTTGCAAGTCTTGCAAGCCTAGGGCGCTATATTTGGCGTGGGCCAAAGGCATAACGGCTTGGAAATATGGATTGCAACACGTGTTGGCATGTGCCAATGGAACGTGCGGCCATGTTGACCTAGTTGCAAGTCTTGCAAACCTAGGGCGATATATTTGGCATGGGCCAAAGGCATAGCGGCTTGGAAATATGGCTTGCAACATGTGTTGGCATGTGCCAATGGCACGTGCGGACATGTTGACCTAGTTGCAAGTCTTGCAAACCTAGGGCGCTATATTTGGCGTGGGCCAAAGGCATAGCGGATTGGAAATATGGCTTGCAACACGTGTTGGCATGTGCCAGTGGCACGTGCGGCCATGTTGACCTAGTCGCAAGTCTTGCGAGCCTAGGGCGCTATATTTGGCGTGGGCCAAAGGCATAGCGGCTTGGAAATATGGCTTGCAACACGTGTTGGCATGTGCCAATGGCACGTGCGGCCATGTTGACCTAGTTGCAAGTCTTGCAAACCTAGGGCGCTATATTTGGCATGGGACAAAGGCATAGCGGCTTGGAAATATGACTTGCAACACGTGTTGGCATGTGCCAATGGGGTTTTACGATTTTACCCCTTGTCTAAAACCCACCATCAACAATAGCACTTAAATGCAATGCGGAATTCAGCTTCCAAAAATCAAAACTTCAGGTAACCCAAACTTCTTAATCCTCCAACGTGTTACAGGATTACGAGGGGGCGAGCATACACCCTAATATTTTGACGCAATTATTGCAATTAATAATGTTAAACTGCTACAGTTAAGTTGATCGAATTGTTATAGTCCAGTTCAAAAGAAACTGCTGCACTTAGTTGGACGCAACTGATGCAGTCCAGTTTTGCTCATCAATTATGTACTCAGTTGGACGCAACTGGTGTAGTCTGGCTTTATTTATAACTGCTACACTCAGGTTTATCGAACTATTTTAGACCATTTCCTAAGAATCGCTGCCGATCCGGTGATCGAAGCTACCGCAGTCCAAAGATAGTTCGCCGCTCTGCCAATCCGACTTATCGGCTGCCTTGCAAGATCGGTGTTGCTCACTCCTCCTGCAATAAGTTTTTTTTGGAGATGAAGAAGTGAGTGGAATATTTTGTTTTCCTATGGTCGAGAGTGAGCTAGTTGTTGATCATTGTGATACACAAATGGTTTCTCATATCTACCAAAATAAGAGAGATTTGTTGAATCAACTTCTGAAGATCCGTTTTGGGCTTCCAACATACCTCATGCTTCCGTACGGTACATGAAGTTTTTTTTCACTGCATCAGTTCATATTTTTGAAGAATGTCATCAGCTAGCTATGCATGTAGAACATGGTACCGTCAAGATATGAGGAAAAATCTTCTCCAAAGTATGTCTATAAACAGAGTGGACAGATAAAAATGGACATACCAAAGTAGAAATTAGGACAGATAAAAATGGACAGAGGGAGTATATTGTTTTCCTATTATTATTATTTATTTTTTTAATGATGAAGGGAGATTTATGGAAACTAAATATATTATTTTCCTATTATTATTTGTATATTCAAAGAGGAGTTGGGGCTCAGCTTGTCGCTAGGCTGCCAACCAAAAGTTTTGTGTAATTTTCATTGTAAAAAAAAATTAAAAAAAAAAACCTTAAGAGAAAAAAAAATGTTTGTATATTATTAAAGATATTTTAGTACAAAAATAATTAAAATTCGGATTTATTAATTAGGGTAATTTTGGAAGTGTCTAAAAGTTTTTTTTAAGAGTTTTAATAAGTTAGAAAGTTGCCTAAAGGTAGTAGACACCTTAGGAAACAAGTTCTTTATATTTTTGTTAAGTTTAGGGTTTGTTTACGGGGATTTATATATATATAGAGCTCCAGAAAAAAAATATATGATCAACTTATTTTTACTTTCTTTTAACTTGTTAAGTTTATTGATTTTGATTTTAATCATGAGGTATGAATACTATTCATATCCATAGTTGTAATTCTTCAGAGTTACGAGGTCTGGATGGTTTGTGTTCACTATCGTTATTCTTAGGAATAATTTGAGGTCTGAACTAATATTATCGTTTATTTTACTATTTTTATTTAGTTCCAACGATTATCATATCTCTTACGCTTCCTATCTACATCAGTTTTTTTTTCTATTTCTGACTCGATCTCTGACTCTGACATAACCCTTAATTCGTACCCGTTTGAGTCGGGTAACAAAATAACCTTCACTCACGGAACCAAACCACCAACTCACATTTTTTGAGTCAGTTGAGTCAGATGATTTCAGTCATATCCAGACGACTCAGATGAGTTAGGAGTAAACAAACATAACCAAATCACCAACTCACATTTTTTGAATCAGTTGAGTCGGATGATTTCAGTCATATCCAGACAATTTCAATGAGTCCGGAGTAAACAAACATATTGTAAGGTTGTTTTTCACCTATTAGTGTTTAATAAACGGAATCATACTTATGTAAATGGATGGTCAAACTTTTCATCTGTTGACTAGCGAACTCACTGTCATCCGACCCAAAACCATTTACAGTATAGGCAAATTCAGGACCCAAACACTAATGCTCTTAAAAAGTGCAAGAACATGGTGTAGTAAGATAGCATGCAGTCAGTCATGTGGGGGACAAAGAAGAATCTTCGGCCAAATTTTATTATTTCAGACGACATAAGTGATCGATTGCAATGAGTTACAAACATCGGCAGTTAATTAAAATGAAGCAATCAAACTAGTGGTAGAAGCACTAGCAACTGGAGCTGGCCACATTAGAGCAACAGGGCTGCGAACTGTACCGTGCAGCGTACTAATCCATTCAATTGTCCCAAACTCCATTTTAGTTGTATTTGAATCATTTTTGCTCAAGCTTGTGAATGTGACTTCATAAGACAACTTCTGGTTCGGCAAGGCGAATATAAGTGAACTTGGCGAAACACTGATTTTAACTGATGGTGGACTTTTTACCTTCACTCTGTAGATTCCAGTTGCCAGCCTCCCAACATTCGTGACCACTCTCTTGTACTTGACAACCAAGTCATTGGGTGACTTGAAAACAACCGAAAACGATGGGTAATTCAGATCGCCTGGACCTGCAGCCAATTTGTGTAACCCGCAATCGACCTTCCTATCCTTGATAAAGAGGGACATTTGTGTCTGATTGTACCGAAGGGAGCAGAAGAACGCATCGTAATCACTTGGCTGGATGTCGTATACCAAACCCGGGTTTAAGGCTTCGTTGGGGTCAACATGGCCCGCACCATGTTGGAATGGTGTGGAAATATTTCCAGTAGCCAGGTCAGTAATTTGTTTACCTGCCTTATCCGAGTTATAAGCTGTAGTCATAAGAGCAGACTTGATTGCAGCTGGACTCCACTTGGGATGAGCATGACGAAGCATTGCAGCTAATCCGCTCACATGAGGGCATGCCATAGAAGTACCGGAAAGTATATTGAACGCTACCCTTCTTTTATCGACTTGTAAACCTGATGGACCAGCAGCTCCTGTCCAAGCAGCCATGATATTGACACCCGGTGCTATAACATCTGGTTTGAGAATTTCTGGTGTTATATGATTAGGGCCGCGACTAGAAAATGAGGCAACTTTTGGAGCTGGTAAAGATCCGATCACCGTTCCTCTGAATACGAGTGACGCAACTGGCTTTTTTCTCTCTTTTTATATAGTCAATAATTGTGCCTGCGTTTCTGAAGGTCACCTTAACTCCTGGAATCATAGGTGATTCAGCATCCACTCCATCTCCACTGTTTTCCCAATCGGAAGAAATTAACCCAACACCGCCAGCTATTTTGACTGCATTTCCCTGTGCAACAATATTACCAGGATTACAAAGAACAATCTTTCCTGCGGCTAGGGTTGAATTAAGCTCCCCTTCTGTGCAAGATTCGCTACCAATATCACCAGCAAAGACTAATTCTGCTTTTTCAAGTGAGTTGCCGGAATATAATGAAACACCGCTATATTTCCTACCGTCTCCTAAAATCACATTACAGAGAAAATCTCTGTCGATTGTAGATGCTCCGACTGTTAGAAACCAAGGTGCGGGATTTCCGATTGTGGAAGGATATGGACCTGAATTTCCTGCAGAGGCAGAAACTAGTACTCCTTTTTCTACCGCACCAAATGCTGCAATCGCAAACGGATCTTCATCATACGGAGCTGCTAATCCGTCGTGACCAATGGAAAAGGAAATCACATCAACTCCGTCAGCCGCAGCTTGATCCATCGCAGCAAGGACATCTGCATCAGCACATCCATCACTCCAGCATACCTTGTAAATAGCAATTCTGGCCTTAGTTGCCACTCCTTTTGCGTCTCCAGCACCGTATCCATAAAATCCAACATTCTTAACAACAGATCCAGCTGCAGTTGACGCTGTATGTGTACCATGTCCTTCTCTATCTCTGGGTGATTTCGGATCTGTCTCATTTAATTTATACCCGATCTCTGCCTCCATTCCTTTGTAATAGATTCGAGCACCGATTATCTTTTTGTTGCAAGCTGTCTTTGGAAAATCAGGTGCACTCTCACAGACACCTTTCCATTTCTTGGGTACAGAATTTAATCCCGTGTCATTGAAACTCTGACTTTCGGGCCAGATTCCGGAATCAAGAACTCCAATAACGATGTCACTGGCGTATTTTGAGTCTGGCCATAGACCAGAATTTTCACTCAGACCGAGAAAACTAGGAGAACGAGTTGTACGGGTTTGATGAACTCTCTGACGGAGTATGGTAAGTATTCCCGGGAAACTACGAAGATAAGAGGCTTGAGAAGGTGTGAGTCGAGCAGCAAAACCATGGGTGGCATGGTTGTAAGTATACATGATAACCTCTCGCGGATGAGACAACAAAGAAAGATGGGAAGGAAGAGATTGAAGTGCCGAAGTATACCAATCAAGGTGGGATGTAAAAATGGATGGTTTATCTAGTTTCGAGACATGAATAATGTAAATTTGCGGCTTTTCATCATTGTATGATGATGAAGAGGATTGTGTTTGAGAAAAGGAAGAAGAAAGTAGGAGTAGAGATAATAAAATGGTAAAGAAACTGGTGATAGATGGGGTAGTAGTACTACTCATTATTGACATTGTTTGATGCTTGTTATTCTTCATCATCATGTTACTATATATAGAACCAATTTTTTTTACTCCCAGCTCCTATTAAATTTTTTCTTTACGTGTGGCCAAGGCTAAAAATGAACCCTAAACTTAACAAACAGTAACTGAACTATCAGATTTGAGAGAAATTTTTTATGGGGGCGTTTTTGGATGGGGTATGGGGGACACATAAAATGTTGATACGTGTCCTTCGTATTAATTGTTTTCAGAAATTTTATTTCCAAAAACACCAAACATAAAATATAAACAATTATGATAAACAATATTCTCTCCAAAATATATTTCTTTTAGTATATTTTTGGAAACAAAATTTGCTAGAAACAATTAATTCGAAATATACACGTCAACATCTTATTTGTCCCACATGCCCCGTCCAAAAACGCCCCCATCAAAAAATTTCTCCTCGCGAAAGTTGTAAATCTGTTTTTAGTGATAACTGGTTGGATTTTGAGTTCATGCGATGATGAGTGGTGACAGGATGGTAACATAAGTTACATAACAGTAGAAGAGAGACTGTTACACAGTGAAAGCTTGTCCATTTTTCCGCAGCTTTTGAAACTTAAAAGTGGTACTGATTTTTTTCATGATTTATAAAGAAGATATCAGTCTTAATAAGTGTTGATATCATTTCATCGATCTGACGGTTAAGATTCATAGGATTTTTTTGTCCTATATAAAACGATATCAGTACTTAGTAGGACTGGTATCCCCTTCTCTTTCGATATGTATAACAATATCAATGTGTAGCCATATATTTTTGTTTTCCTAATATATAATTTTAATTCCTTAGGACTGGATAATATAAATATCTACGCCCTTTAAGCGTGATGTTCAAAGTTGACCTTTGGTACCAAAGCTGGCCCAGCATGTGCATCGTATACCTACTTAATCTTTTTAAAATAAAGCCAAGCGTATCACGTTAGAGAATACTTAATAATTGCAAAGCCTATGGTAATATAAAACGTTATCTGATATTGCAAAATCTTTCATCTATAAACGAATCTCAACACCCGTTAGTTATTTTCAATTTCTATGAACGCATGTTCTTCAAGGAACTTGAACCTGCGTTACGACACTCTAAACATGCTCTAGCTTTCTAAATCGTAATATAATTAACTAACGCATACTATCATATTCTTCATCATCATGTAATATATATTGAACTAAATTCTTTTACCCACAAACCCCATTAAGCATTTTTCTTCACATATGGCGAAGGATATTAAAAATGATATTAGATGCCCCTTTAAGTGTGATGTTCGAAGTTGAACTTGATACGAAAGCTGGCTCAGCATGTACGTGCACACATACCTACTTATAATCTTTATTAAATATGGCCAGGCTTATCACGTTGGAGAATACTTGATAGTTGATTCAGTGAGCATCTATTTATTAGTAGTTCGATGTCGTGATAAGTGATTAGCTGTATTTTCATGATGACATATTAAAAATTATCAATAAATTAACGTTACGTGACATTGCAAAAGATTTCTTCTCCAAACAACTTGATCCGGGAATCTTGGTACCGGTTAGTTATTTTCAAACTCTATGAATGCATGTTTTTTTCGTAAGGAACTTGATTTGAGAATCGTGTTACAAATCTCATCACCCGTTATTTATTTTTTAACTCTAAAAATGCATGGTCTGGCTCTCTAACCCATAATTTTACGAAGGCATACCTCATATAATTATGGATTATCAAATAACTCGTATATCTGGATAATGGTGAATCCATTTAGTACAATGTGAACTGTGGATATGGGCATATGTGCATGGGGAGGTGTCATGTATTTGAAACTCCTAATCACAGGGACGGATGTGGGGGGTGGCTTACCCAGGCTGCAGCCCCCCCTAAAATCTGTAATAGCTCACTTTCACCTTGGTAATTCCCTGGAAAAAAAGGAAAAGCCCAGGTCTAAATTTGGATAGCCCATACAAAAGAAAATCAAACTTGACGTATCTTGAAAAAGATCTAACAAACGGGAACATATATGTAGTTGTATGACTAAGATCTAACGATATGCAAGGAGAGTGAGGACACGTTTATATGCATGCATCCAAAGAATTAAATATCTTGTTTGTATGTGATTCAAAATCTTAAAATGCTGTGTATCCTTACGGGGACAAATATGATAGACAGAAAAATGCCATATCTTATCATGATTATAAGCACAAATTTAATTTTTTTTTTATTTAGTAATTATTTTGCAAACCAAAGAGAGAGTATAGAAGAAGCATAAATTTAAAATATTTGACACACTCGATAAGTAATATCTTATTTGTGGAAACCAAAAAATAATTTACGTAACCCCAAAATTGGCGGCCTACGGCGCATTATCAAATCAAAGTTTTGTGTTAATTTATAATTTTGTTTGTGTATCTCATACATAGCATAGCGCAATTGTAAATATACTCTATGGTAAATAAATTTGATTCAAAAAGTTTTGTGCTCTAAAAGATAACGTTGCCCAACTTATACTCTTTAGATATTTTACTGTATTTATTTTTATCGCAGTTGAAACAAATGAAAAATAGCCCACCTCAACACAAATTCCTGGATCCGTCGCTGCCTAATCAGTGACATTTCTTTCTTCACCAATTGGGAACGGATATAAGCGTTGCATATTTAACGGCCCCTTTTTACATGCTGCTGCATGCATAGGTGTTAATGGTTGGGATTGGGCAGGTGTTCCTTTTTACCACTAGTCAGCAGTCGTCATATTCGTTTTCTTTTTGTTTTTTACACGTGGATATTTTCAAGGAATAATTTTAAGATGCCTCTTTATTTATTTATTTATTTATTTTGCTAGGTTAAAGTCGGATGCTAAGAGCAAAGGCTATGGAACGAGTGTTTTTAATACTCATTCACTGGCCAAACGAGTGAGACACGAGCAAAAGAGTATGTTGGTGATCTGGGAAAGAAAATTAAACATTAAGCGGCTGAAGATCTGGCGTTTTTTTTTTTTTTATTATTCTCAAAAAACTCCAAGAGGCTGAACATCAGCCGCCCGGAGAAAAACCAATAAACAACGCCAAAACCCTTTTGCTCCGTTCATCTTCCCTCTCTTTTTCCAGTTAACCCTCGTCTTCACTAAAATCGATTTCATCAAAGAAAAAAAACAGCTAAATAAGCTATGATCTTCATAAAAAATTGATCGGCGTCTAAAAGGTGAGCCGATTACACCCAAAATTGAGCGTTTTCATTATCTTTTTCGGATTAAAAAATTTGCCTAATTTTTTTTTTTTTTTTGTTTTGTTTGTTTGAAGGTTTTGATTATTGATTACTCAAATTCGTCCGAGGTATAATCCTTTCTATCTCTTGTTTATCTATGTATGATTTGGGATTGAGAATCGTTTTTAATTGATTATTGAATTTTATTGAACTAGGGTTTATGATTTATAGTTCAAAATTAAAAAATTGCATTATCATACATGAATGTTATTGATTTTTGATTGTTTTAAGTTCATAACCAATTTTGAATTCATCGTTGTTGACTAGTGAATATTTTTTGTTTTGTATGGTTGTTTATGAGTATAGAAAACCATGGATTATGATACGGTTTCTTCAATGGATGGGGGCACAATGCATGTATGTAAACTAGAAAATGTTCTTACAGCCAAATATAGGGGTGAAATGACACACGTCAATAGAATCAATAAGATTGTAAGGCGACATAAAAAGTGTAAGAAATACATCCATAATTGTGGCTGGCATGACTTGCCATTGGCGCAGAGGTGCGGCTAGCATGGTTGGCATGCTTTGGCGCGGTTGGTGTGGCTGGCATGATTTGCCATTGGCACAGAGGTGCGGCTAGCATGGTTGGCATGCTTTGGCGCGATCGGTGTGGCTGGCATGATTTGTCATTGGCACAGAGGTGCGGCTAGCATGGTTGGCATGCTTTGGCGCGGTCGGTGTGGCTGGCAAGATTTGTCATTGGCACACGTGGAAATTAGGGTTTGGCTTGTCGTAACCCTAATTTGAAAAAGATACCCCGGTAATTATTTAGGGACACATTAAAGGTTTCAGTAAATGTGCATAGTAAATGCTTGTTACTTTAAATATTGTGATATCACTGTCTGCTAGGGTTTAGTGGTTTACGATTTTAACCCTAAGCTAAAAACCACCATCAACGCCTAGTTAGTAATTCGGCGAATTATTCGCGTATAATTCGCGAATCCGAACGAACGGCCCGATTACGTACCAATCGGCCAAATTACTTAAACCATTGTTCTACTCGTTGGTTGTTGATTAAACCATTAGATACTTTCTATATAATTACTTGAAATCATATTTCTATAGCATATAACACTAAATTGTCTTTTGATATGGGCCGAATTTTCAATGCCGAACTCACATTTCTAAAACGAACCTACACATACGTATGCCATTCCGAACTACTACCCAAACAACGAATCGTTGACCGGATTTTTGACCGAATCCGATTTCCCTAAATCCGTATAATCCCGTATGTATGCCGTCCCGAACTCCCCTCCGTACCCCGAATTGCTAACTAGGCCTTGTATGGAGTATCCCAAAACCATAAGCTGTCCGTACAACATTTTGGCAGACACTTAATTATGTGGCAGCGCATCTAATGAATCATTATCCACTGTAATCCCGTTTCGATTATTATACGAGTAAGTTTTAAAATAAAATTGTGATGAAATTTGTAACATGTCATAAGATTCCACTTGTATCAAGTTGCTTAAATTAAATAGGATTTTGCAATATAAAAGGACATTTATTAATTTTTTTTTTTTTTTATTTTATGTTACGAAGAAAATAATTTGAGCTTATCAAGAGCTTACCACGAAACAGAACTAACATATGCTCACTGATTGAACCGACTGAGTGTTCTTCAACGTGATACGCCTGGCTTAATTTTGATAGGGCATAGAAGTAGTCAAGTAGAAATACATTCACATGCAATTTTCCTGTTTTATTTATTCCCGTCTTAGAGTTTACAAGTGATAATTGTAATTATCCTAACGTGTGATAATTACATCTTTCACCATAATGACAAAACAAGCCAACAATTTTCATATCATTAAACTGTGATGACTATATCTATCACAATAATGAAATGTGAAAACTCCATAATTCACAAGACAGTTTAAAAAGGGCAGCCGAATTCCCATGATAGGAAGCACACAAATTTCTTAGAAACTTACTGTGTGATTGGTAATCTTTTGGTGCGGTATCAGGTAACTATTTAATAGTTTCAACATCATTTTTTTTTTTGAAGAGTAAGGATAATATGTATAAAAAGAAAATGTAATAAGACCAAAGAAGGTCCCCATTTTTGTGTTACAGAGATTTATGAGCTATCAATCATAACTTTCCAGTGTGTTACAAGATCTCTAAATGAATTACTCCAAAACCATTTTTCTGCATTGCCCCATTGAAAGATCAAAGCTTTAACTTCATTGATGATTATTCCTTCAGCTCTATGGGGTTTGTTTGCCATAACCCTGCGATTTCTTTCTTCCCAAATAGCTCTGACAATGGAAAAAATAAGAATATGCCAGATTTTCCTCCCTCTGTTACGACCTCGCCTAAATTTCCAAGCCAACAGCTGAGCTTCTAAAGAACCTGTTGTAACCCATCGCACATTGTAACCTCCAATAAAGTATGACCAAATTTTGTGAGCATAACTACAATGCAATAGAAGATGATTCACTGATTCAGGGGATGAATTGCAGAATGCACACATCACATTCTGAATGTTGCTACCTCTTCTCACTAGATTATCAGTTGTAGGAATTGCATTTTGTGCCGCAAGCCAAAGAAAAGTTTGCGTTTTAGGAGGCACAAACTTTACCCAAATGCACTGGAAAGGTGGTAGAGAAGGAGTGATTGGAGGTTGTTGATCCAACAGCCAGTTATAGCAGTTTTTGGTGGAGAAGCCCCATGGTAGTATACAAAGTAATTCATCTTCTTGTTCAGTAAGATTAGGAGGAGATCCTAACCAATCAAAAAACTGCAGAACTTCAATCTCTTCTGAATGATGTAGATTTCTTCTGAGTTGTATGTTCCAAGTATTGTTGAATATCATCTCTTGTAAACTTGCATTTTTTTGTACAGAAATTTTAAAGATATTGGGAAACTTACTTTTCAATGATTGATTGTCCTTCCATTTATCCCACCAAAAGTATATCCTTCCATTTATCCCACCAAAAGTATATTGTTGCACCATTGTTAATTGACAATTGTGATATTCCTTCCACCACATACTTTTGTTGTTAAATTCCTTTCCAAATTCCTCTTCCTTGAGGGAGAGAAGAATCTTTCACCATTAAATCCTCTTGTTTCCCATGCATTTTAGTTTGTACCAGCTTCCTCCACAGATGATTTTTCTTAGTTGAGAATCTCCAAGTCCATTTGGCAATGAGAGCTTTGTTTGTTTGTCTTAGGTTTCTAATGCCGAGACCTCCTGCTTTCTTTGTTCTACAAATCCTATTCCATGCTACCCAACTAATCTTTTTTTTTCCATTGGTTGAACCCCAAAGAAATGCTCTCATAATCTGATTCAGCTTCTTCTCAACCTTGACAGGCATAGGGAATAAGGACATGAAGTATATTGGCAGACTAGATAATGTTGTCTTGATAAGAACTATTCTTCCTGCTTTAGTGAAATATCTCCTTCTCCATGGAGCAAGCTTCTTCTGAAATTTTTCAATCACAATGTCCCAAATAGAACAGTTCCTACTAGTAGCACCAATTGGGATGCCTAAATATTTGAGAGGGAGGGATTCAGTCTTACAGTTTAAAATGTCAGCAACATCTTCGATGCAGTCATCAGCTCCAATACTTATCACTGAACTTTTGAGATAGTCGGTGAGAAGTCATCCTCAGTTTCAACATCATTTAACAATTGAGATAGTCGGTGAGAAGTCATGCCTAGATAGTGTGTAGTAGTGAAAATCAAAATTATCTTGGAGAAAAGGTTTCACCTATTTGTCACCCACGCTTATCCTATTTGCCACCTACATAAATTGCCATCCTTAGTTTTCCTATTTGCCACCCACATAAATTTTAGAATATCATAAATACGGTCTTTTGACTTTTTATTTATGTCCAATAATTAAACCAACCCAAAACTAAACAAACAAACATGAAAATAAAAACCTAAATTCCCAATTATTATTTTCTCGATCTCCATCTCCATCTCCAAGTCCACCCCATCGACCACCAACCACCTATCAAGAAATGAAAAATTCATGGGAAAGAGAGCAGTATGTTTTCATGACGTGAATCCCTTTGAAAGAGAGCAGTATGATGAGCATACAACAATGAAAGATCTTGATCTGTCTTATGTGTTTCAGATGGACGAATCATGACGTGAATCCCTTATTCCCTTTTTAAGTGAGTTATTTGTTTGGGAATACTTAATTATTATTTTATTGGAATCACCGTACTAGATGCTGTTTGATCGATCTGTTTATATTGACAACGATTAAAGTTCGAGCATTAGTAAGAAATTTGCAAAAGCTAAAATCTGGAAGACTACAAGTGTTGTTCTTATATGGAGTTTTAACGTCGCAACCTAAAATCAATTTCATAAATAAATTGAATACGTCCCAAATTGATGAACACATTAAGCATCATAGTTAAACAGAACTCTAATCGGGGATTAAAAGTTTTTTAATGATGCTTCAATGAAAAGGGGATTAGTTAAGAAGAAGAAGAAATATAAGTGGGAACTGTTTGTAGTCAATTTAGTCTGACTTTTGAAGGTGGCGAATAGGGAAAGTAGAAATACAAAAATGTATTACATTTAATATTTTGGTATGAGTGGCAAATAGGAAAATCGGGGGTGGTAAATAGGTGAAACCGGAGAAAATGTGTGAAAAGTCGGATTTTCAATAGCAATAGAATGAAACAAGAAAGAGAAGATTTAATGTCATCCATATGAGAATTTAAACGATGCAATAAAAATGGGCAATCTTGTCCATTTGGGTTTGATGTTGTGGTGCTTATTCGAGTATTAGAGGGTGAATAATTGAAAGCTGTAATGAGTCTGATGACCTTGGACGTTATAGAAAAATTCCATCACAAATTGGTTCATCCAATTTTTTACTACCACGATAGTAAAAATAAGGATTTACCATTACCCATATACTTTAGAGAAAATGGGTCATTTGTCCAAAAAAATTTAAAACACGGTTTAAATGGACGAGTAAAAAAAAGTACGGGTGAAATAGCCAAAAAAAAATAGCAAGGATGAAACTGGATTTCATCCTGGCTTATACTTAAAAAAATAGCAAGGATGAAACTGGATGCATCCTCGTGTAAAATAAAAATAAGAAAAAAATATTTGAAAATGGACAGGGATGAACGGTTACATCCTGCCTATTTTTAAATTTTTGTCCATTTAAACAGTATCTTTTTAATTTTTGGCTAGAGAAATTTGTTGTTTAGTCCACTAAACCCGACCCGGGTTAATGGCTAGTCCAGCAGGTAAAGCTATTTACTCGCTAGTCCAAAAAAGGTTTGAAAAGAGTAAAATTACTCTGCTAACCCTAACAACACGTGTTCAGTTGCTTCTTTGTTTTCATCGACTTCTCCTTCATCTTTCATCATTCTAATTCAAATCCATCTTCTTCTCCTTAATTTCAATATCAAAATCTCTGAGTTATTCGTTTCCATTTCTTTCGATCTAATTTTATCAGCAGCAGATTCATTCTTGATATGTTAGTTTTTCTTTCAAATCCTAACTCAAACTAGGTCAGATTCATTGTCGGTTTTTCTTCTCCTAAATCTAGGTCAGTTTTTTTTTCCAAAATACACTCGTTCAATTTCTTCGATTTGGGTTTTTACGATCAACTGAACCAATTGAACCAATTGAAGAATTAAGTCCTACACCAGTAGAAAGATCAAAAAGTAAGAGAAATGATGTTGCTACTTCACCAACAATAAAACTAGAAAACGAAATTTGTTACTCCTTCACTGCCAAAAAAAGGTACACCATTTAAATCTAAATTCACTTTAAAAAAAAAAAAAAACAATACATATCAGTATGTGCTGTTGTACTATGTAAAACCCTCTTTTATGCTCTCCATAAGCATCACTACATACCAATATGTGTTATTGTACAAACCATTTTTAGTTTTCCTTACTGTTTTGTGTACAATATGTGTTATTGTACTGTGTAAACAAATCTTTTACACTTGAAAAAGCATCAGTACATATTGATATGTACCTCTGGATAACTAGTGGGTACATATTGATATGTTACTTTTGGTTTGATGAATTTTTGGAAATATGTATTCCATATTTGTACATATCAATATGTGCTACTAAAACCCCTTTTACCATATGAATATGCACTTTGTAAAACCCTTTCAATATGTACTAGGTAAACCCCTAGTACATATGATATGTACAGATACAAAGGTGTTTTTTCTTATGCTTGAATCCCAAAAATACATATTGTAGTATGTTCGTTATGTAGGTAACAACACATCGTCGTGTACTTAAGGAAAAAGTGAGTTGGTTATGCAGTACATGTCAATATGTATTGTATGTAAAACCCTGGTTTGTGCTTGAATGTGATTCTATAACTGTGTTTAGGTAAAAAGTTATTAGTTGATCCAGTACATATCATTATGTACTGTATGTACCCCTAGTTTATGTAGTGATTTATTGAATATGAATAAGTAGTAATTCTTAATAAACATGTGTTTCATTGAATATGAATATGTAGTGATTTATTGAATATGAATATGTAGTAATTCATAAAAACGATACATATTCACCCCCGTAAATGGTGATACATATTCATATCAATATGTAGTGATATTGCATTATGTTACTTTGTTATGGCAGTAGCATTGTTGTGTTTGTTATGAATATGTAGTGATGCATTGTGTTACTTGGAGTACACTTCTATTAGGTATGTATCAATATGTACTATCACGCAAAAGAAGAAAAAAATGTGTGAAAATAGTATGTTTCGACAGTACATACTAAGATGTATTGATTGAACAACTCGAACGACAAGACATATCAATTATATCTGATAGGTTACAGAACATATCAGTATATGCTGGGTAGAAAGCTAGTTTATCCATGTGTACAGTTGGATAGGTTACAGTACATATCAATATATACTGATTTGTTTAGTATGTGTTTATAAGGGGGGCGGAGTGCTACTGATATCTACTAGGTTTTAACTAAGTACATATTGATATCTAATACTTTCCAGGATCTTGTTGCATTGTTCTCTATTTGACATTGCAGAGCAGGGGAGATGGTGAAGAGAAAGAAACCTATGGAGACTGTAATCAATCTTGATAGCGAAAGAGTCTGCACATATTGAATTAGATTGTTCGAAGACATTGTGTGCATTTTGTTTTACAAATAGATTGGATTACTTAATGATATATTATTTACATTTTCTTTGGGTATCTACTGTCAGACTACTTCAATACACAATATGTACCATCAGTCAACTAAAATACATATTACTTCAGTACATACCAATATGTACACACCAATAGTTTTTACATCCCCACTACTTCAGCATACCCACCACTTCTCCAGGCTACAACCCTACCTATATATCTTATAACTCAGCGACGCCATCCTACAGATCCACCTCGCCGTCATACAACCCTATCTCTCATTCTTACCGCCCGAGATATAGCCTCATTTCCCCAAGCAGCTTACATCCAGTCTACAACCCCACCTCGCCATCATAATATGTATCGTCAAACTACTACATATCAATATGTGCTGCATATGTGCTGCCAGAATAGAATATGGAAGAGTCAGTTTCATTTTTGTTTCCAACTGATTTCAGGGGTAGTAAGAATTTACTTCAGCTAAGATCATTGCAAATAAACATTAATAGAGAATTAGTAGACTGACCTTCCCCGCAAGAGAAACTGATGGTGAAGTGTATTTCTTTGTGTTCTTATATACATCTTTAAGGCATCAAGCAACCAAACTGCTACAACAACAACAAAAAACACGAGTAAGAATGTAGACATCTTTAAGGCATATATATGTCACTTTGAAGTGTTAATTCATCCAAACTATCCATTATCAATTGTCTAATCACTTTCAAATACAAAGACAAAACAATTGTTGATGGTTTCAATAATGTAGATGAATCGGTCTTTGGATCCAACAATTGTACTTGTAACCTGCAATGAGGGCTCCCCAGCAAGCTTCCTGGTCTTAGGAATAATATTTTCACTATTTATCCTCATTTTTATTAAAAATTATATCATGTTCATCAATTGTCCCACAACACGATACCTCATTCTTCACCTGAAAATGTTGGTAAAGGTGCTTCTGCTCTTATAAACAGATACTAAAAGGGTTTATCCAGTACATATTTATAAGTATTTCATCAATATGTACTTAGTAAAAAACCTAGTACATATTAGTAAAAACCTAGTACATATCAGAAATATTAGCAGTACATATTGATATGTACATAGTGAAAATCTAGTACATATTCATATGTAAGGAGTGAAAACCTAGTACATATTGACATGTACGATTGGAAACTTAACAGATATCACAAATTTAATAACGAAGAAACCCAATTACAACTAATATCTCTTACACATTTGATTTTTCGCAGTACATATCAATATAAAGTAATTGGGCCAAAGAAATCTTAATAAAATACAAAACCCTTTGCGACACAATGAAGCTAAAGAATGGGAATCGACACGATATGCATTTGGAGTTAATATCCCATCTCTAATAACATGATACAAAAGGAGACGTGCCCAAGTCTTCGTAGACCACTCTAAGACTCTGAAATGCTAGTTTCAATACTACTAGTGATGAAAATTTTTGCACAAACATAAAAATAACAACACATCAACACTCAATCCAAGTATTGAACTCCCAATTCTCAATCTACAACTAGTCTGCATCTTAATCTACTGGTCAAAATACAAGGACACTGTAATACCAAATCTGGATCAATCAAAATTTGGTTTAATTAGACAAGTAACTGGATTTAAAGTGTCCATAAATGATCAATTATAAATCTACAAAGGTTAATAAAGAACAACAACAAGAAAATAAGGGGGTGGGTGGGGGGTCCAAATGAGATCTTTCTCTCTGTACATGTTCTTGAGATTTCCAGTTTCTTCTTTCATTCAGGTTACCCTAAAACATTAAATCCTAACACTATGTACTAATTATCTAAAGTCTAAAACCTACCCTAATTATAATTCTACAAGATATGCAAAAACACCGACAAATCAAAAGCTACCCCAACTCAGTACACAAAGAAGAATCAAAATTAAAACTAGTGAACCCTAAAACTACACTAAAAGATATCAATTCACAAACACCAAAAAAATCAAAATTTTCATAAAGTTAGATATATTCAAATTTCAAAATAAAAATCTAAAAATGAAATTGTCTAATCAGTATTATAAGCAAGTATTATATCCCCACCAACATATTTACATTCATCTCCGATCATGAATTTCATTTGTTAACTAAGAATGAAACTAAAAAACATTGAGAAATTAATTAAAACCAAAAATAGATAAAGTTAACAAAAAATAAATAAACTGAAAATCAAACTAACCGGAAACAGAAAGTACAGTATCCATCAATTTAATCGGTTGAATCATATTGTTTGAATAGACAAGCTTCGCCTTCCAACATTAAACATCGAAATCCAGATGAATAGGAAGAATAATTTTTTTAGAAAAGCCAAAAATTGATGCATCCATATCTTTTTTCTTATTTCTTTGACTGATTCATTATCGAATCTTCTTCTTATTCACTATCAGTAGCTTCTTCTCTTCTTTCCTCCATCACAAAGATTCACTAGAGAGAAAGAAAAAAAAAATCTCCGCCAAAGTCCAGATATAGAAGTAAAAACTGGAAAAATGGAATTTTGGGCGTTTTGGGAATTTCTAAAATACACATTCAATGACCCGCACGTGCTCTGGACCTGGGGATAAATTTTCTGGTCCAAAAACATGTTTTTGGACCAACGAATAATTTTTTTCTGGTGCTGGACTACACAGTAACCAGTTCTCCTAATACTGGATTAACCAGTAATTCCTACTTTTGGCTATTTAAACAGTATCAAAACCTAAGTGTCTTTTTCACCCAGAAATTGTTGATTTTGGTCTTTTTGACCAATTTTGTGTATACATTATTTAGCCGAACATATTAAAACTTAGAAGGCCGAGTTGTCCCATTGCAATTATTATGATCAGTCTGAAAATAATTAATATGTGACGAGATTTTGTAACATGTCATAAGATTAGATCTTAAAACAGTAACATGTGATACTTGAATATATTAACATGCATGTTGATCACAATTATTAGAAATAATCCCAAATCAAAATATGGTTTCAATATAATCAGTTAGCATTAGAGTTTATATATATACCATATGATGATGAAGAATAACAGGCATCAATCAATCTCAAATCTCAATCATGAGTACTACTATTCCATTCATCATAACTTTCTTCACCATTTTATTATCTCTACTGCTTTCTTCCTCCTTTTCTCAAACACTATCGTCATCATCACCTTCATCATATAATTATGATGAACAACCAGAAACTTACATTGTTCATGTCTCTAAACTAGCCAAAAAAAAAAAAAATCAAACGGCCTCCGGCCGCATACCAATATATACATATTTTTACCATATGAATTTGCCCCACTTGAGAAAAGAGTCTGTCTCCATCACTTGTTGTCGCTAGATTAGAGATCAGAAGGTCAAAACATCCGTAGTAGTTCGAAAATAATTAACATGTGATGAGATTTGCAACATGTCATAAGATTCGATCTTGAATCAAGTTGCTTATAGAAAAAAAGATTTTGCACTACGAGACAGACGATTTATTGTTAATTTTTGAGGTTACCAAGAAAATAACTTAGATTATCAAGAGCTTACCGCGAAACAGGAGTAATATATGATCACTCACTGATTGAACAAATTAAGTATTCTGAAATGTGATCCGCCCTGGCTTCATTTTAAAAAGATCAAGTAGCTATAAGTTCACATGCTAATATGAGATTTGATTATTAGATGGTGAACATTACCCATTAATTATGAAAATTTCCATCACAAATTGATCCATCCAAAGAGCAAGTACGCGGTAGTAATTTTTTTACTTTTTTTTTACCATTACCCATATACATGATTTAGCTGAATATAATTGTATCCCTTGCTAAGTTCAACAGATTAAAACTTAGAAGGCCGAGTTGTCTCATTTCAATTATTATGATCAGTTTGAAAATAATTAACATGTTATGAGATTTTGTACCATGTCATCATAAGATTGGATATTAATACTAAAGATATGCATGTTGATCACAAATTATTAGAAGTAATCCCAAATTAAAATATGGTTCCAAATTTAACACTAGAAAATTAATCCATAGTATGATCAGTCTGAAAATAATTAATCCATAGTATGATCAATTATTATGATCAGTCTGAAAATAATTAATATGTGACGAGATTTTGTAACATGTCATAAGATTAGATCTTAAAACAGTAACATGTGATACTTGAATATATTAACATGCATGTTGATCACAATTATTAGAAATAATGCCAAATTAAAAATATGGTTTCAATATAATCAGTTAGCATTAGAATTTGTATATATATATATACCACATGATGATGAAGAATACCAGGCATCAAACAATCACAAATCTCAATCATGAGTACTCCTTCTATCATAACCTTGTTTACCATTTTATTATCTCTACTACTTTCTTCCTCCTTTTCTCAAACACTATCCTCGTCATCATCTTCATCGTATAATTATGATGAACAACCAGAAACTTACATTGTTCATGTCTCTAAACTAGACAAACCATCCATTTTTTCATCCCACCTTGATTGGTATACTTCAGCACTCCAATCCCTTCCTCCTCATCTTTCTTTGTTGTCCCATCCTCGAGAGGTTATCATGTATACTTACAACCATGTCACCCATGGTTTCGCTGCTCGACTCACACCTTCTCAAACCTCTTATCTTCGTAGTTTCCCGGGAATACTTTCGATACTCCCTCAACGAATTCACCAAATCCATACAACTCGCACTCCAAATTTCCTTGGTCTGAATGAATATTCTGGTCTATGGCCTGACTCAAAATACGCCAGCGATATCATCATTGGAGTTCTTGATACCGGAATCTGGCCTGAAAGTCAGAGTTTCAATGACTCGGGTATAACCGATCCTTTGCCGAAGAAATGGAAAGGTATCTGTGAGACTGCACCTGATTTTCCCAGCACTTCTTGCAACAAAAAGATAATCGGTGCTCGGGCATATTACAAAGGAGTTACGCTAAATGAGAAGAAAGACACGAAATCACCAAGAGATACAGATGGACATGGCACACATACAGCATCTACCGCTGCTGGATCTGTTGTTAAGAAGGCAAGATTCGATGAATATGGTGTTGGAGATGCAAAAGGAATGGCAACTAAGGCCAGAATTGCTATATACAAGATATGCTGGAGTAATGGATGTGCTGATGCTGATATTATGGCTGCAATGGATCAAGCTGTGGCTGATGGAGTGGATGTGATTTCATTTTCTGTTGGTGCCAAAGGATTAGCAGTTCCGTATGATCAAGATTCAATTGCAATTGCAGCGTTTGGTGCTGTGGAGAAGGGAGTACTAGTTTCTGCCGCTGCAGGCAATGCAGGTCCTGGTCCCTCCACAGCCGTTAATATCGCACCTTGGTTTCTAACTGTTGGAGCATCTACAATCGACAGAGAGTTTCCCTGTTATGTGGGTTTAGGCGACGGTAGTATTTTTAGTGGTGTTTCATTATATTCCGGCACGCCACTTGAAAACATAGAAACAGAATTAGTCTTTGCTGGTGATATTGCTGTTAGCGACTCTTGTGCAGAAGGGGAGCTTAATTCAACCCAAGCTGCCGGAAAGATTGTTCTTTGTGGTTATGGTAGTATCGTTGCCCAGGGAAATGCAGTCAAATTAGCTGGTGGTGTTGGATTAATTACGGCTAATAGGATTGACTATGGAGACGGAGTGACTGCTGATTCACCTACGATTCCAGGAGCTAAGGTGACCTTCAATGACGCGGTTGCAATTCTAAACTATATTAAATCACTACAAAAACCTGTAGCGTCATTCACATTCAGAGGAACTGTAATTGGATCGTCTCCTTCAGCTCCTAAAGTTGCTTCATTTTCTAGTCGTGGCCCTAACCATATAACACCAGAAATTCTCAAACCGGATGTTATAGCACCAGGTGTTAATATCTTGGCTGCTTGGACCGGTGCTACTGGTCCAAAAGGCTTAGATTTCGATAAAAGACGGGTCGCATTCAATATAATATCTGGTACATCCATGGCATGCCCTCACGTGAGCGGATTAGCTGCAATGCTTCGGAAGGCTCATCCAAACTGGACTCCAGCTGCAATCAAGTCTGCTCTCATGACTACAACATTTAGTTCAGATAATGCAGGTAAACCAATTACTGATCTGGCTACTGGAAACATTTCAAATCCATTCCAACATGGTGCTGGACATGTTCACCCCAACGAAGCCTTAAATCCAGGTTTGGTATACGACATTCAACCAAGTGATTACGAAGCGTTCCTCTGCTCCATGGGGTACAATCAGACACAAATGGCCCTCTTTATCAAGGATAGAAAGGTTGATTGCGGGCGACACAAACTGGCTGCAGGTCCAGGCGATCTGAATTACCCATCGTTCTCGGTTGTTTTTAAGTCTCCCAATGACTTGGTTATCAAGTACAAGAGAACGGTCACTAATGTTGTTGGGTGGCTGGCGGTTGCAATATACAGAGTGAAGGTAAAAAGTCCACCATCAGTTAAAATCAGTGTTTCACCAAGCCTACTGATATTTGCCTTACCAAACCAGAAGTTGTCTTATGAAGTCACATTCACAAGCTTGAGCAAAAATGATTCTAATACTACTAAGATGGAGTTTGGGGCAATCGAATGGATTAGTACTGTGCATGGTACCGTGCGCAGCCCTGTTGCTTTAATGTGGCCAGCTCCAGCAGCTGAGGCCTCTACCACTAGTTTGATTTCCGATTATTGATTCACAGCTGATATTTGGAACTCATTCATATCGATCCTCATTATGTTGTCTGAAATGATAAAATGGGTCCAAGATGCTTCTCTTTATTAATTATGTTTTCTGTAATTGAGTTACAAGTAATTCGTTTTATGATATAGAGAATTTGGCAAAAAAAATATTTACAGAGTAGAGGGCGATAACATGTGAAGGGACTAGATCTGGGATTTAGTTGCTCAACTAAGAGATGCTTTTGTAAAAATAAAATCAATAATTTTTATGTTAATAGACTCAAGGCTCATAACGTGATTATAAAAGGTGATTGCCAGACCGTGGTTCAGATCCTGTAGAAAAAGATCACCAGAATCCCATAAATAATTGCTCATCTCATTGATGAAGTCAACGGTACGGTTGCCTCTATAAACTCAGTTGAGTTTCACGAAGAGAGTCAACAATAAGACCCACAATCTCGCAAAAATGGCGATTCAACGTAATGTCCGAGACCGGTGGATATGTTCTCAACCCCCAACTTTATTTAACAGATTATAGCTTCTGATAGCTAGCAGGTGTTCTGCATTGTTTTGTAATTTTCTTTTTCGGCTTTTGGTTCTCTTTCTTTTTCTGCATTCACATGCAGACTACCAGAAAAAGAAAAAAAATAATGATTTTTAACTAGATTTTGTGTTCGTGTTGCGCACTGGGCGGACCCGAAAACCACTTTGCCTCACCCAGTCCCGATGCATGCTTAGGATTTTTGATCCGGTGTAGCTCGTCTTCGCCTCGTCTCGTCCCGATACATGCTTAGGATTCTTTTATCTGGGGTGATCGGCTTCGCTTCACCCTGTTGTTTAGGATTTTTTATTATACATGTGCTACGTATCCGGCATCTTTTTCTTTTAACCATATTTTTGATTTGGTATGATGTGGCTTCGCCTTGCCCCGTAGTGCATTTTTTATTTGGTGTTGCGGGGATTCGCCCCACCCCGTCATTATGTAGTTTTGATTGGTATGGATCGGCTTCATCTCGCCCCATTGCTTAGGATTTTTGATTTGGTGTGACTCGACTTTTCCTCGCCATGTTCTGATGCATGGTTAGGATTTTTAATTTGGTTTAGCTCGGCTTCGCCTCGCCTTGTCCAGATACATACTCTAAGCACACAATACCCGTCTCTAATCTCCATCTTCATATTCTAAATCGATCTCCTCTTCCAAATATATATATACAACTTACTCAATTCTAGCAGAAACCCTAATCTATACTTCTTCTCGTTTCTTCATCTTTCAGAGCTCAATTAACTTCCATATTCATCACCCTCTTCTTCGATTTATCTAGATCTCAAGATTTACATGTATCACTCACAAAAAGAAGCTCGATTCAGTAAAATTGTATTCGACAGGGAGAAAAAGATGAAGAACAGCAGAAGATAAAAAGATGAAGATGAAGAAGAAGAAGAAGAAAAAGAAGAAGAAGAAGAAGACCAAATCATAACGTCCATTTAAGATTCGGTGTAAACAAAGTGTAATGAATTATTTAGGCACAAAAGCTGAAGAAAGTATTGTATACCCACGTATTTCATAATGTTATAAACGACCAGTTAAATACAGGGTGTAAACGGAGTGTAATTGAAATTTTAATACTCCGACAAATATAGTCCTGCCACTTGTTGTCACTAGAATTGCTTTTTGTCAAAGCTTTTATCTAATTTAATTTGAGGGAGGACTCACCGTGCGATGTCATAGATGATATGAGTTAGCATTTTAAATGAGGGGAGCTGTTATCAACAAATAAACTAGATTAATTGTCACTAACTTATAACTTATTCTCTCTTTTTCTCCTCATGTTCCCTTTCCCAAAAAGATAAAAGAAATCCTAGGAGGTAATTGAATTAGATCTTTTTACATCATTTTTGGTGTCTTTGAAAATATTTTTTCGCCGTTTTGGGGCGTTTTATCTTCGACATTGTCGGGCGAGTTTTTCAAATTTTAATGGCTGGTTCTTGGCTTGTTATTCTCGATTCAAAAACATCGACGATTTATCAAGATATCGCGCATCCATGTTCGTGTGTATCGACAATTTTAGGAGAATCTTTTATTGAAAAACATACAATTAGATTAAATGATCAGAATTTATTTCCGGATATACCATCATCTCTCCCTTATGCATAAATTTTTTAAATGACCTAAATGTGATATATTTAAATCATTACTTACACCAAAATTTAGAAATCACCAAATGATAAGAAAAAATCTCTAATTACACATTTTTTATACACCCAAAAATGGAAGTATGGTTGAAGGAACAAGACAAAATACGATTACGGAAGAAAGAAGATTAATCGATATACATTCTTTTTCTTCATCTTCAAAATTTCTGAAAAATGAAGAAGTTAAATATAGCATTAGGCTTTTTGATGTCTTTCCAGGTGTTGCATTAATAGTTCATGTAAGATGTTCAAGGTAATTAAAAAATTTGTGTGTATCAAGCTAAACCATCTAACGCTGGAGATTGATTGCTTATTTTCTAACTTCGGTTTACTGTTATTGAGCCAACTCATTATACACGTTAAGGTATGGTTCATCCGCATATGAACCTAAGTATATTTCATTTGTGATATCAAGCTAAACCATCTAACAATGGATACTGATTGCTTATTTTCAGGTTTTCATCTAGTAGTGAACATTAATTGTTTTGTTAATAAGTTATCTTAGATTTGATTGTAAGAAATTATGATTTGGAAGACTATATATGGAGAAGCTCTGGCATCTGGGAAACCTAATCCTGACACTTTTGTGTGTCCTTGTTGCAAACTAGAGTCGATACTCTCTTAAACTGGGTTTCCAGTTCTTCTGATAACCATTATTAGGTTTAACGAATTAAGACTTTGCTTGGGATTTGTGAAGCCGGGCCCAACTATTTTCTTTGTAGTTGCGTATGCTTATCTTACTTTTCTATTGTATTGAGTTTAATCTTCTCTAAGATTATCTCGAAACTTATCTCCGATAAGTAAGATATAAAAAGTAATCACAACATTTTTTCGTCTCAGACTATTGTGATTCCAAAATACCTTCTTATGGTAATCAGTTATGTTATTGTGAGGTGACTAATATTCTAGGCTGCTCTTTGAAAGACATAAGACCGAATTATTAGTTGTGTTTCCTGTTCACCTTGATTTTTATCTAAAGACGCAAACCAAAAAAGAATAGACTTATTTGTGGGAGACACATTTTCTTATAAGTCTTCAACTTTGGGTCATTGCAACTTCTAGGCTATAAAGGACGTCAGTTAGGGGAATCAAGTGCGCAAGGTCTTGCTAGATGTAAGAGGCGTAAGGTACCCATATTTAACTTAATTAGTGTGATACTTGGTTAGGGCTCAACTACATTCTAGTCTGAAGTTAACTTGTTGTAGGCTAGCGTCTGTAGCGGCTTAATACATTGTGGGATTCAAGTCTGGACTAGGTCCCGGGTTTTTTTCGATTTTTTTTTTATATAACTGGAATATCTCGGGTTGCGCATTGTTCAATCACAGCTGATAAATTGGACCTTGTTTGTTAGGTAGAACTTGATTGACACTTGGAGATTGGTCTTTTGTACCATCCGAGTTATGCTCATACCAATCAGGTTCACGGATTCATATATGTTTGATTTACTTATTGTGTTGAGAAAGAGATAAAGCTCTTTGATATATTTCTTGATTGAGTTTTATTAAGTTGATACTCTCGGAATTATACCGGAGTTTATTCCATACAGATTGGTGAACGAAAAAGTTGGGTGAGGTTGTTGTGCCCCCCGCATTTTCAATATGGCTAACTTCGGTTAATTGTTACTGAGCCAACTCGTTATACAAGTTTAGGTACGATTCATCCATATCTGAATATAAGTTTATTTCATTATTGTATATCAAGCTAAACCATCTAATAATGAGATTGATTGCTTATTTTCTAAGCAAACTTAGCTTGAATCTTAAGTCATGTTTTCATCAAACGGTGATTATTGATTGCTTTGTTAATAAGCTATCTTCGCTTTGATTGTAAGCAACCTTGATTTGAAAGGATATATAAGGAGAAGCTCTAGCAGCTGAGAAACCTAATCCTGACACTTCCGTTTATCATAGTTGCAAACTAGAGTCGATTCTTTCTCAACCTAGGTTTCTAGTTCTTCTAAAAACATTACTAGGTTTAACGACTGAAAGACTTTCATTGGGATTCGTGAAGCAGGTTCCAACTATTATCTTTGTAGTTGTGTATCCTGATCTGACTATTCTGTTGTATTGAATTTAATCTTCTCTAATATTATCTCTGGCTGCAGGTCTAGACAATCTGTATTACCCATCGTTCTCGGTTGTCAAGTACAAGAGAACGGTCACTAATGTGAGGAGGCTGGCAGTCGCAATTTACAGAGTGAACATTAATAGTCCACCATCAGTTAAAATCAGTGTTTCACCAAGCTTACTTATATTTGCGTTACCAAACCAGAAGTTGTGAAGTTACATTCACAAGCTTGAGTAAAAATGAATCTAATACTACTAAAGTAGAGTTTGGGGCAATCGGATGGAATAGTATTGTGCACGGTACAGTGCGCAACCCTGTTGCTGTAATGTGGCCAGATCCAGCTGCTGATGATGCTTCCACTAGCTAATTTAATTGACTACTGAAGTGGTGACGTTTGTAACTTATTGAAATCGATCCTTATGTTCTCTCGGAGAATAAAATGGGCCGAAGATTTTTCTTCTTATTATAAGAGGGACTCAAGGGAGACGTTTTTTTTGTTCGTCCCAACAATATTAGAATAGCACGGGCCTTCCCTTGTTGAATAGATACCCTAGATTGATTTCTACCCTTTTACAATCAAAGTTTCAGTTTTTCTTATCCTTGAATATCAGTCCCACACTGGGTTTTTGATTTTGTTTGTCAACAACAAATTTACGACCCCCGAATCTGGGGATTTTTCTTGAATTGAAGTTTTTGACAATGGGGGTGTCATTTTTGACTTTGGATTTTGGGGATTGTGAGGTTTTGTAAGAATTTCCTTTTTAATTTTTTTACTTTGAGGGTTTTCGTTTTGTTCTTAATAAAGAAGGGTTTGGTTTTTAAAACAAATACTAATTAATGTCATGCTAAATTTGTTGATGCTCGCAGCTTTCCTTTTTTTTTTTTTTTTGGTTTTTATTTTCCTTGAAAAAAAGATCATCAGTCAAAGACTTCTTCCTAAACATCCTGTAGTGTACGAGGTATCTTACTCTTCTGATTAGATAGCATTCTCATGATTCTTCTACAAAGTGGCCTGGAACAACACTTAGAAGCTTTCAGGCTGGTTACACAATATCCGACGTAAGTTAAATCAAGTTTCCGGAGCCCAACTAATTATCCTACATTATTATGCTCATTAGATAAGATAAATCTCTTACCTATGCTTCATATTTTAGGCGTTACTTGGTACTTCATCCAGTTGAATGTGCCTATTAAACCATTACTAGTTTCAATATATGCTAACTATCTTTAACATGTGATCATGTCAGTTCCAGCGGACACCGAGATTACCTACTTTCCGATGGGATCTCAATAACATATCTTATTGTTCTCATTTCTGTCTGACATCTAAAAATATAAATTTAAAATTTGTCACGTTTATAGTTTAAAATATATTAGTACAGTACTCAAAAAGATCAGAACTGTACAAACTTTTTTTCTTCTAATGTTCCTAATAATTTATCCCATAATTTATCC
Organism: Papaver armeniacum; assembly: GCA_023531295.1. Taxonomy (NCBI): domain Eukaryota; kingdom Viridiplantae; phylum Streptophyta; class Magnoliopsida; order Ranunculales; family Papaveraceae; genus Papaver; species Papaver armeniacum. The sequence continues at coordinate 281,393 of JAJJWW010002925.1, forward strand.
ATGTACAGTATCAACACTCAGATTATGGGATATGATTGAGCTGCAGAGAAGTTTTTAATCTTCTCAGGTAGAAAAGCTGTTGATATTAATGCCCAGAGATCCATCCTATCAAATATTCTGTGGATAAATAAAAAGGGTCCGGATCGTCTGTGCCCAATTTTTGGTGTGCCCTCTGTGCCCACCAATCTACACGTGACATGTGTCTTGTCAAAACGACCCTAACTTAACTCTACATATCCTTTCCATATATTCTGGTCTTCTTAATATCCTTTCCATATTTCGGTCTTCTTAAACATGGAATCAAAATGAAAATAATTTTCCTTTGTTTTAATTTTTAATCAATATGAAAAAACTTAGTGAAATTTTATCATCAATTCCAGAATAACAGTGACTATTGCTGAGTCTCAATTCATCATAATCGAGTTTTATGCATGTCCCGACTCCCAAACCATAGATTATAGATTGGTAAAGATAATCAACGATCTTCGCTTTATGGGTCATACATGAGATTAAAAGATTACCAGCACTCTGTTTGGAGGAAGCCATTTAGGGAACCATATTTCATAGAATTCATATTATAATTTTAGATTGATTTTTTTTTATCAGAACCATGTGTATAATAATTTGTGTTTAATCTTGTGATTAAACTAAACTTTGATCTCTTTCAAAGAATAACCAGAAAAGCATGAGTGCTCTCAATAATCTCACCGTCATTTAAATATTCTTGATCAAATATCCTTACTAATCAAGAATAAGATCCTTCATTTAATTAAAGCTTAATATAAACGAACCAACTCCATCAACAATAAAGACGAGATCTTGATTACGTTTTTGTTTGATTTGATCCCAGCTAAATTTTGATTGGGTAAGAACAAAAATTTTAGTATGCTTTTCCGTATTTAGCAAAAGAGGAATATGGAAAGGATATATAGAGTTAGTTAACGTAATTTTGGAAAGACACATGTCAGGAGTAGATTGGTGGGTACAGAGGGCACAAAAAAAATTGGGCACAGGTGATCCGGACCCAAATAAAAATAAAACAGCGTGAAGTTTTTGAAGGTAAGGGCTATATACTTCTTTGAGGATTTATGGTAATAATATACGTGGAGCGAGCCTTCAACTGTTGAGATTCTTGAGGATAATATTAGTAGCCAACTTCTTTCTACGAACAAACTTAGTTTCCATGTAAAAACTCTTTACAAATTAGACAACAAAATTCAAAAATTAAATATTACAGTAGTATTTAGTACTCTCTCCGTTCCATTTTACTTGCTTTTTTAGGGTTTCTTTTGTGTTCCAAATTAGATGATAGTTTTAGTTTTTTTCCCCAATTTTCACTAATTTACCCTTGCTTTGGAATCATAATAGAGAATTAATTCTCATGGTAATCAACACAAAAACAATTACTCTAACTTTTAAACCTGGCGAGATTGGGGTATACTCAAACTAATTGGGGTATACCCAATGAGACAAAATAGGGTCATTTTGAAGTAAAAGAGGTCACCCCTTAACCAAATATTTTCAAAATGGCAAAATTGCCCTCGTTTAATTAACACTAAAAGTTTGATTAGATTAATTAATTAAGTTTAAATTGATTGAATAGATTAAAACTTATGAATTTTAAGTTATGAAATTTTGTTTTTGATTGAACTTTTGTGGGATGATTTTTGATGATTTTTTTTTTGAGAATATCTCTTGCAACGAAAATGAAGCACACAACCGAAATACTTCTAAAAAGGGGACTGTGAATTCATTATATGAAATCATACTCAAAATCAAAGAATAAATCAACACTTTCGATTAGAAAGTATGAAAAGTCGGCAAGAAGGTCGAGTAATGAAGATCATCTTTGGCCAAAAGTGGCCTAAGCAAGATCTTCATCGTCGACTCTCGCCCCGCCAAAATGTGGCCAAGCAAGGTCTTCATCGCCGACCTCGCCGGCCAAAAGTGGCCTCTGAGGCATGATCTTCATCGTCGACCTTGCCGACTTTTGTTTTTTGACATACGAGGAGATGACATAAAAAATTTATTGGTAGGCAAGGTATTCAAGAAATACCCTTAAATTTGTTTTTGGCCTAAGCAAGGTATTCAAAAATACCCTTAAAATTTGTATTGGCGGCAAGGTCTTCAAAAATACCCCGTAGAATTTGTTGAAATTTTTGATCGCCGCCATGGCTGTTATGAAAAGTCGGCAAGATATGCATGTCACGACCTTGTCAGGCCAAGACACGAGAAATCATAAATTTCGATTTCTAACTGATATAACAATCAAATCACACAACACAACGATGGGTTTGAGTTTAAACATCATTTATAGTCTTCTTTTCATTTGGTAGAGTCAACATTTTTTTGGAAAATCAAAGTTGAGATTTTTATATGGGTTTGGTTGATGGAAGATGAAGATGAAGAAGAAGAGAAGATTAAGAGTTGGTTAGTTTTTTTAATTTTATGGTTAATGAAATTAAGAAATGAATTTATTTTAAGATTTAATTATTTCAAGGGTATTAAAGTAAAATCACACTTTTTAATAATGACACACCATGTCCCCTTCTCATTGGGTATACCCCAATTAGTTTGGGTATACCCCAATCTCGCCAGGCTTTTAAATATACCCCATGGTGGATATATACTCAATCTTGTACATCCCAAATACATTACTATGGGATTGATAACTTTCCATATATTCTAGAAACACAAAACTAGGTTATCTAACTTTTAAGTAGGAATTAATATGTGTATTATTGGAAAGATTTTACTCTCTCTGATATTTCTTAATATCCGTGAAAAATTCTACAACGTCAAGTAAATCGGAACGGAGGGAGTACTAGTCTTAAGAAAAGTAACAGTGTGCGACAGAATGACAGATACAGACTAGAGTGCACCCTGCACATTCAAGAGGGATATATTGCACACTGGTGGATCGCTGTCTGGTAACAAAGATTGACCGTTGGTTAGCATGTGCAAAATATCCTACAGTATCAGCAAATTAGATTACAGTGCACGATTCTAGGATCATGACTACACGTCCCAATGAATAATGTTTCTTAATCAAATCTTCTCAATTTTTGAGTTGGATTGAAAACATATGGTAAGAAAAGATCAAGCAACGTCTTTGTCAAACAAAAATGTCAAACAAGGTAATTTTTCTTACCTTTGTCACTCTGTTCATCATCCCTGTAATATCATTTTCTCATGAAGATCATGAGCAACAAGCAGCAACCTTCATAATACATGTTTGAAATCGGAGAAGCCGCCGGTTTTTAGTTCTCATGTAGATTGGTATACTTCAACCCTCCAGTCTCTTCCATCATCAGTACCATCGTTCTCAGACAATGGTCGGCCGTCTCGAGAAATCATTTATACTTATAACGACGCTATTCATGGTTTTGCAGCAAGACTAACACCATTTGAAGCTTCACATCTTGAGAGTCGACCAGGGATCGTTTTCAGTCATCCCTGAGCGTTATCACCAATTCTACACCACTCATACTCCCCAGTTCCTAGGTCTCAGTAGCGATCATTCTGGTCTTTGGCATAACTCGGGTTATGGGGATGATGTCATAATTGGTGTTCTGGATTCCGGAATCTGGCCGGAAAGACAAAGTTTCAACGACTCGGGTTTGGGTCCTGTCCCAAAAAGATGGAAAGGTACTTGTGAGACCGGACCGGATTTTCCAGAAACATCTTGCAACCGGAAGATAATTGGTGCACGAGCATTTTACAAAGGTATAGAAGCACATATAGGACACAAGGTCGATGTAAACGGTACAGAATCTAGATCCCCCAGAGATACATTTGGGCATGGTACTCATTGTGCTTCAACTGCGGCTGGGTCTTTTGTTAAGAATGCAGGGTTCCGTAAATATGCTGTTGGAGAAGCCAAAGGTGTTGCAACTAAAGCTAGAATTGCTGCTTACAAGATCGGTTATCTCACAACTGGAATTGCGGATTCTGATGTTCTAGCTGGCATGGATCAAGCTATTGCAGATGGAGTTGATGTGATAACTATATCATTTGGTGTTGGGAATAACACTTATCCATACTATCAAAATGCGATCGCCATCGGTGCTTTTGCGGCTATGGAGAAAGGAATTGTAGTTTCTTGTGCAGCTGGAAACTCAGGACCTGTCCCAATGACCGCGATTAATATTGCGCCTTGGATTTTGACTGTTGGAGCATCCACAGTTGATAGAGAATTCCCTGCGGATGTAATTTTAGGCGATGGTCAAGTATTTCCTGGCGCCTCACTGTACTCTGGCGCTGCAATACCAAATGATACTTACATAGAGATTGTTTATGCGGCTGGTGATCATCCTCGCAGCTCAAGCTGCTTAAAAGGTTCATTAAATTCTACAGAAGTTGCTGGTAAAATTGTTATCTGTGATGGTCGTGGAGCAGGCGAGCGTAAAGGGACTGTAGTTAAAAATGCTGGTGGTGCAGGAATGATTTATATCTGGAATGGGGAGGATTTGATTGCTGAACCTTATCCAATTCCAGCAGCTCAAGTAAGTAAGACATCTGGTGCAAAGATCATAGAGTATATTAATAATCATCATCCACACGGTCAAAAACCAAGCGCTACAATGAAATTCCGAGGAACTGTAATTGGTTCTTCTTCATCCCCTGCTCCTAAGGTTGCATTCTTTTCTAGCCGTGGCCCAAATCAAATAACACCGGAGATCCTTAAACCAGATGTGATTGCACCAGGCGTAAATATCTTGGCTGCGTATACCGGATATGGTTCAGAGTCTACTTCTTTGGAAGAGTTCCAAATAGATTCTGGTACTTCAATGGCATGCCCTCATGTGAGTGGTTTGGCTGCGCTGCTTCGAAAGGCTCATCCTAAGTGGTCTCCGGCTGCAATCCGATCTGCTCTAATGACTACTGCTTATACTGTGGACAGTACAGGTAAGTCTATTACTGAATTTGGTACAGGAAACTTTTCAACACCATTTCAACTTGGGTCTGGCCATGTCGACCCGAACCGAGCTCTTAATCCGGGTTTGGTGTACGATATTATTCCTAGTGATTATGAAGCATTCCTCTGCTCCATTGGTTATGATGCAAAGCAGATTTCAGTTTTTGTTAAAGATAAGAAGATTGATTGCAAGTCAATCGGGTTATCTAGTCCGGGTGACCTTAACTATCCATCATTTTCAGTTGTTTTCAAATCCGGGTTTGATACGGTCACGTATAAGAGAGTGGTTAAGAATGTTGGAAGTTCAGTGAATGCAGCTTACGACATCAAAATCAGAGCTCCCACATCTTCTGTTAACATAAGAGTGTGCCCAACCAAACTCGTGTTTAGTATGAATAAGACGAGTTTGCCTTATGAAATCACATTCGAATCAAGGCTAACGGATGTGGACATGACAAAAGAGGCATTCGGGTCGATTGAATGGTGTGATGGAGTTCATGTTGTGAAGAGTCCTATAGCATTTAGGTGGGGTGTTACTTCTACTAGCTTCACATCTTCTGTTTAGTTTTTTACAAATGAGCTTTTCAATAATATTCTTAATTTCAATCTCATGCTGATCATCTACGACCATGCTTGTAAGCTTCTTTTAAATGCGCATGCAAGCAATGCATCGTTAGCTCCAATATTGCGACTTTTGATTCATCTCTCTTGCTGATATCCGAAAAGATAAATATGTCCCATAAAGGTAATAATATATGGGCTTGGGCTTCTGGCACTCATTGGTGTAGCAGCTTCGCTGGACGAATCTACACCATACACGTGCAGAGACTACAACAGTCAGATGAAGATAACATGTACAACACGTTAACTGAAAGTAACAGAAATGTCAGTAAACACTCTGTTCAGATAAGGGCACCATTACCAACATTTTGAGCTTCCAAGCCTATTTTTGTTATTTTGCACTCCCTAGAATTACTTTGCTTCCCCTAAATGAAGCTTCTAGCTCCGCCCCTTGTAATAGTTGGATTGGTGGAAGACATTTTCCACAAAATCATTTTGGTTCTTAGTTTCGGATAAGAAGATTATGTTGTGGTTTTCTTCAGTAATTATAGTTTTAAGGTTTTTCCTAGTTTCAAGAGTTCCTAAACCTTGGCAATTCCATGAAACTATCTTGATAAACTGCCAGAAATAAGAGACCGGAGGATAAACAAATATGACAATCGAATTTAGAGCATAGTTACTAACAAGCTTGCAAGAGATGGAGGTCAAAGTAAACTAGATTTCATCACAGACACACTTCAATAGCAAAATTATCATGTTATGAAAATCATGGATGTCATTTAGGGAGTGATGAGGATTTCTGACCTGGATAAGAGGGGAGTAGTTCAATTGATTAAGCAAAGGGCTTCCTGGAACATCATAATTTTCTCATTCCTTTGTCTCATTTGTCCTTCTAATGTTACCTTTGACCATCTTTCTGGGTTTGGTGATTTTGTTATTTTTGGTACTAGAATTAGGGTTTCTGAAAGATCGTGAGTTGAATTTTGGAATCATGTGATCAGCAGTTTCAGATTCTGTTTTGTTACTAGTATAGCTAGAGTTCGAGCACGCTTGTTTGATCATCTTATTTGATGGACTGAGACTTGGGATTTTTTTTTCCAGATAAGTTAGAGTCAAAACTCAACTGAGGGGATTCAATTGGAGAGTGAAAGGTTTTTTTTTTGGTTTTTTTTCTGGTCCATTTTCTAGGATTTGGTTCCGGATTGGAATTATTTTGTTCTTTTTGAGTTGTGTTTTTTTGAACCAGTTCAAATCCTGGTGGGTAATTTGGTTCAGTAGGTGAATCGGGGTTAATTGGTGAAATCTTTGGGATCGTAACGACTTTGTGTTGAAAGGAGTTATAGTGTATTTGTCTATGGAATGTGCTTTGAAGGCTAGTTGAGAAGTTTGACCTCTAATTAATTGCTGCTTTTCTTGATCAGGTTGATTGATTTGCAGGTTGTTGAGATGGAGCTTATCCGCTGCCTGAGAATGATTAGAAAATTTCGGTATTTCCTTGATTTGGGCAGGAGCAGTGAGGGATGCTTTTGTATCTTCAGACTGAATCGAAAAAGAACCTAGAACTGCAAATGTATTATTTCTAAGATGTTGTTCAGCAAGCGAGAACGCTGATGGAGATGGTTCACATAACACTCTTGAAGTGCATAGCATTTTCAGCTGGTTGTCACTATCTTTTTTCTCTTGATCAATTTTTGTTGTTAGTTAGTCTCTTCTCCTTTGGTTGCAGCTTTGCTTAGAGTGATCCAGCGTTCTGCAAGACTGGCATAACTTGAATGGATAGAGAGAGTAACATAATTCGATCCATTTTTTGATACCATCCACCATGCAATCAGATCATAAGGGAGTCTTGGTGTGACTTCTACTTCCACCATCATTCCTACATTCTTTTCATATGGATCTCTGCCATAAGGGTCTTTGAAGAGAATCAATTTACCAGCTGGTTTTAATATTCCTTCTAGAGCTTTGTAGGTTATGTAGTCCACATGAACTCTCTTCATGCTTATGTTTAGTACAACTCTTTGAAATTCAGCTTCCTTGATTTTGTGTGGACCTTCAAAGGGTATTTATATGATTGATAGTATAAAATCATTAATGAGAAATGGCTTTGGATAGTTGACAGCCAGGATGTCTTGAGCATGGTTGAATTTTAAGAGGTAAAAGTTTTTCCTTTTCTGGTAAGGAGATATTTGAACTTCTTTGTTAAGATTCCAGTACTTTCTTGCGTAGTTTGAGGCTTCTGAGATTGTAACATTTGCATTGTTGTGCAGTTTAGCAATCACACTCCATTTGTCATCCTAAATCGGTTTTGGTTTGAGATCAGATTTTTTTAGAATGACCAGAGGCCTAAGGTAGTCTGGAATGGTTAAGTTGTTTTGGATGTCTTCCGCTAGTTCTTTTAGTGCTGCATTTGCTGAGGAAGAAGCCATTAGAGATAGCTCTAGGATGGATTTCTGGGAGTTTGTTTCCTTGAAAATGACTCCAAAATACTTCTGGTATTTTGTGATTTTTGTTGTTGTGTTACATACTACTGGGTTTTTAGTTTTTGGGTTTGAATTTGTGTGAGTGGTGAACGTATAAAGTACTTTTGTCAAGTATATGCAGACCTGGTGCTTGTTTTTTTGGATAGTGCAAAAGAAGATAATCGATACTCTAGTTTTGTTTTGGGTGATACAGTTTCTCTGATCAGTATGAGTTATAGATGAGGTTAAGAGAATTGTGGTGTTTTTCCTTTTTTTTGTTTTTTTTTTTGTAGTCAGGCTGTTTCATCACAGGGATGCAGTTTGATGTCTTCTGAGTACGGGTTTGTTTTGGGTGTTTAATGAAGCCATATGTGATAGTGGCTTGGCATAGGAAATAATACAGACCGTGACTCTATCGGGTGTTGGGTTTGGACTGATAATTTGGTTTTTGGCTATAGGATCTTTTCTAGAGAATTTGTAGTTTTGTGTATCGTGTTTATCGACCCACATGGGAAAGCGACAACACCTTTTGGATGTTTGTGGAGAGAGAAGAACTAGCTGGAAGAGTGTTGATCTTTCAGGTCGGAGAAATATGTCATTCTCTGGAAGTCGATTGCCTGAAAAATCAAAAGACATAAAAGTTAGGGAAATCGAGAATAAAATGTTAACGCGTGAATTAATTAGCTAGGAGAGATTAATTATGCATTTCAGGTAGAGGAATTTGAAACGATTTGGGCTATTAGGAGTTTATGTATAAATCTCTGCAAGTTTATCAAACCCCTATATTGTTTGAGACCAGAAATTGTGAAGGTTAGCCGTTGTAATCATGAAGAATTCCAAATCACCATACTCCATTCCAATATTCAGAACTTCGGTTCCTGTAGAAGGTATCGATGTAATAGCTAGACCCGATGGTGTTTTGATTCCGGTGCCTTGGCCTACTTTCTTGAGCATTGTGGTTAGAGAACATGAAGTTATCGATCTAGATGGAGAAGTTGATTTCATAGCACTGCGTAGTAAGAATAACGGGCGAGCATCGAAGGAGGAGGCCAAGAAGAGGAAATCGTCAAATCGGGTTGAGAATACTGAGTTACTCCAGGAAAAAGAAAAAGAAACAACAAGGATGATTAATAGAGCCAGTGGAGATGATAGAATGTGTGATTGTAGTAAGATGGGTATTGGGATCTTTTAGTTTGTCTTTGAATTTCACTTTCCAGTTTTTATTTTCCATAGGAGAAGATTGCAGTTGTAACTCTTGAAGGTAGTTGTTTCTGAGCAAGGTTTTTTTATACAGCTGTGAAAGTTTATTCACTTTGGATGTTCTAACTTTGTGATGAAAGAAATTGTTATGTTGAATTTGTTGATGTTTTTCCTCTAGTTGTTGTTGATGTGATTGTATTGTTGGATTTCTGAATTGTTAATGGCTTGAATCTGTTTGTGAAGGTTTTGGGATTGAAAATCCGGTTACAGGGTTTGCTGTTCTTGGTGTTCCGTACATAGTTACTTTTTCTTCATTAATTGCCACCCTCACTTATCCAATTTGCCACTCATATGATTTTTCATATATCCTAAATACTACTCCTTGACTTTTTGTTTACACCCAAAAACAAAAATACCCTAATAACTAAATTTTTAAAAAACCCTTTGATACATTTTTAATAAACCCTAAACTACATATTTAAATCTCTCAAAGCAGGGAACGTTCAAACGAACCCAAAATCCAAACCTAGGTCAAACAACCTAACTACTCTATGTTAATATGCCATTATCCAAACTTAGGTCAAACTAAACCTAACTACTACATGTTACTATCGATTGCATGTTACTGTGTGGTGATAGTAAAATCATTAATTTTCTTTTGTTTGTCTTACTTTGTGAATAATTGCATATTACTAGGGATTGATCAACTATATTGATCATTTGTTAATTTGATTTAACATAATGATGTACTAATTAATAGATTTCTAATCTAGGGTTCATATATTTTTGATGGGTTTTTAATTAAAAAAAAAATGGAGAAGAAGACAAATTAATTAGTCATATCTAATTTGATTTATACAGGTGGTAAATAGGAATAACTAAAATTGAAAAGTGAAATTACTTTAGAATTCTAATGAGGGTGGCAAATACATTATTTATAAAGGGGGATACTAGTCTTACTAAGTGTTGATACCGTTTTATATAGGACAAAAGAATCCCATCGATCCTGGCCGTTGGATCGATGAAATGGTATCAACACTTAGTAAGACTGGTATCCCTTTATAAATCGTGGGCAAATAGGTGGAATCTTCTTTTATCTTCTGTCTTTATAAAAGATACATATAAGAGCGTCTCAACTCTGAAGCATCATATCCAATGCGCTCATTGGCAGATGTGCCACTGAATTACAAGAAAGTACTGAAACAATTAAGTATTGGAAACAATTTAGTGTTGGAATTTTACAAGAATAAAAGCAACGTTAAATGTATCAAAACAATATATAAAGAACTGGATCGAACAACTCTACCGCAAACAACTTGATGTGGGAAAAATCACAGGTCAACAAGTTGTATTTCACACATTAGCTCGCGAGTATACTCGTGAAGAGTAATGTTAAACCTCAACGTGCTCAAATGTGTCCATGATAAGACTGCCTGATATAATTTTTGATAGCACAACGCAAGCTACCAACTCTTGAACTTATCAACAAGGATGGAAGTAAAACGAGAAGATGAAGAAAAGAAGTCGCATTAAGTGTGTACGAAAACAAATTTTCGAGTTCTTATTTATAGGAAAATACTGGAAAAACAAATTTTCGAGTTCTTATTTTCTTGTAAAACAGGTTTTGGTTTTCTTATAAAACAAATAAAATTAAACTCTGGAAAAAGAATTCTCCAATAATTCACTTACAAAAAATATTTTTGGAACTAATTTCCTAAAGAAAAACTTGCAAAATAATTTCGAGTAGACATAGGACTTGGTGCATGGTTTACGACCATATTACATGAGAACATTATTATATAGTGGCGCTATTCTTTAGTTTTCCACAATTTGGGATTAAAGGATTCTCACAAATTAAATAAATATCCTTGAGCCCTTAAATCATCATGTCAAACCACAACAAGAACAAAAAACCTTTTATTAGAACTCATTTTATCCGGCATTTAGTTGGCAATCCCAGCGGTCACTAGCAGCCAAACTCCAAGGAAAATAAAAAGCCATATCCTTTCAAATTACAAATACACAGATGTTCGTAGTAGATTATATTTTAAACAAAAAATAATATTAATATTACAACTCGAAAAGACAATCATCCGATAAGATAAACAAATAGATTATCCAGAATTTGTTGCTCAGATGTTCGTAGTGAATTATATTTTTGTTCGGTTGTGGGAAGGGCATTACCCACCGAGAAGGAGGACACTCCTAAGATTTATAGAATGATGCTTTGGAAACCAATGAAGTTCGTGCTAAATCTAAGTTTTGGTAAGAAAACCCCTAATTCTTGAATCTTGATGAGCCTCTTTTTGATGTGGAACAGAAAAATAAATCATAAACCCACACTTTTTGAAATTTATATATCATCTTGATTTCTGTCTAATTGTTTTTCTTTATTTCATTAACATGTAAACTAACATGTTAATGAAAAAACATCATTAAAGGAGAGCAAATAAATTGAAGGAGAGCAAAGAAATGAAGATGACATTTATATCGAGGTTTAAGATGATTCAGCTTCGGCAAAAAAAAACATCATTGAAGGAGAGCAAATAAATTGAAGGAGAGCAAAGAAATGAAGATGACATTTATATCGAGGTTTTTGGAAGAAGATTTAAAAGAAGAGACATCAACATCGCTTATGGAGATTTGGTTCAAAACTTAGAAAATAAAATCCAAAAGATGCAAGTAGACTACGAATTATTCCGGCAAGATATTCAAATGTTGAACCAAATAGACCTGGATGAATAGTTCAAGTTATGAATATAGTATATAATACATAAGAGATTTCGTGTCTAGATGAATTTCAATTTAGGCTAGTTTAATTATTTTTAGTTTTTTTTTTTTTTTTTTGATGGAAATTATTTTTAGGTTGTTTGCTATTGTAATGATGATCTCATATTTAAATATTTTGTGCTCCATAACTATTGTGATTTATGATTGTACTAAAAATAAATAAAACGAATCAAGAAAATTGAATGAATTTTTTGTTGCTATTTTCGTATACAGTTCATAAAAAGCTTGTATAGGCGAATAATTTTGTCTTTGAAATTCTCTTTTAAGGAAAACAAGTAGTCCTTGATAAAGTATTTAGGGACCAAAAAAAAACCTTTTTAATGAAGAACATAGTTGACTGAAAAATTCATTTTTTAAGGCAAATTAATTGTGATTGATTATGATATTTAGAGGCAATTTTTTATAGGGAAGGTAGTCATTAATGGAATATTTAGGGACAAAACACGTTATTTTTGGAGAAAAAAAAAGTTGTCTTTCAAAGTTGGTTTTAAAGGAAAAATGAATTGTCTTTGATAAAAAAAATTAGAGACAAAAAAAAAAAATTCTTTCGGAGGCAAAAAATTTGGTCACTAATAAAATATTCAGAGACAAATAAGTTAGTCTTCAAAATTTGATATTTAGGGGCTATTGATTTTGTCTCTGATTAAATTAATTAGAGACAAATTTATTTGTTTCAGATAATTAATATTAAAGATAAATTAAATTGACACAAAACTTTATTTTTGAGACAATGTTTTTGGTCTTAAATAGTTATCATTAAAGACAAATTATATTGACACAAAACTTTTGTTTTTAAGACAATTTTATTGGTCTTAAATAGTTATCGTTAAAGAAAAATTAGTTTGTCCTAGAATATACATTTTTGCGACAAAAATCTTGCTCGCAAAAAATGTCTTTTGGTGTCAAATTTTATCGCCATTAAAATAACTTGCATAGACAATTTTATTTCATTGGTGAAAGAGACTTTTGTTGACAATAAATTTTTAATTGTTAATTAATTTTTCTCGTGACCGTTCGTAATTCTGTCACGATATACTTTCCCAGACGGGGTATTTGGGACAACTTCGTGACAAACAAAAATTGATCTCAAAAAATATTTCGAGACAAAAAAAGGGGATTTCCAGATAAATTTTTTTGACACTAAACCCCAATTTTCTTGTATTGTTAAGACGATCAACCACATCTTCTATCTTATAATGTTACCCATTTTGTGGCTACACGAAATTACTATAGTCTATTACTACTCACCAACCGCCGCCACTACCAAAAAACCATTTGATACCATTTCTTTCTCTGTCACAGCCACCACCCACCTCTCGTTGGCTGTTGGTCTTACTTCTAATTTTGAATCACATACAACATGTATAAAGTTTGGGTTGAACAAACTTACGTCGTTAATTAATTTATTCCTTTAAATTTTTTATTGTTATATTCTCTTGTGTATTGCAATCAATTTTATTTTAACGGTTAGAGCCATGATTTATGCAATCGGGTACTAAAGGTAGCAAGGGAACTATTTAGGTGATCCGACGGGTTCGATCATTTTTTGCTAAATAGTATGCTATCATCCTCAAATATATTATTTGTTTCTATCAAACATGCTAAAAACAACCAACTACATCTTTCATAATACAATTTTACCCGTGTTGTTAATAAACAGAACTAATGTTATCCACGACCATTCACCAACACCAACCACCATAAAACCACCAACGTCCACTATTTCTTCCATCACGACTAATATTATCGCCTCCATCGATTCTACAAGCCACTCCTTTTTCCATTACCACCACTAATCGCTATAACTATATTTTTTATTAAAATTAAAATTATTTATTAATGAAAATACATATTCATTAGACGAATAAAGTGGACATTTATAATGAAAATTTAATGAATCATTCATTATGACCGATTAATGATATACTAATGAATAAAACACTCATAATGCTTTTAAGTTGAACAAACCACGTCCATTAATTTATCTTCTCCGTAGACAAGTATGGACATGTATTTATCTTGCCTAACTTATCCAAACTTTGTTGTATTCTAGAAAAATCACTATTGGGACCCTAAAAAAATCAAATTTGTTCATCCACATGGCTTGCCAAGACAATTTATTTGGTGAATAACATAGGAATTGCCCTTAGCACAATAATCATATTTTGTTTGTCTTATAGACCCACGAATTCAAATTCAAGGGATAATTAACCAAAAAACTATTTATCTTTTTTGAAGCTAGGAAATCTCATTGTGTGTCCGAAGACTAGGAACCTAATATTTGCACAACAATCGCCATACTTGGTAATTTATTAATAATTTTTTGGATATTTGTTACTCAAATGTAATAATCCAAGAAACAATGGAAGTAACACAACCAGAAAGGCAGAAACATAACTAGGAAAGAAAAAGAAAAGAAAAAGCGCGAACACGTATTTTATCCCGAAACATACTCGGCGTTATATTCCGAAGACGGGGAGTTTACCGTACTTACTAATCTGCTAAACAACAGCAAAGGCAAACGGCGGTCATGTCAACAGTAGTACACACGCCTTTGAACAGTATTGGCTGCGGACATGATGGACTTACAGAGCATATACGTGCTTTCATCAGAGAAGTCTTTTGAGGGCATTTCTTCCCGCATTCTATTCTACATTTATGACAAGTGACCTCGTTGCCGATATCCACAATAATTTCATCATAATCATCCCTATCAATGTGTTTGGTGGCATGCTTGATAATTCCCCCTTTTCTCTGGCAAGTTTTGGCAAACGTTTCAGCTAATGCCGTTTCTACATTACCGATACACAATTAACACAGAATTTTATACTCGAATATGGAGGACGCGCACTAGAGTTGAATGAACATAGTAAATAATCAAAAACAAGAAAAAAAGCCAGAAAAAATATATTATAACCATTAACCATTAATCTTCAATGGATAGACAATGTTAGCAATGTTTAGATTTGCATATTATTACTTACCAGAGAAGGTTGAAAGAACAATGAGCATGAGAAAAAGAAAACCAACCAAAAAAGAAGTAGTTTTTGGAGCCATGGTAGATATGAATGATATCAATATTGGTTTGATGATGTCTGATGAACCAATGTATAGTCAGAACTTGAGATATAAAGATAAAAGAGAATTTTATTATTGAATGGGATATTTTACATTGAGAACCCATAGGGTATATATAGCAATACCGTAACTTGGTATGCAAGAATAATACTTGTAAATCAATTCATACTAAATATATCAAATACTAAATATAACCCTAAATAGTAAAACTTTCCATATAATTTATTATTACCAATCCTATACTCTAACACCCTCCCTCAATCTCATGGGGATTGCAAATCACATGAGATTGGCCTTGAAAGTTGTTGATGAAGTGCGGTGCCAATAAACGCCCGAGAAATATTAGAAGAAGCACGTCGCCATTAAAAAGAATACTGATTAGGAGAACCGCCAAAATAACGAAAATAACAGAACCATTGATAGAGCATATAAGAATCATCGATAAGAGAAAAGAGATAATACCCTGCAAAATTGGGATTAGAAAAGTTGACGAAGAATGGATATGATGGGCTTTTAAGGTATGATAATGGGCTAAATAAAGCAACGTGAAACTAATGTAGGAATTACTATTTAGTCCAATTTTTCATGACCCAGTTAATGGTTAGTCCACCCATGAAAAACATTTACTCGTTAGTCCAATTATTTACTCGTTAGTCCAATTATTTACTCGCTAGTCCAAAAACTTTGTGGAGATTATAAAGTGTGTTTTCTAAATGCCTAAAACACCCTTACGGATCTAATTAGTATCAACACATGGAAATATTACTAGTAATATGTTACTACATATTAGTAGTATCAATATGGTCATACTACATACCAATATGTACTATATTAATAGTAAAAAAATATATTACCCGTAAATTAAGTAACTACTCTACTGTACTAGTAGTAAACTAGTAGTAATTAGTACTATACTAGTAACATATTAATATGTAATATCAATATATATAACATACTACATACTAATATGACACTACATATTAATATTTAGTGTCAATATATAACATACTACATATTAATATGTAGTATCAATATTAATATATAATATCAATATATAACATACTACATACTAATATGACACTACATATTAATATGTAGTATATTAATACTACATTAATATGTAGTATCAATATATATTAATATAACATATAACATATATAACATATATTAATATGACATATATTAATATAACATATATTAATATGTAGTATCAATATATAACATATGTTACTACATACTACATATTAATACTAGTATACTACTAGTTACTAGTATTAATACGAGTATGTTACTACATACTACATTTGTTCTATATATGTTACTACATATTTTACTACATACTACATATTAATACTAGTATACTACTAGTTACTAGTATACTAGTAAACTAGTATACTAGTAAACTAGTATTAATACTAGTATATATGTTACTAGTATTAATATGTAGTAGGAAACAAAAGCAAATTATTTAATATAATTATCAAGTTCTTTATTTCTAAAGTCAATGGAAATGATTCGAGTCGAGGTTTTTGTTTTCTGGGAATGAAGCCATTCGGGAAAACCAAATAAATGTTTATTTCATTTCAACTAATTAGTTGCAACAAGTTTAATCCACTCAGTCCGACCGTGTGTCGTCAATCGTAAACATTAAGACCTGATTTAGCCATAGTTATTTTTACCTACTAAAAGATGATTTGCTATTCTAGTGAATTCATTAACTTCGTACATATTAAATCTTGGCTGTTCTCCATTACACATTTTTCATCAAATTTATGAGCAAAACAGAGACATTATCATCAAATTCATGTTCTTGTTTCTTCCTCTTATCTTTGTTTTAAGGTGAAATCTTTTCGTTTTGAAGTCTTGCTTGTTTCTTCTTAAGGCAAAATCTCCATTCTTGTTTTGGTACTGCGATTGTAGAGGTCAAATACATTGTCATCAAGTTCCGATTAGCGTTTGTATTTTGGTCGTTTCAATTTGAATTTTCTTCTTCTCATCCTCTGTTTACACGGATTAATCACATATTTTGAGTAAGTTCTGATTCTCCCACCATTTTCTTTCTTTTTCTTTGTTAATAATTTTCATCACAGAGATTATTTCTTATTTCAAGTGTTTGTTTAAGCTATTAGATGTAAAATCATTTTTTATATATATCTCACTTGTTTGTTTTTGATGCATGTTTTTGCTTCAATTTGGGTTTTATGTTCATAGTAGTATTGGATCGTTTTATCACTGCAATTTGAGATCCGGAATTTTCCCTTTTGAGAAAGTTTTATCAGTAAAATTTGAGATCTGGACTTTTCGCTTTGGATTATCATGGTAGAAGTAGAAAGTTATTAATTAGTCTCAATACAGCTCAAATTAACTTGTTTTTTTTGTGTGCAGGATATGAAGACTTGTTCTTTCACCTTATCGGCCATAGTGATCCTATGCCTGAGTAGTGCAGCTGTGGGTTCTCGCTATGGACCGTTTTCTCCAGACGAGTCCAAGGTAATTTCAATTTGATGTTGATAAAAAAATAAAAAAACAATTAGAACAGAGATATATAAATTAATTCAAATCATTAAAGTAAATTAAAAGGGGGCGTTTTGATTTACCGAATAAACGTACTAAAATTATTACCACATACTAGTAGTATCAATATGGTCATACTACATATCAATATGTACTATATTAATAGTAAAAAAAAATATGTTACTCGTAAATTAAGTAACTACTATACTAGTATACTAGTATATTACTAGTTACTAGTAGACTAGTAAACTACTAGTTTACTAGTATACTATTAGTAACTAGTACTATACCAGTATACTAGTAGTAAACTAGTAGTAACTAGTACTATACTAGTAACATATTAATATGTAATATCAATATATATATAACATACTATATACTAATATGACACTACATATTAATATGTTGTATCAATATTAATATATAATTATCAATATATAACATACTACATACTAATATGACACTATATATTAATATGTAGTATATTAATACTACATTAATATGGAGTATAACATATATTAATATACATTAATATAACATATAACATATAACATATATTAATATAACCTATATAACATATATTAATATATTAATATGTAGTATCAATATATAACATATGTTACTATATACTACATTTGTTTTATATATATGTTACTACATACTACATATTAATACTAGTATACTACTAGTTACTAGTATTAATACTAGTATGTTACTACATACTACATTTGTTCTATATATGTTACTACATATTTTTACTACATACCACATATTAATACTAGTACTACTAGTTACTAATATACTAGTAAACTAGTATTAATACTAGTATATATGTTACTACATATTACATATGTTGCTACATATTACATATGTTACCGATAACATACATAGTATATTATATGTTAGGGTTAGTAGAGTAATTTTACTCTTTTCAAATCTTTTTTGGACTAAGGAGTAAATGTTGTTTCCCGCTGGACTAGCCACTAATCCGGGTCAGGTTTAGTGGACTAAACAGGAAATCTCTCGAAACTAATTGTTGTAAAGGAACCGGTTGGTAACGGAAATTAAATTTGAGAGTGGACGAAAGGATAGAAAGCAGGAAGTTTTGGAATAAGGTGGTGGTGGGAAAGATTAGGAATCAATTAATTAATTAATACGAGAAGTGGGGTACCGATACGGAACGTGGAAAGAAGAAAAAGTGGGACGGAAGGACGTGATGGAGGAATAACGTTCCGGCAGTAGAGAGAAAGTTGATGTATGAAAACTCAACGAGAAGAAGGAAAGATGGAAACGAAGAGAGAAAGGAAAGTGGACAAAACAGATGCGACAGGAAAACTCGGGTAGGCCTAAGTATGGGACGGACAGGGAGACCTTGGAAAGGTGGAACGGAACGGGATTTTTTTTTTTTTTTTTTTTTTTTAATTCTTTTTTTTTGATAAACGAAAATAAAAAGATAGGGTTTAGAAGAAGAGATGCGGAGATCTCGATAACTAAAGGAGACGAAAGGGTAAAAGAAGTTTAGATGAAAGAATAAGAGGATCGAAGCCGAAGCTCGTGATGCCACTTCATCATATTGCAGCGGAGGAAAGATCCGGCAGACGGTAGCATTGGAGACTACCGCCGCCAGTTAGAAAAGAAAACGAGGTGGGCAACAGGTCCGGATCGAACCCGCTGATACCAAGTCAGAACTTGAAGATATAAAGATAAAAGAGAATTTTATTATTGAATGGGATATTTTACATTGAGAACCCATAGGGTATATATAGCAATACCGTAACTTGGTATGCAAGAATAATACTTGTAAATCAATTCATACTAAATATATCAAATACTAAATATAACCCTAAATAGTAAAACTTTCCATATAATTTATTATTACCAATCCTATACTCTAACATGTATCTCTCTGGTTCAATTTATAGTGTTTCGAGGATTATACTCGTGATTAATATTTCAATATTTCATATTTCTTAATACTACATGATTATTTCACTTAAAATCCGCACTTGCATGTTACTCGCATAGTTGTATTGATTCAGAAAATCCTGGCAAGATTTGAACTGCACATTGGCCCGCGAAGTTACTGCGTGCAATTAATAGTTTTGGGGTAAACAAACAAACTTGCTAGCTAGATTGTAACATGGGAGGTCAACCAAGATAAAACCTATAACACGATATCTAGGGTTTCCCTTTCACATGTATATAAAGGATTTTGTTCCATGTAACCTAGTGATGCTAATCAATAGAAACTTTTCTTTGCTCTGTATCTTCTCTACATTTCCACTACAAAACGTTATCAATTTATCATGCACGAAGCTATACTGCAGAGCTATATGGGATATATTGATTTTTCTTCTTTCTTTTTCTTTTTGATTTTGGCACAAACGCTAGGGATATTAAAACTGTAGGAAAAAATTGATTTGATTATGAATTAGGGATTATTTTGATTAATTAATCCGTTTGTAGGCAAAAAATTGATTTGATTATGAATTAGAAATTATTTTGATTATTTTGGTACTGTGTATGTACGAGGGAGGAATTACTTTGATTAATCTAATCGTTTGTAATTTGCTTGCGGATCTAGAATTTCCCTGTTTTTGATTTCTTAGTTCCTCTGTGTTTTAATTTTTGTATGATTCGATGGTGCACTAGTTTTAACAGAAAATGGGTCATATAGCCAAAAAATTTTAAAATATGGTTCAAATAGACGAGTAAAAATTAGTACGGGTGAAATAGCCAAAAGAAAAATAACAAGGATGAAACTGGATTCATCATGGCTTAAACTTAAAAAATTGCAAGGATGAAACTAGATACATCCTGATATAAATTAAAAACAAGAAAAATATTTGAAAACGGTAGGATGAAACGGTTACATCCAAGTATATTTTTATATTTTTGTCCATTTGAACAATATCTTTTTAATTTTTGGCTATTTAAACAGTATCAAAACCTAAGTGTCTTTTTCACCCAGGAATTATTGATTTTGGTCTTTTTGACCAATTTTGTGTAGTTTTAATTTAATTGGATGGTGCACTAATTTGTCCAGTACATGCTATATCCATTAAATTCGATAAACAATTGTGTGATTACATTTTAAAATACTAATACGTTTGTCTGTTTGCGACGTGATTGATTAAAAGTCTGTTCGAGAGAGGAAGAAAATCTTTATTCGGTGATGCTGTTTGTTCGCGAGGAGAAACGAAAGTCCCCAACTCGGACCGGTCAACTCGGCCGATCCAAGCCGGTCCGGCCAAACCCGGGTCAGGCGAACCGATCCAGCAGCTTGACCCGATCCGATCCAACCCTGTCCTGTTCCTGTTTTCCTGTTTTTTGGGACGTGCGAGGCTAAATCCGTTCCGGTTCTGTCTTTATACATGGGGAACCAAAGCCCAAAGGTATGTAACTATAATACTAATGTGGGCCTTTACATTGAATACTTGCTAGGCTTATTTATTTGTTTTTAGAACATGCCTAGTTTTGTTTAATTTTGTCTTAGAATAAGTCCATATCATATAAACAGTCAATTTAATTATGATTGTTGATCATTAAGTATGTTGGTCTAAATACTACTCCCTCCGTTCTTAAATAATAGGCTGGTTTCATGTACAAATTACACATGAAACCAGCCTATTATTTAAGAACGGAGGGAGTATTTTGTTCTCTTGAATATGATATTGGCTATGGTTGAATGATGTTTATGTTTTGTTCAATTGGTTGTACCAACTCGATTCCAATATATGTATTCATTTGGGGTTTAGAAGTACTTGGATCATTATCGCGTACTTAATATTTTTTCCAATAATTTGAATGTTCCGTGGGATGTAATCCATTTGCTGGACTATTAATTTTTCAGTAGTTTCAAAAATACGTTCAAATAAAATCACATGTATTCAAATTTTTGTGGAAGAACTCCCAAAAGATGATATAAGTCGGAAATTTTCCATTTCTCTACTTCATCCATGATACTAACGAACCAGTATATGTTGAAGTATGACAACAAGAGAACTACCTTTAGTAATATATTCAACCTAACGTAAGTGGTTGACATGTATATTGAGATTCTCTTGGCCTGTTGAGATAACTAAATTTTTCAGATTAAGCTAAATGTAGCAAAATTGAAAATGGAAAGAACCTCGAAGTAACGAGGGTTAGACGTACCGACTCATATAAAGCATGTGATAAGGGACATATGTATCATGAGACAAAGATGTACTTTTGTCTTTGGTAGTAATAACACCAATAGGTCCAATACACAAATATCAACCGAGTATGGGATCAGCTAAAATGTTATTCTAGCTCCCATCATAAATGAAAAAGTTGGAAATGCACTGGAGGTATTGGTATGTAAAAAGTAATGTGTGTATCATAGTAGCAACCAATTTTCACATCAACGTTAATGGCAACAAGAACTTTGCCGGGCCAATTGACTATCTTATTGAGTTGAACTAGATCCAATGTCTGTACTTATGGAATGAAAACACGAGACATAAATTCTCTAAAGCACTTGAGATATATTGGGTGACACGTAATATATATTCACTTTAAAGTACTTGAGTTGAACCCCATTTTTATTACGTAATAAGGCCACACCACTTATTAAAACTCTCAAGACCCAAGTGTCTAACTCATAGTTGTTTTTCTTCCACTAGCTTAAGGAATTTAAACTAGTTTTTGAACTATTTCCTTATAATGTGACTACGAGGATTGGATCATCGAGCGAAGCACTACTCAAATTTTGTTTCCAAGATGAACAAAGATTAAAAGTCATGAAAGCTTTATATGTACCGAGAGCTAATCACCTTGTTAAATTCCAAAGAAACCCATGCAAATGGATATCATGTGGAACCTCACAATGATAAGAATGTAATTGATTGCATCTTTTATAGTCTCTAATTAATATATTTGGAAGGAAATATATTTTTAGAGAAACTAATGAGTCAAGTCAACATAGTGATATGTAAATCACTATAACATTTGGATTATTGAATCCATATGACTACCAACAATGAAATTTTAGGAATGGACTCATACATGCTTTGGACATATCCATAAAGCAACTTTGGTTGTGACATGATGATTGTTTTGAAAGGACTCATACGAACATCACTTTATTTGAGTGAACGAAAATAAAAAAAAAGATTGAGAGAATGCAAAGTGACGGCATATCTCTCAATAAAGTGTTTTCTAAAGTACTAGATGCACAACCCCCTTCCCATAAAACATGCTTTTAAGTAAGAGAGCATACCACTCATTTCACAAAATCTTCAGTAAAATAGGATCGGGACCATCTTAAGATGAAAATCGTAAAAATTACATATTAGAAAGACAACGAGGTGAAATTTAGAAAAATATTCATGCAAAATGCGGACCATTAAAGTGACTTATGGCTCTGGTGAATGTTTTGACATTTTGAACTAGTTATAGTTCCCAAGAAGTTTTGTGTTTGGAAAACTACTAGCACATATTATACATATAAGGGCTCACCACCCCTTGAAAATGCTAGCTAGTGTACATCAAAAGGACTTGATGGTTATTGCATGTTTAATAGGATCAATGTACATCATCCTATACCCCATGGTCTCGCAAAGACTATCATCAAAAGTTACAGATGGTGCCTAAGGTATGTTTATGCTTGCAAACCTACCTTTAACTGGTTGGGGAATATGCAATCTTACATGCATCTTCACTTAATCGTTTTAGACCCACAATTGGTCAACCATTCTTTGTGTACCAGTTGGTAACTGGATATAAGCCTGACATTTTTTTTGTTCTTACGCAATTTTGGTTGCACTATATATATGCCCTTACGACTCCACATCGTACTATGATGGGTCATCAAAATGATTAAGTGACTATGTTGGAGAATAATTTTCCAATAATTATCCGCATTTTTAAAACCTTTGGCAGGAGATCTCCGGGTTATCATTTTAACGAGACAGTCTTCCCGTCGTTAGGGAGAGATAAGAAAACGTATTTTCTAAGGGAACGATAGGAATTGTCGTGGTGTATTCCCACTGTTTCTCATATTGATTCTTGTACTTCAAAATGTAAATGTGACGTGACAAAAAATAATCGATTTTCAGAATGTACACTGATTTCGCTAAAGTGACAAAATCACACATACCCGGTGCAAATATTCATGCAAGGTTATAAATCCTTAGTATGGGGTACATCATAGACTAAGGTGTTGCAACTACACTTGGTGGAAGTGTAGTTGAGGCCGTGGCTCCATAAAGGAAGATGGAGAGACCACCAGGTTCGATCAATGCTCACCTAGAAAGGAAGTAGATGAGTCAAGCACAACCTAATTTGTATCATTAATGAAATCATCTCATTTGATTGTCTCTGACTATTTCCATGAATCAATACTGGAGGACGCTCCAAAGTTTTAAATGATTCTAGAGAACAATGAAATCCTGATGGATTATGAGAATGCACATGAGTCAATGGAAGGATCATGCGTGCACAATGATGATATAATCCATAACTAGTTGCTCCAGAAGTAGACCAAAATGAGATCGAATCATTCTTTATTTTGATTAATTTCAAATAAATAGCATATTTGGCCTACACAATCCAGGTAGAACTTAGTTCTTTGGCAAATATACGGGTATTTGGTGTGGTAGTGCTAACCAAACCAAGTGTAAAGCCTATTGGACATAAGGGTGCATAGGAATCGAGCCGGACCGACGGACCGAACCGGAACCGGTGGAACCGTACCTGGTTTTGGACCGAACCGAGGTACAAGGTACAGGTACCGGTCCAAAAAATAGGAACCGAGGTCTGGGGGGTACAGGTACACGGTCCAATACAAGTACCGTGCCGTACCGGACCGAAAGTCCCGAATAAGAAAATTTTCAAGGACAAAAACTTCTAATACCCAACTCTATAAAAAGAAAATCTTAATGACAACATCTTCTGAAGTTGTAGTACTCTAGAGAGATAGGAAATGAAACAAATGAAACTTACAAGAGAGTACTACTTGCAACTACTAGCTACTTGTAAACACTGTGAGACTGTGACATTGTAAGAAGAAGAAAAAGTAGTCAGAGACCCATATATTCTGGGAGATCAATGAATGAAAAGGGGAATAGAAGCAGTAGCAGTAGTACTATAAAGAGACAAAACACATAAAAAGGTAAGGTATTAGCAAGAGAGAGTGATCAGTACAACTCTACAACTCATGGAGTTCATGAACAGGTAGTAAGAAAAAGTAAGTAGCAAGGAACAACAACCATAGAACCTGAAATGGTAGTAGATAGTGGGTTTAGATGGAGATAAACTTTTTCATGTGTGTGTTTATCACTTCATCACAGATTGGCATGTCTCCCATGTGAACATGTAGTATTGTAGTAACTTCTAAACATATATAAGATGAAGAAAGTTAGAAATGGCTATATGTATATTTCCCACCAACAGTGACAAGCTATCGAGTGTGATGGCTGAGAGAGAGCATGTATTTTATTTATAATAGTAAGTGCATAGTTTAGGTCGTTTTATTGGTAATCTACAGTACCTTAACCAAAGTGCTTTTTATACAAGTACCGACTGGTACCGGAACCGTACCTGGTACCGACCGTGTACCGAATGGTACCGGAACCGAGGTACAAGGTACATGTACCGGTCCAACATTTTGGAACCGAGGTCTGGGAGGTACAGGTACTCGGTCTCGTCAAGAACCGAGCCGAACCGTACCGTGTGCACCCTTAATTGGACATACATAATTAATTTGTCATAAAGCATAATAAGAAGAAAGTAGTCTTAAAGTACAAAGACTCGCCTTGTGGCGCGAGGTTTCTCACAAAGCTCTGGAATTGTTCTCTTGTAATGAATGTTATAGAGTTCCGCTACTTAGTTAGCTTGGTAATTTCAAAAGGACTTGAAATGCAGCATATGTATGTGGTTGTTACGTATCTCTAAAAGCATCAAGAGATAGAAGATATTTACAAAAGTACTTGATAGACTTTTGTTTCCTAACTCTAAACCATAGAGTGCGTTTATAGTTAGATAAAACGCTCACTTATAGATTAAAGCAATCAGGCGGATGTGGTATACCCGTCTAAGTGTCTATTTGATTTGGAGGGGATAGACAAGTAAGTTATTTTTCCTTGCGTGTTCATAAGAAAGTTCCCGATTTGGAATTGTAGCTATTTATGTTGATGTTACGGACATAATGTGTACTCTTCATGTAATAAGAGACCTTAAAAGCTATTTGAAATCTGAATTTGAGATGAAAAACTGGGAAAGCTCGATCGAATACTAAGCTTGTGGTATATTACCCCACCAGTTTGCATTTGTCTAAAGTTGTCAGGCAATTTAACAAAGACGTGCATCCTGATAGCACTCCCATGATTAGTCGAGGTTCAAATGTAAGTATGTGACCATTTCGTCTAAAGGAAGATGACGAAGATGTGTTGGGAGATGAAATTCCCTTATCTAAGTACAATAGAAGCATGGTTGTACTTAGTATAATAATGTACTCGATTAAATTTTACATCCTCCGGGAACTTGTTAGCTAGATATAGCTTCGCGCCAACGCAACGTCATTGGAATGGTATAGTGAATGTAATCATGTACTTAAAAGTAACCATTGACGTAAAATTGTTTTATCCCTGCAAAGACATAAAAAGGAATGCTAATGAAAGCGCAATCCAAAAGTTGTTGATTATGAAGGAATAATAATCTCTCCTCAAACGAAAGTAATCAGGGGGAGATACGGTAGGCTATTTTACAGGTCATTAACGATATTCAATTTCGAAAAGTACATGACTAAAGTAACAGTCTAGAACAACTCTAAAAGTAATCAGGGGGAGATGCCGACATCAGGGGGAGGATCCAAGGATATGATGTCGACATATTTTACTTTGAAATTAAAGATGTTTTGTACTCTTTTTCCCTTCGATCGAGAATAGTTTTTCATAAAGGGTTTTGTTACTCGACAAAGTTTTTAGCGAGACACCACTAAAAGCATCAAGTATGTTGAACGTTGAAGACATAAAGATCGCGTGGATATTACGAGAAAATATCTCGAATCAAAGAAATGAAATGCGATAATCTGTTAAGCAACGTAACTTCGAGAATCAACAACATGGTCTTATAAACATTCAAGTCACAAAAAGTAAAGTGTGATAAACTCCTTTAGAATGCCTTAGACTAATGAAAATTGTCGACATCGGGGGAGAATTTAATGGTGTGTTGAACTATTTTTCTGTCACCGAGGTTACTTTTTTCCACCGGGTTTTGTTACTCGGCAAGGTTTTTAATGAGACAACAATAAACATCGGGAAGTAATTTCCCAACTAAGGCTATTGTCTTTCCCACGAGGATTTTCTGCCTTAGGAGTTGTGAAACAACTAGTCAACTTCAACTGAGCAAAGTGATCATCTGCAACTGATCAACTTTACTTGCATCTGTCACGTTGTACTCTTTTCCCTTCGTCAAGGTTTTAATGAGGCAACGTATGAGAGTCCACTTATGTTCTAAGTTTGCTTAATATTGCACTCTTTTCTTTAGTTCAGGTTTTGTCCCTCTGGGTTTTCCTGACGAAGTTTTAACGAGGCAATTAACGTAGATTAGTCTGTCCTTGAAGATCGTATATTGCATGTGATGAACTACATGTAAAGTACTAGATAACATGTGAAGTACTACATGCGAAGAGTCATACCAAGGTTTTGTCCCACTGGGTTTTTCCTTGTCAAAGTTTAATGAGACAATTGACTTCAGCACAACAATCATAAAGGAGAGAACTACATTTGAAGATCTACATTGAAGCACTTTATGTGAAACACTGCGTACAGAGTTCTATATTGGACCTCACAAGGGGAGTGTTGTAGGGCCTACGGCCCATGGGTGTGTGGCCCATTAGATATCTAGGGTTTCCCTTTCACATGTATATAAAGGATTTTTGTTCCATGTAACCTAGTGATGCTAATCAATAGAAACTTTCCTCTGCTCTGTATCTTCTCTGCATTTCCCCTACAAAAATTATAACCATTAACCATTAATCTTCAATGAATAGACAATGTTAGCAATGTTTAGATTTGCATATTATTACTTACCAGAGAAGGTTGAAAGAACAATGAGCATGAGAAAAAGAAAACCAACCAAAAAAGAAGTAGTTTTTGGAGCCATGGTAGATATGAATGATATCAATATTGGTTTGATGATGTCTGATGAACCAATGTATCTCTCTGGTTCAATTTATAGTGTTTCGAGGATTATACTCGTGATTAATATTTCAATATTTCATATTTCTTAATACTACATGATTATTTCACTTAAAATCCGCACTTGCATGTTACTCGCATAGTTGTATTGATTCAGAAAATCCTGGCAAGATTTGAACTGCACATTGGCCCGCGAAGTTAGTGCGTGCAATTAATAGTTTTGGGGTAAACAAACAAACTTGCTAGCTAGATTGTAACATGGGAGGTCAACCAAGATAAAACCTATAATACGATTTGGTTCTTAATTTTAATATAACCAAAAGAGTTAATCTGATAATATATTTTTAGAATTCTTAAGAGTAGGAATTACTGGTTAATCATTTCTGGAGAACCCGTTTAATAGCTATAGGTTAGCTTAAAAGATGGTTTAATCGGTGGAAAAATATATTTTTGAACAAAAAAAATTTATTTCCTAGTCCACATAGAGAAAATTTTTGATGGGGGCGTTTTTTGAAGGGGGCATGGGGGACAAATGATGTGTTGACATGTGCCAACAAATTAATGAATTCTGTTTCCAAAAATATTATCACCAATTAAGAAAACATATTTTCTCTCCAAAAATACACTATTTTTATATTTTTGGAAACAAAATTCATTTATATGAATGAAATGTGTCAACACATCATTTGTCCCCCATGCCCCTTCAAAAAACGCCCCATCAAAAATTTTCTCGTCCACATACGTGAGGCAGATATAAGCTCCATTTTTTAAATGGGAAAATTGTTAGTTAATGTGAAAGTTAAACATGTAATTAAGTTTGTAATTGTATAGGTAACTTTCTAGGTTTCAATAAAAATCACTCTGTGATTTAGTTTTTAGAATTTATTTTTATGCTACTGTTCTTTTGTTTTTAAAGGCTATTTCATGCCTTGTAATAATTTCAATTCTAATCGTCATTCGTGCGTTTTACTATAGCCTCTGGGCTCTTAAACTGAAATCCGACGAGAAATTCAAGCATATCTTTGAAGACGAACAATTCCGACGTGATGATGATCAAAATTTATACAAAGAAGATCAATGGCTATCGGAATGGATCGTGATTACAATGATTAGCGGAATCTACTTCTATGGAGGATTTTGATCTTATCAAAGAAGAAACCTCTAAATGGTTGAAGAATAATCAAAATACCAGTAAGATTAGTCTTTTCCATTTTATTTGGTTTCATGTAGATCAACAAATTCACATTTTGACGTTTGATTTCTTATCATAAAAATATGATATGGTTATATCACCATCTACCCAATCATGTAACAGGAACATACTGGAGACACTGTCAAAAGTAAGTTATTACTCGACCCACCTCTGGTACGTATCTATCTCAAATATCGAAAATGCTAGAAATCCCCCACTTTTATACCCAAAAAATTTACATCCCTATGTGTCCATGTGTTATTGGCTCACTTTTAAAGCGGACCCCCTGTTTTTCTCAGGTGGGGTAGGGTGAGGATGAAATCTACGGTGGATAAGAGTGACACATAGGGGTGTAAAATGGTGGTGTAGAAAAGTGGGGATGGGAAGCAGCTTCCGGTTGAGTTGTTGTGAGTTATGGGGATATCCATTGGTCAACAGTATCACGCACTAACTCTAATGAATAAGTTGAGAGAGACAGAAAGTATACAACCATCTCTTTATGGCCACGAATAGATGGTTATATATCAACATTTTTTTTTTTTTTTTTTTTTTTTGATAAAAGGAAATTCATTAAAAGCTAAGCAAGCAAAGGAACATTGTTCAACTTACAAACATTCTTAAGAAAATTAAATTTCAAATTTTTGTCCCACTTCCTAGAATCTATTTCACCCTTCACAAACCTATTAAGTGTCTTAGCTATACTATCCGCAATAAAATTACAGTCCCTTCTAACGTAGTAGAAAGAAGAAGAAGAAAAAGAGTTGTTGATGTCGAGGGCTTTATCTATGAAAGCTTTACATCTCCAATAAGCCGCAAAATTTCTTCTTCTCATACCATTAATAACATTGAGATTGTCATTGAGGAAGATGATCTCTTCTAAGCCTGATTCTTTGGCCCACCTTGTGGCTTCTCTGCAAGCTCTAGCCTCTGCTTCATCCGAGTTGGAGCATTTACCTGATCCTCCTGCAAAGTCACAAATGTAACCAGAGTCATTAAAAAGCACCATAGCAAAAGCAAAACAACCTGTCTGCTTCGTGAAAGCAGCATCAAACATGATGTAATTAGAGTTACTCCTTAAAGTATAGGTTTTAGATTTACATCCTGGGTGAGGAAGATCACAAGCTCTTATGCTTCCAGAAACTTTGTTCAGAGGAATATTTCTTTTGGGAATTTGAAAAAAGTTAAGATCTTTTCTAATAGAATTGATCAGATCAACAGGATTAGGTTTGATCTTTACTAATACACATAGCATCCCAAGCTTTTATATATAAACCTCTATTGTTCCTAGTTTTTTTCCACCAAAAATCTCTCCGGAGAGCATCTAACCTATCTAAAGTTTTTTTTAGGTAAAGAGAAACACATCATCTGAAACATTGGCATGGCATTAGTGACAGATTTTATAAGAGTAGTCCTACCAGCCTGAGATAGAAATTTAGCTTTCCAACCTTGAATTCTATTATAAACTCTATCTAGCATAACTTGATAATTAAAGGATTTAGTTCTATTAAAAAATAAGGGAGTACCAAGATAGGTATCTGTTTTGGTGATCCTACTAACTTTAAGAATTCTGGCTAAGATCTTATAGTGTTTGTTTTGAACTTTTTTACTAAAATATATACCAGATTTTTGATGGTTTACTAATTGACCTGAAGAGTCACTAAAAATTTTAAGAAAGTCTAAAAGATTATGGGCCTGATTAATACTAGCAGCAGTGAAAATAAAATAATCATCAGCAAAAAACAGGTGAGAAACCGAAGGACTTTGTTTCGTGACTTCAATACCACTAATTTTACCTATTTTTTCAGCATGAAGTAATAAAGCAGATAAAGCTTCCATACAAATTATGAATAATGCTGGAGATAAGGGGTCTCCTTGACTGATTCCCCTAGTGGGAAAGAAAGTTTCACCTGGTTTACCGTTAACTAATACAGCATAAGAAACAGACGAGATGCAAGCAAAAATGAGATTACAAAAATCATTCGAAAAACCCAAATATCCTAGAATATTAATGATAAAGTTCCATTCAAGTCTATCAAAGGCTTTAGAAAGGTTAAGCTTCAGAGCCATATAACCATTTTTCCTTTTACTAGTTTTCATTGTATGAAGAATCTCATGAGCCACTATAATGTTGTCTGTTATTTGTCTTTTGGGTATGAAAGCAGCTTGATTATGGGAAATGAGGTTATCTAGGTGAGGTTTAACCCTATTTGCTATTATCTTTGCTACTATCTTGTATAAGGCATTACTTAAGCTAATGGGTCTAAAGTCGCTAGGATTTTTTGGTGTTTTATTTTTCGGAATTAGGGATATAAAAGTGTGATTTACTACTTGTTTAAACTTTTTTTCTCTAAAAAACTGTTGCACCCAATTTACTACTATTGATTTCATATCATTCCAATGAGTCTGATAAAAACCAGGGGGGAAACCGTCAGGACCCGGTGCCCCCCAAGAGTTCATGTCGAACAACGCATCTCTAATTTCGTCTTCCTCTGGGATACTACAGAGTTTAGTGTTATCATTCCGGTTAATTTTTGCTTCTAAAATTTCACTAAAAATTTGGTCAATGCTATTGTCACTAGACCGATAAATATTTTTAAAGAAGTTAGTAACAAGATTATTTAAATTTTCCCGTCCTTCTATACACATACCACTACTGTCTTTCAGTGCATAAATACTATTTATTCTTAGTCTTTCTGAGGCATTTTGATGAAAAAATCTGGTATTATGATCATTCTCTTTTATCCACATTTCTTTTACATGTTGGCTCCAATAAATTTTCTCAATTGTATACCAAGAATTTAGATCATCATGTAAGGTTTCTAATTTTTCTTAGTAGCATAATTACATGGCTTCCTGTTTTCTATTTCTATTTCATTTAATATGTCAGTGATATTTTTAAAAATATTACCAAACTCTTTTTTGTTCCAAATTCTAAGGTCCGATCCTAATCTTATTATAACCTCATTAATATCATGGTTTTTATTTCTACTATCCTCTAGAGAATTCTCAATTAGAGCGCAATAAGTTTTATGTTCTTGCCAACATCTCATATACTTATATGGTCTATTTGTTCTGTCTGTTTTTGGTATAGTTTCTAGCATTATTGGTGCATGGTCTGACTTAACCCTAGTTAAATGATTTGTATAAGATCTTGGAAACAATTCTAACCATTTGTGATTTACAAGTGACCTATCTATTCTCTCCTGTATGTTATCTTTTCCTATTCTCCTATTTGTCCAGGTAAAAGGTAATACCGTAAATTTTAAGTCTACTAGAACTAGTTTCTGAATACAGCTATACACATATGCCAGACTACTAGTGTTAGTATCGTTTCCTCCTTCCCTTTCATCTCTATGAAGAATAAAATTCATATCTCCTATCAGGCACCAAGGACTATTTATATCACTAAAATTGGAAATAAAATCCCATTGTTCAATTCTTAAATTCTTTTCTAAAGATCCATACACAAAAGATATATTAAAACTGATATTGTCTTTTATAACATGGAAATTAAAAACATTGACTTTAAAGGATATGAGATTTGCAGAAACTCCCTGGTTTTAGGCTACAGCAAAGCCACCTGATCTTCCACATGAAGGAATGATGAACCAATCCTTCATTTTCATTTTATTAAAACATTTTTCAACACATTGCACCTTAACTTTAGTTTCTGATAAAAAAATCATGTCTGGGTTGTGTGTTCTATTCAGATGGTTTAAGTGATCTTGGTTTAACTCGGACCTAATTCCCTGAAGATTCCATGATAAAACTTTGAAGTCATAACCATAAGCTCTATCGTTCATTACAACATAGTAGAAAATTATTTGATTGTACCAAGGAAAAAAACTGTTCAAACTAGCTTTGATGAACACGACTAGATAAAAGAAACTTATGTGTAGATAATGACCAAAATAATTATAGTTACTATTGTTTATATGAGGTTTAATGATAGAGAAAACAACCATATATAAATAAGCTAACCGATGAAAATTTTTATTAGAGAGTATAAATTCGAGAAGTAACTTATTATGCAGATTTTTGAAAATTTGGTTAAAAGGTACCTCATTATGGGAGACATGTTCAGTAGGGATAGAACTTGTAGTAGCTGCATCAGTGATTGCCATCATTTGGTCAGTGCTGGTTCTGTTTTCAGCTTCTGCTTCAATTAAGCTCCAGCAAAGCTTATCTTCTTCACTTTCACAGGCAATTTTTCCTATTTCTTGATTGTTCAGTTCACTTTGATTTGATAGTTTTATCAATGCTTGACCAACCCTTACTTCCTCTACTATTGACCATTCATTTTCTCCTTCATTTCCATTATCACTCACTTCTGGATTGTTAATAACAACACCCTTCCTTATCCCTAAACCAGTATATTGACCCAACATTCTAAACCAACTCTCTTGTTTCTTTTTCTGCTTTACTTCTTTTAAATCAACACCACTTTCCCATTCGGCTATGTTCTTTCCTTTGAGACTTCTTTTTTCTTCTTCTGACTTATTATTCATGCTGCTGACATTGGTCCTTCTATCTCCTATAACTCCAACATCTCTGATCATTACTGCTTCCCTTCTTAATTGTATTATATCATCATTACTTCCAGTTTCTGTAGAGTTAACCCTTTCCTTTTCAGCTTCTTTTTGTTGCAACATATTCTCAGCCGTCATTTCCATCTCAGTAGTAGAATTAATATCAATTCTTCTTCTTTTTGTACCTCTTGTCTGATAATCAACTCTATCAATTTCACTTTCATAAATTTTTAAACTTGCAGCTGCATTTGTCAGTATCTCTACTCTCTCACTGCTTTCAGCTTCTTCATTATTAATGTTTTGATTTTTACTTTCATCTTCATAGACATAAACTCTTGGCATAGACTTATTATATTTTTCTCTTCTTACTTTGCATATTTCATCAGAATGCTCCCCATCAACATTCCAGCATTTTCTACAAATCCCATGAGGAATAACCATGAAGAAGATCTTCAACCTAATAGTTTCTCTGTCTTCACCATTCATAATTATTATTTTGATTTGATGCACCAGAGCTTTAGTTAAATCAGCTATGACATGAGCTTGATACTCTCCTTTTTCATTGACATGACCAATTAGTGTAAGAACTTTGCCAACTTTTTCTGCCACTTTACAAGCTACAAAACCTTTTTCTACCAAGTCTTCTCTCAGATCAAATTTGACCCAGAAATCTTGAGCTGTAAAATCAATGTCTTCAATTCTTGAGTTACTGCTCCATAGGCGCATAGTAAGAAGTTTACCATTTACTCTGTTAGGAATAGAGTAAATGGCAGCAGCAAAGTCACTAGCATTTGTGAACCTAATAATGAAAATTTTTGGTTCAGCTGTTTTTTGAATGATGATGCGACCAGTTGGTTGCCAAGCATTGTTTAAAGCAAACAACATTTCTCCAATCTTCATACCCCTAGGGTCATCACCTCTCTTGATTTCTTTAAACAGTTTGACTATAACTCTTGTAAATCGACCCTTATCAATCAGGTTGGCAGAATCCCTAAGAAATTCAACATAGTATCTAAATGAACTAGATAGAGTTTGAGTTCGGTCTTCTATGATTTCATTAAGGTGAGCTAGGTAGTTCTCAGTTGGGATATCTGACATTGTTCCAAAGAGGAAGTGAATGAAAAAAGAAGGATTTTTTTGGTTTCTATTCAATGAGGGATGTAGTTGCAGGAAATCCCACAATACACCCCTTACTAGAATTCACACAACTAATCCATTTGAAGATGAATAATTATGAATGTTTATTAATTGCTCTCTTGAAATGTCTACACAGGAAATTAGAATAGCACTTAAGAAATTACAATCACTCTTAAAGTTTCTCTCTCTTAATGACTTGCTTAACCATTCAAAAAGAACTCCCCCTACAACAGACTTATTCATCCCTTTATATAGGGTAGTACACGGTGGATGACAGCTAAGTTGTCCTTTATTTTCGGGAATGACTCGCGAAGTGTCGCAAGTGTATAAGTGTTCATACTCGCGACACTTCTTAACCTTCGCCAGGTTTCACATCTTCCTCGTGTTCTGACTGTCGTCATCCATTGCGTCATTTATTTTAGTTCCCTGCGAATCCTTCGCGATGCTGTCGTTTATTAATCTCGCGAGTTTTGTATGTTGCGATATTATGATCCTACAAGGGATATCTATAAAGCTTAGCTATCTGCTTGTTTTTTCTGTTTGGGAAGAGAAGAAGAGAGCTACTACTAATTTTATAGCTATTCACATAGCATGGTAACAGTGGGAGAACAGTTTTGAAGTTCAATGCCAAGTGTATGTAACTTAGGGAATTTGTCAGTGAGGAATTATTTTTTATTTTGTTGCATGTAGAATTACTGAAGTAAGTAACTAAATGAGTTGCCACTTGTGAGAACTTCCGATTTTTTTCCTTATAAGGAGGAAATCTTAGGTGCATACTAATGATTATGTTTGTTCTTAAAGACAAGCAAAACTTGATTTTAGAAGCCACCTGTTGAAAAGGGTCGATATTACCTAGAAAAGAAGAGAGATTTTCACTGACATCCGATGTGAGCTCTATGCAATCTTCGGGTTTATACGTCATCACCAAATCCAAACACCAAGAAGAAGAAATGATGGCCATTTTTAAATAAACCTTGATGGGTAAGCCAATGCTGTTGTCATCATGTGAAAAAGGAGATTCCTTTCTTGTTCTAGTGGGGATGTCACCGCCTTGGAGAAGGGTAGTTTTTGTGTACTGAATTTCCCCCAATAATCTCGATACCGAGTCACTGACCAGTAATGGCCTCCACCGAGCATTTGCTCCAACAGTTCTTTCCCTGCAGAACAAGGAAGAGAAAACACAGTATATGAAGAATAGGTAACCTAATTTTTCCATGAATTAAGCAAAGAAAGCAAAGAAAGCAACGAAAAAGCTGTGGTAA
The DNA here is from genome assembly GCA_023531295.1 of Papaver armeniacum. Lineage (NCBI taxonomy): Eukaryota > Viridiplantae > Streptophyta > Magnoliopsida > Ranunculales > Papaveraceae > Papaver > Papaver armeniacum. Next base: position 317,199 of record JAJJWW010002925.1, read on the forward strand.
TCAGAAAAAGAAAATTATTAAAACCTAATGGGATTCTAACAAACACAGGGAAAAGAAAATTAATAAAACCTTATGGTATTCTAACAATCATAGGGAAAAGGAAAGAATTTGAACAGGAAGAAACGAATGAACTTGAAATTGATACTTTTAAAACAGAAAAATTAAAGAGAGTATAAGAACTTAAAAGAAATCAGAGAGATTTGAAAAAATTCCGCCGATTTGGGCACTGGTTTGACTCAGATTTATCACCGATCCTCAGAGACTCTCTCTCCTCTCCAACCCCAACTATTACCGAGTCAAAATATATATCAACATATGGCCACGAGCACATTGGCTTTCAAATAATTGTATCGATTAGACAAGTGATAGTAAGAAATAGCAAAAAATTCAACCAAGTTGTGTTGTAGTTGGGCCCACCTAGCGAAGCGAAGGGATCTTTATATGGCCATTTTTTTTTGTAAAATCTAAGTGATCAATTACCACAAAAAGATTGGAAATGGTTAGGGCCGAAAAACCAAAAATTTCCCTCCCTTTTAGGCTTAGTTTGGTATTGTTGCAGCTTTTGTAGAAGCACTTTTCTGCTGTGCGTTGCTGTGCTGTGCTGTGAGAAAAAAACAGTTTGATGTTTGGTAAAATATTAACTAAAGTTAAAGCTGATTAAAAAAACAGTCAAAGTGTGTTTGGTAAAATATCAAATTCAACCATTGTTGTTGTAGCAAATGACAAAAACAGACATATCTTTGAAAATAGTTTTATTCGATTTTATTGGATTTAAAAATAATTATTTTTTTACTATTCAATATAAATATATATAATATTAAATTTACTAATTGTTACTATTATTATGATTGTTAAAAAAAATTATTTTACATAACCACTTTTTAATATATATATATATATATATATATATATATATATATATAATTTTCAAACAAAAAAACAAACTAAAATTAATTAAGTAATTATTTAATATTTTTCTATATTTTTATTATTGATAAATGAAATAGTTTGAAAATAAAAGATAATAATATTTAAAGACTAAAATATAAGAAATAAAAAATTGATTGTATATAATTTAAGGGTAACTTTTGTCATATTCAAAATAAAATAGGGAAAAAAAAGATAAATCATACATTAAATTTAGGTGGGACCAAAGCTTATGCTTTTGTAGCTTTTAAAAGCTCCTCCTCCTTAGCTTTTGAAAATTGAGGAAGTTGGGAAGTGCTTTGGGTAAAAAACACTTTGATTTTTATTTACCAAACACCAATTTCAAATATTATTGACATATATAGGTTTTGAAAGTGCTTTTGGAAAAATAAAAGCATTACCAAACCTAGCCTTAGTCCAATTACTATAACTCCTTATGTATCATATCTTTTCAGGGGTATAATTGGCAACCAAACTTTAATATAACATATCTAAAAATCCGTGCCTTGAAAATTTTACAAATTTTATCTCGTTGGAAAAGTTATAAAAAACTCTATGCAACGAGTACAAACAACAATATTAAATTTAAAGTTCTGCGAAAAATTCGGAGGTATTTATCATTTTAGGCACAATTTTAGAAAATTAAATGTATATCCATTATGCAAACCACCGCAAAAGATACATAATACTTTATGTAGCAAAATTTTGGTTTATGCATCAACTAATTTTCCGTTGCAATTAATAAAACGATATACTCCCTCCGTTTCAAGAAAAATGATACTTTCATTTTAGGCACAATTCTAGAAAATTGAATGCATAGCCATTATGCAAACCACCACAAAGGATGCATAACACATCATGCAACCATATTTTGATTTATGGATCGACTAATTTTCCGTTTCAGAAAAAGTGATACTTTCATATCCCGTTTCAGGAAAAGTGATACTTTCACTCCGTTTCAGGAAAAGTGATACTTTCGCTCCGTTTCTGAAACGGGACGAAAGTAATCGTAGACAAACCTCATCTTCAAATTCTTTTTCGGTCGGCCTTTCCACCGTGGCAACGATCGTACTAGTATGGTCACTTTTTTGTGAAATTAAATGATCAATTACCACAAAAAGATTGAGAATGGTCCATGCTGAAAAACCAAAAATGTCCCTCCCTTTTAGTTCAATTACTAAAACTCCTTATGTCTCATATATTTTCAAGGGTATAATTGGAAAGCAAACTTTAATATAACATATCTAAAAATCCGTGCCTTGGAATTTTACAAATTTTATCTCGCTGGAAAGGTTATAAAAAACTCTACGCAACAAGTACAAACAACAATATCAAATTTAGAGTTTTTACGAAAAAATCGGAGGTATTTTATCATTTTAGGCACAATTTTAGAAAATTAATGTATATCCATTATGCAAACCACCACAAAAGTGATGTAGAAAAATGTTGGTTTAGCATCAACTAATTTTCCGTTGCAATTAATAAAACGATGTACTCCCTCTGTTTCAAGAAAAATGATACTTTCATTTTAGGTATAATTCTTGAAAATTGAATGCATAGTCATTATGCAAACCACCACAAAGGATGCATAACACATCATGCAACCATATTTTGGTTTATGGATCGACTAATTTTCCGTTTTAGAAAAAGTGATACTTTCACATCCAGTTTCAGGAAAAGTGATACTTTCACTCCGTTTCGGGAAAAGTGATATTTTCGCTCGGTTTGGGAAAAATGATACTTTCGCCTTGTTTCGGAAAAAATGATACTTTAACTTTGTTTCAGAAAAAGTGATACTTTTAAGCAAATAACTTTCTCTCTCCTAAAGTTTTATCTCAACTCTCCAAAAGAGCTCTCTCCTCATGTCACACGCCCATTTAATCTCCTAAAATTTTCATGGGTCATGACCGGCAATGATTGTGGTTTAGTGAATCAACTTCATCCAAAATCATTCAGCCTTGCATACTTGCACCAAAGTACACATCTGCCTTCACTCATAAGGATTTGCACAACGAAAGTCTTTTCTTCTTTCTCTCTAACTCTTCATGCCCCATAAGCATAAGAGGTTCTGCCATGTACTTAACCAATTCTCACACAACGTCAGCAACATATTGAACACAAAGGATACTGCAACAAACCCATTTTATTGCACTAAAGGAAGATTACAAAACTCGTCCATCGCATGGAACAAAAACAGGCCATTCACCCTCTTGGTGAATGCCTAACTCTCTCAAATATGAGACTAACTCTCCTATGTAAGCCTACTGATTTTTCCCACTCCTTAGGACTATTTATACATCAAACACACTAGACAAAACCGTGCACAACACTTGCACACACATGGAACAGCCATGTGTCCCATCAGGTAGTTTCCATAACCGCCAATCTGCTTTTCAACTGCCACATTTTGTGTTGTCATGCAGATTGAAGCCACACATGTCTTGAACGGTTAGGGACACTCTACTAAGGCTATCAACTCATTTAATAAGCCTTCTAACTTCTCTCGCACCTTTGGCACGCTTGTGAAGTCAATAACCAACTAATAACCGTCACTTGAGCCGTATTGCACACTTGTTGTGCGATACTGGATTTTTTGCGCCAACGTTCAGTCCTCTTGGCCCTGCATGCTTATCATTCTAAACTCATGCACGGACATTCCTTAAGCTTCAAACATCGATGCCAGCTCCTTAATCTCACTCTATTTACTCATGCGTTATATATGCTTCACTTCGCCAATTAGCTTGACAATAGTAATGCAACTCTTGCATTACCAACCTGTTTGCATTATTCAAGCTTTGGCCAACCTTGAATATATGCCATAGACCAACTCTTAGTCTATTCTTCACTCTTGCATCCTCCTTGAGCTTGGGCCAACTCAATTCCATGGATATGCATCGATGCCAACATCGCATGTTGCATCTGTCACTTTGGCCATGTCTTGCCAAACCTTCAATGAAACCTTATTGTGTCGGCCAATAAGATTCATTACTTAGACAAATGTCTTTACAATGTAATGATGCACTTGCATTACATTGGCCATGTGGGTTTATGCCATTCTTGACACTTGCCAATCTATTCAGTAATACCGCTATTATGGCTTGCGTTGCGCTATTATAGCTTCGCATTGCACCATCACGGCGGAACTCTGACTTGTCCTGCAACTCGGTGACGCGTGATCATTGTGCGTCACTTGCAGTACTGTCACACCTCACCACAAGGGTGGCTGGTCCTATATATAGGGATTTTACATAGTGGAGGACAGCTAACAAAGCCCCTATTTTCGGATCTTACGTGCGACATCTTCGCACCCATGTATCTGGTTTTCTCGCACGTGTTCCTCAACTTCGTACAAGTTCCGGTCACATTTTACCCGTGACGTCACTGATTCCGTCATTCAGGATATACTATGTGCGAATTCCATTCGCTCCTTTCTAATTTAGTTGCTTCGCGTGATTTATCGGCTGTGCGGTATTTAAACCCTACAAGTTTTATTATATCGGACAACATATATAAGATACCGATTTCATTTAGTTGCAAGATAGGAAATCAATCAAAATGAGGAAATCAAACTGATGGTAGAAGCTTGCCACATTATCGCAACATGGCTGCGCACAACATGCACTCCATTATTCGATTCGATTGCCCCAAAATCCATTTCAGCATCATTGTTCAAGCTTGTGAATGTAACTTCATAAGACAACTTTTGGTTTATCGAGGTGAATACAAGTAACCTTGGAGAGATGGTGATCTTAACAGAAGGTGGACTGTTAACCTTCACTCTGTAGGTTGTAACTCCCAGCCTCCCAACATTAGTGACCACTCTCTTGTACTTGACAACCGAGACATTGGATGAATTGAAAACAACCGAGAACGATGGGTAATTCAGATCTCCTTGACCAGCAGCCAATTTGTTTAACTAGCGATCGACCTTCCTGTCCTTGATAAAAATAGACATTTGTTTCCGATTGTACCCAATGAAGCATAAGAACGCTTCATAATCACTTGGCAGAATGTCATTTACCAATCCCAGCACCATGTTGGAATGGCGTCGAAATGTTTCCAGAAGCCTGATCAGTAATTTGGTTGCCCGCGTTATCTGCATTATAAGCTGTAGTCATAAGAGAAGACTTGATTGCAGCTGGACTCCATGTGGGATGAGCCTTACGAAGCATTGTAGCTAATCCGCTCATGTAAGGGCATGACATGGAAGTACCAGATCTTATATTGAACGCGACCCGTCTTTTCTCAACTTCTAAACCTGATGGAGCAGCAGCCAAGATATTAAGACCCGGAGCGATAATGTCTGGTTTGAGAATTTCTGGTGTTATAAGGTTTGGGCCACGACTAGAAAATGAAGCAACTTTAGGAGCTGAAGGTGAAGATCCAATCACAGTTCCTTTGAATACGAATGATGCCACAGGTTTTTCTTGCGATCTAATATAGTCTACCATTGCAACCACGTTATTGAGGGTCACCTTAGCTCCTTTGATCAGAGGTGAATCAGCCGTCATTCCATCCCCGATAATCAATCCAACACCACCATCAATTTTTACAGAATTTCCCTGGGCTGATATAACCAGGAGCGCAAAGAACAATCTTTCATGCGGCTTGGGTTGAATTAATGCTAGACCTAACTTCTACCGCAATCAAAAACAAACTTCAGAATACAAGAATAGAACTGAAGCCGAGAATTCTTATTTGAAAACTTACTGTTGCTTACAATCCCTTTGGCTTAAAGCCTGTATTTATACTACTAAGACATAACCGACTAAAAACAAATTTTAAGCAAAATAAACTTTCTAACATAAGAAACTCTAAAATAAAGAAACTCTAAACAACGTCTTAACCAAGTAAACTTCTCAAACACGGAAACCCTTAGAATGTTCTCTCGTACCTTCTAGAGTCTCGATTGAACTCACTTTCTAACACCCTCCCTCAATCTGAGACTCAGTAAATTAGTCATTCCCAGCATTGTTCTTAAACCGATAAAGGTCTCAGCTTTCAAAGATTTTGTGAAAATATCAACCATTTTTTCATGGCTAGGACAGAACTCCATGACTATCTCCTTGTTACTTACCAGTTCTCGAGTATAATGATACTTAATATCAATATGTTTGCTTCTCCATGAAAAACTGGATTCTTCGTCAGTGCAATGGTTGATTTATTATCACACACAATCTTTGTAGGAACTTTTTGTTTATGATTCAGAAATTCTAGCATCCTTCTTAACCATAATGCTTGAGTAGCACAAGATGATGCAGCTATATACTCGGCTTCTGCAGTTGATAAAGCAACCACCTGTTGCTTTTTTGATGACTAGATAAATAAACCAAAACCCATATGAAATCCATAGCCTGAGGTGCTTTTTCTTTCCTCAACATCTCCATCCGATTCGTTGTCAGTGTAGCCAACTAATTCATATTCTTCAGAGAATGTATAAAAGATTCCCAAATCAAGTGTACCACTGAGATAACATTGTATACGTTAAGCTGCTTGTAAATATGAAACTGTCGAGGAGATTCCATGAAGCGACTAATCACTCTAACTCCATACACAATATCTGTTCTTGTGGCAGTTAAATATCTTAAAATACCAACAAAACTTTTATACCATGTTGAATCAACTAATTCTCCTCCTCCTTCTTTTACTAACTTCTTCCTTCCTTCTACCTGGTGTTTAAATAGGAGTGCAATTGCTCATCTTAAAATGCTCTAGAATGTCCTTTGCATATTTTTGTTGCGACATAAAAATTTCAGCATCTGTCTGCAAGACTTCAATCCCAAGAACATAAGACATCAACCCCAAATCAGACATCTCAAATTGCTTAATCATATCTTCGAAAAACCCATCAATCATCTGTGTATTATTATCAGTGAAAGTAAGATCATCTACGTATAGAAATACCATGAAAAATGAATCTTCTGAACCATTCTTCACATACAAAGTATGCTCAAATGGACATTTTTCAAAACCATTGTCTGAAAAATACTCATCAATCCTTGTGTACTAGGCTCGCGGTGCTTGCTTCAAGCCATAAAGAGCTTTATTTAATTTGTATACTTGATTTTCTTTTCCTTCCACAATATATCCAGCAGGATGTTCCACATAAACTTCTTCCTCAAGTATTTCATTCAAAACGAAGATTTGACATCCATTTGATAGATACTCAACTTATTTTGTGATGTGCATTGTGTCATGTCTTGCTACAGGAGCAAATACTTCAAAGTAATTTATACCAGGCTGTTGTTTATAGCCCTTTGCAACCAGTCTTGCCTTGAGACGATCTACTTCTCCATTGGGTCTATATTTTGTTTTAAAAACCCATTTCACACCAATTGCCTTCTTATATTTAGGAAGTATAGTAAGCTCCCAGGTGTTATTCTTTTCTATTGCATGAATTTCATCATTCATTGCTTGTATCCAACCCTGAGATTGTGAAGCTTCATCAAAGGTTAAAGGGTCACAATCTCCAAATAACGCGAAGCCGACCAAATCTTCATTAATGTCATCACTGTCTTTGTTGAGTATACAATCCTGTAAGTGTGCTGGTAAGATGCGATTACGTGTTGGACGAGACGATCTTTCTAACAGTGGTATTTGAGTATCAGCAGCGGATGTGATAGACTGTGTTGGTGCAGGTAATTCTTCGGTAAATTCTTATTTAGTATTTGTTTCTTGGTTCTCAACCAAAATAGTCTTTGTTGATGATGCCATCTCTTCATTCCAATTCCATTGACTCTCCTCATCAAAGATTACATCACGACTCACAATGATCTTTCCTGTTTCGGAATTAAATAACTTATATCCTTTTGTTGCACTGTTATATCCAACAAATATGCATTTTTCACTTTTATCATCATGCTTCTTCCGAATCGATCTCGAATGTGTGAATATGCAATGCATCCAAACACTTTCAAATGTCGAATACTTGGCTTTCTCCCAGTCCATTTTTCTTCTGGAGTTTTTTCAAGTAAACTCTTAGTTGGACACCTATTTAGTATATACACAACACAAGAAACAACTTCACCCCAAAATTCTTTTGGCAAGTTCTTAGCTCTTCTCATAGTTCTAACCATTTCCATAATGGTTCTATTTTTTTCTTTCAACCACACCATTTTGTTGTGGTGTATACCTTGCTATTACTTGGTTCTCAATTGCATTCTTCTCCATAAACTTATCAACAACAATATACTCAGTGCCTCTGTATGTTCGTAGCACTTTAATTTGCTTTCCTATTTGTTTTTCAACATAAGCTTTGAACCTCTTGAATGTTTCAAACGAATCATTCTTTTTCTTCAACAAGTACACCAACCCTTTCTAATGAAATCATCAATAAAAGTGATGAAGTACCTGTTACCACCTCGAGATATTTCTTCTATGGGTCCACAAAAATCGGAATGAATTATTCCCAACAACTCTTCATATCTCAAAGATTTTCCAACAGGAAAAGGATTTCGATGTTGTTTTCCAAAAATACAATCTTCACACTTGTCTTTAAGAAGATTAATATTTGGAAAACCTGAAACCATCTCCTACTTCTCAAGTAACTGCAAGCTTTCAAAATTCACATGTCCCATCCTTTTATGCCATACCAAGTATCATCATTCAAAGTGGAGTTGTAGCACAATTCTTCATGATATCTAATATTTAGTGAAAATAATCGATTTTTAGTCATTTGTACCTTTGCAATGAGCCTCTTTCTTCTATCATGAATGGTACCGATACCTCCTTCAATGTGCATTGCATATCCTCTTTCCGAAAGTTGACCCATACTTAGTAGATTTTGATGCAATCCAGGTATAAAGAACACATCTGTTATGTAAGCTTTAGAACCATTCTTCAAGATGATAACAATTCTCCCTTTTCCAATTACAGGAACTAAAGAATTATTTCCAAACTTTACATCAGTTCTGACTGACTCATCCAGTTCAACAAATAAATCTTTTGCTCCACTCATGTGATTATTGCATCCAGTGTCCAAGAACCACTTATGACGAGCTTGTTCTTCATCAGGATGACACGCCATTAACAGAACTTCAGATTCTTCTTGTTGTTTTTCGACCAGATTTACCTTGATATCATTACTGTTTTTCTTTGATGGATCACATTCAGTTCAGAAGTGACCATATTATCCATAGTTCAAACAACGAGCCTTTGCTTTATCAAAGTTCTTCTTAAATTTACCTTTTCCTTGATATTGAGATGAAATAAATCTCCTTTTATTCTGATTTGAAGTATATTGTTGTCGACTGCTCCAGTTTGTCTGACTCTGAAGTGCTTCTTCAACAGGTTCCACAATAGACTTCTATAGCATCCTTTACTCATAAGCTTGCAGAGAACCTAAAACTTCATCAATGCTCATATCAGAGATGGTATTGGATTCTTCAATCACAGTCACTTTCAATTCAAATTTGTCAGGTAAACTGCGTAATATCTTTTACGTAATAGAGTTATCTTCTACAGTATATCCATTAGCATTCATCTCATTGACAAGTTTCAACGTCTTTGAGAAAAAAAATTGTTATTAGCTCTGTCGAATCCATCTGCAAAAGTTCTTTTTACCACCAACATGTTTGAGAGAGGAGAGAGACAATAGAGAGGAGAGCACAAACACGGAAGCAAAAACGACTACATTGATAATCAATTCAATGTACAATTTCTCATGGCTCAACAACCTACTTATAGTCTCACAAACTTGACGACTACTCTAAACACTTTCCTAACATAAACCAAACTCTAAATAAAGGACTTTTCTGAAGACTCTTCTAGAACTAAACAACTTGCTTCTCAAGATACCTCGACTTCCAAATATAGTCTTGGTTTATTATTTCCAACATCCTCCCTTACACCAAGACTATCATTACTCCAAGCTTTCCACACATTGATCAAGCCTCAATTCAATTTAAACTTCTTTGAGAAAACATTCTCAACAATCCTTTGTAACCGACAAACGGTTCACTCTTCAGGCCCTGATTTCTTCAACTTCTCTTAAAAAGCTAGAAACACAACCCCGTGCTTTATCCACTTGCTATCCAAACACGAAACCAACTCCTTTCATCTTCTTACCTACTTTACTTGTAGGATTTCTTCTCTTCTTACCTACTTTACTCGCAGGATTTCTTCTTTTTACATGTTACTTAAACAAGAGTCACAACCGACAGTTAGTGATGTCTGTTACAACTGATCTTTTCACAATTCACAAACCTTTCTTCTCTTCTCAAGTACACATGTTGCTTTACTTCCACAACTCATGTTGTGATCAAAGAACAAAAGAACTAGCACAAAGGATAAGAAATAAAGCCAAAAATTCTACTGATACTTTTTTTTTCTTCACAACTTTGTTGTTCTTTTTTTTCTCTGTTCCAGTCACGCTTCTGCCACAAGCTCTAACTGTTCTCCCAAAGTCTGCCACTGTAGGTTTTCCAAGATGTTTGAGATTAAGGGAGGATGGTAGCATGTTGGAGTTTAAAATCAAACATGTTGGTGGTTTTAGAGTTTGTGACAGAAACTTGTGTACAAGATTAGTCAAATACGAGTCGTTGAAACTCTGACTTTCAGGACAGATTCTGCTGTCAAGAACTCCGATAATGATGTCACTGCCGTATTCAGAGTCAGGCCATATACCAGAATTTTCATTCATACTGAGAAAACTAGGAGTATGAGTTGTCTGGATTTGGTGAATCCGCTGAGGGAGTAATACAAGTATTCCCGGTAAAGTACGAAGATAAGAGGCTTGAGAAGGTCTGAGTCAAGCAGCGAAACAATGGATTACATGGTTTTATGTGTAGATGATAAACTCTCGAGGACGAGACAACAAATAAAGATGGGAAGGAAGAGATTGAAGTGTTGTAGTATCAAGGTGGGATGAAAAAATAGATGGTTTGTCTAGTTTAGAGACATGAACGATGTAAGTTTCTGGATCTTGATCATTGTATGACGATGATAGTGTTTGAGTAAAGGAAGAAGAAAGTTGTAGGGATAATAAAAGGGTAAAGAAAATGCATGTTTGATGCTTGTTATATTTTCCATCACCAGGATGTGGTATATATATACAAACAACAATCTGGTAATATAGAAAACATGTGTTTATTTGGATCGGTAAGAATACATGTGCTTACTCTAATAGATAACTACAAAGACATTTCCAAATAAGTATTTTAAATTTCAATAAACATTTAAACCTAACACCAATTAAATTAAACATGCAATAAATATAAAATATATTGGCTTTTAACCATTCTATTAATTCAAAATTAATAGATTATGAAAGGATACTAGCTTCCCAAGTGAGATTATTTAGAGTCGACATTATCCGTACAAAGTAAATTTTTTTCTATGGCTTTTATACCATGAAACGATGATGACGGCGGACAAGCTTATTATAAGGGGTATGGATCAGGATAGGGTGTGCTGATTTTGTGAAGAAGAAGATGAAACAAGTGTCCATTTATTCTATACTTGTTGGCGAACAAATAGAATTTGGGATTATTTTTCCGAAGGATGCAACTTCAATTGGAATTACGATACTGTTGATGATGGTTTCTAATCAAAGGGTAAAATCGTAAAACCCCGTGACCTAGTGTTACCCGCAACACATTAACTAAGAGCATTTAACTCAGGCGTAAATAATTAATAGGGGTATTTTTTCAAAATACCAGATTAGGTTTTTCGACACAAAACCCTAATTCCAAAACCAAGCCGCACACTGCGCACCATGGCAACGACGCCAAAACCAAGCCACACATTCCGCACCATGGCAACAATGCCAAACCAAGCCGCATACTGCGCACCATGGCAACGACGCCAACACCAAGCCGCACATTGCGCACCATGGCAACAATTCCAAACCAAGCCGCACACCGCGCACCATGGCAACGATGCCAAACCAAACCAAGCCGCATACTGCGCACCATGGCAACGACGCCAAAAACCAAGCCGCACACTGCGCACCATGGCAACAATGCAAAACCAAGCCGCACACCGCGCACCATGGCAGCGACACCAAAACCAAACTACATATCGCACTCATTGGAAACCATGCCAAACTAAGCCGCTATGCCACTGGCACATGCCAAATATAGCGCCCTAGGCTTGCAAAACGTGCAACTAGGTCAACCTGGCCATACGTGCCATTGACACATGCCAACACGTACCACAAACCATATTTCCAAGCCGCTATGCCATTGGCACATGCCAAATATAGCGCCCTAGGCTTGCAAAACGTGCAACTAGGCCGTACGTGCCATTGGCACATGCCAACACGTACCACAAGCCATATTTCCAAGCCGCTATGCCATTTCCACATGCCAAATATAGCGCCCTAGGCTTACAAACCATGCAACCTAGGCCTGGCCTGCCACGCATGCCATTGGCACATGCCAACATGCTCGCTGGTAGCTTTTCCTACCAAGGCCACGGCCCTAACGGCCACGCATGCCATTGGCACATGCCAACATGCTCGCTGGTAGCTTTTCCTACCAAGGCCACGGCCCTAACGACAACGCATGCCATTGGCACATGCCAACACACTCGTTGGCAGCCTTCATCACCTAGCCGTGACCCTAATGCGCGCTGGTAGCCTAACTTGCAAGCCGTGCAACCTAAGCCAATTCAACCGTACGCGCCATTGGCACATGCCAACATGCTCGCTGGTAGCTTTTCCTACCAAGGCTACGTCCCTAACGGCCACGCATGCCATTGGCACATGCCAACATGCTAGCTGGTAGCTTTTCCTACCAAGGCCATGACCCTAACGGCCAAGCATGCCATTGGCACATGCCAACACGCTCGCTGGTAGCCTTCATTACCTAGCCGTGGCCCAATGCGCTGGTAGCCTAACTCGCAAGACGTGCAACCTAGGCCAATTCAACCGTACGCGCCATTGGCACATGCCAAAGCCCACGCTGGTAGCCTAGTTTGCAAACCATGCAACCTACCACCAAGGCATTCCGCACATGCCACACACGTCACTAGCATCTATGGCATTGCAACTTACAATCAACGTACAACCTACCACCAAGGCATTCCGCACATGACATTGGCACATGCCATGCACGCCACTAGCAGCTTTGGCATTGCCACTTGCGCTCGAGGTACAACCCGCAACAAAGGCATTCCGCACATGCCACACGCGCCACTTGCGGCGCCACTTGCACTCAAGGTGCAACCAACACTCGAGATATCAACACAAGGCGGGGATGCTTTCCGGGTTTTGGTTTGGCGGTCATGACTTGCGGCGTACACTACGCTCACATTAAGAAAGCGTGAAAAGGAATAAATCGGTCAAATAAATGAGGAAATAAAGGTGAAAACGTTTTCACCCATTAACACCATGCGGTTACCACCTCCTCCCATTATTTCACCCTTTACTCTCTTCCTTCATGAGGCCGGGTACGTTTCGATCCCGACTTGTATAAATAGGTCTTACCTATTTCCACCGGACAACAAGTCTCGGTCAGGAGAAAAATACTACACTCTCAGAAAAGGCAACTTTGCAAGCTCTCCAAAAGCTTCCATCTCTTGCAAGCTTACGAAGCTTCCACTTTCTGATACAAGTCGAGACACTACTCTCCCAGAATTATTCTGGTCTCAACACCTTTCTTTGCTTCCCTCCCCAAATCAACCCTTCTCCTCCACTTTGAGACCGAAGCAAGTCTGGAACGGCCATTTCTTGGTTTAGGCCGGACTTGTACAGATTGATCTCTCGAACCTATAAAGTGCTCACGTGCAGCACATTTGTTTAGGGTTTAAACCAGTTTTCTCACTCACCTACCGAATTTACCGAAATCGGCGGAAACGATTTTCACCCATAAATAATTGGCGACCACAGTGGGAGGATTGATCTATCGGCTACAATGTCAGACTGTCGATCTTGTTCTTCGACCCAGATGTCAATATGGTAAGGGAAGGCGACTCAATCCGACTCAACTGCCAGACGACCCGGTTACTAGTTGTAAAACTACACCTGAAAACTGGGGACTCGTTGAAGATGCTACCAGCGATTGGGGACTTGCGACTCAGTCCGACTCAACTGCTAGACAACCTGGTTATCAGTTGTTAAAACTACACCGGCGGGGACTCGTCAAGACGCTACCAGCAATTGGGGACTAATCGGCGATGCTACCAGCAAAGCCGCCTTTTACTTGGAGAGAGGCGTGTTTGCAAGTGAGTAAATTTAGATTGGGTAAGATAAACAATCTGTTTCTAGGTTTTTAATAAAGCCGTCATACTACTGCGTCATGTGCCTGTTGCTAGCACACACTTTCATAAAAGAAATATTCCTTTCCCAAAACATAATCAGAGTCATATTATCAAAACCATTCATCCCAGAAATAATCCAATATCCTCAAAAGCTACCAGGCATTTGTCTACCAAAACCAATAAACTCTGAACCAGACATCCAATATGTCTTTAAAAAAAAAAAAAAAAAGAAGAACCTAAATGAAAGTTTAACAGAGAAACATTCAAGGAAAATCATCCAACATAAGTCTTCCCTTCTTTGAGAAAGTCAACTTTGCATCTTCAAGAGCCGCTCTCTTCATAGTCAACATCTTGGAAAGCTTTTCAAGTTCCACCTCTGTCGTGCAATCTCCTCGGCGGAAAGGCTTTCAATTCTTTGCATCTTTCAACTTTTGGATCTCGGCAAGGCCTTCGACGAACCGGGAAGTGTTGAACTCCTTTTCTACGCACACGTCGCGATGGTGCTCCCGATCGGCAATAACGTCTTGAAACGGTGTGACCAGTCACCTCACACATATCCTCGATGAAAGATAAAGCCTCTTCCACACGCTTAACCAGAGCAAATCGACTAGTGACTTTCTTGGTTGTGGCCATATGTCCGTACTTCTCCCAGATTCTGGTGTACAACGCCTCGTGTTTAGCCGGCACGCTGAAGCCGCCAACCAACACATGACCTGGATAAGGAACCAAGTACGGGGGATCAAAAATGGCGCATGCACCTGGCCTCACGACTCGCAAAGGGTCTTCTTCCATGTCTACGACAGCAACCATCAGAGAATCATCCGTCGTTTGAGCCACATCTGTGCCCGGCAATTGGCTAACGCCCATCTCTAAGTCACCAGCGGTGGTCACCAAAGGCAGGTTTTTGTGTGGCTCTACCCCAGAATCATCCTCCGAACCGGATTCCTCCTGCGAACTTGAGTTAGACATTTTTCAAAAGAAGAAACAGAAAAAGAAAGAAAAGAAGCGCGAAACTCACCGAACCGCTTCCCGAAGAAGAACCAGTACTGCCAGAGGAACCACTCTCACTTGTCGAACTTTCTTCTTTCTCTGACTCATCACCGCTATGAGAAGGCTCAGTGATGCTGGGATTCTTTGAAGAAATTGCCGTCTCCTGGCAACGTGCAAGGGCAGCGAAAGCATTAACACTACCGAAGCCCTGAAGGAAACAAGACACATGTTTTCAGCAGAAATTCACGTGTTTTGAGACAAACCAATGAAGAGGCGACACATACCTGGTTATTGGAAGAACTGAAAGACACGAGAGCTGCGGGAGGATCTTTTGAAACCGTCCGGAACCCGCCAGCACGATTCTTCGTTCTCCGTTCCTTGGCTTGGGGACTTTCCGAGTTGCTAGGCAACTTTCGCTTGAGATCTCTCAACATTGGATACTTCTTCAAAACTACTGGGGAAGGTTTACAACGAACGTTCTCCACCACGTTATTCACGAAATCTTGGATCATAATAAACTCGTCACACCAGAACTCATTATAGCCGAAGGTCGTCGAAGTTACTCTTCCCGTTTGAAAGAAGGGAAGGCGGATACCCGGATCAAGGGCACTGACATTAAGGGCGACACGTAATGAATCCTTAGGGATCACCGGCTGGTAAGCAAGAGGCACCCCTTGATCGAAACCCATGTGATGAGCAGCACGGTCAATATTGTAAGCAGCTATTTGGTAAGACCCCATGAAGAAAGACGGCATATAACCATACATGCAGCTTTGAATAAACAAGTTTTCACCAACGCTCAAGTTGCTATTCGAAGACAAAGATATGATCGGGCAGAAGCAAAGGTGTCAATTTGAGTCACTGACCTATGGACCAGTTCCCATGGGCGAAAATTGATTTCATGCGACTTATCGAGAAGACTAACCAAGCTCATGCCAACTTTTGGACGCCTGTTCACCCATCGAAGAATTCAGGAGCCTCCCCAACTCGCGGGAAGCGAAGGCAACGGCTTCGGAGCATACTTCTCAAAATGCTCCCATAGCCAGACTTGCAGAAAAACAACGTGCACATATGAATCCACTTTCATGAAACCATTCGAAACTTGCATGTTCGCAACTAGGTGATCCGGATGCACATACGGGGAACCAAGGAACTGACTTGCCAATGGGAAGAACTTCACCTTTTGCTAACTTTACGGAAATCACTAGCAACTCTGGTCTTATTCCCTTCTTGCCAGAACCGTCATCAAAAATGTCTCTAGACAACCAGAGAGCCAAAAATGTTGCAACATGAAGATCATTTGCTTTTCTCATTTCGGGTTACGGCTCGTCAGAAAACCATTGAGATATCCACCAACTGTAAGGGCACCTTTCATCCTCTTTCCGGACAGAATCCTTCGACTTCGAAGTGGAGTCTTTTCGAGCATAATCCCCCAACTTAGCGGCAAGGTCTTCCCGCATCTTCTCCTCACCTTCCGACAATCGGATATTAAGATTCCGGTCACTAGGAAGTTTCAAAGACAAGAGAGCCACGCTCTCCAAGGAGAAAATTATTTCACCCCATCTACATATGATCGTATGGGTGTCCGAACACCATACGGAGATGAAAGCAACCAAGCCCGGGATATCCTTCCTAATCTGGAGATTTACTGAAGCCCTGACAGCATCAATGATCTGCGCTCGAGTCAAGTTGGTATTTATGTGCTCTTTACTCACCATGAACTCTACCCATCTATCAAAAGAACGCAATGGGCTTTGACACATCCTGAAATCAATGTTGGAAGAAGAATATACCCCTTTATGAAGACAGAACCGTATGGTGCTCTCGGGCGAACCGAACGTGTCTTCTTTCATCTTCACCACCGGTTAACAAAATTGGCACGAAACACGGGTGATTCTTGGGAGCGAGGGCGAGGGTCTAGCGAAGAATTCATCATTTGTGTTCGGTTTGGAACTATGGACATCCTTCGATGAGGCGAATTTCTGTTCAGGTAACATCTTGTCGGATTTCTTCCTAACAACTTAATAACAAGATATCTGCACACGGAGAAAAAACAAAATTATCTCCCTGACACATAACCGCGCCCAACAAAAGGAAAACCCGGAAAAAAAAAAAAGAGGAGGGCGTATTCTCTACGGGTTCAAAACTACACACGCAGTATTTTCTCCAGGTTCAAGACTATATACGCAGTATTTTCTCCGTGTTCAAGACTATATACGCAGTATTTTCTTCGTGTTCAAGACTATATACGCAGTATTTTCTTCGGGTTCAAGACTATATACGCGGTATTTTATACGGGTTCAAGTGTGTCTACAGTATCCTTCTTCGGGTTCAAAATAATATATGGAGCACTTTCCTACGGGTTCAAATAATATATGCAGTATTTCCCTTGGTTGCACGCATGCAATGTTTTTCTACAAGAGACACGCTAGGAAATTATATTCGCAATATATAAAGGAAAACGCCTACTCTTAGGGTTTACACCTACATAAAAAGGGAAGTCTTGGAAGACATACACGGAAGATGGTTTTTCTTTATGACTGACTTGCCATTTGGTAGGAAAGGATGAAAAGATGGCGCAAGATGGGAGAAAGGGACTTTATATATATAGGCGTGAAGATTCTGAAATAGGGAAGGATTTCCCTTTACCAAAATCGTGCGTGTAAAAAGTGGGCCCACAAGGGCGCCCAACTTCCCAATATCGCCTAAGTTGCGCCGCTCCCACCAGCTAGCACCCTCAGTTTCCCAAGTCACGCCTGCAAGCATGCACAACTTCCACACCTTGTGCCGGTCCCACCAGCTAGCACGCTCAGTTTATGAAGTCACGCCTGCAAGCGCGCACAACTTTCACACCTTGCGCTGGTCCCACCAGCTAGCACACTCAGTTTCCCAACTCATGCCAACTTCCCAACGTCGCCCAAGCTGCACTGGCCCCACCAATTGTGCCAGCCTCCCGATTTGTGCAAAACTTCAAGAGGCAAGGATTCCAAATCCTATTTATAAAAGGTCAGACGAGCCTCCTCAATTCTCTTTACAGTTTGTTGTTGATAGTTTGTCACCATCTTATGCTTACCTCTCAACAAAGCCCCTGTTCCGAGCTAGCGGGGGACTTAATGTTGATGGTGGTTTCTAAACAAGGGGTAAAATCGTAAAACCCCGTGACTTAGTGTTACCCGCAACACATTAACTAAGAGCATTTAACTCAGGTGTAAATAATTAATAGGGGTATTTTTTCAAAATACCAGATTAGGGTTTCGACACAAAACCCTAATTCCAAAACAAAGCCGCACACTGCGCACCATGGCAATGACGCCAAAACCAAGCCGCACACTGCGCACCATAGCAACAATGCCAAACCAAGCTGCATACTGCGCACCATGGCAACGACGCCAACACCAAGCCGCACATTGCGCACCATGGCAACAATGCCAAACCAAGCCGCACACCGCGCACCATGGCAACGATGCCAAACCAAACCAAGCCGCATACTGCGCACCATGGCAACGACGCCAAAAACCAAGCCGCACACTGCGCACCATGGCAACAATGCCAAACCAAGCCGCACACCGCGCACCATGGCAGCGTCACCAAAACCAAACTACATATCGCACTCATTGGAAATATGCCAAACTAAGCCGCTATGCCACTGGCACATGCCAAATATAACGCCCTAGGCTTGCAAAACGTGCAACTAGGTCAACCTGGCCGTACGTGCCATTGGCACATGCCAACACGTACCACAAACCATATTTCAAGCCGCAATGCCATTAGCACATGCCAAATATAGCGCCCTAGGCTTGCAAAACGTGCAACTTGGCCGTACGTGCCATTGACACATGCCAACACGTACCACAATCCATATTTCCAAGCCGCTATGCCATTGCCACATGCCAAATATAGCGCCCTAGGCTTACAAACCATGCAACCTAGGCCAAGTCGGCCACGCATGCCATTGGCACATGCCAACATGCTCGCTGGTAGCTTTTCCTACCAAGGCCACGGCCCTAACGGCCACGCATGCCATTGGCACATGCCATCATGCTCGCTGGTAGCTTTTCCTACCAAGGCCACGGCCCCTAACGGCCACGCATGCCATTGGCACATGCCAACACGCTCATTGTGACCTTCATCACCTAGCCGTGGCCCTAATGCGCGCTGGTAGCCTAACTTGCAAACCGTGCAACCTAGGCCAATTCGACCGTACGCGCCATTGGCACATGCCAACATGCTCGCTGGTAGCTTTTCCTACCAAGGCCACGGCCCTAACGGCCACGCATGCCATTGGCACATGCCAACATGCTCGCTGGTAGCTTTTCCTAACAAGGCCACGGCCCTAACGGCCACGCATGCCATTGGCACATGCCAACACGCTCGCTGGTAGCCTTCATTACCTAGCCGTGGCCCAATGCGCTGGTAGCCTAACTCGCAAGATGTGCAACCTAGGCCAATTCAACCGTACGCGCCATTGGCACATGCTAAAGCCCACGCTGGTAGCCTAGTTTGCAAACCATGCAACCTACCACCAAGGCATTCCGCACATGCCATTGGCACATGCCAGACACGCCACTAGCAGCTCTGGCATTTCCACTTACACTCAACGTACAACCTACCACCATGCCATTGGCACATGCCACGCACGCCAATAGCGGCTCGGCATTGCCACTTGCGCTCGAGGTACAACCCGCAACAAAGGCATTTCGCACATGCCACACGCGCCACTTGCGGCGCCACCGGCACTCAAGGTGCAACCAACACTCGAGATATCAACACAAACGGGGATGCTTTCCGGGGTTTTGGTTTGGCGGTCACAGCTTGCAGCGTACACTACGCTCACATTAAGAAAGCGTGAAAAGGAATAAAGCGGTCAAATAAATGATGAAATAAAGGTGAAAACGTTTTCACCCATAAACACCTTGCGGTTACCACCTCCTCCCATTATTTCACCCTTTACTCTCTTCCTTCATGAGGCCGTGGAGTACGTTTCAATCTCGACTTGTATAAATAGGTCTTACCTATTTCCACCGGACAACAAGTCTCGGTCGGGGAGAAAAATACTACACTCTCGGAAAAGGAAACTTTGCAAGCTCTCAAAAAGCTTCCATCTCTTGCAAGCTTACGAAGCTTCCACTTTCGATACAAGTCGAGACGCTACTCTCCAGGGTATTCTGGTCTCAACACCTTTCTTTGCTTCCCTCCCCAAATCAACCCTTCTCCTCCACTTTGTGACCGAAGCAAGTCCGGAACGGCCATTTCTTGGTTTAGGCCGGACTTTATGCAGATTGATCTCTCGAACCTATAAAGTGCTCACGTGCAGCACATTTGTTTAGGGTTTAAACCAGTTTTCTCACTCACCTACCGAATTTACCGAAATCGGCGGAAACGATTTTCACCCATAAACAAATACTAATTTTTCTGCAACTATAAAAGTCTTGTTGGAGTCATGATTGGGGTGATGAAAGACTTGACCGTATATGGAACAACTTACCGGTTGCAATATGGTGGTGTATTTGGAACGAGAGGAATTTCTAGAATCTTCGATCACAAAAAGAGAAACTTGGAAAATCTAACTCGAGATATTAAGATTCAAGCTTATTATTGGGCGGAGTCAAACACTAAAATGTTGGGTTTGACGGCTGCCGCATTGAGTTGGATACGAGATGTTTGGTGGTTTCTTTTTCTTTTTTTTTTACTATGCTCACTTGGCTATTTGTTCTTTGCTCCTTTCTTTGGGTGATCGATTCCAAACTCGGTCTCCTTCTTTTATGTCGGTTGTATTTATTGGGTTGAGTTACCCCTTAAGTACCTCTTTTTCAATGCAATTTTTTTCAATGCAATTTTTCCTATTGACCGATCAAAAAAAAAAGATAATTAGGTTTAGTATTATGGTAGGTTTTTAAATCTTTGTCGGAGTAACACATCTCCAAAATATGAGTTTCATCATTTCATGTATGATAGTATTTGATTTTTATTCACAAAAGAAACATCTAAAATGTTAAATGGTGTAAAAATGAAAGTGTGGAGGATCCTCCCCGTTGAAGTAGAATATCTGACGTTACTTTGGTACTTCTAAATCTACATAAGCACATGTGACAAAGATTTACGTCCACTGCATTACGTGGCCTTAATAACTAAATTTCCTACTACATTTCGGTGATCCCAAATAATATCATCCATGCCACAAAGAACATTGTAGGTACTGTAGCCTTGCACATAATGAATAGAACAAACTCATTAATTTCATAACCCCCAATAGCCAAAAAAATCTCCAAACTACCAAAAATTATGTCACCTGCAACTACAACTCAAATCGCGTCACATTTTCCTCCATTGCAGATGCCCACAATTATCTCTAGATCCGCCAAGTTGCACACACTAGATTCTGATTTTTGTCTATCTCCAATAGTTGCTAGTTTTGGAGCCTACACAGCAAAAGATATTAAAAGAGCAATAGCATGTGATGTCTTTATGTTAGATATTTACTCTAGATGGACTGAATTGGAGATATACAGTTGTAGTTTTGAGTTATCGGGGAAAACCGTCTATTTATCACCCTTAACTAATTAGCACTTATATACTGGCCTCAGACATTGAAAGGTGCCGGAATCATAATTACTACTCCCTCCGTCCCAAATTAATTGAGCTATTTGTAGTTTGGACAATTCTTAAGGCAAGGAGAAAATGAGAGTATATTTAAGTATTTTTTACAATTTTACCTTGTTGATAATAACTAGTATAACTTAGAAATCATTGATCTCTTAAACTATATCCCGATTTTTCGTTAACTTTATACCATTGAAAAGAATTTTAAAACACCTACGTAAGGAGTGTAAACATGGCTATCAAATTATATATATATATTTCTTATAATAATAATAATAATCAATTAAAATGATAGATTTAGAAATATCTCCTTGATTAAAACGAATTAGCTCAATTAATTTAGGACGGAGAGAGTATTGTACAATTATTTAGAACCCATGTTCTCGATCAGCCATGCATGTCCAATAGTAATAATTGTAGCGATTAGTCCTCGAAACAAAGTGTTTTTGTTTTTTCAGTGAGAAAATGAGATTATATTAGAGAAAGAAGAATCGTAGACAACCAAACCCGAAAAGAAAATTACAAGGGGATACATCTCTAAACTGAGACAGTAAGGAGCCAAAGAGTGCCCGAAAGCCCCACGAGATATCCTCACCTAAGGCCAACCCGCTACAAACTATACTAGAGTCTAGAAATATCGAAATTACAATAGAAAATTTGCTCATTGTGGTAAAGGCCCATGAAAGAAAGATGGAAACCCTAATTAACATTAACTTTTCCAAAGCCGTCGACAAGCCTTTTCACCATCAGGATTGGAACCGGCACAATACCTCCACTTGAATCAAAGCACTGCGAAAATTCCTCTTGATTTGGAGAATTTGAAACAATTGTTAATTCAGATTCGAAGATGGAAAGTTGATTATCATCCAAAACCAGCACCTCTGTTGCTTTAGAACTGATGTGAGATGGGTGTATGTAGATGGAATGTCTGATTATCCTCTGTCGCTTACGTCAGTAGTGACCAACTACGGTTGTATTTTCGCACTCATTATTATCCTTCTTATGCGATGCGATATTTTCACATTTTGCAAAATAATTTTGAGTAGACATGGGACTTGGTGCATGGTTTACGACCAAGATCCCTAAGACATTTTCACATGTTCTTTATGAAAATAAAAACACTTGACCAAGATCCCTAAGACATGGGAGCATACCCAGAGCTGGAAACTTCTCACAATTATAGCAATATTCTAACCTTAATTCCACCAAATTCGGAAGCAGGCAAGATGAACCCATCCACTTAGGAAGATTTAAACCTAAGAATAACTTTATTTGCTCTTGAAGAGAAGAATTTTTTGATGATGATGAGTCGAGGTGTAAAACGTGCCGGCCCGGCACAGCCCGACACACGAAGTCGCGTGCTTCACGTGCCATGTGCCGTCTTTGTCTTGTGCCAACGATTTAAACGTCTTTGTGCCGTCTTTGTGCTTTACTAGTCAAAAGCTAGGCACGGCACCACGGGCACAAACGACACACGAATAAACGTGTCGTCAACGTCTTTGGGCACACGTCTTTATAAACAATTTGAATCACTTAATGTATACATTAAGTGGACATTATCACAAGAATTTAATTAGACAACATATCATTTGAAATTATTTCAAGTAAAATTAACAAGTTTATTCAATAAAAAGAAATAGCCCATCAAATATAAAATTGGATTATCATCATGTAAATTAATGTTCTAGTTAAATATAGGTGACGACATTATAACAACGATCTTGAAATATATTTTCCAAATATTAAGGTATTATATGTGTTGTTATAAATAAGTCAACATAAAATGTTAAAAATTAGCTAGAATAGTGACTCTTTTGTGAAATATACAAAAAATGTGATGTATTATGCCTTGTTATATGGTGTATTTGTACATGTTATGACGTGCTCTCTTAACGTCTTTGTCTTTGGCTGGGCCACGTCTTTGTGCCGTGCCGCGTGTTGTCTTTGTGCTCTTTGTGCCAATTAGTCAAACCCAAAGACGTCCCATTTAACTAACGTCTTTGTGCCGTCTACGGGCTAAGTCACGTCTTCCGGGTCAATTTGTGCTCAAATTTTTAGCGTCTTTGGGTTTGGGTTGTGCTCGTCTTTGGCACAGCCCAATTTACACCTCTAATGATGACCATGATGATGATGGAAATTATTTTGCAAGTTTTTATTTTCTTGTAAAACAGGTTTTGGTTTCTTATAAAACAAATAAAAATAAACTCTGGAAAAAGAATTCTCCCATAATTCACTTACAAAAAATATTTTTGGAACTAATTTCCTAAATAAAAACTTGCAAAATAATTTCGAGTAGACATAAGACTTGAGGTTCTCATGAAGACAGTACCAATGAAGAGAAGACCAAGTGACAGTGCAGATTATGCACGTACACAATGAAGATAATGTCAAAGATAATCTAGATAATTATGTAATTAGTTTCTAGATTTATGTTACCTAGTCAAAACAGAATATGAGATCCTAAGTTATCTCCTAGGTAAGTTATTAACTCTATAATTAAAAGATCAATGTAATTGTAAATCTATCTCAGTAATCACATTGAAGATCAATAATATCATTCACCCTACGGGGTTCTGTCAGTGGATGTAGGCGTTAGTGCCGAACCACTTTAATCATTGTCTTATTTGATTTCGTTTTCCCTGATCAATGATCCCTCGATACCCATAATTTATTATGGTATCAGAGCGGGGAGATCCGCTCATATTGCTTCCGCTTTCTAATTTTTTTTTTTGCTGTCATTTTCATCTATTTTATTTGGACTAATCTTCAATATTAGTCTATCTTCTATGGATGATTTATATTCATTATTTCCAACAGAGTTATCATCAAATAACTCTTCCTAATGATCGTTTCTCTCATCATCGTGAGTTTCGTTTTCATTATGTCTATGGGTATCGTTCTTTGGACGAAAATTTCTGTTTTTTTCTTTTCTCAAGCCATCAACAGTAAATCATCGATAGCAATCACGACTTTGCATATAAGATTCGTGAGTTTTATTGTTATCTTCATCAAGTTCCTTTTGAAGTTGTCTTATTCACGTTACTGTATGTATGCTTTCAAGTCTATAAATGCTGTACACATAAAGATATAGCTTTTGAGTCTTTGTCGTAATTAGCCATCAATTGAAGAATGGTGGTCTTTGATCGAAGATCAAATGCAGCAGTGATAATCAAAGTTGAAGTTACAATGTTTAGCTTATCGGACGATGAACTCACAAGTCCTGCTCTTGTCCCATATCTTGGGGCTTAATCATCAAATCCACATCCAACATACAAGAGGCTGTATAACATTCTTGTATTAAGGTATGGATAGCTTTCTTTGTTTTTGTTCTCAAACTAATTTGCTGTTATCTCTCAAAATCATGAGTTTCTTCTCATATCTTATGGGAGTTTATTCGTAAAACCCAAAATCTTATGGGTATCGAACATAGAGCTACTCATGTGGCGTATGCTCTCAAAATCTCATATCATGGGAAATTATCCTTTCTTCAAAAGGTTACTATCTTTTGTGTCAATTCAAATTCCAATAAGTTTCACTTATTGATTGTCAAATGAGCTTATACTTTGACTTTAATCCAATCTCTCCTTTTGAATCAAATGAATCATATACTATGATTGATTATCCTAGCCAATTTTCATATATATTGGCTTTCTTATTACGTATGCGATTCATTATCAAATTGTGTTTTTAATCACATGGAAGATCTGTTCATAGATTTTCTCAATCAACTATATTGGCCATTAACACCACATCTCCGGTTCATGGCAAATCAGTTTTTCAACGAGTTTTCATCACCAATTGATTCACAGTAGTTCTACTCAGCCCACTAGTTAAAACCACTAGTCAAACCCACTGCTTAGGTGGCACTGACATGGATTGACCTTTTAGTTTTTTTTTATTGTTTTCGTCTTTCTGCCGATGTAGTTTTTGGTAATCTTTTAATAGAGTAACATAGGGAAAGAAAGACAGAGATCCGATGGTTTCTTCACAGCAAAGATTTCAACCAAAATCATCATGGCTTCCTCATCCAAAATCATAATCGCATCTTCTTTAATCCAATCAACTGTGTAATCACCGAGATTTCAAGCTCCCTTATCAATCGAAGGTTCTTTCCTTCTAAGTTAGATAACACAAACTATTGTCGATCACTATTGTCGATGGACGTTTTGCATTCCGTGATCCCGATTATCGACTGACGTTCTTAAGGATTATATAATTGTAATTCCAGTACACGAGAGTTGAGAGCTAATTATCCTCAAGTAGGCATATCACCCGGACTTGGAAAATTTTCTACCTCATCGACTTATGTAAATCATATAGAATAGTTTTATCTTACCTAAATCATACTAAATTACCAACATATATTTTGAATTGAACTTATGTAAATAAATGATTAAAGATTTATAAACCCTAATAATAAAAAGAAGAAATTGTTATTAATTAAATCGTGTTTGATCTTTAACAAGATTTGTATACAAATTAGCCAGTGGTAGTTCTTTTTCTTCCTGGATAGATTTAAGTTCTTCTTTAGATGTTTTTCAATGGCAATCATGGTAGCCGATAAAGATAACACAACTACACCGTGGAGAAAGAGAAAAACTAGAAAACAAAAAAACCCATGTCAACGCCACATCAGCGGTGGGTTTTGAAAGTTGGTTTGACTGGTGGGCTAAAAAGAATTATTGATTCAGTTTATGTTGGTGTGCCTTGTCAACTTCAAGCTTTAACAACCTTTTAGGTTGTTCTTTTTGTTACGGGTCACAAGGCCGTTGTTATCAACTATATGACTATGTCCAGCTCATGTCCCCTATTTTTCGGGATATATTCATCACAAACACAATCCATTTTCGGAACCTTTCCGAAATCAGTTTTCATTCAAGAAAACTCTCTTGAATGAAAACCTATGAAGCACGGATACTGATACGGGGATACGGATACCGGGATACTGATACGGGGATTCGTCAAGTTTTGAAAAATGGGGATACGGGATACGTAGGGATACGTGTATTTATTAAAATCATTTAATTTTATAATAATTCATTTTACTAAAAAAATCACATAAAATAATAAATTTCTTAAATAGTTTACAGAATATTAAAATAAACAGATAAAAGTTGTCTAAGATCTGGCTCTCCCATCACTCATTAATATTATCTTCATCAAAGAGCACCGCTTCTTGTTGTGGCTCTTCCAGTGAAAGATTTGCAACTTCAAGTTCTCTCACACCGTCTAGCATATCAAATTTATCTTCTCTGATATCCCACATTCTACTTGCTACTTTCGTATAATTTTCACTTTTTCATGAAAAGAAATGAATATTACTATAAACAAACAATAACTCCTCAGCCCGTTGAGATACAATCTTGTTTCTCTTGATTGAATGGATAATATTATATAGCCTCAAATTTCTCTCCAACGATAAAAATTATATAGGGTCCAATTATTTTATTGAAAGTATCCCCTCTTAGAGTATCCGAGAGGTATCCCAAAGTATCCCCTACCCTTTTCGTAATTAATAAAAAGGGATACTTTAAATAGAGTATCTGATACGTATCCCCAAGTGTCCCCAAGTATCTGATACTGATACGGCGTCCGATACTGATACGTCACCCATTTTGAAGTATCCGTGCTTCATAGATGAAAACTCTATGGATTTCTCGTATGTCCATTCAACAACTGTTTCTAACAATATTCATGGCCAAGCTTATTCCATGGCCAACTAATCCATGTGATCATACGTTGAGTTTCATTTTTTATCAACGTAATCCCATTTGAATAATATTTCAATCTCCCTTGAGGGGTTTCTGAGGTTTTCAGATTTTAAATCTTTTTATCATCAATCAGTTCACTATTTCAAGGAGACATTACTGTGTTCACCTTGAGTATGATCAATTCTTTAATTTCTCTGCATTGAAATTTAATCTTTGCATTTTATCTTTTATTTTTGAAAACATCACCTATTTCGAAAATAATGTTCTCTGCCAATTTTTGGTTCAATATATATTCATATTTTGCTGGCTTGTCTGTCTGGGTTAGTAATCCACAAACCAACCCCATGAAAGCCATTTCCTTAACCGATACCTCGTGAAGATCATTCTGTTGCTGCTGCTTTTGTACCTTTGTTAAAGAGTCTTGGCCAGTGATTGAAGATCGAAGTTCAACCTACAAAGTTCTAGGTTACAAAGTTCTTTTCCAGAGACGTAGAGATACTTTCGAGTCTTTTCTGTACACAAATTTTTAGTTCATTGCCAAGAAGATTTCATTCAATCCCGAAAATATCTCCATTTCGGAATTCTTGCCAAAGTTTGGTAATCGAATTATTTGAAAATATTTTCCATATTTTCTATCTTTATCCTAAATATATAATCATATTTTCTTTCCGAAAATTTTCGGATTCAGAATATATTTTACTATGAGAATATATTCTCTCCTTTTATAGCATGAAACTCACCAATGGTTGGAATTTATAGCCATTGCAGTGGTTATAATTGTCCAGGATCGTGTTCATCGATGAAGCAGTCTTTATCTAACTTATTAAGGCATATCAATTTTCAGGTTTTACAGCTACTGTCA
The DNA here is from genome assembly GCA_023531295.1 of Papaver armeniacum. Classification (NCBI taxonomy): domain Eukaryota; kingdom Viridiplantae; phylum Streptophyta; class Magnoliopsida; order Ranunculales; family Papaveraceae; genus Papaver; species Papaver armeniacum. The sequence goes on from JAJJWW010002925.1 coordinate 345,489, forward strand.
CAGGTTAGATAAAACCATGAGTAAGCCTCTCAATATCTCATCACAACTAGTTCATCTATGATAATGTACCATCTCGATGCGGTTCTATCCATTATCATCTATATTTTGCTAGATAACAAAATATAAATTCTCCTACGTTTTTGGTAGTCTATTTTACATCAATCCATTAATCCCTATATGGATTTTCTCGGAACATTTGAGAAATCAGTTTTCATTCAAGAAAACTCTCTTAAACAGTTAGACGTCTATCACTATATTTCGGTGACTGACTGTTATTTCTTCTAATTAAACTTGTTATCTGAGTTTTAAATCTCATCATCATTTTTGATGTTTTATCATCTCATCAAGAAATAAATCATCTTTCTCTTTGTAAACATTTTTTTTTCCCACATCAAACATGTCATCGTTTCTGATGTTGCGGTTTATAATTTTTTTTGTTTATATCCTAACGAAAGGGTATTCATGTTCTCGGTTCACAACTGTGTCATTAGTCTTTTGAACTTTGTGCAACTGTGTCATTAATCTTTCCATATTTTCTGAGAGATATCCAATCAATTCCAAAATATCATTCCTTTTTCGAGAATATCTCATCTCTTAAGAAAATATTTCTTGTTTAGGCATTTAATTCAAGATGCCTCCCTTTACATCTCGTCATATTAGTTGTTTTTCATTCTATGTGACAACTAGTTTTGATTTTGTTACAGTACATCTACAATTTTGGACAAATGGATTGTGGTTGTTCAATACTATTCATTTGTTTCGCATTGAGAACAACTAGTTGATCTACCTAATTTTCTTATTTGATACTGCCATCGTTTATTGGCTTTTCAAGAGATCAAAGATATGTTTATTGTTCTTTGAAGCTGCCATCATCTATTGGCTCTCTCAATTCTGGTCAAATCATTGATATTTTCAATCTTTTGGAATCTCATGTTGATTCATGTCACGTTTTGCTCATGAGCTACATAATATCTCTGTTATAATTTAGCATCTGCAATCTCTTTTAATACTGTTCTAATTGGTATTTTCTCACCAAATCGATCTTCCCTTGTTTGGTGATCGTTCCTTTGACCAAATATGTGTATCTGTATTATCTTGCCATTTTGGTAAACGATCCATTTTATTAAATGGAAATATTTTTCATATCATTTATAGTCATCTGTTCGAATATGATCTCAGATTTCGGAATTCCATTTTCGAAAATCTCAGACCTTCCAGAAATACTTTCATATTTCCATTTTTCTGTTCGGGTTAATCATGGGCTAATTAATTTGTTATCCCATTATCAAACCAAGCCTATGGACGCCGGTTTCGCTCATCTAGGCTCTTTTGAGCCCATCAGCCAATCAAGCCGTTTCAAGTCTACAACAATTTCTGCAGTTACAACAATTTCAAGTACCTTTGTTGAAGTGCCATAATCTGTGTTCGAGGATCAAGTGATCGTGCGTGAAGTTTACACTACCAAGTTTTGGCTAAAGTATTTTTCAAGAAAATTTCAAGTTGAACACTTCACATATCTCCGTGTCCAACTTGAGGGGGGTATTGGAATATATCCATATACACTGAGGTTCTCATGAAGACAGTACCAATGAAGAGAAGACCAAGTGACCGTGCAGATTATGCACGTACACAATGAAGATAATGTCAAAGATAATCTAGATAATTATGTAATTAGTTTCTAGATTTATGTTACCTAGTCAAAACAGAATATGAGATCCTAAGTTATCTCCAAGGTAAGTTATTAACTCTATAAATAAGAGATCAATGTAATTGTAAATCTATCTCAGTAATCACACTGAAGATCAATAATATCATTCACCCTACGGGGTTCTGTCAGTGGATGTAGGCGTTAGTGCCGAACCACTTTAATCATTGTCTTATTTGATTTCGTTTTCCCTGATCAATGATCCCTCGATACCCATAATTTATTACATATTACATGAGAACATTGTTATATAGTGGCGCTCTTCTTTACTTTTCCACAATGTGGGATTAAAGGATCTCACAAATTAAATAAGTATCCTTGAGCCCTTAAATAATCGGATCAAACCACAACAAGAACAAAAAACCTTTTATTAAAACTCATTTTATCCGGCATTTAGTTGGCAATCCCAGCGGTCACTAGCAGCCAAACTCCAAAGAAAATAAAAAGTCATATCCTTTCAAATTACAAATACACAGATGTTCGTAGTGGATTATATTTTTGTTTGATAATTCTAAGTTACGCATCTCTTCACCTATATGAAAGACCCATCACGTAGCTTCTTAAAGTACACACAATGGTCATAGTGACTTCTTGTGTATGTTTGGCCTATCATAAACTGGTCAAATCGCTTGTACATTGTCTTAAAAAGTCATATCCTTTCAAATTACAAATACACTTATGTTCGTAGTGGATTATATTTTTGTTTGATAATTCTAAGTTACGCATCTCTTTACCTATATGAAAGACCCATCACGTAGCTTCTTAAAGTACACACAATGGTCATAGTGACTTTTTGTTTGATAATTCTAAGTGGATTATATTTTTGTTTGATAATTCTAAGTTACACATCTCTTTACCTGCAACATAAACTAGACACGGCATTGTGTATCCCCCAGATAAGGAGAGTGTGCACCAGTACGTTAATTTAGACCAAGATAAACAGAGGTGTAATGAGAAAAGCAAACAAAAATATTTCTGTGTTTTACTGTGAAGCATAGTGACCAAGTTGCATAAGATAAACAAATAGATTATCCAGAACTTGTTGCTCAAATAAAGTTTTTACTGTAAAGCATCAAAACCAATAAAAAGACCAACTGTCTTTGGCCAATACAGTCCCAGTAAATGGGCTATTATTAACTTTAAATCCTCAACAATAAGTCGAGATCAAAACAAAAACAATAACCATTATTATTTTATGTAGATAACCGGCCTTTAAACACGAGCAAGTGACCCTGTATAGTAATGAAGACGAACAGATAGCGTTGTGCAGTTCCCTTGGAAAATGCAAGGTTGTTCCATTTGAACGATTCTGTTGAATTGCATACTGTTTATGTCGTAAGATATTACCCCATGAACAATGGGACTATCTATCAACACCAACAGCTTTGGAGAACCTTCCATTTCTTGGTCTACTTCATCGTACATAAGTACTTTGCATCTAAGAAGGTCTCCAACCAGCACCGGGTATGAGGCTCTCAATCCTGTTTCCAAATCCAAGCGGTATTTAAGAGTCCAGCCAGTATAGCCGGTGTCCATCTCCATTACGTCAAAAACGCTACCTGCTGCTGCAATATCCTGCACAATCAATTGCAAGTGACCCTTACAAACATCAAAGTAATTGACCATTTTTACTCTTCCGTCAATTAAGTATGGCATAACGGTAAGATGATTGATTTCTTCACGATCAACGTCAAAATAAACTAAAGTGCCTTGGTCGCACATCCAATTCAAGCACCCATTCCAGTAGACGCCGTTGCGTGATGGCATACGAACCTGTATTTGAACATTTTCTCTGCAAATCTCCAAAGAGGAAGTTTGGGAAGAGTATATTTCAATTTGATAACCATGTTGTCTTTCCCATAAACTTATGACTTTATAGAAAGGTGATTTCGATGGATCGAAAGCCAAACTGACTAAAGCAAGAATATCAAAACCGCGTCTACGGGGTATGAGTTTGTACTTTTCGGTACAGGGATTGTAGACGTAATACCTACGGCCCCAATTATTCCTCGGTATCTTGCTACTGCACAACAGAAGTCCGTTGCAAGATTGGTTTATCATTATACCCTCTGTACTCGTTCCAAACACTAAGGTTCCAAAAGGAACACAACTAGTAGCATCTTTTTCCAGAATATTGTATTCAAATTCTTCATATCTATTCCTCAAACAAAATCGTCGTCGCAACAGCATCCCGGAATATAAATTCTTACACTTCTCTGCAAGTAAGTTTTGGAACCTGGGACTTAATATTACTGAACACCAGACTTTGCATACTAATAAGAGCGGGAGGATTGACTTGATAGGACAGCATATTAGAATCATTGTAATTAGATCAACATTGGTACCTATATCAGATGCTGACCATGATTGACTTGTACGTGAAGATGACATCTTCCTGATGAGTTATAGAAGAGAAATTTTTTTAACCCTTGCTTGGTATTCTCGGTTTTTGGTCTTATATATAGTGTTTGAAAACGAAAATTGTGAAAGGGCGTGTCCCTTCACGAAACCATCTAATTTGAATCCGAAAAATCTTTTACCAAGGGACATAAATAATTTTCCATGAACAGACTCTTCCTGAAGTTGTGACGCTTCATGAGGAGACTTTTCCGAAAATCGTGACTCTCCATTGGACTCTATCAATTAATTAATCCAGTCCAATTTTGTGCACACTCCTTAAACGAGTGTGCACAAAACAAAATGATGCGATTGGCTTATTTTAACAGCCGGTTAATTAATTAATATAATTCGTTTTTATTTTATTTAGATCTTAAAAAAGGTAATGAATCATATATCAAATCCGATAATACCAAAAATATAAGATTCCTATAAAAGGATATAGATAACCTGGTACTTTTAGGGGACCCCAAAAGAATTAGGGGCGATACTAAAAGACAAAAAAGGTCACCCAAACGTAAATCTAAGCTAACCCTTATCTTCGATTTTTCGAAATGGCCAATATGCCCTTATATAATCGGTAGCCAACACCTTAATCGGTAGGTTAAAGGTGAATCGGTAGGTTAAATTGAAACTATACCTACTGATTATTGTGTAGATACTTCGGCGAATAATCCATTCTATAATCGGTAGCATATCCAACTTGTAAGACTACCGATTATAAGGAGCCCCAAAATGAGTTTTTTCTAAAATCATTCATAATCGGTAGGATTGATTACTTATAACCTTCCGATTATAGGTTGCCCCAAAATGAGTTTTTTCTAAAATCCTTCACATAATGAATTTTGAAATCTACCATAATCGGTAGGATTGATTACTTATAACCTTCCGATTATATGTTGCCCCAAAATGAGTTTTTTCTAAAATCATTCACGTAATGAATTTTGAAATCTACCATAATCGGTAGGATTGATTACTTATAACCTTCCGATTATATGTTGCCCCAAAATGATTTTTTTCTAATCGGTAGGATTGATTACTTATAAAACTACCGATTATAAGGAGCCCCAAAATGAGTTTTTCTAAAATCATTCACGTAATGAATTTTGAAATCTACCATAATCGGTAGGATTGATTACTAATAACCTTCCGATTATAGGTTGCCCCAAAATGAGTTTTTTCTAAAATCCTTCACGTAATGAATTTTGAAATCTACCATAATCGGTAGGATTGATTACTTATAACCTTCCGATTATATGTTGCCCCAAAATGAGTTTTTTCTAAAATCCTTCATGTAATGAATTTTGAAATCTACCATAATCGGTAGGATTGATTACTTATAACCTTCCGATTATATGTTGCCCCAAAATGAGTTTTCTCTAATCGGTAGGATTGATTACTTATAACCTTCTGATTATAGGTTTCCCCAAAATGAGTTTTTTCTAAAATCCTTCATGTAATGAATTTTGAAATCTACCATAATCGGTAGGATTGATTACTTATAACCTTCCGATTATAGGTTGCCCCAAAATGAGTTTTTTCTAAAATCCTTCGTGTAATGAATTTGGAAATCTACCATAATCGGTAGGATTGATTACTTATAACCTTCCGATTATAGGTTGCCCCAAAATGAGTTTTTTCTAAAATCCTTCATTAATGAATTTTGAAATCTACCATAATCGGTAGGATTGATTATTTATAACCTTCCGATTATAGGTTTCCCCAAAATGAGTTTTTTCTAAAATCCTTCATTAATGAATTTTGAAATTTACCATAATCGGTAGGATTGATAAATTATAACCTTCCGATTATAGGTTGCCCCAAAATGAGTTTTTTCTATAATCCTTCGTGTAATGGATTTTGAAATCTATCATAATCGGTAGGATTGATTATTTCTAACCTTCCGATTATAGGTTGCCCCAAAACGAGTTTTTGTCGAAATTTCAATTTTTTCGAATTTGGGAACTAGAATAATCGGTAGGTTCAGAAGTTATTTATGAACTTCACCTATCTACCGATTGCTAACGACCACAACATTGAGAATACTCATAATCGGTAGATAATACCACTACCTTAGCTACCGATTGTATAAGGATATTTAGGGCTGCACATGAGACGGTGCATCAGGGTTTCGTTGGGCCCAGTACTGCATACACGGATTTGACCGGTTCTTCAATTTGAGGACCGGTACATGTACTATGCACTGGAGTTGTACTGTCCAGTAAGACCGGTCAGGTTTCTACTCCGATGCATTTTTTTACCTTAATTTTGAAACACACGGTAATATAGTATGTATGACAGTAAAGTAACAAGCTAAGAGTCTAAGACTAAGTTCAACATTACACAGTTCAAAATAACAAAGGTTTAAAACATCACAATATCATTGTATCACATACTTAAGTTCAAAGTTCAACATTAAAACATAATACTAAAAACAACATATAATCCCTTGTCTACCTTCCTGTAACCCTGTTAGGATTTCTAAGGCATCTCTTCAAATGCTTTCGTAATCCAGCAATTCCATTTACGTCAGTTTTAGCAGCATATAATCCCTTGCAATGATGACATTGAGCTTGAGTGTCATTTATCCTTGTCATCTCCAACCAAACTTCAGATCTCACTTTGCCATGCTTGTTTTTGTTGTCACCAACTTCAGTTGTACTTGTTGGCGTAGGGTCAGATCCATATGTGTTAGATGAAGTTTGAGAGGATGATCCAACTTCTGCTTTGCGCTTCCCCATTTAGCACCTCAAAGGCCTGCAAGAGAACATATGCAACATATTAGCCTTCAAGACTTCAAGCACTAGTTTAAGTTAAACTGAAGCCTGCAAGAGAACATAATGATGCAAAGGATTTTCATCACTTGGCTTACGATCAGAGAAAGCATTTTCTCTGCACCAACTTAAGTCTTCAATGGACAAGCATTTTCATCACTTGGCTTACGATCAGAGGTTAATGTCAATCAAACACTAACAACATAAGTTTAGAAAAAATATTCTAACAGTTGAAATGAAAGCTTTGAACTAATCTTTTTATGCTCATAAACAAAAAGTTAGAACAACACTTCCCAAATCAGATATGAATAAACCCTGAACTTTTACAATGTTAAATCAATTGAATACTTGGTCCTGTCCCAATACTATGATAAATTAAAATGGGTAAAGAAGCCTCACCAGTAACGAGAGAAATCCAGATGGGAGCTGCTTCAAGAATACAACCCTTTTACCCTTGAATCTTCCAGCTAAGATAATCAAAACTGTTCCAGGAGTAATACTTTCCCTAATTTTTACCATAAACGAAAAACAAATCAGAACATAAACACAAGAAAACAAAAGATAAAACTAAACATATCTCAGCAACAACAGTCACAATGAGGATTCATAAATTTGTAACAACATGCAACATCTATCCATTTAACTCAACCAACACAACACAATGCCATATTTTCTTATTCTCTTGAATCAATTAGCACCAAAACAACTGACAAGAAACATGAACATAAGAGATTTTATACAGAGCAAAAGGAAAATAAGAGATTCTACACAGAACTCATTAGATAAATTCCTCATTTTGTACCCAAGTAAAAACCCTAATTCAATTTCAAAACAAACCCTTATTTAATTTCAAATCAAACCCTAATTAAATCTTAATAGTAACAGAACAATCAAACCCTAAAAGGTAAAAATTATAGATCAATTTCAAATCCTAGTATCACACGAGACAAACCCTAGTTTAGTCCATGAGAGTTACAACTAAGAAGAAGAAGAAGAAGAAGAAGAATTACCTGACTCAATCAGAGTTCAGAGATGGTGAAGAAGAAGAAGAAGTGAATCCTTATTCCTCAACAAATCGAACGTATATATGATGAATCGGTGATGGTGGAGAACTAATAGAGCGACTGCCTCTTGAGTTCTTCAGAGAAAGAAAAAAAAAAGAAAACTGAAATGGAAGTTCTCGATAGAGAAATAAAGATAGAATACCTATACCTAGGAGGGACGGTCAGGATGTAAGATTCCTAAAAAAATCGAAGGCTATGATTAACCGGGACATATGGGCCGGGACAGGCCGGGACTCACCCCAGAACCAGTACCAGTACCGATCTACTCCGGTTCTCAGTTTTAGGAACGTGCACTGTCCCGGCTACTCCGGTTCCGGTTCGATACAGTCCGGTTTCCGGTTCGGGCCCGTACACCGGTTCAGCATCGGGTCTTGTGCAGCTCTAAGGATATTATGGTAATCTCTGCAAATTTGGACACCCCATAACCTTGTCTATGAGTTGGGAATAAAAAATCGCCCCTAATTCTTTTGGGGTCGCCCCTAAAAGTGCCAGGATAGATAATCCATCTCGACTATAACTATATCCAAACGAATTATGCCAACCAATTTTTCAAAATATAACCAATTAAGATAATTTCTTTTTTAATACAACATTTTAGCTTAGACAAAAACGAAAAATAATCCCTATTTGGTGACCATTAAAATGTATATTTCATCATCATAAACAGGTCGTACGTTCAAAAAAAACTTGTTCTACATTGGCCCCATTAACCAAGGCACCATCAAGTAAAGTGAAAAATAACATAGCAAAGGTAAGAGAAATTAAAGCATTCCCTTCCTGGCCACTTCCAGGCTCATATAATACGTCACCAGCAAGCCATGATCGGGAAAAAGAGTGTGTTTCCAAAAAGACATGAACATAATACGTCACCAGCAAGCTTCTTGAAAAAAAAAACTGTGTTTCCTGCACTTGCACTGAAGAGGAAGAAATTTCTTGAACAGAAACCGGAATTACCCAACCAATAGTAACACTTAATTAGTGTGATGATCAATTCAACATCACGTTTTCTTAACAAATTCAATTCATCATCACGTTTTTGTTTACAAATGAAGAGTTTCATTTTTTTGGAATCCTATATTTTAGGTATTAATTAGATTTGATATATATTTTGTTACCTTCTTTAAGGTTTAAATAAAATTAAAATTAATAGAAATACGAATTCTAGTGATTAGTTAACCGGCTGTCAAGATAAGCCAATAGGATTATTTTGTGTATTTTGTTTTGTGAACTCTAATTAATCTTTAGAAAAAGAAAACTCATATTTTTTTTAGATAAACAAAACTCGTATTTTTTGACGCGTGTTGACTATTATCGGTTTGGTTTTTGAAAACTTCTTCTCAGTTGTCAAAGGTTACTGTACCAGAGATAATTTTAACAGTGAATTTCTTTGCTTGATAGTAGTAATATTCGAAGTAAATTTATAAGAAATTTGATTGATCAACTCAAATTCGAGCTTAATTTCGTGAAATTGTGACAACCAAAAAACTAATTTTGAATTATGTGGACATTTCTTGTGACAGACATGAAAGCAATTTCTCATCCTATAGATGATCGAGAAACTTAAATAACAGACAGAATGCAAAATACAGTGACCATGAACCCAACTACGTACGCTGGCACTCACAGCCACAAAAAATTCATTTCGTAGAATTGGATGTCGAACAGAAAACTCAATTTGATTTTACTGCCTCCAGGATGATGTTCTGGATGGAGAGGTAGTTATGAAACTATTTACGGTGGTCAAAGTGCTGTTACGTATTGGCACTGGTCTATCTCAATTTACATTAGTTTACGAGGTAGTTTTGTATTCTCGAAGCTGTGAGCAGTATACATGGAGAAGTATGTTTATCGAGTGTCAAGTAATTTAGTGAAAATTTTTGTTTCCTTTATTGATATTGATAGTTATTTGTGAGGTTTCTTCACTTTTGATATGTACCCAGCATAAAACCAACACTAGTATGTCTAATTTTGCAACTAATAACTTTTAAAACAAGATAAATTGAAGATCTAAAACACCCAGCGGGAAATAATTCATTTTGCAGGGGCAAACCATTTTTAAACAAAAATGACAAAAATAATAAGATGGAGGAGGAGAAACCCATCCTTCTAGATTTCTCATACTAGCGATATCCAAATGAACTAGCGAAGGGAAGACTGATTTTGTTGAAGGTGTAGGATTACTGCTACTTTCATCTTCTTCTTCTTCTTCTTCTTCTAAACTAGTTCCCATTAGCTTTTTATTGTTCAAAATTCTCTAAAGTACGTAAAAAGATCAAATTTTTAAAAATTTCAGAAGAACATATGGTTGGAATTGAGCATGAGACCAACCGTAACTAACAACCCGATATTTTCAGGTAACACTTCAAACCCAGAACAACGACGGAGATTTAACGTCTGCAGATTAGTGAGGCCAACGATGGAATCAGGTAAAAGTTTAATAGCTGAGCCGGAGAGATCGAGATGCCTAAAATTTTTCAAGGAATTGATATTATAAGCACCGAAACATTTATACATGAACCAAGTATCAATGTCTGGAGATTGTAAGAACGATTCAATGACACATCATGCATTTAATCAATTTCACAACCTGAGAGGTCTAGGTACCTTAGATTCTTCAGTTCAGGAATCGAAGTGCATAATATCTTTTGAGCCCGGCGACCGATGGGACATAAAACACGCAAACGCTTAACAGAGAAGAAACTATTGATTTGTCAACATTTGTATGGAGGAAAAACTGTTCGCAATTTTTTTTTGCCTCGGACAACATTTCAGGAGTCTTAATTGTTGATCCTTCACTAAATTCCAGTCGTAAACGACGAATGCTTGAAGTGTTGGAAGAATAAACTTGATTTGGGTTATCTAAATGAAACTAGAAAATACGAGAGAAATATGGAGAAGTCTCGTAACTAGTAGAAAGGTCTAAAGTTCTTGTAAAATAACGAACTGAAGTCGGTTGGCTTGGTACCTAGAAATATCTAGAGTCTATACGGTAGAGAAGAAATATCTAGATGGGTCAAAGTCGATTGTAAAATGTGTACGACTAGTGAATATTTTAGACATGGCTAGAATAGTTAGAATCGGTTTTTACTTCTCTCCCTTATAAAGCATAGCATGGACAACTTAGCCTAGATAAAGAGCGGTCCGGATGCATTCTGGGGAAAGCTAAATCTATGGTTGTGGTTGTTTACATCATTATTGTATCATTAATTTCTTAGAATAAATACTTAATTAATCTCTTATCATAAATGTCTTATAATTATCTTAATAAATATACTTCATTAAATAAATAATAAATTTGTTAATTAAGAAACATAATAACTTTCAAAATTCTTTTTATCCAATTCCATTTTTCTAAATATATTTTTATTAAATATATAATAATTATATCAATAGAAATTAGGGATAACCAGGGTGGTGTTTGAGAGTGGTGATGCATGGAGCCGGTGACGATAGTGATGGTGGTGGAAAAGGTAGTGGTAATGAGTCGTTTTGGTGGCGGTGGTGCAGGTTCAGTGCCGTAGTGAAAAAATGTCGTTGGAACAAAAATAACATTATTACGGAAGTTGTGGTTGATTTTTCCAGTAGGTCTCACTACATGCTTCACTCGGTGGTTTCTTCGAGACATATAATTCGGTCAACCTACGTGAGAAACATAATAATTAAAAAATATGAAAAACAATTATCAGGTTATATAAAGCCAACAAAAAAAAATATGGTTAAAATTGACATAAGGTTGTAAGTGTTTCTCATAACTAATGATTAAAAATTTATCTGACGTCTAAAATTTATTTAACAGATTACTAATTTTTCATTTATCTTGCATAATAACCATTATATTAATTTTCCATGGTAGACGGTGCATCAAAAACGATAATAACTAAATTATTCTATTAACAAATATTTTTATTAAGTAATGATATTAAATATAATTCGATTAACTAATGTCTAAATTGGCCAACATTTATTAAGTGGATCACAATGGTGTAAAGGAAAAAAACGTTGTCGTGTGGTTGGAAATGGTGATGGAAGCTATTTCAGTAACAACAAAAATGGTGGATGGTGTTTTTGTAGTCGTAAGTATTGGTGACCAAATTGCACCAGTGAGTAATTTCGCATCGTCTCACATATTTCTTATTAAATGGTAGAATGTTATTTTTGTTCAATAATGATGGATAACATAGTCTATTGGCATTAGGTCAAGTGGTTAACCATTTGGCTACTAGCTATATTTTTAAGCAGCGAATAACCTCACATTTAGAAGATCAATGTCGTAGATTGTCTGACGATTTTGAAGAATTGGAGATATATATTTTACGAGTCGAATGGGTTGACATTTGAAATGGCTTAACGTTTTATAATACAATGACTTGGATAAATGAATTAGTATTTATTTATGTTATTCGGATTATAAAAACATACAATGTAATATGTATTGTAGAGTCCATTCTGAGTTTTAATCTTTTTGGACCATTTTTAAAGGGACAAAATCAACAAGAATCTTGACATTGTTAATACGTACACCATTATTTACGGGACGAATGAGTTCGAGTGTTTTAAAATTTTTTAACCTACATGGTTCGATATTTTGGTTTTACGCGATCACTAAAATAAGGGAGATGCACAAGGGAAATACCGTTTCAAATGATTGATAATATTTTTTTTGTCTTTGCAAACTATAAAACATATCAAATATTGTTGGTTTTTTGTGGAAGAATATGTGAAAAATAATTCTGATTGGGTACGGCTCGGGAAGATACATTATTTGGGAGAATGTCAAACTATCAAACATACTGGAAGGAATGATATATGAATACATGATAAAAGATTAGTGGACTGAAGAATAAAAATATCTATTGATTTTACGTTCACTTTATAATGACAAGTAAACTCCATAATTAATAAAAATACTAAATTTAATATCCAGATGAAAATTATGCCCGTGCCGTTTCGGCACGGGTTAAGAGCTAGTCCTATATATAGGGCAGTTGAGATACCGATTGAAAGTGTAATTGAGTAGAAACACAAGTAAGTGGTAAGGTGTAAAACAAAGAGTGTCTGTTGTAAGAAAAGAAAGTTCTTGTACGACCAAAAGAGTTTTGAGTGTAATAAAAGCTTTTTGTTTCCCTTAAACATTCAATTGAGTGTTGTGAGCTTATTTTCAATCTCTCTTAAACCCATTCAGTCCTTTATCTCCTAAATCATTTCCAACAAAGTGGTATCAGAGCTACAGATCCTATGGTTACTGAGATGTTTCCCTTCCAAATTCCAAAACTCACCAAAGATAATTATGAAAATTGGAGCATTAAAATGAAGGTGTTACTAGGCTCGCAAGATGCATGGGAGATAGTAGAAAAAGGTTATGTCGAACCGGAGGATGAAGCGGCGCTACCGCAAAATGAAAAGGATATGCTACGTTATTCCAGAAAGAGAGATAAAAGAGCTATTTTCCTTATTTATCAAGGCATGGATGAGTCGTCGTTCGAGAAGATATCAAGAGACGCTAATGCAAAGCAAACGTGGGAGACTTTTGCAAAATTCCTTCAAGGGAGTTGATAAAGTAAAAAATGTGCGATTGCAAACTCTAAGAGGTGAGTTCGAATCTCTCTTTATGAAAGAGTCCGAATTAATCTCGGATTTTTTTTCAAGAGTTTTAGTTGTCGTCAATAAACTAAGAAAAAATGGTGAGGTCATGAGTGATAGTCGTGTGATCGAAAAAATATGGCGGTCACTCGTTCCAAAATTTGATTATATCGTCGTCGCAATTGAGGAGTCCAAAGACGTCGAATACATGACCGTAGATGAGTTCATGGGATCGCTACAAGCCCATGAAGAAATAATGAGAAAGAGAAGCAAAGAGGGAGCAGTAGAACAAGTTCTACAAGCTAAACTTACTTTGAAAGACAAAGGAGAGGTCTCTAGTAGTAATAGTAGAGGAAGAGGACGCGGCTACGACGACGGAAGAGTAAAAGGAAGAGGCAAGAAGAATAACGATGATCAGAGGGGCTAGTGGTCAAGCTCCATAAGAGGTGGTGGTAGAGGAGAAAATTCATGGCGCAACAATAACAGGCTAAGGTATGAAAAATTTCAAGTTGAATGTTATAATTGTCATAAGCGTGGTCATTATGCTCGGGAATGTTGGTTTTCATCGGATGACGTGGAAGAAGAAGCTAATTATGTTAGTAAAGAAAATCAAGAAGACCAGACCTTGTTAGTTGCGTGCAAAGGAGATGAGTATGATGAAAGTTGTACGTGGGTGCTTGATACGGGAGCAAGCAACCATATGTGCAGCACAAAGGAGAAGTTCATGGAGCTTGATGAATCAGTTTCCGGCAACGTGACGTTCGGGAATGGAGAAAAAACACCGGTGAGTGGTCTTGGCAAAATTTTGATTAAGTTGAAAAATGGAAATCATGAGTTTATTTCCGATGTTTATTACGTCCCAAACGTAAAAATGAATATACTAAGTTTGGGACAACTCTTAGAAAAAAAGGCTATAGGATGAATATGGAGGACCTTAGTCTTTTCATAATAAACAGGAGAGGAAAGTTGATTGCCAAAGTGCCGATGACGGGAAATAGGATGTTCTATTTGAACATTCAAAATGACATTGCGAGATGTCTAACAACCTGTGTTAAAGACTCGTCATGGCTCTGGCATCTTAGGTATGGACATCTAAATTTTGGAGGATTAAAGTTACTGTCCAAACAAAAGATGGTTAGAGTTTTTCCAAGAATAGACCACCGGATCAATCGTGTGAAGCATGTTTACTTGGGAAACATTTTAGAAAAAGTTTTCCTAAGGAAACATTGACGAGAGCCACAAAATCGCTAGAGTTGGTTCACACAGATGTTTGTGGACCATTAAAGCCAAGTTCTTATGGTGGAAATAATTATTTCCTCATATTTGTGGACGATTTTAGTTGAAAAACATGGGTTTATTTCTTGAAACAAAAATCAGAGGTCTTCTCATGTTTCAAGAAATTTAAATCCCTTGTGGAGAAAGATAGTGGTTTTGAGATTGTGGCAATGAGATCAGACAGAGAAGGTGAATTTACTTCGAAGGAGTTCGAGTCTTACTGTGAAGACAATGGAATCCGTCGGCCTCTTACGGTTCCATATACACCTCAGCAAAATGGAGTTGCCGAGAGAAGAAACAGGACAATTTTCAACATGGCCCGGAGTATGTTGAAGACAATGAAAGTGCCCAGAGAGTTTTAGGTAGAAGCAGTTGATTGTGCGGTTTACCCTATAAACCGTTGTCCGACGAAAAGCGTGTGGAACATGACTCCTTTAAAAGCATGGAGTGGAGTGAAACCGGGCGTTTCACATTTGCGAGTATTCGAAACATTGCATATGCTCGTGACAAGAATGCGAAGTGCATATTTATCGGTTATCATGCTCGATCCAGGGGATATAAGTTGTATTTTCCGACCAATCGAAAGGTCATCGTAAGTGGAAATGTGGAGTTCGATGAAGAAGGCTTCTAGGACTTTGACGTTCAATAAAAAGAGTATAATTTTCTCCCGATCCTGGAAGAAGAGGAGGAGGAACAAGTGCCGCCAGAACCAGGTGTTCAAGATGTTTCACTACCTCAATCTCCTCCAAGGTTAGAGCGTATTGAACCATCGTCATCAGAAGGAAGCTCGAGCGCAAGACCATCGCATACAAGAAGTCTAAATGAGATTGACGGAAACCCAGTATCACTATTTTGTCATTTCGCAAGTTGTGAACCAATTAGAAAAACTGCGAAAAATAAACTATGGAGAAATGTGACAAGGAGTAACACCATGGATCTTGGAGTCAAGGAAGACTACGATGGCAAGAAAAATAGGAGAAGAAAAGGAGATAAAGCGAAGATGGGTTGGGTAGCAAAAGTCTACGGTGAACGACTAAATCACGAACACGCTTACATAAGCACCGACGCACAAGAATATTGTGGAAGTAAAAGTCCAACGTGGAGTAACAAGAAAATCAAGTTTAAGGGGGCGTGTTGGAAGAATAAACTTGATTTGGGTTATCTAAATGAAACTAGAAAATACGAGAGAAATATGGAGAAGTCTCGTAACTAGTAGAAAGGTCTAAAGTTCTTGTAAAACAAGGAACTGAAGTCGGTTGGCTTGGTACCTAGAAATATCTAGAGTCTATACGGTAGAGAAGAAATATCTAGATGGGTCAAAGTCGATTGTAAAATGTGTACGACTAGTGAATATTCTAGACATGGCTAGAATAGTTAGAATCGGTTTTTACTTCCTATATATAGGGCAGTTGAGATACCGATTGAAAGTGTAATTGAGTAGAAATACAAGTAAGTGGTAAGGTGTAAAACAAAGAGTGTCTGTTGTAAGAGAAGAAAGGTATTGTACGACCAAAAGAGTTTTGAGTCTAATAAAAGCTTTTTGTTTCCTTAAACATTCAGTTGAGTGTTGTGAGCCTATTTTCGATCTCTCTTAAACCCATTCAGTCCTTTAGCTCCTAAATCATTTCCAACATTAAGCATCTTTGTTTTCACCACTTGACTGCAGAATACCATATTCCTCGAGTTCAACAACACTCATTGCAAGATCATGAACAAGATCATACATCTTGCACCAAATGATGACACCAAGTTCATCCCTCACTGCATCCTAAAAGAATGAGTTCCACACCAAAAACTCAAAGTAATCATTCCTAATATCTTCAAAGGATCTATTATTTACCTCCTCTTCAGGAAGAAATCCCTCTGCCATCCATAAACTGATCAATGTCTCTCTTTCGATTGCCAAGTTTTGGGAAATAAACAACAGTATGAAAAACATTGTTTCAATGGTGAAGGTAAGTTATCATAGCTCAACTTTAAGATAGATAAACAGCAGTATGAAAAACTATGCCGGTAAGCTATCCAGGGGGGCCGGGGGCGTAGCCCCTCCCGGCTGTGTTCAAAACCTATTCCGTTTTGAAAATTTTTTCTGGTTTTAACCGGTCTTCCGGCACAGTTAATTAATTCTTGAGCATGCCGGTACTGCTACCGGCATAGTATGTTGCTTAAATTTCTCTGCCGGCACATGATGTAAAGTATCCAGGAAACTTCATTTTTTTTTCACTTGACTACCGTCATTTATATATTTCTATCGAGCATGCCGGCACTTAGTTACGACATTGAATGTTAGTTACCAAGAATGCCGACACCATTTTCCGGCATGGTCTTCATCAATTCCGGCATGGTCTTCATCACTTCCGGTGATGTAAAAAAAATTATTTTCGACATGGTATTCATCACTACCGGCATGGTCTTCATCACTTCCGGCATGGTCTTCATCACTACTGGCATGGTCTTCACCTATACTGGCATGGTCTTCATCACTTCCGGCATGGTCTTCATCAGTGCTGAATGAAAAAAAAATCATTTTCAAAGTGAGGAGCCGGCAGAGAAGGAGAAGAGAATTTGAAAGGAAGTGTGGAAAATTTAGAATTTGAAAGGGAGTGGGGAATATTTAGGTTTCAAAGCCATAGCCATAAAAGAGATTGATAAGAGCTGAAGATGGAAATGGGGATATGATTTTGTTTTTTTATTTTAAGTTTTTTAATTTTTGTTTTGAGGAAAGGATATTTTAGTATTTTCATACACAGAAATCACCCCTTAGCTGACACTATTGGTTAGGGGAAGTAATTTATATCCCCCAATTAGTTTCAATATCCCCAATCGCGCGTTCCCCAATAAAAAAGGAGGAATGTGCACCCGACGTGGGGTGCACAAAGTCGGAATCTCATTTGTCTATTCAACTTTAAATTTGGGTGGACTCCCAACCTTTCATATAGCAGTGGAAAACCATTTAAAATCAAACACAACAGAAAATATTTACAAGGGGACAATGAACTCTTGAGTTTTTATAGAAATGGATGTCGAGCAGAGAACTCAATTTTATTCAACTGCCTCAGAATGATGTTCTGTACGGACACATGCTGGAAATTCAAAAATACATACATCTGACTGCTAAAAGGTTTGTCAGTTGGTCTTCCTTGTTGCTAGTTGGTTGATTCCTCTTGATCAGGCTTCTTGGTATCCTCTCAAATGAAGCTGCTGGAAAAACCGAAAGAAAGTTGAATAAGAGTAACTCCAACCAGCCAAGACCAATAAAAATTCAATTTTATCAATCTCTGTCTTCAAACTTGGAAACAGGCTGAACCAAGAAAGTTGGAATCTAACTCTTAGTAAGTCTATTGAAAGTTGAAAGGAAGACCAAATTATTCAGATACAACAGCTTACAAGATTTAAAGAGTATATTCATATATTATTACCTCCACTAGTATAGTTAGAAGCCCTGCGGAATCACTAACGCCCAACTCTGACCCGATGGTAGCAATTTGATCTCATTGATCATATTCTTAACATAATCAAGGCCTTGCATCGCTCTATCAATTAGCAACACAAGCATATGAATTTCAATATGCTTCAAGCTAGCACCTCTTCCTACGTAGAGAAAGAAGACCAAAATAAAAATTACAGGAGGTAAGTGAATTGCAACTCCATATCAATATAACCAACACTGATATGTAAAAATTTTGCATCATTAACGCAAGTTCAATATAAATCGAAGTTTAAAACACCGTTATCTCTACTTATCCTTTATCTCCCTGATTATCTATTTGCAAGTAAGATGTGCGCGAACTTACTTTCTTGAGTCCTTCATTGCAGCTCAATGCCTCTGGAGCTTCGGTGTTTCTGTAATAATAAAAAATATTCAGAAGGATATCAGACAAGAATCCATGGACAACAAGCTCTCAATTCAATGAAGATTGTATGTATATACACTGCAAGCCCATAGTAAATTGCTGAACAATCTGTAACATTTCAGTTTCAGTGAAGAATTACATATATGAGGTCTGAGCAGCTATTGCATATATATATGTATAGATGGAAAGAATAATGTATTTAAAACCGAGGAGCACTGTAATCTCAATCTGAATATCATGAAATCTGATAACAAACATTAGAATTTACCTAAACGAAGAATAATTAAGCATTCAAATAAAAGTCTCGATTTTGAGAGAGAGACCTGTGCAGCAAACATATCTGCATCTATTTTTCCATCAAATTAACTAAGTTATCATAACCATCTGGATTCGGTAGCTTCTGGTTTTCTCTTTGAATATAATCAACCTTTAGCGATTTAAGAAAGGAGAGTGATGTCTTGAGATCGTAGGTTATAGACTCCTTTAATCTATCACACTTCCATATCTTTAATTCCCGAAGAGAAGTCCATAATCGTAAATCCGGCACCGCCGTTAAAACAGGGCACTCACATAATATCAACTTCTGGAGAGAAGTAATGCAGTTGTTTAGATCATCTTCTTCATCACGAAAACCTTCAAACTTTGGGCAATTTATGATACGTAGAGAATGGAGATACCGAGTAAGCGGGAAATAAATTAGCTCTAGAGAAGTATCTATTTCAATTGATGTGAGAGAGGTGAGATATCTTCCTCTGCTGTTATTGGTTGTTTTTTCCGTCATCTGGTCGACTTATCTCTATTCCTTGTTTCTTACCGCTCCAAGTTTTTATTCCCAAATATAGCCTCCACCTCAAGCACAGGTAAAGAGGATTTGGTGGAAAAAATGTCAACTCTACTAAAAGAAGACGAGCTATCCACTGAAATTCCTACCGAGTTTGCCGAAGAAGAACTTGACCTCAACTATCGATTGGTGGCCAAAATAGTTAATGTCAGGGAGTACGGAAAATCCATCACCTTATACAATCTTCTTCACAGAGAGCTTGGAAACCTTCGGGTATTATGGTTGTCACTCCATTTGGTCCAGCGATGTATCTTATCAAATTTGTGTGTACATTGGGACGTGTATACATGGTAGTCATGGACTCATAATTCCTAGAATCGTGCACTATAATCCCATTTGCTGCATTATATATTGCTCATGCAGATTAGAAATGCCACCCACCAACGTGCAATATTTTTTTCCCGACAAGATCCACCAATGTGGCTTGTGCATTCAATTGTCATGTAGTTATCCATAAGGGTTGCAAGTTGCAACATGTTACTCTTGTACAGTTCCCGGACATTTTGTGTTTTCTATAATGTTTTCTACAGCTCAATCTTAGCAAAATCTCTGTGTACATATAAGTGCAGCTCGGTTTTCGAGTATAACTAAACGTGATAAATTTTAAATCAATATTTCAGATATTAGAAATGGAGACGAGTAGTGGGTAGCTAGCTGTGGCCTTGGAATCGGGCTAGTATGTGTTTTTTGTATCTTGAATTACAATGTATAATCAAGGAAAACCTAGAGATGGCAATTTATTAATCAAGGAAAAAGTAAAACATCATAAGGAGGAGGACATAGGACCAAACCTCTGAGAACTAAGAGAAGAAAGAACTAGTAGAGATATCCTAACGAAAACGATATGAGTGTGCAAGTTATCTCTGTCCGCCCTAACCATCAAACACTACTGAGAGCTAAATTGAAAACATTAAACAGAAGATATTAAGCTAATAGAAGTAACACCCCACCTAAATGCTATAGGACTCTTCACAACATGAACTCCATCATACCATTCAATCGACCCAAATGCCTCTTTTGTCATGTCCACATCCGTTAGCCTTGATTCGAATATGATTTCATAAGGCAAACTCGTCTTATCCTTACTAAACACTAGTTTAGTTGGGGACACACTAATCTTAACAAATGGCGTACGGGACCTAACTTTAAGTTTGTAAACTGCATTCACTGAACTTCCAACGTTCTTAACCACTCTCTTATATTTTACGGTATCAAAACCGGACTTGAAAACAACAGAAAATGATGGATAGTTAAGGTTACCCGGACTAGGTAGCCCGATTGACTTGCAATCAACCTTCCTATCCTTGGTAAAAACTGAAATCTGTTTGGCATCATAACCGATGGAGCATAAGAATGCTTCGTAATCACTAGGACCAATGTCGTATACCAAACCCGGATTTAGAGCTTGATTTGAATCCACATGGCCAGACCCATGCTGGAAGGGTGTTGAAAATTTTCCTGTACCAATATCAGTAATATACTTACCTGAATTGTCAACATCATAAGCAGTAGTCATTAGAGCAGATCGGATTGCAGCTGGAGACCAGTTAGGATAAACCTTTCGAAGCAGCGCAGCCAAACCGCTAACATGAGGGCATGCCATTGAAGTACCAGACCATATTTTGAACTCTCCCAGAGTTGTTGGATCTGCACCGTATCCGGTAAAAGCAGCCAAGATATCTACGCCTGGTGCAATCAGATCTGGTTTAAGAATCTCAGGTGTTATCTTATTCGGACCACGGTTAGAAAAGTGTGCAACTCTGGGAGCGGGTGACGCAGAAGAACCAATTACAGTACCACGGAATTTGATCGTAGCGATTGGCTTTTTACCATTTGATTTATTATTCGTATAGTACTCAACGATCTTTCTGCCAGATGTCAAACTTACTCCGGCTGCTGGAATTGGGTAAGATTCAGAACCAGAAAGCTCCTCAGACTCGATGACAATCATTCCGGCGCCACCAGCATTTTTAACTTCAATACCTTTACGCTCTCCTGAACTACGTCTATCAGTTATACAAATAACAATTTTACCAGCAACTTCTGTAGAACTTAGTGACCCATCAAGGCAGTTTGCCTTATTATCATCAGCACCAATAACAATTTCAATGTCAGCATTGTTTGGTAATGGATCGCCAGAGTACATTGAAGTGCCAGGAAATACTTGACCATCGCCTAAAATTACATCCGCAAGGAATTGTCTATCAACTGTGGATGCTCCAACAGTCAAAATCCACGGCGCAATATTTTTCACAGTCATTGGGGCAGGCCCATCGTTTCCAGTTGCACAAGAAACTATAATTCCTTTCTCCATAGCCGAAAAAGCTCCAATAGCAATCGCATTTAGATAATATTGATCGGTGTCTGCGGAAAAATGTAATATGAACTTGTTAGTAATAGTAGAGTAATAGTGTATGACTAGAGTGCCTAAGTGGCAAAATGTAATATTCACCAAACTTACCAATCGTTGTATTGTCAACTCCAGAAGATAAAGATATCACATCAACCCCATCTGCTATAGCTTCATCCATGGCAGCTAGAATATCAGAATCAGCACCTTCCCTACCCCAACCGAACTTGTACGCTGCAATTCTTGCCTTAGTTGCAATACCTCTGGCTTCTCCAGTGGCATGTTTGTTAACCCCAGCATTCTCGACGGAAGCTCCAGCCGCAGTTGATGCACAATGTGTACCATGACCATCTGTATCCCTAGGGGATCTCGATTCTGTACCATCTTCATCTACCCTACGTTTTTTCCATTCTTCAAAACCTTTGTAAAATGCTCGTGCACCAATTAACTTCCGGTTACAAGACGTTGCTGGAAAATCCGGTCCCGACTCACAGGCACCTTTCCAACTTTTTGGTACGGGCCCTAAACCCGAGTCATTAAAACTTTGATGTTCCGGCCAGATTCCGGAATCCAGAACACCAATTATGACATCATCCCCATAACCTGAGTTATGCCAAAGACCAGACGGATCACTACTGAGACCTAGGAACTCAGGGGTATGAGTGGTATAGAATTTGTGAATACGCTCAGGAATGACTGAGACGATCCCGGGTCGACTCTCAAGATGCGAAGCTTGAAGTGGTGTCAGTCTTGCCGCAAAACCATGAACAGCATGGTTGTAAGCATAAATGATTTCTGGAGATGATCGACCATTGTCTGATGACGATAGTAGTGAAGGTGGAAGAGACTGGAGGGTTGATGTGTACCAATCTACATGAGAACTAAAAACCTGTGGCTTCTCGGATTTCGATACATGTATTATGAAGGTTTTTGGCTGTTCATGAGAAAATGCAGAAAAGACCAATAGAGTAACAATGGTAAAGAAAACAAGGACTGAGGTCCTCTTCTTTGACATTTTTGTTTCACAAAGATGTTGCTTGATCTCTTCTTACTAATTCCGGCCAATATATAATTAATTACGATGACACTAATCAATTACCGGTCCAATCCATCGTGCCACTCAACGATTGGCCATGCAGTCTCAACCTCATTGGGACGTGTACATGGCAGTCATGATCCAAGAATCTTGCACTATATATCCGGTTCGTGCAATTTATAAATGTCACCAACGTGCAATGTGTTTTTCCCGACAAAGATCCACATATCCCTCAGGATAAGAAAAAAATGCCTCAAAAAAATGTGCTTTCAGTTGTCATGTTTCTCCGGGTGATTAGAACTTATCCACCTGGGTTGCACCATGTTGTTACTCCTTGACAGTTGTGCTAATTATTTAATTACGAGCAGTGCTGTCCCGCACTGTTTTGCGGGATGTTATCTGACTATTAAAACTTAGATATTTTTATAAATACACATCGCATTTTTGCAAAATTAATATATTTGGAAATCTCTTTAAATTATCTATGTAAGGGGTACAAACAAGGATATTGAATTTTTATTTTAAGATTTTTTTTCCCATTATTATCAAATTTGGTGTTGTTAAAAGAATCCAATCCAAGCATGTGCATTGCACATGTGGCCTTACTAATTACAAATGAACGAGACCACCCATAATGATCAGACTGATCAATCGGAAAAGCATATCTATATTTGGAAATGAACCGCTAGCCCCTGCATTTTCGTTTAATGCGACAACTGTGGTTTAGTTAATTAATATTTCTAGATATCAGAAATGAGTATAATTAAATGTTATTCAGAGATCCAATCTTTAGCTAGCCTTAGAATCTAGGTGGATCCTCATGGAAATCCAAAGGTTTCAACTTTCCTGGCCAGAAGGAAAACTTTTCAGTTTAGCTACCTAGACGGACAGAGTCAAATCAACTGTCCTGGTTAGCATAACATCGGTTAGAAATGACCCTCTAGTCCCTCGGTTTAACTTAACCAAACCGGGAATGGTATAGTAAATCCATACCCGTCATATGGACCCGATACCCAGCTTCCCCCGCCATCGTTTTATACGCCTCTTCTTCCTCGTTCTCCTTCATTTTTCCTTCTTTGTCGTTGGTAATTGATTCCTTATTCGTAGTTGGTAGTTGATTGTACTGTCTGGCGGTGATGTTTTTTGTTGTTGGAGTTGATGCTGGTTGTGTTTAGGAGGGAGCTCTGCTATTTTGGTAATGACTGGGTTGTTGCTGGTATTCTTCATCCACCACAGTTGATCACGTTTCTAACAATATTCAAGATACACTCTAAATTTTGAACCTTTTTGTGGTTTTTATTTCTCGTAGCGTTCTACACTTCGGTTTGAAAGATTTTTCTTCACAATTGGTTTGACAAATCAGGAATTTGTCAATGCTTTTGTATAAGAACTAGAACCAAAAATTCACAAAATCATTATTCAGTCTGGTTCTACAAATTTGTGGTATAAAATTAAAGATCTCTCGTTCACACATACTTCACATTAACTAACTCATAGACCACCATAAAAGGATAAATTGGGGCGTCAAAAACAAAAAAGAAATAATGCAGAAACCAGTCAAGCATGTTGTAAACCGATTGACTAATTTAATATTAGTTCTGGAAACACCCACCTAACTAATTTAACACTACTTGATAAAAATTTACCCGACTAATTTAACATTAGTTCGTTAGATATTAACCCAAGTAATTTAACAATACCGTCAGTTTGCGGAGTTTCTACATACTGCTTCATTTTGGGAGTAACTCAAAGTTTTAGTTCATCTAGCTTAGAATATATGAATGTTGAGTTTTCGTATATAAGAATCAGAAGTACCATATGTAATCAGGTTTGCAGTATATAAACTCAGCCTACATTAAAAAATCTGTAGAACAACCAAGCATATTGTACTGTGGTTCTTCATTGATTTTTTGAGGAGATGAGCTTGCAAGCTTGATGTCCTTAAAATGGATAAGATTACGACTCGCTTAGAATGGGTACTTTATTTCTTAAGCAACACGAGATGTGGCGGCAACTATAGAGTAGAAATTCCTCCTTAGTAGTACTTATTTGAAAACTTCAAGATTTTTTTCATGGAAACTTTAAAACATTATAAGATTTTGTTGATATAACCTTATAAAAACTGAGATAGTGTGCAGTGATGGATGACGACAATAATGTCAATAAACAGTGCGTCTCCAAATCCTATTGGTAATACTATTTTAGACTGACATACATTAATATTAGTAAGACTATTTTAGTCCGTCTGCTTAACTATTAGTACAACTATTTTAGTCAACTCGAACGAAAGCCTCCCAATGCCATCTCAATAGGTGGTACGTTTAGGTGGATGAACAAGAAGATCTGCTCTGGTCTCTTGAATGATGATATATATATATATATATATATATGTACTTCCTTGTCAACGACCTTAGAATATCTACGCAATACCGTATTGGTAGAAGATCATCCATAAGTTATTCTGAAACTCATAAAGGCGCAAAAGATAAAACTCTTGATATTTAATACCTATGTACATAGTGGAGTAACAAAAACAGGTGTTGATGGTGGTTTTTAAACAAGGGGTAAAATCGTAAAACCCCATGACCTAGTGTTACCCGCAACACATTAACTAAGAGCATTTAACTCGGTGTAAATAATTAATAGGGGTATTTTTTCAAAATACCAGATTAGGGTTTTCGATACAGAAGCCTAATTCCAAAACCAAGCCGCATACTGCGCACCAGGGCAACAATGCCAAACCAAGCCGCACTCTGCGCACCATGGCAACAATGCCAAACCAAGCCGCACTCTGCGCATGGCAACAATGCCAAACCAAGCCGCACTCTGCGCACCATGGCAACAATGCCAAACCAAGCCGCACTCTGCGCACCATGGCAACAATGCCAAACCAAGCCGCACTCTGCGCACCATGGCAACAATGCCAAACCAAGCCGCACTCTGCGCACCATGGCAACAATGCCAAACCAAGCCGCACTCTGCGCACCAGGGCAACAATGCCAAACCAAGCCGCACTCTGCGCACCATGGCAACAATGCCAAACCAAGCCGCACCCTGCGCACCATGGCAACAATGCCAAACCAAGCCGCACTCTGCGCACCATGGCAACCATGCCAAAACCAAGCCGCACTTCGCGCACCATGGCATCAAGCCATATTTCCAAGCCGCTATGCCTTTGGCCCACGCCCAAATATAGCGCCCTAGGCTTGCAAGACTTGCAACTAGGTCAACATGGCCGCACGTGCTATTGGCACATGCCAAAACGTGTCGCAGGCCATATTTCCAAGTCGCTATGCCTTTGGCCCACGCCCAAATATAGCGCCCTAGGCTTGCAAGACTTGCAACTAGGTCAACATGGCCGCACGTGCCATTGGAACATGCCAAAATGTGTCGTAGGCCATATTTCCAAGTCGCTATGCCTTTGGCCCACGCCCAAATATAGCGCCCTAGGTTTGCAAGACTTGCAACTAGGTTAACATGGCCGCACGTGCCATTGGCACATGCCAAAACGTGTCGCATGCCATATTTCCAAGTCGCTATGCCTTTGGCCCACGCCCAAATATAACGCCCTAGGTTTGCAAGACTTGCAACTAGGTCAACATGGCCGCACGTGCCATTGGCACATGCCAAAACGTGTCACAGGCCATATTTTCAAGCCGCTATGCCTTGGGCCCACGCCAAACATAGCGCCCTAGGTTTGCAAGACTTGCAACTAGGTCAACATGGCCGCACGTGCCATTGGCATATGCCAACATGTGCCGCAAGCCATATTTCTGAGCCGCTATGCCTTGGGCCCACGCCAAACATAGCGCCCTAGGTTCACAAGACTTGCAACTAGGTCAACTTGGCCGCACGTGCCATTGGCACATGCCAAACACACACGCTGGTAGCCTAACCTGCAAACCGTGCAACCTACCACCAAGGTATTCCGCACATGCCACTGGCACATGCCAAACTCACACGCAAGTAGCCTAACTTGCAAACCGTGCAAGCTACCACCAAGGCATTCCGCACATGCCAAACGCGCCACTAGCGGCGCCACTTGCACTCAAGATGCAACCAACACTCGAGACATCAACACAAACTGGGGGATGCTTCTTTAGGGGTTTTGGTTTGGCGGTCTGACATGCGGCGTACACTACGCTCACATTAAGAAAGCGTGAAAAGGAATAAAGCGGTCAAATAAAAGAGGAAATAAAGGTGAAAAACGTTTTCACCCATTAAACCATGCGGTTACCACCTCCTCTCATTATTTCACCCATTACTCTCTTCCTTCATGAGGACGGAGGTACGTTTCAAACTCGACTTGTATAAATAGGTCTTACCTATTTCCACCAGACAACAAGTCTCGGTCAGGAGAAATATACTACACTTACACTCTCAGAAAAGGCAACTTTGCAAGCTCTCCCAAAAGCTTCCATCTCTTTCAAGCTAACGAAGCTTTCACTTTCTGATACAAGTCGAGACGCTACTCTCTCAGAATTATTCTGGCCTCAACACCTTTCTTTGCTTCCCTCCCCAAATCAACCCTTCTCCTCCACTTTGTGACCGAAGCAAGTCCGGAACGGCCATTTTTTGGTTTAGGCCGGACTTGTCTGAGTTGATCTCTCGAACCTACAAAGTGCTCACGTGCAGCACATTTGTTTAGGGTTTGAACCAGTTTCTCACTCACCCACTCGATTTACCAAAATCGACAAAAACGATTTTCACCCATAAACAATTGGCGACCACAGTGGGAGCATTGATCTATCGGCTACAATACTAACTCCAACTCCTGATTTCGTTTTCCGAACGTCCAATCCCAACATGGTGGAACTCAGATCTGGAGCGGTTGCCGAGAACGTCGGCGCGAACGCATCCCCGATGTTGGCGTCTCTCCCCATAACGTTATTACTTCACCGGTGACAACGGCAACATCGAATGCACTCCCTTAAGTGTAACACCGCCTATCACCGGGGCCGGATTTGCCTCCTCTAGCGTCTCGCACAACCCTCTAATCACGGCAACGAGAATACCTCTTCGGGTGTCACGCCCCCAGTCACGAGCTAGGGCGCCACCGCGACCCCGAATGCTTCTTCCAGCATGGCGCCTCCGACAACTAAGGCTCCAATTACCCCGCCGACGGGACGAGAGACCGGAGGGACCAGAGGGAGTCACTCTTACGTCACCATCGCTGATCTGATGGAACGACAAGAGGTGCTCGCGAGCTCGGCAGGATATGGTTTCAACACTTGAAGGAGGAACTCATCTTTCTCAAGACCCCCGACAGTAACGACTACCACGTGAGTCGCGCCTCCAAAACCATTTAGGAACGTCTCCAACAACCCCGACGCCAGCACCTCGGCAGGGCACGCCTCCATGGATGAGGAAACTCGCACTAGAAACCCGTTGGAAAGAAATCAGCCACCCAACTTTGTCACAAGAGAAGATTTGGAACAACTCCTCCGCAACCAGATCAATAATGATGAGTTGGACGCACATCATCACCAACCTCCATACCCATCCGAAATACAGAGGATCCCTCTCCCGAGGGGGTACTCTTCTCCTTAATTTACCCTGTACGATGGTACAGGGAATGCACGCGAACATGTTTCTCGTTTTCTGGAGTCCTTGGGTGAACATGAATATAATCACGTTCTTCGTTTAAGGGAATTCTCAAAATCACTTACCGGAAGGGCGTATACATGGTACAACAGCATCCCACCGAGCAGCATTCCCAACTGGAGTAGCATGGTTGCGTTTTACAGAAATACTTCTTCGTGTCCGAACAAGTTACCTTTCGGACCTCGGGAGAATGTACGGTGGGATAACGAACATCCAGAATGATTTCGTCAAAGGTTCGTGGTTCA
Source organism: Papaver armeniacum (assembly GCA_023531295.1). Classification (NCBI taxonomy): domain Eukaryota; kingdom Viridiplantae; phylum Streptophyta; class Magnoliopsida; order Ranunculales; family Papaveraceae; genus Papaver; species Papaver armeniacum. Next base: position 374,214 of record JAJJWW010002925.1, read on the forward strand.
AGCACTCGTATCACGACCCAAACGTGGCCCGAGCAACAATTAGTAAACGCATGCATCAATGGTATGGTCCCAATCTCTGCGCGCCCTGCTAGAAAACTTGCGTTTCCAAACGTTCTCCGAACTTCACGAGGCGCGGACGATGCAACAACAAAGACGTGAGCATTACATGGAAAGAACTAGGCCAACTCAAACTGAAGACGCGCGTGAAACTCGCGGGAGTAGACGCCTCATCAGCAAACAATTTAATGCCGGCTCATCCTCCGTGAACATAGTAAACGAAAGAGGAAAAAGGAAAGCTGCAACTACGAGCCACCAGCCGAAACGTGACGCGCCGGCACGACGGGAACCCTCACAACGGAAGATCGTCACTAAAACTCGCATGCAGCACCGCGAGACCGAAGGAAATACCCTTGACTTCCCATTCCCCATCGAGGAGGTGATTGACCTCCTGGAAGCCTGGGTTCAAGATGAAGTCATCAGGCCCCCTGCCGGGCTCGGACGTCCGCCAACTGAGGCTGAGATGGCGAACCCCAAATACTGTCATTACCACAGGTTCGTTCACCACCCGACTAGCGATTGCAACGGACTAATACATATTTTCAAAGAAAGGATATAAGCATGAGAACTCCAACTAAGAGACGAAAGAGTGCATCGAGACCCACTCCCCATAAGAAACTGCGGGTCCTCTGGGAATTCCGTGCACGAGACTGTGCAATCCATGATGCAACATGTATGCGAAATTCTCTATCTTTCCAAGGTGCAGCGCCAAGATATTTTCGTAGCTCTCAATCGCGTTGTATCCGGCAAACGGCTTTTTCTCTCCTCAGAACCCGCGCCAGGGACCCAAGCTCTCCAAACGGGCGAAACCAAAAAGGAGAACTGGGGACTGCTAACCACGTCCCGTTTAAAAGGTAACGAATTTGACGACACGCTCATCGATACGACCTCCTACCATAACATCATTACTTTCAAGACACTAAAGGTAGCAGGATTTACAAAACAAGACGCTACCTATTCCCCGTCCGTGATTAAGAACTTGGGAGGAGAAACTTTGAACGCGCATGGCCACATCAACTTAGAAATCAAGATGGGGACGCTATAACGCATAGCAAGTTCCACATTGTCAAAGAACTAGATCATGACATGATTTTGGGACGCTTATGGGTGCTCGACAACAATACGAAACTGGATGTACACTCTCTGCCGACATCCACGCCCGAAGGGATTCCCAACAAATCATCCTACGAGTTATCGCATCAACGAGCTATTGAAGGAACCCAGGCATCCGGAGAGGACCCGTTGGCGCTAGCCCATGATTTTCAAATGCAAGTAAGTCTGACCGAGCAACCTTTTCTGCAACCGGTCCTTTCTTCCCCCATTCTGTCATGGGGACTCAACAACAACCCGAAACACGAATCTTTGTCAAAAAATGTGAATGGGGGAGTGGACCATTCGAACACTTTGCAAGAAGCTTGGAAGCTTCTAGCAAAACCAACGAAGCCAAGGCTCAAATGGTTACACGACGTCTGAACCCGTTTTCAATCGGAGATGTAGTGGTTAAGGAAAGCTCGTTTCAAGTTGGGAGGATGACGGTAAAGATGGATTTGCCCGAGGAAGGTGAAGGCGAGCTGTGCACAGTTGCGGATAACCTTTTGGGAGGATATTGCAAGCTCATCAATACAGAAGCATAGCCGAAGGCGTGATAGTTCACTCGCGATGGCTCAAGGAATCCAATCCCTAAAAATGTTGTATTTCCCAATCACTCCCTTTTCGGTACTTCCTTTGAATCATTCCTCTTAATAGTTTGTACTCCCCAGGATGAATACACCATTTGTATTTTTCCCTGGAGATCTCCCTTTTGTCAAAAAAAAAAATATAAATAAATATATCTCTTCCCGAGCGAAAGAAATACATCAGAAGAACCCAGAAAACCATTACGGAGCCATCATACCACAACCCCTTTCAAATATATATATATATATATATATATATATATATATATGAAGCAAAAGGTTTACTGATGAAGAAGAAGGGAAAGATATGTTTACAAAAAAAAAAGAGGAGAAGGAAAAACATCAGGGAACTAAGCAGCTAACAGAAATAACAAAAGGGAGGAACTAGCCCTCGAAGGATGGAGCGCAAGTTCCTTCGGGCAAAGCTATCTTCAAGCACCTCCCCCAGCAATCTTTCGGGCAACAAAGGTTCCATTCAACGGTTTTAGCAACGGCAACCTCAACATCCCATCCCGAAGCAGCCACAGCAGCAGCAGTTTCCTCCCCGACAACCATTCCAGCATACGCCACCATGACACCTCCGTTTGTTGATTCATCCACATCAAAATCGAGAATCATGGCGTTCTCCTCCGCGTCCACTGAACCCAAGAGAGTCCGAACATGCACCTGTTCTTCGTGGGGATAGATGGAAGGGAGGTCCTTAATAATTTCATTAGCTTCATGGAACAAAGATTCAATCCCAACCAATACCTCCTCAAGAGAAGAAGATCGATCTCCGCTTGATTGAAGTCCTTTTCCGAAAAGTTAAAGGCACGACCATCTCTGGAAGATCCCATCATACACTGCAAGAAACGGGAAAATGATCAAGTTACATCCTGTCTATACACATACAAAAGAGGATAGCGTGAACAAAGAAGAAGAAAAACGTACCGGCAAAGCAAAGAAAAAGGGGAACCAACAGGAAAAACCCTTTCTCAAACAAGGGAGACGATACATTCGCGTTGGGTATGAATACGAAACCTTAAAAAAGGAAAGGAAGCGAGTGAAGGACATAACGTTTCCAGTTTTTTGGCATGGATGATACCCTAATTGAGGCCGCACGTGAAGGAAAGCAAGATAAGGAAACTTTGCTATACGAAGAAAGGCCTACTCCTCCTTGTCGCTTAGGACCCACCAATTGCATTGATTTCCCAATGGCGAGTCACGAGTCACGCCCAAGCACACACACTGAGTCTTCCACGCGCGCATGGTCCCACTGGGGCTTGCACGCTCGGTTCCCAAGTCACGCACTCCCAAGCACACACTGGCTTTCACGCGCCGGTCCCACCAGCTAGCACACTCAGTTTCCCAGCTCACTCCAACTTCCCAACGTCGCCCAAGCTGCACCGGGCCCACTAATTGTGCCAGCCTCCCGATTTGTGCAAAGCTGCCAGAGGCAAGGACTCCAAATCATATTTATAAAAGGTCAGACAAGCCTCCTCAATTCTCTTTACGATTTGATGTTGATAGTCCTGTCACCATCTTATGCTTACCTCGCAACAAAGCCCCTGTTCCAAGCTAAGCGGGGACTTAATGTTGATGGTGGTTTTTAAACAAGGGGTAAAATCGTAAAACCCCATGACCTAGTGTTACCGCAACAAATTAACTAAGAGCATTTAACTCAGGTGTAAATAATTAATAGGGGTATTTTTTCAAAATACCCAGTTAGGGTTTCGATCTGAAGCCTAATTCCAAAACCAAGCGCATCATTGCACCGTGGCAACAATGCCAAACCAAGCCGCACTCTCTGCACCATGGCAACAATGCCAAACCAAGCCGCACTCTGCGCACTAGGGCAACAATGCCAAACCAAGCGCTCTCTGCACCATGGCAACAATGCCAAACCAAGCCGCACTCTGCGCACCATGGCAACAATGCCAAACCAAGCGCACCCTGCGCACCATGGCAACAATGCCAAACCAAGCGCACTCTGCGCACCATGGCAACAATGCCAAACCAAGCCGCACTCTGCGCACCATGGCAACAATGCCAAACCAAGCCGCACTCTGCGCACCATGGCAACAATGCCAAACCAAGCCGCACTCTGCGCACCATGGCAACAATGCCAAACCAAGCCGCACTCTGCGCACCATGGCAACCATGCCAAACCAAGCCGCACTCTGCGCACCATGGCAACCATGCCAAACCAAGCGCACCTGCGCACCATGGCATCAAGCCATATTTCCAAGCCGCTATGCCTTTGGCCCACGCCCAAATATAGTGCCCTAGGCTTGCAAGACTTGCAACTAGGTCAACATGGCCGCACGTGCTATTGGCACATGCCAAAGCGTGTCGCAGCCATATTTCCAAGTCGCTATGCCTTTGGCCCATGCCCAAATATAGCACCCTAGGTTTGCAAGACTTGCAACTAAGTCCAACATGGCGCACGTGCCATTGGCACATGCCAAAACGTGTCGCGAGACCATATTTCCAAGTATTATGCCTTTGGTCCACCCAAATATAGCGCCCTAGGTTTGCAATACTTGCAACTAGGTCAACATGGCCGCACGTGCCATTGGCACATGCCAAAACGTGTCGCAGAGCCATATTTCCAAGTCGCTATGCCTTTGGCCCACACCCAAATATAGCGCCCTAGGCTTGCAAGACTTGCAACTAGGTCAACATGGCGCACGTGCCATTGGCACATGCCAAAACGTGTCTCGAGGCCATATTTCCAAGTCGCTATGCCTTTGGCCCACGCCCAAATATAGCACCCTAGGTTTTGCAAGACTTGCAACTAGGTCAACATGGCCGCACGTGCCATTGGCACATGCCAAAACGTGTCGCAGGCCATATTTCCAAGTCGCTATGCCTTTGGCCACGCCAAAATATAGCGCCCTAGGCTTGCAAGACTTTCAACTAGGTCAACATGGCGCACGTGCCATTGGCACATGCCAAAACGTGTCGCAGGCCATATTTCCTAGTCGCTATGCCTTTGGCCCACGCCCAAATATAGCGCCCTAGGCTTGCAAGACATGCAACTAGGTCAACATGGCCGCACGTGCCATTGGCACATGCCAAAACGTGTCGCAGGCCATATTTCCATGTCGCTATGCCTTTGGCCCACGCCCAAATATAGCGCCCTAGGCTTGCAAGACTTGCAACTAGGTCAACATGGCCGCACGTGCCATTGGCACATGCCAAAACGTGTCGTAGGCCATATTTCTAAGTCGTTATGCCTTTGGCCCACGCCCAAATATAGCGCCCTAGGTTTGCAAGACTTGCAACTAGTTCAACATGGCCGCACGTGCCATTGGCACATGCCAAAACGTGTCGCATGCCATATTTTCAAGCCGCTATGCCTTGGGCCCACGCAGGAACATAGTGCCCTAGGTTTGCAAGACTTGCAACTAGGTCAACATGGCCGCACGTGCCATTGGCACATGCCAACATGTCTGTAAGCCATACTACGAGCCGCTATGCCTTGGGCCCACGCCAAACATAGCGCCCTAGGTTAAGACTTGCAACTAGGTCGACTTGGCCGCATGTGCCATTGGCACATGCCAAACACACATGTTGGTAGCCTAACTTGCAAAGCCGTGCAACCTACCACCAAGGCATTCGCACATGCCATTGGCACATGCCAAACTCACACGCAAAGTAGCCTAACTTGCAAGCCGTGCAAGCTACCACCAAGGCATTCCGCACATGCCATTGGCACATGCCACATGCGCCACTTGCACTCAAGATGCAACCAACACTCGAGACATCAACACAAGCCAGGGGATGCTTCTTTAGGGTTTTGGTTTGGCGATCCTGACATGCGGCGTAGACTACGCTCACATTAAGAAAGCGTGAAAAGGAATAAAGCGGTCAAATAAAGAGGAAATAAAGGTGAAAACGTTTTCACCCATTAAACCATGCGGTTACCACCTCCTCCCATTATTTCACCCATTACTCTCTTCCTTCATGAGTCCAGGGTACGTTTCAAACTCGACTTGTATAAATAGGTCTTACCTATTTCCACCAGACAACAAGTCTCGGTCAGGAGAAATATACTACACTTACACTCTCAGAAAAGGCAAATTTGCAAGCTCTCCCAAAAGCTTCCATCTCTTGCAAGCTAACGAAGCTTCCACTTTCTGATACAAGTCGAGACGCTACTCTCTCAGAATTATTCTAGCCTCAACACCTTTCTTTGCTTCTCTCCCCAAATCAACCCTTCTCCTCCACTTTGTGACCGAAGCAAGTCTGGAACGGCCATTTCTTGGTTTAGGCCGGACTTGTACAGATTGATCTCTCGAACCTACAAAGTGCTCACGTGCAGCACATTTGTTTAGGGTTTGAACTAGTTTCTCACTCACCCACTCGATTTACCAAAATCGACAGAAACGATTTTCACCCATAAACAACAGGGTAATCAACGTATGGATGAGTAGTACTCACCATTATGGCACAAATGGTTCCATCCAAATTGCATCACTTACCCCCATTGAACTTGGTACCTGTATCAAGAAACAGAGAACAGTGAAATTTATATAGCAATGGTACTTGGAGAATGAATACACGTAAACTTGCATAGATATAAGTAATTCATCATGGGTGTAGAATTATCTTTCTATTTACCGAGCAAAAAAAATATTAACTGCATATTTGTCTCATTCATCATAATTTTTTGTGAGATTAGGCAATAGAAGACAGAATTATTAACTGCATATTCGTCTCATTCGTCATAAGCTTTTGTGAGATTAGGCAATAGAAGATCTGTTAACTTTGTGAATATCCAAACAATCCAAGTCCCTTTAGCTCTCTAGAAAAACAAGCTACTCAAAACAGAACAAAACAATTATTTTTTCTAAAATTTCACGATTGTAAAGAATAAAAACAAATGGCAACATCTGTAGATAAATGGACATCCTTTCGATTGTAGGCTAAGAGTATGGAGCCATAGAACACCATTTTCCCACCATGAAAGATCGTATACAAAAAAGATGTACCAAATGCTTAACCCACACTTTTCCTTTGAAATGTATAAAGAAAAACTTTGTTTTTAGAAACCCATTTGAATATCCCTAGCCGTGAAAAGATTATATTTCAGGCCTGATATACAATTAGTACATAACTCACAACATGGTGAAATACTTCCAATATTAATCCCCACCAAAAATGATGATATACAATTAGGACGCTAGTAATTTACAACATATGCATGTGGCAAATAGCAGAATTGAGAGATATAAAAACTGATTGCGTATGGCGTATGGGATCAGGAGAGGACCACTCACCAAGCTAGATAAATTTTTATAATCCTAAATTTATATGAACATATTAGCCAAGGGTTTAGCTACTTAGCATCCTTGTACATCTAGTGCAACACTACTGCATGCCGTAAATGGAGATGTACCCTTATTTTTCTCCCATCTACATTGGATTCAAATGGAACTTTGTAGTATGGGAATGCCTAAGGCTGATAATAAATGAGTTACAAATGGAACTTTGTAGTGTGGGAATGCCTAAGGCTGATAATAAATGAGTTACACCCAAGACAGTGGTTGGACCTAATCAACCAATATGGTCACCAATGATTAATTGTTTCGGCATTGCACCAGTCATACTTCATAACCCTAAAACTAAAAGAAAGAACGGAATAAAGAACGTAACAAAGATAAAGTCATACAGAGATAAAGAAAACATTCAGGTCTTTGAAGCTTCAACTTGTTGCAATAAGAAATACTACTTCCGAATACATTGATAAAACAACCTATTGTATCATCAATTTATCAATCATAAAACACACCAAATCAAAAAAAACAAATAACAAAATTCAAACATCGCCACTTTTTACTGCTTATGGAAGTACTACATGTCCTTATGGAGAAAATTTTCTCGTCCTTATGTATCATTACTAAATACTTACTAGTAGTTAACAACACATTTACATACTAATACCGTACATATTATCAGCAAAATCAATAGTTATTAACTTATTAGGCATTTTCCTTCAGTACTGCCACATAGTTAGACCGAAGCTATCACAATAATAACTTAAGCTTAAGATGTGTGTTTCCAAAACATAGTATGGATAAGCGCAACCAATTTATATATGGTTGTACCAGCCCTAATTACGATCAAATGGAAATATATTTCTAGTTACCATATTAGATAGTACTAGTCATACTTGGTAAGTTCAAGAGAAGGAATTTAGAATCGAGAAACTCGAAAACTAGCTGCAGTGGGGAAAACAGTAGAAAATCAAAGTATATATGTAATCTATGAATTCACTTTCCTCCACTTCTAATAGCGATTCAGAAGTTGCTTTAGGCAGATAGAAAGGCACAATTATTTTTGAAGTCTCTCAATTCCTTTCTATCTGATATAGGATCTACCGTTCCTCTATTGAATCATCTGAAGAACAATGCAAATCAACTTTTAAGATTCACCTCTTCGAATAGACGAGACTCAAATAGATTACCCCATTTTTCCATTCACTAGATAGATTACCAACACAAGATAATTCAATAATAATTGTTCTTGCAACTTCACCTGGTGATGTTTTTTTTTTTTTGCAAACCAATTCGTGTTAGGTTATGAAATTACTGAAACTGAACATTATAAAGATTTTATTGATGAGTTAAAACGTGGGTTGTTCTTGCAAATGGTGTGATCCATTTTTCTGATGTCTTCCTCTTTACAAGATCTCTATAACAAAGAATTGAATTATGATTTCTCCATCAATTGCTAACGATCGCAGTGGTAAAATACCTAGGATAAGCAGGCTCACTCTTTTCATAATACTCATACTAGATCGGGTTATAAACATATCCGTATTACAAACCCGATAAAAACCGTAACTATGGTTGGCTCCTATTAACTATGGTTCAGGGGTTAACATGGAAAAAAAACGAAACATATGATAACTAGACGGACAACTGATTTTGTCCGTCAACTTTAGTTGACTCAAAACTTGTACGTCTGTTAAGGAAAATAGAAACATTTGGATTTCTATGACGATAGCTCAAAATTAAAGAAACGTAAAGTTTTTCTTGTTAAAATTAATTTGTGAGTGTAATAAAATTATATCGCCACATCCAGAAAAATTTAACTTGAACACTGGTGCCATCATGGGAGGGCCGATTGAAGAAAAACGAAACGCCGCTGATTGCAAAACGCGTTATACATCATTTTTTTGTTGGAATGTTATTTTTGAGGCATATACATTGTTTTTGTGATTACACGAATCAAAATACGACTGTATAAAATGTTATGCATTCTTTGTGGTGGCTCCATAATTCATTATACATCTTCTTATTTTTGTTGGAATGATATTTTTAGATACTACATCCATTTTAGTAAAAGAGATACTTTCACGGTTTCATTTTTGACTAAAAATAGGCCAAATTGAAAAAGTAAGAGTATCACTTTTCCTGAAACGGAATGAAAATATCACTTTTCCTGAAACAGAGCGTAAGTATCACTCTTTCTAAAACGAAGCGGAAGTATCACTTTTCTTGAAATAGGACGAAGGTATCACTTTTCCTGAAACGGGGCCAAAGTATCACTTTTCTGGTCGATCGACCCTATTAAAATTAGAAATTAGAGTTACATAATTCCCGGTCTAGCTCATAATCAGGTCAACCTTAGTTACATGGCATGTTGCAGCCATAGAGGTAATTGTCAAGTTTCGCTCATAATTATGAAAAAACCAAACTTCATCGTTTCAAATTGAGAAGAGTTGCGTCACAATTTAGTTCCATAATCAAGACTCGACGGTTCATTTGAAAATTTGACCAAGTTGGAAGATTTGTGTCAAAATTTAGTTCCATAATCAAGAGTGGACACTTCAATTGACAATATGACCGAGTTGGAGCGAGTTCGACCAAAACTGAAGAAACCAGAATTTTATCCTTTCGAATTGAGAAGATTTGTGTCAGAATTTAGTTACGTATAATCAAGACTCTACAATTCAGTTGAAATTTTGACCGAGTTGGAACGAGTTTGAGCAAAACTGAATAAACCAGAACTTCATCATTTCGAATTGAGAAGATTTGCGTCAAAAATTAGTTCAATAATCAAGACTCGACAGTTCAATTGAAAATTTGAGCGAGTTGTAAGATTTGTGTCAAAATTTAGTTCCATAATCAAGACTGGACACTTCAGTTGATAATTTGACCGAGTTGGAACGAGTTCGCCAAAACTGAGGAAACCAGAACTTTATTCTTTAGAATTGAGAAGATTTGTATCAAAATTTAGTTACTTATAATCAAGACTCGACAATTCAGTTGAAAAATATAACCGAGTTGGAACGAGTTTTAGCAAAATTGAATAAACCGGAACTTCATTGTTTCGAATTGAGAAGATTTGCATCAAAATTTTGTTCCATAATCAAGACTCGACAGTTCAGTTGAAAATTGGACCGAGTTGGAAGATTTGTGTCAAAATTTTGGGTATAATCAAGACTGGACCCTTCAATTGACAATTTGACCTAGTTGGACGAGTTCGAGCAAAACTGAAGAAACCTGAACTTTATCCTTCGAATTGAGAAGATTTTTGTCAAAATTTAGTTACGTATAATCAAGAATCGACTGTTCAGTTGAAAATTTGACCAAGTTGGAACCAGTTTGAGCAAATTTGAATAAACCGGAACTTCATCATTTCGAATTGCGAAAATTTGCATCAAAATTTAGTTCCATAATCAAGACGGGACAAATTGGACCAAGTTGACAGATTTGTGTCAAAATTTAGTTTCATAATCAAGAATGGACACTTAAATTGACAATTTGATCGAGCAGGAACAAGTTCGACCAAAACTGAAGAAACCGAAACCTCATCCTTGTGAATTGAGAAGATTTGTGTCAAAATTTAGTTATATATAATCAAGACTCGACAATTCAGTTGAAAATTTTGTGTCAAAATTTAGTTACACAATTGTAATATAATGTTTCAAATTAATTGCAACTCAATATTTTAATCATAATAGAATATCCGAATAAAAAGGAACAATTTCAACTAAGACCCAAGGTAAAAAATTCAAGAAGTACATAAGAAAAAATTGCAAAGTAAGATTTTTATCATAATGAAATGAAAAATTCCACTCAAAATCGAGCTCTGATAATTTTCATCGCGAGCAATCGCTGGGACGCTTACTGGTGTTGAACTTCCGCCTCTCCTAATTTTCCTGTAACATCATAATTAATAATCAGTACAACACTTCGATAAAATGAAGCAATAGTTCAATTAAAAAAACTTACTATCATCAGTTCAAGTAAACCTAAATGACACATAAAAAACATTAAGATGAAAAAACATATAAAATCATATGGGAAGTAACTTTCAAAGATCTAGTGTCCAAAAAATTCAATCATATGCACAGCAGGCAGGACCTGTTAAACATATATGCTTCGAAGATTAAAATCTTTAGTTTCTAAGAAGCAATAATGATCGACACGATATCCTTCATTAAACACATAACTTAAGACCGTTGTGCTTCTAAGAAGAATCATTGAAAATTATGATGATAATCTGGACCATATATTATTGTTATGGGAAAATTTACAATACTTCTTAAAGTGTGTAACAGACCACTGAAAACGTTCAAGGAGACTACTTTCAGGTGAAAAAAGTCACCTATAGTTGTTGCAGGTATCCGTATCATACCTTGTAAAGCAATTTAACTTTTTCCTTTATTAAGCAAACAAACAATTCAGGACGAGTCAGCCACGACAAAGAATTAAGGAACGAAACATGCATGAATAAAGGGCTGTAGACAACACAACAAAAGAAATGAAGGAACAAATTCTCGTGACTATATAGGAGATAGAGCCGACAAACACGTCCGCTAAAGAAATACTAATAATAAGAGTAAAAGAGACAAAAGAAAGATTGTTAAGTGAAGAAAAAAAACCGCTCACCATCCTTGCAAAATGAATTGTTAAAAAAGCTAAATTCAAGTCTTTTCTTGTCATATTCTTCCTTGGAAGCAAAAGTAAGAGGACTACTGAATTACTTTCAAAGAATATAGTTATCAGTAGACTTCCTAGTATTTTTTTTTTTTTTTTTGTCATATTCTTTTTGTAGGAATTGAACTAAAATTGTAATCACTTTAGTCTGGCATCAGTGATTAGTCTCCCTACAGTAAGTAGTCTCCTATGGTGCACCATGATCGAGTCGTAGTTAATCGGTTCCAAACAAATTATCGGTCGGATGAGGAGAAGAGCATTCTTCACCTAATTTGTGACACTCGTCCCAGTTGAGAGAACAAATAGAACGAAAAGCAAGCTAACCAATAGTACAACATGCTTCTCTTACGATTATGAATGGTGCTTCATTCATTACAGTGTAAATAAAAATCCAACCAAATTTGAAATAATTGAACAAGCTGGAGTTCTTAGAATTATCAAATGCTACAATTACTAATCTATAACCAATCATTTCTCTGCACATTCATTTTATCAAAGAAAACACTTGAAACAATTGATTATATAGTTAATAAAATTAATTCAAGTTGCATTGGTTATATATATACAAATTCTGCCCCCAGTTCACAGCACTGGTAATCTCCATTGTAATTAAATTTAAAGCTCATAATCAATTGATAACAAAAAAGAGGGTGGCCAGGATGATCAGTACTCGTTGCCTAAACATGACGGTTCTATGAAAGAGGAACTCAACATCAAGAGATCGAAAGGATGGGTTTACAAGTTCCATAATTCAAATAATAACAACAATGAAAGCAACGACAAGGACAAGATACCATCAGTATAATTAATCTGCACTAAATACGCGAGAAGCACTCTGCAACACTTACTAGTTAGATTCTTCGAGTAAGCGTAAATATGGTGTACAATTAACAGTAGTTTCTTCAGTAATTTGCAAAATCGGAAAACTAGTATCAGTAATTTACACTAAATGCGCCAGAAGCACTCCGCAACAATCTAACAGTTTTCTATATCTCATCAGTTATAGGCTGAATCTAGTTCCAATTTCAAGTGTCTTAGAAGCTTTAGTTTTTGTAGCAGTAAACACTCATATAAGTACAGATTAGAAAGGAAAGGGCGACTCTAATTATGAAATTCAAGTTGTTTTGTTAAAGCTATTTAATCTACTGATTCCTAGCTAGCGTACACAGGTGTACTTTTCATTCTTAAAGTAATCAATAGCTACATAAACCCTTATGTCCATTTGAATATAAACTCATCCAATCATACCTAGACATAACCACTATCTCAAAAATATCCTGTACTTAAATAAAAATTTCAATTACATATAACAGATTCATACATACATACCTCCACTACGAATCAAATTGAAACTCTACCTTCTTCCTACTTTCTTTCACTGGATCAATCGCAACTTTCACTTTCGAAGTTTTTTTTTTTTCCAAGCTATTCTAGGTTTAGCAAACGAAATTACCATTCAATTATTGGATTAACCAGACAGAAGCTTAAGCAAAAAAAAAACAGAATCAAAGATGAAATTGGATTTGAAACTTAGTTTAGTTTGATATCTTCTTCTTCTCCGATCTCCTCTTAGGTTTGTCTAGCAAAAATAACAGAGAGAAGGGTTTGAAGAAATTAATTCATAAAACTACTTTAATTCAATCAAACTAACAAAAATCATTCCTTCCAAATTTCTACCTTACCAATTTATCAAATCAAAATCTTTGGATGTGCAATTTTGGTTACCAAATCAATTTTTTAGGGCCAGATAGAAACTTGAGCAAAACCCAGATACAAAGATGACAAGGATTTAAAACTTACTCAATACCTTCTTCTTTTTCTAAGTTAGAGTCTCCTCTTGGGTAGTTAGGTTTCCGGAGGGTAAAAAACAGACGACAGGGTGAAGACTGAAGAGATGAACTCAGATTCTATCTTCTGAATCTAGGCGTTAACTCTTTTGTATGGAACCGATACGACTCTATGGTATGGACTTATGGCAAGCAAGTCGGTGTCTGTGCTAAGCCAGTGGTTAGCCGTTTTTGTGGTGTGGCTAGAATGGAACCGTTTTGGCTTTATGGACTTAGGGCAAGTAAGCCGATGTCTATGCTAAGTGGTTAGCTATTTTTGTGGTGCGTAACAGAATATTAATGGGGGCGTATTTAAACTTATTATATCCTACAGATTTGTTCCGTGATATAATGGTTAATAAAAAATCACACACCTACAAATTTACCACATTTCAAAATAACGGTTTTTTTGCGTTAAATGAAGGGTCCCACTATTTTCATATTATATGACGTGATTTGTTTGTAATATCCTAATCACGCAATTAATCTGTCATTTAAAAACGTGATTTATAGCCCCTTCTGGACTAGTGCATTTTTTCAAAATTTTTTGGTTTTTAGTCTTTGGTTATAGTCTCCCCACTGCAGTTGCTCTTAGACGACCAATAATATTTACTTCTTGAAATGTAGTAAATATTTTGAAATGTATTTCTATAGCTTATAGACGTTTTATTTTCTGCATTGATGGAGCAGTTCTGGTTTGCAGTAATTAGCAACATTCGCATTTACAAGCAATGGCGAATAATAGAGACTACCCGTGAAGCCATATGTAAAGCATTGTCGTAGATGATTATCATTAAAATTAAGAAGATTATTACTCCCTCCGTTACTTTTTAATAGGTAGGTTTATAAATAAATGTTACAAAAAAATAAATTTGGTTTCCCAATTGGGAAAGTCAAATGTTACTTTAATTTTTTGGGACCATTTTTCTTTTAACTTCTTTTGATGACAAGTGTTATGTGGACCATTTCAATTACTTCTTTGGCTGACAAGTGTCATGGGGACCATCTCACTTCACTTCTTTTATTGACAAGTGTCTAGAGGACCACTTTCAATGATTAGTTCTCAAAATTTCCTTAATTTTCTCAAAAAATAAAACTGGCCTATTAAAAAGTAACGGAGGGAGTATTAAACAGAAGATATCAAGCTAGTAGATGTAACGCCCTTGACTAAATGCAATTGGACTCTTCACAACATGAACTCCATCATACCATTCAATCGACCCGAATGCCTCTTTCGCCGTCAGTCTCGATTCGAATGTGATTTCATAGGACAAATTCGTCTTATCCATACTAAACACTAGTTTGGTTGGTGACACACTAATCTTAACAAATGGTGTTCGGGCTCTAATTCTAAGATTCTAAACTGCATTTACTGAACTCCCAACATTCTTAACCACTCTCCTATACTTAACCGTATCAGAACCGGATTTGAATACAACAGAAAATGATGGATAGTTAAGGTTACCCAGTTAGATAGCCCGATCGACTTGCAATCAACCTTCTTATCCTTGACAAAAACTAACATACGGTGCATTATAACAGATGGAGCAGAGGAATCTTTGCGTAATCACTAGGACCAATATCGTACACCAAGCCGGATTTAGAGCTCGGTTCGGATCCACATGACCGGACCCATCTTTGGAAGGGTGTTGAAATGGAGTTGCTTGTACCAAGATCGGTAATATACTTACCCGAATTGTCAACATTATAAGCGATCGTCATTAGAGCAGATCGGATTACGGCGGGGAGACCACATAGGATAAGCCTTTGAAGGCAGCAGCCAAGCGCTTACATGAGGGCATGCCATTGATGTACCGAGACATTATTGCGAACTCTTCCGAAGATCTTTGAGTGCACCATGTCCGTGTAGCGCCAAGATGTCTACCCACGGTGCAATCACATACGGGTTTAAGGATCTCAGGTGTTATTCTATTCGGACCACGGCTAGAAAAGAATGCAACCTTAGGAGCAGGAGAAGAAGAAGAACCAATTACAGTTCCTCGGAATTTGATTGTAGCGCTTGGTTTCTAACCATGTGAATGCTTATTGATATACTCTGTGATCTTATCTCCGAGGTGTGACTTACTACAGCTGCTGGAACAGGATAAGGTTCAGCATTCAATTCCTCCCCATTTCCGATAAGAATCATTCCTGCACCACCAGCATTTTTGTTGGAAGTTAAACCAAGATATGGATTTGGTTCGTGGATCAACAAGTGTTGTTGATACAGTCGGAATGGATCAACTACTGTAGTTGACGCAGTCAAGTTGGATCAACTGGAACAGTTGACACAAGGTGCGATATTTGGAAGTTCGGGTTAACTAGAACGACAAGTTGTGCTGTTCTAGAGAGTTCTAGAAGAGTTCTATTTAGAGTTTGTGTTATGTTAGGAATGTGTGCTTTATTTAGAGTTTGCTTATATTAGGAAAGTACTTTGAGTGATTGTCAAGTTTGTGAGACTATAAGTAGGCTGTTAAGCCATGAGAGAATATACACCAAACCGATTATCAATGTAGTCGTTTTATTGCTTCCGCGTATGCTCTCCTCTCTCTTGCTCGATCCTACATGTGGTATCAGAGCAAGGTGAGAGGAAGGGAGAGGAGAAGGAGAAAGAGTTATAGAAGTTCTATTATTTTTCGTTTAGGGTTCAAAAGAAAATCGTTGTTTGGTGCTGCAATAAATAGTTTGGAGTTTTACGTGAAGAAGAGAGTCGTTGATGTTGCTGATATACGTTGTTGAATTTTTGTGCTGCAATACGTTGTTTCCAGAACGAGAAGATTGCGAAAGAAGATCGACGTTGTGATTAATTAACCTGAACGAGAAGGCTGCGAAAGAAGACTTGTCAAAGTCATGTTGCTATACGTAGTTGGTGAAAAAGATGTATCTCGGATGGTGAAACGAGGAATCTGAATCTAGCTTGATGCCATTGAATTCCTTTGATGGAAGGTGGTGATTCTTTGTTAATATGAGAAGAGAAGCGAGATGAGTTAAGCGTATGTCGTTAGAGTTAGGGTTATCACGTGGATTTGAAGACAAGAAGGAAGCCATGAAGTCTGTTGCCTTTTACTGGAGTCTATCTCTGTTGATGTGCTTAGCTGATGCTGCAGTCAACAAAGGTTGTTGTGATAGAGTATTCTTGTTGGTGTTAACTAATGCTTACTTACTTGGAGGTGATTGCGATGGTGATTCATAGAAGCTCGGGAGAAGAATAATGTTTTGATGAGTTCCAAGGCTGAGAAGATGAAGCTGCTTGTGTTTGGTGGCTCGAGTATGAAGTTGAGATAACAAGATGTTGTTGCTGATCGGTGATGGAGGTCAAGGATGTTGGTTTATAGAAGGTACGATGAAGAAGGAGACTTGGTGGGCCAAGGACAAAACGGAGATCGTACATGGTTTAATGCCGACAGAATTTAGTAATGATGCCGTGTTCTGGTCGTTGTTGTTCGAGAGAAAAAGAAGGAAGGAAAGTTGTTGTTGTGTTCGAAGTTCAGGGAGCTGTTGGGAGAAACGATGGGGTTATGATGATGATTAGTGACTGTGGATAGAACGACGATGAAGATGCAGAGGGTCTGGAGCTCGTGATGGAGGTTGCTTCCATTATCATGTGAAGCCGAAGATGATGTTTACTGTGGAGCAATATAGAAAATTGCAGAGAAGAACTCTTTAAGACACAGAAGGCGTGCGAGATGGGTATTCTTCTTGGTATTCATGAGAAGGTGCTGCTGACGATAGAAGTTGCTTCTGTTGTTGTTCGAGTTTGGCAGCGACGAAACATCAATGGAGCTGGTGGTATGATGAGATGTGTTGTTGCCATTGATGGTAGCTACGGAGGATGATGGAAAAGGATGCTCGAGAGAAAAAAAAAATATCGTGGTGGTTAACTGTGAGATCAACGTTAGGGTTTGACGTGAGAACCAGTATTGCTGCTCGGCGTAAAAAAAAAAAAAAAAAAAAAAAGTGATAGGTGTTATTATCACAGTATGTGATAGGTGTTACAAAGGCTAACGATTCTTTGGAGAACTATTCTGAGATGGACTGTTGCGTGACAAAGGATGTCAGCTTTGTTAAGTGTTACTCAAGAATTGTTCTGAAAACGTAACGAGAAGAGAAGGGTCACGGTTGTGACGGATGGCGTGACAAAAGGGTTATAACGGTGCGAAGTGTGACAATTTCTTTGGCGAAGTGTTGCAGATAACAGATTTGATGTTAGTTGAGGTAAGAAGGTTTGGGTGAGTGGTTAATTCGAAGGGTTAAGTCATGGATTCGAAAAAGACGAAAGGATCAAAGATGGTATTGCAGCAGGGCTAGTACAGTTTGATTGAGGTGATCGAATTCAGAAGCTTAGAATGACAAAGAAAGTTGGGTGGTGATGTTTGAGCTTAAGGGAGGATGGTAGGAGTTTAAGCTCAAACATGTTGAAGTGTGGTTGAAGAGTTTGTGGCAGAAACTTGGAAGTCTTACAAAGTGTGGCAGACTTTGTGTTAGTTATTGCTTGTGGCAGAAGCGTAACAAGGGAAAGATTGTGAGAGAATCTTGAAGAATAAAGAAGTGTGAAGGTTTCGTAAGAAAAGCGTGACTGGAACAAAGAAGAAAAGAAGAGAAGTAGAAATACAACAGTAAGGTTGTGAAGGAAGCTAGAGTAGTAATCACCAAGGGGTGATGTGTGAGAAGAAAACAAAAGGAGGTTAAGCCTATGAGTTGTGGAAGAGACGTCACAAGGGTGTGTGCGTGAAACAAGATTGTAGGCGAGTAAAGTCTGCAAGTTGAAGTGAAGCAATCCAAGTGGGGATTTGGCTAGAGTTGAGTGAAGCAATCCCAGTGGGGATTTGGCTAAGAGAAGAGAAGAAATTCCAGTGTGGAATTTGAGAAGTGAAGACAACAATAGTGGGTGAAAATCCCATGAGTTGTAGAGAACAACAATAGTGGGTGAAAATCCCATGAGTTTTAGAGAACAACAATAGTGGGTTAAAATCCCATGAGTTGTGGAGAAAGGATGCCAATGATGCCGGAAAATATTGTAAATCGAGGTGAGATGGATCATGGTTGTTAGAGATTTGAAATGATCGGGAAATATCGAAAAATGAGGTGAATTTGGATCATTACGATGGCGAAATGATACCTATAAAAATCGAAAAATGAGGTGAGCTGGATCATTACAGTAGTGATAAAGATTAAACAAGAGATGATTTTGAGCTACAATGCTCAGTGAAGAAATTATGAAGATGAGCTACAATGCTCGGTGTTGAGTTAAAGAATTTGGTTTTGTGTTTGGCTAGCAAGTTGAATAGAGCACAAGAAGGTGTTTCTAGCTTGTTAAGAATGATGTTCCGCTGCGATGAAGATGAAGAAGAAGAGAAGTTTGTTTTTGTGTTTGTGAATTGAGTTTGTTGATTGACGGAATTCCGGTGTGATCATGAAGTTGGACAAGCTATAATCGATTATCAAGGAGTAAGGGTTTGTTTGGTGGTTTCTTTGAAGAAGAATGAGAAAAGACAAGAATGTGTTAATGTTTATCTATGGAAGAAGAGGAATGGAAAATGAGAAAAGACAAGGACGTGCAAACGTCGATCAATGGAAGAAGATGAGGAGTAGAAGAGGGTTACGGAATTCTCGTTGAATGATATCTTGGTTTAAGGGAGGATGTTGGAAGTTAAACCAAGATATGGATTTGGTTCGTGGATCAACAAGTGTTGTTGATACGGTCGGAATGGATCAACTCATGCGGAATTGTGATCAAGTTGGATCAAGCTGGAGCAGTTGACACAAGGTGCGATATTTGGAAGTTCGGGTTAACTAGAAGAGCAAGTTGTGCCTGTTCTAGAGAGTTCTAGAAGAGTTCTATTTAGAGTTTGTGTTATGTTAGGAATGTGTGCTTTATTTAGAGTTTGCTTATATTAGGAAAGTACTTTGAGTGATTGTCAAGTTTGTGAGACTATAAGTAGGCTGTTAAGCCATGAGAGAATATACACCAAACCGATTATCAATGTAGTCGTTTTATTGCTTCCGCGTATGCTCTCCTCTCTCTTGCTCGATCCTACAATTTTTAATAAAAGTACCTCTGTCCACTCCTGAAATTCCACCAACATTACAGATAACAATTTTACCAGCAACTTGTGTTGAATCTAATGAACCTTGTAAGCAGTATTGGCTATGTGGATGATCACCAGCGGCATAAACAATTTCTATGTAAGTATCGTCCGGTATTGCATCGCCAGAGTACAGTGAAGCACCACGAAATACTTGACCATCGGCTAAAATCACATCCGCAGGGAATTCTCTATCAATTGTGGATGCTCCAACAGACAACATCCACGGTGCAAGATTAACTGCAGTACTTGGGGCAGGTCCTGAGTTTCCAGGTGCATTAGAAACCAGAATTCCTTTCTCCATAGCAGAGAAAGCTCCGATAGCAATCACATTCTGATAGTATTGAAGAGTGTCGTCCATAACACCAAACGATAAAGACATCACATCAACCCCATCTTCAATTGCTTGATTCATACCAGCCAAAATATCAGAATCAACAATTCCGGCCGTGCTCCAACCGATATTGTAAGATGCAATTCTAGCTTTAGTTGCAATACCTCTGGCTTCTCCAACAGCATATTTACGAAACCCTGCATTCTTAACAGCAGACCCAGCCGCGGTTGAAGCGCAATGTGTACCATGTCCAAATGTATCTCTAGGAGATCTCGATTCTGTACCTTTTGCATCGATCTTGTGTCCTATCTTTGCTTCAATACCTTTGTAATATGCTCTCGTGCACCAATTATCTTCCGGTTACAAGACGTTTCCGGAAAATCCGGCCCCGTTTCACAAGTTCCTTTCCATCTTTTGGGTACAGGACCCAAACCCGAGTCGTTAAAACTCTGTCGTTCCGGCCAGATTCCGGAATCCAAGACACCGATGATGACGTCATCCCCATAACCGGAGTTATGCCAGAGACCAAAATGATCATCACTGAGACCTAAGAACTTTGGTGTATGAGTAGTATAGAACTGGTGAATACGCTCAGGGATGACAGAGACAATCCCTGGCCGACTCTCAAGATGTGAAGCTTGTAACGGTGTTAGTCTTGCTGCAAAACCATGAATAGCATGGTTATAAGTGTAAATGATTTCCCGAGATGGTCGACCATTATCTGACGATGATGATAGTGAAGGTGGAAGAGAATGGAGGGTTGAGGTATACCAATCTTCATGAGAACTAAAGACTGGTGGCTTCTCTGATTTCGCAACGTGTATTATGAAAGTTGTTGGTTGCTCGTCTTCATGAGAAAATGATAATATTGCAGAGGTGATGAATAGGGTGACAACCAAAAGGAAAACTATATTTGATGAGGTACTTCCCATTGACAGTTTGGTTTGACAATGGTGTTGCTTGATCTTTCCTTGCTGTTACCGGCCTATATATAATCATGAAAACAGTTATCACGAGCCAAACCCATATAGTCCAATCCGTGGTGGCATTTAGCCGTTGGTCCAGAAGATTAATCTCAAAACCATATGATTAATAAACTCATAGGGACAGCAGTATGATCTGTAATCTAATTTGCTGATGCTTCCTGCAAGATATATATATATATATATATATTGCTCATGCATATAAAAAATAATGCGATCAATGTGTAATATTTTTTTCTCCCGACAATGATCCAGCAATGTGGAGTGTACCCCTGACGATAAAAACCTCAAAAAATTGTGCATCCAACTTTCGTTGTATTATATATATATATATACGCCATTTTAAACTCTTGTACTTGATGAATAAACAAACGTGACATATTTCAAATCAATGGTGGATACCTTTCTTCAGAAGAAGCTCTAGTCTCTGCTATTTAGTTTTATTTTCTGTTTTTGTCGAACAAAAAAGTAAATAATGAGCAGAATCATATGTTGGTGGGAGATCCAATCTGAGATAGTGGGTAGTTGGCCTTGGAATCTGGCCTTAGATTTTGTTATTTATTGGAACTGACATGATCAGTTGTTAATTAAAGATAGAATCTATTGAAACTAGAGATCATTTATTGTGAACCCCGTCTGTTAAGGCTGGGAGGGCGAATAAATATGTACATAACAATATTCATTGTGGCACCAGGATTGAAGATAAAGAAGATAAAATCAAAGACGAAAATTTAAATAAAAAAATGGAGAGAAAAATTAAATTTGTACACAAATAGATCATCAACCGATGACAACATCAATACCAGGAATGCGAAATGAGTCAAATGACAATTTTACAAGTTGCACAGAACTACAACCAGTTTTTTGGTTAAATAGGCCCTAGATTTGAATTTCTGGGTCTAAAAGACAAGCAAACTATGCCAACCTTTCAAATAGCCATATATTCAAATTTATGGTTTTAATAGCCATCCTGAGCATTCTGCCCAAGTTTGAAACAAATATCTAATAGATAAGTTACTAATATGACCCGGAAGAGAAAAACTTCATTCCCATTTGAAGAAAACTCAACGAGAGAAGAAGAGAAGCCGTCAATACGTATGAAATTGAGAGATGGAGAGCGGATATGAGACTCGAATTCAAAGATGGGAGAGATGATTGAAGAAGAATTGATGAGATCTGGTGGTGGTCGTTGTTGTTATAGAAGCAGAGATGGTGTTGAAACCGAGAAGAAACTGGTTGGTGTTGCTGGGAGTGCATCGAATCAGTTGGATTTATTTATGCAATTAAAGAGTTAGGGTTCGCAGGAGTTGAACTGAGATAGTTGAATCTGGATGAGACGGGTTGATCAGGATTAAGGACTTCTTTCTCATCAACAACAAGGTATGTTCTAATCCTTCGCGGTCTATTTCTCTTCCATGACTGTCTATTTGTAATTTGATTTTCCCTTAAAATGGGTTTCTATTGTTACTTGAATCTGATTGAAATGCAATTTGCGATTGGAAATTGCACACCATGGCCATTGATATTTATAGGTACACACAAATTTGTGTTGTTACTTGAATCTATTTTTGCTTAAGTTCTAGATACACACAAAATTGAAATTTATAGGTGAATGGTAGTGACCGAATGAGTTGTGCATGAAGATTAGGAATTGTTTTAGAAGTTAAGACAATGGTCAATATTGGGTATGAATTGGTTGAAAATTCAGGAAAGTTTTATTGCCGAAAAACAGTAAATAAGGTGGTGTTGTTATAAGTGTTTAGGTGATGAATGATGAGGATTAGAAAGAGATTTAGAGACGTGTAGTGTAAGCATAAATGGATTCTTTGTCAAACTCGAAATTTCAGGTGAAGATGCTTTCAAGAGAGCTCAATACAACCAGGAAACACAAACCTCTTATATCAACGAAATGGCACACCAAGCATTTATTAAAATGCCTAAAAGAAGAGAAAAATGGTATATGTTTTTATTGCTTGATTTTCATATTTCAATTGGTGGAGTGATATTGCTGGTGGGTATTGATCAATTTGATCATGTGGAATGTGGAGTTTGTGTATTGATAAGATTTGACATTTCACACCATGGACGGAGATACTTAACCAATGTTGTATATACAATGCATATAATATCAATGGTGTGTTTACTTCATATAATATTGGAATAGCATATTTACTTGACAATGTAGTATATACAATCTAAAAAATACAGAAGATTCACCTGAGTGCATAATGTAAATTCTGATATAAAAATAGGTTTTGGCCTAGATGCACCTGAGTGCATAATGTATATCTTTTCTGCATTTTTTGTTGTCACCTTTACTTTTCTTCTTCAATACTTCTTTTTGGGTGATGTTTCAATGGTGAATGTGGTGGTAATGTTGGTGAGTGTATTGCTCAAGATAATGAACTAATAATTTTAGTTGTGTATGTATGTTGCAGGTGATTACTACGATAAACCTAGATTTATCCGCGAAGAACACAAGATGCACCTTCTTCCCTACAATTTTGTAGAAATGCCTGCACTATCATTTCTTCGCAAATTCAAGTTCAGAAGACTAGTTGACTGCACCAACTAGCCATGGGACTAATGGGTCGTTTTCCAGGGATAAGAAGCAGCTGGAACTATAGTGATTGGGTTAGTTCAGGCTCAAGTTCATGACTCAATTCAAATTAAGAGATACACTGCACATTGGGTACAAGTTTGGGAAGGTTTTGGGTCTATTTTGGCAATGAAGAATCAACAAGTAAGTAACCATTTGGAGCTGCAGTTGACTGTATTATCTGTTGTCGCTAATTTTTATGGGTCTTGTCATTGGCAAGGGCTAGTTTAGGTTTCTATTGAGAAAAGAACGACTAGGAGATGTTCTCGACCGATATATAAAAGAAGATAAGGCCGAGAATTTAGAGAATAATCAATATATATTGTTGTTGAGTTGCTGATGAACAATAGCTATTTGATGAGTATTTAGAAGTAAATAGGAAATAGGAGTTTCTTGTTATGAAACATGTGTGGGCTTAATTAAAATTTAGCTATTAAAGAACTAAATTTCAACTTTGTATTTTTAAATGTTGACCTTGTTGTATGTCTGTTTGTAAATGACACAAATTCGTATAAAAACTTTTGGAATTCGTTGCCTTTTGTCATATTTAGGTTAACTGGCTTTCTTTGATAGAAACAGTTTTTGCTACAGGTTGCACCTGGGTGCATAATGCACAGTCTGACATGAAAATACTTTCTGCAGGTTGCACCCGGGTGTATAACACATATTTTCGAATAATGCACCTGGGTACATAATTCCCAGTCTGACATGAAAACACTTTTACGCAAGTTGCACCTGGGTTCATAATGAGTAAACATGACAAGTTTCACAACTTACAAATGAAGAATTTTAAGAGAAATTATCTGAAATTACCTGCGAAAAAAAATACACAATTTTACTTGGCATAAGAAACCATTTCTAAACATAGTTCTTCACAATTAATTGATTGTTTAAGTCTTACAAGAACTCAAATAAAGAAACGCCTGACAGGATCTCATATAAAGAACACTTTTAGCTAAACAACACCATTAGTCTTCTTTCTTCCAGCAACTTCCTTCGTCTTGGAGAATTTCATACATGACTTGTACCCGTTATGTCCTCATCTTCTCCATTCGAGGATATTCAAACCCACCATTCATCACCCGATCCGTGAAATAAAGAACATAATCCCAGAATAAGTACTACTGCAAAACCGTCACACTCTTGAGTTAAAGACCATTATTTACGTTTATATTGTAGATAAATGTGAAAAATAAATAAATAACTACCTTTTCTTGTTGTGGACATCCATTTTGGGTGTGGCTTAACCTTGAACTTGTTACATCAACTCCTGTTGGGGTATAAAATTTGGTAAACACCTTGTTTACTCTCCTCGCCATAATCTCAGCATCGTGCCTATTCTTCGGTCTTAATTCAACAATTTTCCTCTTTCCTTTGTTTCATACAATAAAAGAAAACAAAAGATTTATGTACATAGGTGCATAAAATGAATCAAAGATCAAACCATAAAATGTGATTATGATGCACCCAGGTGCATATGATTTTACTGCAATACAAACACCAAACTTGACCAAGTTTAGTCAAGAAAGCTTCCTGCAACATGAAAACCAAATCTACCAAAATCTAATCAAGATGCACCCAGGTGCATCTGAGTTCCCTGTAACATGAAAACTAAACATAGCCAAAAATATCCAAGATGCACCTAGGTGTATTTGAGTTCAATAGGCATCATACTCTTGGACTGGATATCATCTAACATTAAAATCCTTATAAAACCAAGTACCATTATTGCAAAGAACCATTTAAAAATATTGATCATTATCATATTGCAGAACAACTAATTTTTGTTAGATTTTCAGCTCCTATATGATTATAACTTGACCGTAAGTGTGGCATAAACAATATGCAGAATATGTACATAGGAAAATTAACCCAAGATACACCCAGGTACATCTGAGTTAAGTGCAACATGCAAACCAAACTTACCCAAATTTATCCAACATTCACCTAGGTGCATCTGAGTTTACTACAACGTGAAAACTAAACATAGCCAAAAATACCCAAGATGCCACAGGTGCATGTATCTCAAATCCCTAACTAAGTTCAATTTAATCATGCGGTATTTTCACAAAATTAATAATCAACCAATTGATACACCCAATGTTTCATTTCAGAATAGATACAAAACCTAATTTCAAAATAAATACCTAATTGATAACCTAATGTTCAATTTCCTATTTGTAAATCAAAAATTAAAAAAAAACTAGGGTTAAAAGCTTACGATTTTTAGGTCCTTCGGTGCTCATCTTTGATGAAATAAACAACCTATTTGATCTTTACAGAATTGAATTGAGAATTTTGGAAAAATTAGGGCATCTCTGTTGTTGGAGTTGATTCAGAAGATGGTGTTTACTAATTACTTTTTCTCGAAATAGTGTGTTATTCTTGATGTCGACGTTGATGGTGGAGAAGAAGAAGTTGGTGATGGTGGTGGTTATGGGGACGACGACGACGAAGAAGAAGCCTGGGTTTTTTTTGTAACCGTAAGAAGAAGAAGAAGGAGAAGAGATTGTGACGACTGATATGAACGAGGTTGAAAAGATAACTGGAAGGGTATGACGGTATCTTTAGTTGTATGTCTTTTTCACCCAAACACATACTTTAGCAGTCCAATGCTACCAGCCTTTAGGGGCCTATGGTCATATGACCCATTTTCCGCAACTACAACAAGTCAACAACCGAGTTGGTTGACAAAAAAAAGGGAAATCAAGAAACATACAAGGACATCACTCTGAGGCAACCAAGCTGGAAGTAGAATTTCCCCAGCTAAATAAAGTAGGAATCCTCATAACATGATAATCATCGTGCCATTATATTGACCCAAACAATGGTTTTGTTGAACTCGTTATCTCTGGTTTGAACGTGATTTCATAAGACAAACGCTGGTTAGTCTGAGCGAACGAAAGCCTTCTTGGTGAGACAATGATCTTAACGTTCGTTCCAGGAGCAGAAAGCTTGACATTGTAAACTAAAGTAGCAAAGCCAACGTTGGTACCGTTCTCTTGACCTTAAATCTAGGGCATAAATCGAATTATTGATTATAATGATTTTTTATGTCTCCAGTAAAAAAGAAAGCAACCCTTGGGATCCCAAGATAGAAAAAGAAGGAGAAAACATGTTGAATCAGATAAAATTTCTTACCGGGCCGTTAAATAATTATTTAAAGATTTGAGCCACAATTAGTCTAATGAAGCAAATGTTAAATTTAATATTAAATAAATATTTATATAATTCAAACAACACCACCCTTGGTTGGAAGCCGAGCAACAAGCTGAGCTCCCACCACTTTTTGAATAAAAACACCTAATCTATGAAAAATAAAGCTACCCAAACCACAACCAGCGTCATTACTAACCAAACAATTTTTTAGACGCTTGAAAAAAGAAATAAAATCATCGCTAAGCTCTCCTAAAGTGGTAAAAGCTAAGACATTCAAACTGTAACCACGAGCGGCACACTCAGATAAATATTTAGTGTGCTTACGCGAGACTGCTCTAGAAATAGCTTGCCCTGGAGTAAAGGCCCGAGCTCCATCGCCAGCAAAGGGAGAGACTCCTGTGACATCCATACACACATCTTGCCAGTTTTCCCATTTGAGGACAAGGATATCAGCTGGGCGTAGGTCCTTGTTATCGTCAGTTATAAACTTATAATACCCAGATTCGCCTCCTTGTGTGCAGGGATACCAGCTTTGTAAAGGATATCGATAGCTAAATCACGAATGACATCATGTCGGAACTTAATTCCGACATCCTTAGCACAGTGAAGCGCATGATCACCAAAAATATCCATAGGTTTACTGCAACAAGAGCATAGCCCGCCTTCTACAAACAAAGGAATACCAAGACGATAACGAGACAACGACCCTAAGCGACGGGGACCAAGACACGGCCAAGTCCACTAATAAGAACGACCAAGAGATAGTCTGAGCGTGCTTGATCCCGATTACACTTTGCCATAGTATTGCGTCTCTATCGAGAAAAGTAAACGGACGGGGATTTGCTTCTTTACCGCATCGAAATAAGAAGCGCCAAGGAATGCATTGATGGGGAGGCAGTGTCATCGACGCAATATGAAGAGGGCAAATCACATACCTGTATAAATTTCTGAAGAGTTTTTTTGTAAGCAACACTATTGTTTAAATCACATACCTGTATAAATTATTTAAAATACTTATTTAAATAAATTCACCTAATCATTTAATATATTTTTCGAATTCATCTCTTTTATTTTAACTAGTTTCTCACCCGCGTGCGATGCACGGGTCTGTTTCTTGCTTATGAAACATTGGAAGCAAAGCTCAGAGTCACTAAATTCTAACCATTGGTAACCAAGTAAAGTTTTTTAAAAAGCATTTCTCTACTTATATATTTGTTTATTTATGTTTCCAGAATTCAGAATTGATTTTTTTTTTTAGTGACGCAGCATAGTGAACAGCTTCATCAATTTTATACGTAACAAATGATGTGAAGGGTAAATGCAGGGCCGTAGCAAACTATTTGGGGGCTCTAGGCAAAGTTAGAGAAATTAGGGCTCTCTGTAAGCGATTTTTTTTTTTTTGGCTTGATATCATAAACATTCAAATGACAAAATTGGCCAAAAAATGATATCTAGAAACACCGAAAAAACACATAATCATACAGAGGTCAATATTGTTGCCCCCTTTGAATCAAAATCATCAATCATACTATCGAAATAATATTATCCACTATCAACTTCCAACATTTGTTGGACAAGCCAACTGTTGCTAAAATTGTCTATAAAATTTTGTACTATATAAACACATTGGGATAGCAGTCCTCCATATCATTTAAAAAAATCAACATTTTATTTCTTTTTGTCTTTTCCTGTTTGGGTAGGCAAAAACTTCAAAAAAGTCTCTGCATACAAGTCATGCCCGTCAATATATCGAAACCCATATCATGCCTTAGATAACTTTCAAGCTGATATAAGAAGATGCAAAATGAGTTGTTTGCCGATTGCGCAACTTAACAATTTTTTTCAAAGCATACTTGCACCATGTTACACAACAACTAAATTGAATCGTTAAATTATTATTTTTTTGAAGCAAAGGAATTGTTAAATTAGAAGTTTGGAAGTGGAATCTAGATAAAATAAATTAAATGTCAAATGATAAAATTTACTTTGATTTCATTGGCGTAAAATTTTTTCTTCTTTTTTAATTAGAAACGAATAAACCTTAGAACTTATAAGCAAAGTGCACTAGATGGGAAATCAGATATAATAAATCAGGGGAAAAGGAAAATGGGAAATTACATAACCAATAGAATTTGGGGGCCCCTAAAATTTGGGGGCCCTAGGCCGTCGCCTAGCTGGCCTATGCCCAGCGACGGCCCTGGGTAAATGCACCGCAGAATCTTAGGATGGTGTCATTGTTGGGTAACTCGATGCATAAAGAGAAAAAAGTATTTATATTACATGAAATAGCACTCCACAATAGCATATCAGGCTAAAACATTTCGAGTAAACAAATTGTAGAATAAGTGAAAACTATAAAAGAACCAATATCTACTAAAAGGAAAACAAAAACAAAGCTGGAAGTTGGAAGTAATATTCTTCTTGAGGATAGTTAATTTTTATTTTTGTGTGACATAATAACTACTAATAATTAAAGATTAGTTAAGGCGAGCATTTCCTCAAGAGTATGCCTTATTAACATGAGCATTCCAAACTTTTGTAATTTGTTCAAGTTTTGTCAAGAAATATGAAGACGTAAGTTAGGAAAAAAATGGACTACTAACTTTCTTCTCTTCCAAAGAGACAGACTGCATGACCCTTATAATTATATATAACTATAGCTACTCAGGATATTAAATGAATTCCTTGTACGCTTTATAAACCCTTTATACGCTTAGGAATCTTCCTGTATTTATTTTGTAAAAAAAACAAATTGAAAAAAAAAACTTTCGATGTTAAATCGGTGTATTACATAAACAAAAACCAAACGGAGGGGACAAAAAAATCAGTGTTGATATTAGTTACTATGTTATACCAAATTTGTAAAAAAACAAAAAAAATTTGATAAGCACCAGTAATTATGAAAATCAAAAACTATGATACTGATTTTTCGCTTTACTAAGAAATCAAAATAGAAAACATCGAGAATCAAATTAAGGTGTTGATATCACGCTGACCACTTTTTACCTTGATATTGTTTGACGTATATTCGGCAACGATATCTATAACATTGCAATATCGAGGTCCTTGACCACAAATAATGAAAGCACATATCAAACAAACAACCGTAATTCGCATGAAAAATAAAAGGAAAGAAAAACTAAAAGCGGTGTGAGCACAATCGGATTTGGCATTTGCTCGAATGATTTTTATATAGACACCAAACCCAGAAATCCCATAAAACAGAATCGACTTTATTTTGGAATAATATTAATCTGATATCTAAAAATATAAATTTTTGATAGCCAAAATCACCTTGTTACGGATTTTTTTTCCCCTACAAATATTGAGTATCTTTTCACATTGGTTCAATAATCTAAGAGCATCTCCAATGGAGTATGAGTATTTATCATATGTGGAGACCTAAAAAAGAGGTATTTAATAACATAGAATCCAAATATAAATCTTGTTTTGATAAGCATCTACAGTGGTAGTTGTATCCATATCTATTTTGATATACTAGTTGCTTATTTATAGCAACAAAATCTAAAAAATTAGATAAAATAATAAAAAATTGATGACGTGGGTAGGGATGGGAGTCTCCAAAAACCCATACTCTCCTCCAAACTCAAACTTCCACATCATATTAAATTTTGATTATCCAACCACCACTGGAGAGGCTTTTTTTTTTTTGAGAGTTTCTAAAATCTTAGGTGGCATCAATATTTTTAATACCCATACTCCATTGGAGATGCTCTAATTAATTTAAGTTTTTTTTTCAAATAGAATCTATAATGTTTTACCTTTGGATAGTTTAGAAATCTACATTATCTTTGTATCACCGTAATTAGTGGTTGCAAATATTTTGTAAAATAAATATATTATATATCAAGATATAACGAAATTAGAAATCTACTTTATTTGATTTGGTTTTTATTAAAAATCTATTATTTTATTATTGATTGAATTTTTGTACGCTCATTTTAGTAATGGCTTGCTTTAGATTTTAAATTCTTGCTTCAATTTTTTGTTTCAAAGGTTAGAACGACTGTCAATTTTAGTTTTTCTAATTCTTATCGGAAATATAATCTTATTTTATTTAGTCGTAATTGATAGAAGATAATATTATTATTAAATTAATAGAATGGAGTTGTAGGAAAAGAATAATTCTAAAAGTTGTAAACGGATATCGTAATTGATAGAATGGAGTTGTAGGAAAAGAATAATTCTAAAAGTTGTAAACGGATATTGGACATTGAACATTTTTTTATTCATTAATTATGTGATCGATTTTGATGCATGATTGATTTAAATTTTTTATTTTATGATGAAATTGTGAAAGTGTGACTTTGACTTTTCGTCGAGCATTTTTATATATAAGAGAGGATATTAGTATTTCTGGAATTAATGTTTCAGATTTACCAAGAAAATTGTAATGATTTTTCCTTTGCTAATCTTAGAAATTTTGGTATTACTTTTGGCTGTAATACCTTACTTGTTGTACTCCATATTATTCTTGAATGAAAGGTAACTTGGTAAAAAAGGAAAAATATCTCTCCTTTCAATTTCTTTTCAATTTTATAAAACTATATTCTCTATGTAAAAACGTTCTTTTAGATCATAAAAATTAATTACCTAAACCAGGGTTATTTTATAGTTATAAACTTACGAACACAAATTAAGTTACTAAAAATACTTTCATCACCCTTAACATGTAAAGCAAATACCTAAATTACACGTTGTGGTTTTATTTTTCTAAATCTTTTTATGGAAAGAACAATACTAAGAAAAATTAATATCGGAACTCATTTTCTTTTTCCGCTTTTCAACTGATTTTTTTTTTGAATAATTAATTGAGGGATATGAATTACTTCCCCCAACCCATGATTTCGGCTAAGGGGTGACCATTGGTTATGAAAATACTAAAATACCCTTCCCACAAAATAAAAATCAAAAACTTAAAATCAAAAAACAAAATCATATCCCCCATTTCCATCTCCACTTCTTATTAATCTTATTTAGGGGTGGAGCTTTGAAACCCAAATATTTCCCATTCCCTTTCAAATTCTAAATTCTCCCCACTCTATATCAAATTCTCTTCTCCTCACTTTGGAAACCAAATTTTTTTTTATTCGGAAGTGATGAAGATCATGCTGAAAGTGATGGTGACCATGCCGGAATTGATGAAGACCATGCTGGTATCATGTTCCGGCATATGGTCTTCATCAATTCCGGCATGGTCATCATCACTTCCGTTTTGAATTTTTCTAGTTTAAATCAGTCCACTGCCGGCATGGTCAATTGATATGAAGACCATGCCGGTATTGTTTTCCGGAATAGAAAATAAAGCAACATGTTATGCCGGAAAACAATACCGGCATGGTCTTCATATCAGCCCGACCATGCCCGTGATGGAACGATATCTGAAAAAATTCAAAACGAAGTGATGAAGACCATGCGGGAATTGATGAAGACCATATCTTGGAACATGATACCGACATCTCGAGAATTTCCTATCAATGCCGGTAGTCAAGTGAAAAAAAAATCAACATTCGGATACTTTCATCCCTGTTAGGCATAGAAATTTAAGCAAAATACTATCTTGGAACATGTACCTAAGCATGCTCGAAAACTAGATTACCATGCCGGTACCTGTTCAAAACCAGAAAAAAATCAACATTCTGAAGATCAAACAATTTATGAACATTTCCAACAATTGCCCGCATGGGTTTTTGGTTGAATACAATGCCGGCACCAAGCTTTTTCAGCTGCAACAATGGTGGATTCAAAGAAAAAAAAGACAATTTTTCAACCTCTTATTAGCGGTAATTCTCTCATCACAATCATCTTCCATTTTCAAAAAAGAAATTCCTCTCAAATATTTTTTTCCCTCCTTCTACTCTCACCCAAACACAAATAAAAATACACACTAATCTATGCCCCAAATACTTAAGATTTTTACTAATTATTATTAACCACTAAACCTAATTAGTGAGGGGTAAATTAGGAATTAAAAAAATAATTACATAAGGGGTGACCAGAATTGCTATTGGGACTCCTATTTTGTCTTATAGCTATATCCCCCAATTAGTTTTCATATCCCCGATTAATCATTCTTTTTTTTTCGTTCCCAAAGATTTGCTTAATGTTGTTTTATTGTTTGTCATGATTTTCTATAATAATATTGTATCTTGTTTATTGGACATGATTAACAATCTTTTTTTTTTTCGCAGAAGAGGAAGCACGGTTCGATCAACATGTAATTATTCATAATTCCATGTATATATTTTGATTCTTATTAATAATTTAATTTTAGTTAGGATTACTTTAATTATTATTGGTTTGGAATTGTAATTAACATTATATTTTAATTATAAAAACTGTAATTTAATTTGACGCTGGACTAACATTAGTTTAACTATAAAAACTGTTATGTAATTGGACGCTGGACTAACATTAGTTTAACTATAAAAATTGTTATGTAATTGGACACTGGACAATTAGACATTCTTTTTATTTTATTACGATTGATTCTGTTCTGTGTTTAAATCATGATGAACAATTGATTTTATTTCTATGTATTTGTGAATTTTAATGTTAGAACTAAATTAGATATTAATTATATTTTACCCGATTTTATATGTATTTTTAACAATTTTATAAGATTGTGCAATAATTAATTATTTTTGGTAATATTTTCCTTGAATGTAATTGGTCGGAAAAGATTTTGTGGGTCTATAAGATTCTCTTTAAATTTTATTGGTCGAAATTTATATTGGTGGGGCCAGAATCAACCAGAAGCTCCGGTTAATGAGAGCGCTCGAAAAAACTTTGTTTTTATATATAGAATTACATTTATAATTATGATCTAATAAAATATATAAATATTTTATTAATTAAATAAATATTTCTCTTTTTTTCTCTCTCCTCTCCTTTCCTCTTCTCTCTGTGAAAAAAACTTTAGCCTCCATTAATTTCTTGCTTAGATTTGGTCCTTTTTGGACCAAATCTGAGCAAGTTTTCTTTTCCTTTTTAAGTTTTCATCGAATAAAAGTAGTTTATTTTGTTTTTGATGTCATTTGTCATATTTCTTCGCTATTTATAGCGATTTTTCTTCGCTATTTGGGGCGAG
Source organism: Papaver armeniacum (assembly GCA_023531295.1). NCBI lineage: Eukaryota > Viridiplantae > Streptophyta > Magnoliopsida > Ranunculales > Papaveraceae > Papaver > Papaver armeniacum. The sequence goes on from JAJJWW010002925.1 coordinate 407,980, forward strand.
TTTCTCTTCGCTTTGAGGGCGATTTATTCAAACCTTGATCACTGGTTCGTGACTTGCTATTCTCGATTCAAGAACATCGACAATCAAACACGGTATTGCTTAGATTTCATATTCAATCCAAGGAATTTAGGGCATTCGGGTTCATTTGGATTTACATGATTTTGGGAAAATAGCTCTTTTCTTATAGGAGTATCTCTTATAGAAGAAGAAGAAGAAGAAGAAGAAGAAGAAGAAGAAGAAGAAGAAGAAGAAGAGATTAAATGGTCGGAATCGATTCCGGATTATACCATCATCCTTCCCTACTACATCTACAAAAATTGGGTATCTTTACGGTATTTGGCTCTTTCTCTTAGTTGATTTACCTGTAATTGATATCTTCATTTGTATTAGGGTTCTTATTATCTTGCATTTTTGATGTTTTTGCCATTCCTGTAAGCGATCATGTAATCACATTTTGATTTGAATAAATTGAAATTATTGATTGACCAAAAAAAATATATATAAATATTAATTTATTTAGTAAATGATCGATTGATTTTTCTCATATATAGCCTTGTTTGGGGGCATCGTTTCAGAAATTAACTTTGGAACATGGAAATCTTAGGGCTGGCCCTGGAAAAGGTTGTCAAACGGTTACATTGAGCGTCAAAAGACTTGACGCTTATCGGTTACACGGTCGAGCGTCATTTCTCTAATTAATAACTCTTGAGAGTTGGAGCATAAATTTAAAAAACTCTGAAACAAATATTCGTGTTGAACGTCATTTTGAAATTGGTGATTTGTTTAAGCTTCACTTCTCTCGACACTCTAACGCCATTTCTCTTTGCATTTTCTGACAGATTGAGAGTTAAGAAGATACACTATCATTGTCAAGAGAAATGATAATTTTAGGTTGGATTCAAAGCTATTTTATTTTTAGACTTGATCTTCCCCGCTTCTTCCACGTCTTCATAGCTCGGATTCCACCATAAGACTTGCTCTAATCCGGTATATTTTTTATCACGACCATCACCCATCATCTCGACATCTTTGCCATCATCCAAATTAAAGCCGTTTCTCGGGCCCGAACTTTTCACCATTATTAGATTCTTCACCTCTTGGTGCTTCCCCCATAGAACGCCATATAGTCCTATTACTGTCAAAACAGCTCCCACAGCACTACATACACCAAAATACAACCACATACGTAGCCCAATCTTTTGAGTAGAAGAAATTTAATGTGGTAAAATAAATTTAACTACCATTTATATATATACCTTCCCAGGTATAATTTTTCGTCCATTATTACCCAACCGAGAGCTGCTACGATGATTAATGTCAACGGGTTAAACATCGATACGTAAAGAGGACCTCGTTGTGATATACACCATGATATAACAACGAATTGAAGTGCTGAAGAAAAGGCAGCCTGAAATTTTGATCGGAAAATTAATTCCAATTAATCTCCAAGTTAATTTTTCAAAAAGTGAAATGAATGATACTTTTTGTTTTATCGGTAAAGAATTTGATGCTGGCAAGTTCCATACTCAGATAACTGATATCATCACCCAGTGACTTTACCACTGTACTACAATGACACAGCTGAAATGAATGGATACTTACACTATACAAACAAGCCCCGACTCTGATGGGAGATGCGAGGGACCATGCTTCAACACTACAACCCTCTAGCACTACCCCAATAAACAGACACTGTATGCTAGCCATCCCACACATGATAGTCGTTGTAGTATATGGGGCGAAAAAACTTCCATTCGCTTTTGCTTGGATGATGAACCACACTGACCAAGAGGTGACGCCTAAGAAAACAAGCGTCAGACCCAGGAAGCTGTTAGATTCATCATCAACAGACTTGTTTCCTAAAACCTTTACCGCGTACCTCCAATGTAGATTTGACGTTCCTATGTTTATGAGGCTTCCTTTGTAAAACGACATAACCATGGCTCCTCCAACACATGATCGTGCCCATTAGCTTTGATATCCCTTGATTTGTCTTGATGGTAATTGTCTCCATTCTACAACCACATTATATATACAATTTGATGAAATTATTGTACATGCTAGCAGATAAAATATGTGCGATATGAATTGAAATAAACATCTACCGACCGAAATGGGATAGCCAGAATAAAGGTAATCGCCGGAGAAAGATTTAACAAGGCACATGCTATTGTTGGAGTGGTATGTTCAAGACCCGCATAATATAAAACATGAGTTAGTGTTGCCCTGCCCACCATCATTTTGAATAATATTCAGTGATAAATTCATTGTGATAATGGCAGCGATCCGAGTTCAAAACTCGTGAACACCAAATTCCTTATCGATAAAAATAAAAAATAAAAAATAAAAAATAAAGCAAACTTTGATAGTTAAGAAGTTAATTATGCGGCTAGCTCACCCAAAGAATGAACACAAGAACATCTGGACAGCAATGTATTTGGTGATTGTTGGCATTGATTTCCTTGTTAGACATGCAAGAAAGAGAACGGTTTTAACACAGATTATTGCCGATTGAATAACAGATTAAAAAGAATCAGGATAATTAATTTTTGAGCTCGGAAAACTAGCTGTTATATAGTAGTTGATACCTTTCGAAAAAGAACGCAAAAGGAGCAAGGATTATAGTAGCAAATATTTGTCGGTAAGCGACCATTACACTAGGGCTCATGCCCGCCTGTAAGGCCAGCTTACAGAGAACATTGTTTCCGCCGTCGATGACCTGAAGTAACACCATTAAGAAACAAGGCAACAAAGATTTCAAAGTTGCCATTACTTGAGGAGGTCGATAGAGGTGGTGGTGCCTAAGTTAACTACGTGACTTTGTTAATTGAGGCTGTCTAATTGTCTTTCTCTTCTTAAAAGTCCAAACTTGCGTGCATGTCTTATGTAATATGTCTAATGATCTAGTCCAAACTGTACTAGAAAACCAAAATATTAAAAATGGAAAAAATGATTAAGTTGTCCACTTGAGAAGATTAATTGCTAATTTACAAAATCCACTTGAGACACGTCTCTGCAAAGTACAAGTTGGTTATCAAGGGAGTAGGTAGTTGCGAAAATGCTATCCATTACCGAATTCCTTCCGTCCATAACATTCAGTCTTGGATTCAATTCCCCTCTTAGAAGCTCATCACGCATGAGTAAAAACAAAATTTGATAGGTCAAATACAAGTGTCTTTCAAAATTTTACATATTCAACCTCAAACAAGACTTGTCACTACACATAAAAAGGGTTAAAGGCTTAAAGCTTTGTTTTTTTTTTTTTGCTAGAAAAAATATTTTATTACTGGAAAGAACACTACACTGCAGAGGTGAGAAAGTCTGGAATAACTTCCATCCATTCCCCTGAGATTCTAGATCTCTTACAATATTTGGCTGCCTGATCAGCCAACATAATGTGATTCCTACGTAAAAATTCAAATTTAACGAATTCAAAAGAAGAACAAATAGCATTACAGTCATCTAAGACTGAGCTATTGTACCAATAAAGCTGGTTATTATTTAGTCTAATATAATCAATTACTGACTTAGCATCACTAATAAAACAAACTCGCTCCCTTCCCTTTTCCTTTGCCAACTCTACAGCCTTCAATAAGGCAAGGCTTTCACCTTCCTCTGCGTTCCTTACTGAGCCTGGTTTGATCTTGCATCCAATGAAGGTTCCTGCAGTGTCAAACATTGTCAGTCCAAATCCAGACAGATTAGAATTCTTGTCATATCTTTGCATCGGCGAAAATAATAGTCCAATTTTCAGGTAAATCATTTATAACATTTTCCAAATTTCTTTCATCTGACACGTGGATTACTTGATCCCTGTACGACCTCATTGTTCAAGAATAAATCAGTATCATTAGCTAGTTTCAGGGATAAACGAGCTGTAGAATAATGATTTAGAGTTTTTCCTTGAAAGATGTGTGAGCATCTTTCTTTCCAAATACTCCAGGCAATGGTGAAAACAGCGCAAACTTTATCTTTTAGGGAAGTATTAGAAGCCCACTTTATGACCCAGTCTTTAAGACTAGTATTAGAAGCACCATCCTGTTCCACTAAAACTGCATAAGGAGTTAAAGACCAAAAGATTTTGCAAATGAGCGGTGAAGAATAATATGTTCGGGAGTTTCAAGAGCTCTGAATTACACATAGTCTGAGATGGAATCATGACCACTAGCATATCTAGTAATAATAGTTTTAGTAGGAAGGATGATCTCATGACACTTCCAAATAAAAAAGTTGAACCTTAGGCAGAATAGGGAGGCTCCAAAGATCCTTGTAGAACGGATTACTATTAATAGTATTGTTCATATAATCTGTTTGACTCGAAATTAATTTGTAGGCCGACTTAACTGAAAAGTGACCATTCTTCGTATGTGGCCAAATGATTCTATCACACCCTGAAAGGGGAATCCTATAATCAAGAATGTTCTTAGCATTATGAGGAGTGAAGAAAGCATTAACAAGATCCGGAATCCAGGCTTTCGAGTCGCTATCAATTAAAGCAGAAACAGAGATATTAGGGTTAGGGTTAGCTACAAACACTGGCTCACTAGCATTAGGAATCCACTTATCCCTAAAAGCCGAAATATTCTTACCATCCCTTACTTCCCACATGGAATTCTGCAAAATAAAATCAAGACCCCTACTAATACTTCTCCAAGCCCAAGAACAATCAATTTTCTTAGAATGATGCAGAGGGTGACAGTTTTTAAAATACTTACACCTAAGAATGATTACCCAAAGATCATCAGGGTGATGAATAAGATTCCAGGCAGTTTTAGATAACAGAGAAAGATTAACAAATTTTAAGTTTCTAAATCCTAATCCTCCCTGATATTTATGGGTGCAAATGCGTGCCAACCTCGTGAGATATAAACCACCAGGACTAGACTTACCCCACCAAAGTCTCTCGAGAGGCTTCCATACTATTAATGATTTTATCGGGAATAGTGAAAGTGTTCATATGATAAATAGGTGAAGATTTTAAAACATTCGAACCATGGTGACCTTCTGCTGATTAAAATGCTTACCTTTCCATTTAGCTACTCTTTTGTCAAATTGATCATTGAGGTAATTAAAGGAATCACTTCTTGACCTAGTTATGAAAAGAGGAATACCTAGGTATTTTTCATTTAAAGCGATTTTCTTAACTTTTAGAGAACTAATAAGCGAAACAGCGTGGTCAGGGTGAACATTATTGCTAAAAAAACAGCCTGATTTTTGAAGATTAATAACTTGACCAGAGGCAAGGCTAAAGTCCTTGATCAAGTTCAAAAGATTTTCAGCTTCCGAATGAGAGGCTTTTGCAAAGATGAGACAATCATCTGCAAAAAGAAGATGATTAATGCTAGGGCTTCTTTGGTGACCTTCAAGCCATGAATTAAATTATTTTTTCCGTATGGAGGAGGTACCTAGAAAACGATTCCATGCAAATGATAAAAGGTATGGAGACAAGGGATCACCTTGTCTCGGACCCTAGTTGGTCTGAAAGATTTGCATGGGGAACCATTAAGCATTATAGATATGCTAGTGGTACTGATACATTGGTGGATTAAATCACACCAATGCTCAGAGAAACCAAAAGCTTTAAGGATATCTCTAAGAAAAGCCCATTCAACTCTGTCAAAGGCCTTAGACATATCCAGTTTAAGACCCATGACCCCCCATTTATCCTTTTTCCTCTTTCTTTTCATAGTGTGAACCATTTCATGAGCAATTATGACATTATCCTGGATATGCCTATTAGGGACATATGCAGCTTGAAAATGACTTATCATTTTACTCAAAAATGGTTTCATTCTGTTTACAATTATCTTGGAGTTAATTTTGTAATTAGAATTACAGGAGAGATATAGGCCTAAATTCGAGGAAGGCAATGAGGGGTTATTGTTTTTGGGTATTAAAGATAGAAAGGTATGATTCATTTCTTTTAGAAGATGTTTAGATTGAAAAAAGCTGTTAATTTGTTTTCCAAACATCATCTATTAGAAGATCAATATTTTCTTTATAAAACCCGGGAGGAAAAACCATCGGGCCCTGGGCGAGTCCAGGGAGTCATTTGGTTTATGGTATCAATAATTTCTGGCAGTAACAGTCTAAGCGAGGATGGAATTATCAATATCGAAATACATGGGTCTATACAATTTAAAATTTCAAGTATTTCGTAAGTCTTGAAGTTGTACCTATAGAACTAAAATGATTCACTAAAAGGGTTTGAGATCGACTCATCATTAACCCACTTGCCCGTTGTCCAATTTGAGTGCACTTATATGATTGAAGTGCTTTCTCCTATTAGCATAATTATGGTAAAATCCAGTATTTCTATCAAATGATTTGAAAAACTCTTGCCTAGATTTTTGAGCATAAAAGTCTTCTTGTACTTTTTGCCAATGTTCTAGATCAAACTCTACTTGTTTAATCAATGCCACATTATCAACAGAATGAGATTGATTATTCAGATCCTGGAGTTGATTAGTCAGAGTATTGACTCTATGGTCTATATTTCCGAAATGGTGGATATTCCATAATTTGAGATCATGTTTGACAAACCTAAGTTTGTTTGTCAATTGGTATGAAGAAGAACCTCTAACTTCTTTAGAGTAAGCATTACTAATTACTTCTCTAACAGAGGGGTCTTGACTCCAACATTTAAAATATCTATAGGGCTTATTACCTTGATGAGACATAGGATTAGTCTCTAAGATAATTGGGGAATGGTCACTGCCTATAGTATCAATATGGTGAACAGTAGTAGCACCATAATGATTTAACCAATGACCATTGCCCAAAGCCCTATCAAGTCTAGCGTAAATGCAATTGTTGCCAGACTGTCTATTGTTCCAAGTAAATTTATTACCAATGAAGCCTAGATCCGAAAGGTCTGAACTATCTATTATAGTCTGAATTTCAGGGAATTCAACCGTGGTAGGAGTGGTGAAAGTAGATCTTTCATGGGCATACATAGTGATATTTAGATCACCTATAATAACCCATGGGAGATTGGCTCTAGCACCAATTTCACCAATATATTTCCATTGATCCATTTTCTCGTCATGGTATACAGAACCATAGAGAAAAGTGGCAAGAAAATACAGTTTACTCGGATCCTCTGAAATTATACAGTTTATCATTTTGTCAGTATTTTGAACAATTTGACAATCAAAACCAGATTTCCAGAGTAAAGAGATACCACCGGCACGACCAACAGAGGGGTAAACCCAACAATTAGGATAATTAAACCTTCTAAGATATTGATTCATTTTAGAAGATTCATTTTTGGTTTTCACAAAGGAATATCATGTCGGGATTTTGACTCCCGATCAAATTCCATAGAGAAGTTGGGTTCTTAGGGTTAGATAACCCTGACAATTCCACGAAAGAATTCTCATAGAGATAAAGTGAGAACAAACTAGACAAAGCTGTAAATTGAGACCAGGACTAGACTTGCAAAAACAATTTTCCCAACAATACTTAACTAAACTAATATTCTTATCACAAATTAATTTGGTTCAGTGCTAGACTTACAAGAATAATTCCACCAACACTCACTCCGAGCTAATGTATTTAGAAATACGGATGCAACAATTGAAAACAACGGGACTAATTGACACGGGACAAAGAAGAATTAAATCGAGATGCAAATTGAATGAAATAGAAATTGGAAGATATACTAGTAAAATAGGGGAAATTATATCTAGGTATTAATCTAAAAAAATTCTTAAAAATTCAAAAACCTAAAATTCAAAATTTGCTTAAAAATAGACACAAAATTAACATTCTGATTGATTTGCGCAAAGGAAATAGAGTAGAAATAGAATTTAAGACAAAGAGAGGTTGAAAAAGGAAACACGATTTGCGGCACTTTGAGATGATTCAATAGCGGGGAAGATGGTAAGACAAAGTTATTTTGATCTACGGCTCCATTCTCTACGTCCTCCATGTTCCAATCATGACCTCCATGGCTAGAGTTCTCGATCTCTATTTGACCACCTCCACCATTTACAATCAATTGTGAAATCTCTCTAGTATTAGGGATAGGGTTCTGAGAGTTCATCTCAAGAAGAACATAATTATCTTCTATCCCTGAGTCTCGACTTCTCTTATGTTTCCTTGGATCCGATTCATTCCAATCCGACCTTTTGCATCATTTTGGGCTAAGTTTTCAGACCCATTCGTACTTTCAGCTTCAGACGGAATTTGGGCTTGTTCAACCAAGTGAGCATGTTTAGCATAGTACTCGGCAAAGGCAGATTCAGTCATGCCAAAAATGAAAATGTGCCATGCACGTTCTTCACACTGCTCGTCATTATGCTCAATCGTGAAGCATTCTGGACAGATCTGCCTGGGTTGTTTCTCAAAGTGATAGCGAATCCATACTTTTTGTTTTGCGGCCGTTAATAACCAGTTCCCTCTTTTTAGTGGCAGACTTAGATCCACCTCTATCTTAGCAGAAACTACTCTTCCCCTAATAGTGTAGCCTCTCTCTCCCTCGTTAACTATCTTCCTTCCAATATCTTGGCATAACTTGTCGAGAATACCATCATCCAAATGTTCTAGAGATAAACCCTTAAACATGACGGAGAAAACTTGATGAGTGAAGGAGTATTCTTCTAATGGAATTGAGTTATCATAAGGCTTCAGGACAATTAGATGCTCATGTATGATCCATGGCACCTGTTTCAAAACCTCCTCGACATCTTCAGCTGCTCTGAATTTGAAAACATATAGATTCCTACCCATGGTATTGATTGTAACTCTCCTTTGCCTTCTCCATATGATGTTCACATCTCTTTGCACTTTGTCAACTCCAATATCATCCTTAGATATAATTTTTCCAATTATGCAGTTTCTCCACCTATTTGCTGCAGCATTAATTTCATCTTCAGAGATTAAGCTTCCTCTGGCACGGTAAGCTTGTTCCATGCCCATGTTTGATTGTTGAAGACGCCTAGTAAGAGCAGCCATTTGAAGTCTTGCACTTTGAGACATTTTTGGAATGATAAAAACCCTAAATGTTTTTGGGAAGTTAATGGATATTATTGACTGTATGAAAAAAGACTCAGTGTTTACTATTATATAAATATTTTGACGATTAGGGTTAGGCTGACATATTCCTTTTTTGAAGAGAGAATTTCTTAGGATAGGTATATTTGTTGAGATTTTCCGGTGATTGACCCATTTGTGGAAATCCTCCCGATAATGGCTTTATCTTTGGAAAGTGAAATTCAAATTTTAACAAGAACCACAATTGCGCTTTTGAGATGAAGACATTACCATAATTACCCTCGATACTATGATTAACAAACCGATGAAGATCTTGAAAGAAATACTGTGGATGATACGAAGATTGATTGATTGTATTAATGATGATGAAACCTACTGTCTCATGGGTCGTACCTTGAGAGATCCAAATTGAGAAGACCACTAAAAGAAGTGAAGTAAAGCCCTTAATGGAGTTGAACATGGCCATATCTAGATATGGGAAACACAACTGTTCCTAATGAGAAAAGAGATTCAAAAAACCTGCACCACTGCTTCCTTGAAGACCACAACTGGATCACTACTGAGATCAAACAAAGTGCTGCAAAACAGAGAAATTAGTGTTCCATGAAACAAAGACACAAACTTATATTAATGGATTGTGAGACGAAATTTAAAAGCATAAGAACTTCTTAAGAAGAAGGGTTTAAAAACTCAAAGAAATGTAATGAAATAGATTAAAAACATGAAATCTCTAACAGTGATGAAGAATCTAGATCATCAGTACACTCTTAATCATGGTTGTTTAGAAAACCCAAACGAAGAAAAAACTATATTAGACCTAGCATGGTCCTAATTGTTCTGTTTGTTGAATTGGATTTAGTTTGCACCAGAGTGCTGGCAAGGTTGGACCCTGTACAATACAGTTGTTTCTCGCAGGCATATAAAGGTGAGTGTTCTTTATGTTAGGGCAGGTGGAATTATGAAGTAATCATATTCTTAGTACAGCTGGATAGCGCGGACGTGGAAACTCGGTTAAATTTTCAAATAACTAAGAGCGGACACGTTCTAAAATTAATTAGTGATATATTTCCCACTAAAATGCGTATATTATAAATATAATTTCCTTAACGATATTAATAAACCGGTGATAAGTAATAAATTTGTGTAAGAATATGTATACATACCAATAAAATAATATGTAAACAAAAAATTCAGACATTATTAGCATATACTTGTATTAAAATAGAGTGTAAAATATGCATATGATGTTATAAATATGTCTATTACGGAGACATACGCATCCAAATGTTCGATACAAATTTGACGCGGACAAAGTAGCCATTTTAGCCGCATTCGTATGTGCTACGTACTTAGAGGTGTAAAACTTGCCAGCCATAAGACAGCCCGCCCACGAAGTCACGTGCTTAGCGTCTTTGCGTGTCCGGGTCAACAGTATCCGAAGACTTCCAGCGTCTTTGTCTTTGTCTTTGTGCTAAATGGCGTCTTTCGTGTTGTGTTAATGCGAGAAAAAATAAACGTCTTTGTCAGTCGTCTTCATTGTGCTAAGCACACTTATTTTATGTTCTCCAAAATAAATATTTTTTAGATATTTTAGTTAATACATGTATTATTATAGAAATAAATTAGCATACCGAAGAAAAATGTCAGAAATTGGCTAAAACAATGATTTTTTTGTGAAATATGCATCAAATGTGATGTATTGTGTAGTATTTTACTCATGACGTGGCGTGCTTTCTTCGCGTGCTGTGCTGGGCTGGGCCGTGTGCTAACACGTGCCGCGTGCTGGGCTGGGCCGTGTGCCTATTTTGTCTGGCACAACACAACACATTAAACAAACGTCCGGGCCCGTCTTTGGGCGGTCACGTCTTTGTCTTAAATCTCGTGCTTTCGAATTTTAACGTCTTTCGTGCCATAAACGTCTTTGGCCCGTCCCAATTTACACCTCTATACGTACTACATAGGTTTGCTTTTTTTTTGAAGGGTTACTACGTAGGTTGAAACTTGAAAGCATGCGACAAGGTTTGTTAAATCATTTGGAAAGTGTGTTATTATGTTGGTTAAATCATTTAGACTTCTTTGACCATCTAGAATAATCCAAGCCCTTGTCCGAACCCGTTTTTTAGAGGTCGGGTAGATCAAATTCTGAACCCGAGCTATGAACAAAAAAAAAAAAACCATTTCATTTCATTTATTAGTCTCAATCTCAATCAGGGCCGTCTCTGACATTTTGACGACCTTGTGCCAAAGAGTACTGAACGCCCTTTTACGTAAAAAAAAAACTTTTTTTTCGCAATTATAGTTATATGTTTTCCAAATAAACTATTGGATAACACTGAAAATGAAGTAATTTATGTTGCGCAATTTAAGAGCAACATTAATAAATCAGGAATTTTCCATCAAAAATAAAAACAAACAAATTTTAGATTTTGAGAAGACAAACTAATAGGATAATAATAATCAAAGAAGCAATTTTACGGCTAACACAAAAGACACAATAAGATTATAAGATATAAATCATGTGAAATCAAAAGCAAGATATAAATCTGATAAGACCACGTCTTATCGGCTACGTCAACGGTGCTGACCCGGTACGTCACTTGAGCATATTTGTTCTTCTGGTTCCATTATACGGGTCATGTCTAGCAAAATTGTGGAAGTAACCCTAGATAGCAAGTGAAGGGCACAGCGAGCACACAAATCCAATGGAGGAACAAGGCGTTGTATAAGCATAATTATTTATTATTAGAGAGAATATATTTATGTAGGAAATACCAATTGGTCCTAGAAATAATATATTAGGATGAGTCTAGCCCATTTGACCCAGTCAAATGTCTGTTTGGTCCTATTTGGTAATATAAATTATAGTTTGGTCCTAAAAATTGTTGTTTGGTCCTACGTGATGTCATGGATGATGTAAATGTCACCTTGTAGTGGCGATACCTTTGGATAAGGACCATATATATAGTCAAAAGGTAAGAGAGATAGAATCATTCTCGCATTTACTTTCTCTCTCTTCTTTTCTAGATCTAGTTTTTCTTTTCCTCTCAAATCTTTTTTCTAAGGTTTTAATTTTGTGGAAACAAGATGATGAAGATGAAGAAAGATGATGAAGATGAAGATGATGATGAAGATGATGAAGACGAAGAAAGATGATGATGATGAAGATGATGATGATGATGATGAAGATGATGATGATGAAGATGATGATGATGATGATGATAAAGATGATGAAGATGAAGATGATGATGATGATGATGAAGATGATGAAGATGAAGATGATGAAGATGATGATGAAGATGATGAAGATGAAGAAAGATGATGATGATGAAGATGATGATGATGAAGATGAAGATGATGATGATGAAGATGATGATGATGAAGATGAAGATGATGATGATGATGATGATGATCATCATCATGATGATGATGATGATGATGATGATGATGATGATGATGATGATGATGATGATGAAGAAAGATGATGATGATGAAGATGATGATGATGAAGATGATGATGATGAAGATGAAGAAGATGAAGATGATGATGATGATGATGATGATAAAGATGATGAAGATGAAGAAAGATGATGATGATGAAGATGATGATGATGAAGATGATGATGATGATGATGATGATGATGATGATGATGAAGATGATGATGATGATGATGATGATGATGATGATGATGATGAAGAAGATGAAGATGAAGAAAGATGAAGATGATGATGAAGATGATGAAGACGAAGAAAGATGATGATTTTGTGGATAAGGACCATATATGAAGATGAAGAAAGATGATGCTGATTTTGAATGTTGAAGATGAAGAAAGACGATGAAGATGATGATTTTTTTTTCTTTTTAGGTTTTTATATAGACTTCATTCCCAAGATTGAAGTCTGTTTTTTTACATTTTTGTATGGACTTCATTCCTGGGAATGAAGTATGTTTTTTTAGCTTTTTGTATGGACTTCATTCCTGAGAATGAAGTCTGTTTTTTTAACACGGAAGAACTCCTACAAAAAAAAATTAACACGGAAGGGTATTTTTGTCTATTTAAATATTTTTAAATAATTATGGACCAAACAGTAAAGGCGTTTGACCAAAGGACTAAACAGACATGGGCCCACCTAAAAAAGGACCAAACGATATTTTTCCCTATATTTATTAGGTATTTTATTATATTTTAAGTATTTAATTATTTTATTTAGAGTTTATATTTGTTTGGAATAGTATTTTAGGAGTAGTATTGTTTTCTTATTTTCCAAGTAATGTAGCCTATAAATAGGCCTTATCAGTTGATTAATCATAACAAGAAAATTATTAAGCAAATTGATACCCTTTGGTTTATTGATTTCTTTGAATCATGACCTTTTGAGCTTGAGCTGCTGGCGGTTGAATAAGAAACAAATCGTTTCTTATCAAAATCATACGAAATCAAAAGCTTCCAGTAAGTTATCCAAATTTTAAAAAAAAAAAAAAAAAAAAAAAAAAATCGGTTAATCGATTCAAATACCAAAAACATTAAGCATACACTTAGATCAGTTAATCAAATTGAAATATCAAAAGAAACCATCCAATAAGATATCATCAAAAATTCAAAGTGAAATCAACAAATAAAAATCAAGTTAATCAACTAACCCCAGTAAGACAGTAACCCTAATCCTATAACCATCCAAAAACGCAACTAGTCTTCAAGTGATTATGACTATTAAACTATATAAGACTATAAGATAAGAGATTACATATGAATTGAATGTAATGAATTTTTTCTGGCTACCAGAATACATATGAATGGAAATATGGAATTGGAATGAACTTTCTCCTTCACCGCGTTCTCGAATATCGGCTAGGGTTTATAGGCAAGGGTTTTCTTTTTTGAACATACAGTTTAAGGAAGAAGCGATAACTTAGGAATATAATTATTAAGAAATATTGTGATCGTTCTATCGAACATGTATGATATGGGTGACTAAACCGTAGCGGGCCACCAAAAATATTAGTATACATCCCACCACTAAATCAAAATATCCCTCCCTCCGAAAATTCCCGCCGTGTGCCGTTGCCCAAGAAGTCCCACCATAGAATCGGGCCAGATCTCAATCTCAAACCCAAATCCCCCTTTATTTATGTGAAACCCTAATTTTTGTGAAATCTCTCCTCCTGTTTCGATGAGGAACTTCGATATGCTCCTATCGGATGTTATGTTAGAAATTTTATGATTACCAACTGAATCTGTTTTAGATTGCAAATTGGTATCTAAACCATGGAAAAATGTTATTCAACATCCATCATTTTCAGAATTGCACTTCAATTATCATCTCAATCATCCTGATTCTTTTGGTAAGTTGAGTTTATTATTATATGAATCATTTTTTAGTGAAGATAGTCTGTTGGGCTATACTTATGCGGAGTATGATGAGAATTTAAACTGTTTTAGTAGAAGAACAAGGATGAATTTAAGACCTCCATTTGACAATTTTTATGTACTTGGCTCATGTAATGGCTTAATTTGTTTCACTGCATGTTTTGATAATAATAAGATGGATTCGCACGGTCAACCTTTTGATGAACCTGCTTATATCTGTAATCCAGTTACTAGAGAATATGTTGTTCTTCCAAAATTTGAAGGAAAGGACTTGTTGTATGGATTTGGTTACGTTCCATCAACCAATGGGTACAAGGTTGTCAGAATTTATAACAGCAGAGGTACGAGAGACCCAAATCTTGGAATTGTTCAGATATACACTCTTGGCAATGGCATTGGGTGGAGAAATGTTGAAAAAAAGATGGACTATGATGTAGATGGAGGTTTCCTTAGTCGTCAATCAGGTGTGTTTGCAAATAGAGCTATTAATTGGGTGGACAAGCGAGGAATTATTGTTTCCTTGAATTTGGCGGATGAAGAATTTCGAGAACTTCCATCACCTCCTTGTTTGGGTCGAAATGGTAATTCGTGTGCCATTTCTGCATTATACTATGTTTTAAACGGTTATTTATGTGCATATGTTTGGGCAGATAAAGGTTTTGACTCATGGGTTTTAAAGAAGAATGAAAATTATCATGATGTATGTATTTGGAGTAAAGATTTCAGTAATATATTATGGCGTGACAAACCGATCACCTTTGCAAAGAGTGGTGGGCTTTTGTGCCGCGATGAGCGTGATAATAATGCATATAGTTACGCCCCAGAAGCTTCATCTTCCAGGATGCTTGTGAATATTGGTAAGAAATTTGTATTTGCAATCCCTCACAGGAACACCTTAGTGTCATTGAAAGCACTAGGAGAAGAAGATACGAAACTGATGGATTCGGGTGAAAGAGCAAGATCTAGCAGGGTACAGAAAACAGTTATCACTTACCGACGAAACAGAAAGAAGGAAAAAATCTCAAGATAAATATAAACTGGTAAGAATCATTCAGATTTTCTGCAATTACAGAAATTATAAAACAATTGATCTCATACTGAAGACAGAATGACTGTTAGCTTTTAATTATGCCAAATTTCCATGGTACAAATATTTTGTCTGTAGTTGAAGGATATATAGTTAAAACACAAAATTGGTCAAAAAGACCAAAACAAACAATTCCTGGGTGAAATAGATTTCTAGCTTTTGATACTGTTTATATAGCCAAAAATCAGAAATATATTGTTCAATTAGCCAATTTGGATATTTCACCCAGAAAAAATAAAACAAAAAAATATGGTACACCTAAAATACCCCTTGACCCTTTAAACTAAGTTTTTTATAGCAAACAAATTTGTCCCACGTACAAATTTAATCTAACATCAGTATCCCAAAATCTTTGAGTATTTGAGCGGGACCAACAAAACCAAATCTGAAAACAAAAACAAAAAAAAATCTACCATCGGCTACTCGAGTCGTTGAGGGTCTACCGGCCATGTACTATTTATGAACAGTAAATGCCGAGTTTCTGGAAATCAATGACGAATGATACACAGACACTAAATATGGAAATTAATGTATTAAACATAGTATTCATTCTTATCTATCCTACTTATTTTTGATTATTGGACGGACATTGCCACACAACCTCCAATTTGTAGAGAAGATGAAGGACAGTGCTCCATTAAACAAGCCAATTCTCGGGTGAAAGAGAGAACAACAACACCCACACCAAAACTCCATTTACAAAGCCCTTTTTAACACCAGTACACGAAGAACAAGTGGCGAAGTTACTCTATGCCATATCATGTGTTTGAGTGTGCTACATTTTTTCCATCTATGGCCGAGTACGTGCTGATAGTGCTCGATTGGCAGTGATGTGGGACACCTTGAAATAAAATATTATAAAGCTAGTTCAAGTAACAGAAGAAACAAAACTTCACCAATTCCACATGTTTATCATAATAGCACCAGCATCTACCATACGTATCATGTTATCCTTTGTGTTTCTGATCAGCATCAACAAGGATAAAATGCCACTAGCTTCTACAACCTTCTCCCGATTCACTAGTAAGAAGTGGACTGGTGGTAATATCTCGACCAGTTCTGGAGCCATTGGGAGCATGGGGAAATGTTAGGCCTGGTAGGGAGCATTACTGTTGCTTTTGTTGTTTGAAATAATAGGAACACTCTTTATCGAGAAGACTCGTAGGAAGTCTATCATCCGCATATACAATATTGGTTGCGAAGATCGTTCAGAACACGTACAGTTGCATGATATAGAGATTAGGCACTTCATCTTTTCTTAAGCTAACAGAAATATTGTAATTCTAAATACTACATATAAAAAGACACTGTAGTTGAAAAAATAAATTTTGAGAAGTGCTTACCATTGCAAACACTATCCACATGATATCGAAACTTGGAAAAGAAAATGGTGCTCCATCTAAAACGGGATTAAACCAGTGTCATCCTAGTTTAAAAATAGTTGAAACCAAATTCAATCCAGATTAAAACATGATGAAATTAGTTTCATCCTAGATTAAACTTGTACGAGACCAAATTTAACCTAATTTAAAACAAGATGAAACCAGTTTCATCCTGAATAGAATGTTGGAAATTTGTGGAATCCAACCTAAGAAAATTCATCCCAGTACAATCAAGTATCTAAAACTGGATGAAACCAGTTTCATCATAGTTTAAACATGAATGAAATCAAATTCAACCAATGTAAAACAGGATGAAACTAGTTTTCATCCTAGCTTAAATATGGATGAAACCAAATTCTGACTAATTTAAAACAAGATGTAACTAGTTTCATCCTAGTTTAAACATGGGTGAAACCAAATTCAACCATATTTAAAAGAAGATGAAACTGGTTTCACCCACATCAATTATAAGAAAGTCAATCACATTCCAAGTTAAGCTAAATGTGATGGCTTCATATTAACACCAATATATATACATTCCAATGCCATAAACTCAGTCACATTCCGAGTCCAAGCAAAGTTTTTTCTTTTTAGGCTTAGTTGATACATGCATAAGCCAGTTGTGGAAATGTTTTATGGATCACATTTATCTACAAAAATATTTAGCTAACCAGGTAATGCAGAAGCTAACATGCAGAAGAAAATTAGTTTCATGACTTCATCCAATAGTAAGATGTTAGATGCTATTTGTCCCATAATCATTAAATTTAGGACCACCAACAATACAAATGACTAGCTATTAAGTTCATATTACAATAACAAGATGCAAACCAGTTTCATCTAATACATAAAACCATTAAACCAACTAATTTCAGTAGTTAGAATCATCGAATCGCAAATACA
Organism: Papaver armeniacum; assembly: GCA_023531295.1. NCBI lineage: Eukaryota > Viridiplantae > Streptophyta > Magnoliopsida > Ranunculales > Papaveraceae > Papaver > Papaver armeniacum. Next base: position 425,715 of record JAJJWW010002925.1, read on the forward strand.
TAACTCAATTTCTACTAAAATAAATAAAAAATATAATCTAGTTACACCCAATTAAAATCCACCAATCAACAAATCAATCATGTCATTCTGAAAAATAAATCCAAAACGGAGTTAGGGTTTGGACACTTACGAGTTATAGCGAAACATTTTTGTGAAATTGATTGATTCAAGCCCTAATTAGGCTATAAATCTTTGCATACAGGAGTTGGTATTGGTGTTTTGAGACGGTGGAGAAACCAATTTAAACGATGATGCCTCCGATTTCATCTACAAAGACGATGATCTTTTGGATCTGATTTTGATGATGTTTACAATGATGGTGATACTTGTTGATGTAGTTGTTGGTAAGAAGAAGGTGCGTGAAACCGATTTCAATGGTTGTGATGGAGAAACAGACGGAGGAGAAAGAGAGGAGAAAGAGAGATGGTGCAGAGAAAAGAAAAGCGTCGATGGTAGTGTTATAGAGAAAGGGTAGTAACGTCTGTTCCCATATAAAAAAATATCCCGTCCATTTGACCCAGGAAAAAATTTACCCGTCCATCTCAACCAGGAAAAGTGCCTTTTTGGCCAAATAACCCATTTTCTGTAGTTAAAACCATGAAACAGAGAGCTTTCTTAGTGGTTTCAGGAAACGTATTTGGTTCCTACTTCTTAGAATTGCTTTAGCGGGGAGTACTTTGGCTATCTCCTGTTTGTGGTTTGTATGGTTGTGAGGAACAATTCAATAACCTTACAACTCGAAATGAAACACCATGACATGCCTCTCACGATTCCATACAAGAGGATAATGAATACTTCAGGCTTCCAGGCTACTCACATCCAATGTAGTACCATAACAGCTCAAAAAACTGATCCGAGTTTTCCCAACTTCAGTAGTTGTTATCACTTCTTTTTCATTGTTACAAGTACCTTGCATACCACAATAGGATATACTTTCCCTGACTCATTCATACAAAATTCAATGTGAAAACCACCTTCGTAGCTGTCACCGAGTTGTGTCTTTCCTGTTTATAAGTTATAACCCTTGTTGGGCCAAGTACGATTGCGTATCACCTTGTCTGACTAACACCGTAAGATTAAAAACTATGTTTATGTTAAGCATACATATGTTTTTGTTACCTAGAAAAATCGTAGAAATGTCGCATTTACTGTAGGTCTAATTAATCCGTGGCTCTCAGCTATGCTAGGCTACTGAGTTTAGCCAAGTACTTTTTGTACTCATATCAACAAATGTGCGTTCACGCTTTCAATTTTGAACTACTTGTCTCAGATATGCTTTTGGAGTTTATGATGTTGCACTTTTGTTGGTGGATTGGTGATCTATTTGGTGCTTATCGTTCTACCTTTTCTATAATGATGCACTTGTAGTACCTTTAGATTTTGGTTGGTTGGAGCCACTCTTATTCTACTCTCTTTCGTGTTTCTTGCAGCTTCATTTGGGGAAGCCTGATCAGGAGAGCTAGCAACAAGGCAGGCAACTCGAAATTTTAAGGCAGTCAAATGTGGTATGTGCATTTGCTCCTGCAGGAGTCCGTCCAGAACATCATTCCAAGGAAGTTGAATAAAATTGAGTTTTCTGCTCGACATCTAGTTCTATAAAAACTCAGATTTCATCATCCTCATGTGTATATTCCTTTGTCGTGTTTGTTTTTGAATGGTTTTCCCCTGCAAATGAATTTTTGGTGGCTGCGCTTGGGGATGACAGTCATTGTAATGCTGTTATTAGACATTTCAGGATTTGACAAATGGAAGATGTTTTGCGTTCTGGATGTTATGATTAGATATTTTTTAATTGTGGCTGTCTTTTAAGTTTCTTGACTTATACTGCCGATGATAGAAACTTCCGGTGAGAATTGTTTACAGGTCAAAATCAGCTTTAGATTTTTCCATTTGCCTCCAAACTGGGTTGAACGGACCCTCCATTTCTTGAGCCGTGTCCGCGTCCGACTCGCGGCGGACACGGGACGCACGTGGGACACTGACACGACGCGTGTCCGACGCACCAATTTGCGCGTCCTGCGCGCGTCTGGTTTGGACGCACCGATGACGCGTGTCCGACGCATTTTTTTTTTTATTTTCATATAAACTTTTTCCTTTATTTTTACTATTATTAACCAAATGAAGAAAGACAAACATTTCGATCAATAATTTAGGTCTTTATTCGGATTTCGTAATTGGAAATGACATCACGTATACCCAGGGGCGGAGCCAGAAATCTGCCTACGGGGAGGCAAAAATGGTTGGGGTAGGAAAAAGGCACAAAAGAGGCTTAGGGTATGAAAAAAATGGGTTTGGACCGATAAAATTAGGCTTGGGAGTCATCCCGGCAGGGTAGGCAACTGCCTACCCTTGCCTTGGGTTGGCTCCGCCACTGCGTATACCCTTAGTTGAACATGTGTTGATCTAAAAATGCATTTTGATTGTGTTATGTGTTTAATATTGACTGATTATTTGACATTCGGCGTGTATAAACAAATGATATCTTCTTTTCTTTTGAAATTTATACATATATAACATCAGTTTCTAATTTTTAGGGTTGAAATACTTGACTTTGCTGTATAAATACATGATTATATATATAAATTAAATATGTATATAAGTGTCCGCGTCCTAGTTTTTTGAAAATTTTGTAGTGTCCGCGTCAGCATCGTGTCGTGTCCGCGTCTGTGCAACCCAGCCTCCAAAGATTCACCAGTTACGGAATTGGCCATTTAGAATAGTCCAAGCCCGTGTCCGAACCCGTTTTCTAAAGATAGGGATAGATCTAAACCCTATACGAACAGAAAAGAACCATTTGTTTTCTCAGTGACTCAGTCCCTCACTCCAATCTCAAAACCAAAACCCCCTTTCTTTCTCCCTGAAACCCTAATTACTCTGAAATCTGTCGTCCTGTTTCGATGGGGAACTTCGATATGCTCCCATCAGATGTTATGTTAGAAATTTTATCTCGATTACCAACTGAATCGGCTTTAGATTGCAAATTGGTGTCAAAACCATGGAAAAATGTGATTCAACATCCATCATTTTCGAAAAAGCACTTGAATCATCTTCTCAATCATGATCTTGATTCTGGTAAGTTGAGTTTCTTATTATATGAACAAGTTAATCGTTATGAAGAACCGGTTTCTTATGCTTATACTGAGTATGATGAGAATTTAAACTGTTTTAGTAGAAGAATAAGGATGAGTTTGACACCTCCATTTGAGCATTGTCTAGTACTTGGCTCTTGTAATGGGTTAATTTGTGTGAATGCATCTCTTGAAATGATCAATCAACCTTTTTTTGAACCTGCTTATATCTGTAATCCAATTACTAGAGAATATGTTGTTCTTCCGAATTTGCAAATAAAGAAATTGTTAACTGGATTTGGTTATGTTCCATCAACAAATGAGTACAAGGTTGTCAGAATTTTTAACAATAAGAGAGATCCAAACTTTCGGATTGTCCAGGTGTACACTCTTGGTAGTGGAATTGGGTGGAGAACTGTTAAGAAAAAGATGGACTATGATGTGAATGGGATGTACGTTAGTGATCATTTTGGTGTGTTTGCGAATGGAGCTATTCATTGGGTGGACGACCGGGGAATTATCATTGCCTTCATTTTGGCAGATGAAGAGTTTCGAGAACTTCCATCACCGCCTTGTTTGAGGCTAACTGATTTCTGGCGTCGTAGTTATAAATTACTTGTTTTAGACGATAATTTATGTGTACGTGTTTGGCAGGATATGGGTATGTGCATATGGATTTTAAAGAAGAATCAGACTTATCATGAAGTATGTATTTGGAGTAAAGAGTTCGCTTATTTGTCATCGGATGATGTCCCCATCACCTTTACAAAAAGTGGTGGGATTCTGTGCTACAATGGTCATGATGAAAATGTATATCGTTACGCCCCAGAAGCTTCATCTTCCAGATGCCTTGTGAATTTTGGTAAGAATATTGAATTTGGAATCCCTCACAAGAACACCTTGGTGTCATTGAAAGAACTAGGAGAAGAAGCTACGAAACTAATGGATTCGGGTGAAAGAGCAAAATCTAGCGGGGGACAGAAAACAGTTATCTCTCAAAAGGAGCAGAAGGAAGAAACCGATCTCTAGATAAATATAAACTGGTAAGTTTCATTCAGATTTTCTGCTATTACAGAAATTAGAGAACCATTGATCTCATACTGAACACAAGCTACACAACTCAATTGTATATTTGAATTACTGTTAGCTTTTAATTCTGCCAAATTGCCATGTTATTATGTTAGTTACAATTATTTCGTCTGTGGTTTCAGGAAATGTATTTGGTTCTACTTCTTAGAATTGCTTTGGCTGCGAGTACTTTAGCTATCTTCTGTTTGTGGTTTGTATGGTTGTGAGGAACAATCTAGTAACCTTATAACTCGAAATGAAACACCATGACCTCCATACAAGAGGGTAAAGAGTACATCAGGCCTCTCATGACTCCATACAAGAGGGTAATGAGTACTTCAGGCCTCCGGGATATTCACATCGAATGTAGGACTAATAGGATCTTTTTTCCCTTAATCATACAAAATTAAATGTGAAAGCCACCTTGGTAGCTGTCACCGAGTTGTGTCTTGCCTGTTCATTTACTGTAGGTCTATTGAATCTGTGGTTTTCAGTTATGTTTGGCTACTGAGTTTAGGCAAGTACTTATTTGTACTCATTATCAACAAATATACGTTCGCACTTTAAAGTTTGAACTACTTGTCTCGGATATGCTGTTTGTTGTTGGTGTTTATGATCTCGCACTTTTGTTGGTGGATTAGTGATCTATTAAAATTATCATTCTTGTAGTACCTATAGATTTTGGTTGTTTGGGGCCATTCTTATTGGACATTCTTTCGTGTTTCTAGCAGCTTCATTTGAGGAAGCCTGATCAAGAGGAATTAACCAGCTAGCAACAACAAGGAAGACCAACTGGAGCATTTGATGGCAGTCAGATGTTGTATTTGCATTTGCTCCTGCAGGAGTCCGTCCAGAACATCATTCCAAGGAAGTTGAATCAAATTGAGTTCTTTGCTCTGACATCTAATTCTATAAAAACTCAAATTTCATTATCCCCATGTGTATATTTCTTTGTCGTGTTTGTTTTTGAATGGCTTGCCCACTGCAAAATGAATTTTTTTTAGGTGGCTGCGCCTGTGGATGACAGTCACTGTAATGATGCTATTAGACTTTCCAGGATTTGACAAAATGGAAGATGTTTTGCGTTCTGGATGTTATGATTAGATATTTTTCATTGTGGCAGTCTTTTAAGTTTCTTGATTCTTGACTTATAATGCCGATGATAGAAACTTCCGGTGAGAATGGTTTACAGGTCAAAATCACCTTTAGATTTTTCCATTTTCCTCTAAAGATTCACCAGTTACAGCACACTTACGGGAATGTGCCTCCAAAATTAGCACTAAAAGCCCATTGGCCATTTAGAATAGTCCAAGCCCGTGTCCAAACCCGTTTTCTAAAGATAAGAACCATTTCGGTCCTTCTCTCCAGTCTTAATCTCAAAACAAAATCCCCTCCCTGAAACCCTAATTGCTCTGAAATCTCAAAACCAAAACCCCCTTTCTTTCTCCCTGGAACCCTAATTTCTCTGAAATCTCTCGTGCTGTTTTGATGGGGAACTTCGATATGCTCCCATCGGATATTATGTTAGAAATTTTATCTCGATTACCGATTGAATCTGCTTTAGATTGCAAGTTGGTGTCAAAACCATGGAAAAATGTGATTCAACATCCATCATTTTCACAAATGCACTTGAACCATCTTCTCAATCATGATCCTAATTCTGGTAAGTTGAGTTTCTTATTAAATGAACCAGTTAATGGTGATGAAGAACTGTTTCCCTATGCTTATACTGAGTATGATGAGAATTTGAACTGTTTCAGTAGAAGAATAAGGATTAATTTAAGACCTCCATTTGATCATTTTTTTGTACTTAGCTCATGTAATGGCTTGATTTGTTTCATTGCATGTTTTGATAATAATAATAAGATGGATTGGCACGGTCAACCTTTCTATGAACCTGCTTATATCTGTAATCCAATTACTAGAGAATATGTTGTGCTTCCAAAATTTGAAGGAAAGGACTTGTTATATGGATTTGGTTACGTTCCATCAACCAATGAGTACAAGGTTGTCAGAATCAGTAACAGAGATCCAAACTTTGGAATTGTTCAGGTGTACACTCTTGGTAGTGGAATTGGGTGGAGAAATGTTAAGAAAAAGATGGAGTGTGATGTGAATGGGTTGTACGTCAGTGGGCGATCTGGTGTGTTTGCGAATGGAGCTATTCATTGGGTGGACAACAGGGGAATTGTCGTCGCTTTTATTTTGGCCGATGAAGAGTTCCGAGAACTTCCTTGTTTGAGGCGAATTGGTAATCTGCGTCCCATTTTTTAACTACATGTTTTTGACGATTATCTATGTGCATATGTTGTTTAGTTCCAATTTTTAACATCTTGGGTTCTTCCTTAGTTCCAACATTCACTTCCTTTGTCTGCTCCACTGCAATATAACTAGCCTTCGGTTCTCCCATTGGTGTTGGTCCTTTCATTTCCTTCGCAAACTCATTATTTTCTTGAAACTTCGCTAGGTATTCCTTTTCCTTCTTTTGATTTTATCATATAAATTCTAAATTCTTCTTCTTTTTTAATTGTTTTTGCCATCTTTTTGCGATCTTTTCGCTTCTTCACTTGTTCTTTATAATGTTTTACCTCGATTTGATAATATATTCTTCCTTCATCAGCATCTCCTCTGATCTCGCCAATCCCATTTGGCGTTGGGAATTTAATACATTGATGAAATGTTGATGCTACCGCTTTAATAGCGTGTACCCATGTTCTTCCCAACAACATGTTATATGGCGATTCCATATCCACTACACATAACGTCATTTGTGCTTCAATTTCTTCCAGCAGGATTCGTAATTTTATTTCTCCTTCAGGTTTCGTTATAGATTTTCCAAAACCATGGATATGATATGCTGAGGGGATCATTTCTTCACTTTCGTATCCTAATTTTTTGTAGGCATGATAAAACATGATATTTACCGTACTCCCTTTTCATTTTCATATAAGCACCTTGCATACAACATTAGGATCTTCTTTTGCAAACTCTATCATACTGTTAAAACCACCTTGGCAGCTGCCACGGAGTTGTGTCTTGTCTGTTTATATTGTTGGGCCAACTGGCCAAGTAGGATGCATACTACCTTGTCTGACTCACACCGTAAGATTAAAAAGTTTGTGTATAAGTTAAGTATACATGTTTTTGTTACCTTGAAAAATCACAGAAAAGTCACATATCCTGTAGGCCTATTGAATCGGTGGTTCTCAGTTTTGCTAGGCTACTGAGTTTAGCCAAGTACTTCTTTGTACTCATTATCAACAAATATACGTACAAACTTTGAAGTCTGAATTACTTGTCTTGGATATGCTGTTTGTTTTTGGTGGTTATGATCTTGCACTTTTGTTGGTGGATTGGTGATTTGTTAGAAGCTTATCATTCGATCTTTTCTATAATGATGCAATTGTAGTACCTCTAGATTTTGGTTGGTTGGAGCGACTCTTATTCGACTTTCTTTCGTGTTTCTAGCCGCTTCATTTGTGGAAGCCTGAACCAGAGGAATTAACCAGCTAACGACAAGGCATACCAACTCAGAAATTTCAATGCAATCAGATGTGGTATTTGCATTTGCTCCTGCAGAAGACCGTCTAGAACATCATTCTGAGGAAGTTGAATCAAATTGAGTTTTGTGCTCGACATCTAGTTCTATAAAAACTCAGATTTCATTATCCCCTTTTATTTACTTTTTTGTCACGTACAATTCTAACTGGTTTGCCCAGTGTAAAATGATTTATTGGTGGATGTGGGTGTGGATGACAGTCACTGTTAGAATTTTCAGGATCGACAAAATGGAATATTTTTTGCATTCTGGCTGTTATGATTAGACAATTCTGCATTGTGGTTGTCTTTTAAGTTTCTCGATTTATACTGATATTTGGCTTATAATAGTGCCAGTGATAGCAACTTCTTATGAGAATGGTTTACATGTCAAAATCACCTTTAGATTTTTCCATTTGCCTCTAAAGATTCACCAGTTAGGGCACACTTACAGGAATTTACTGACATCTACATATGCATGTTGGAGAATGATGAGTTCTCCAGATTACTAAGACTGGATGATCTATATTCAATAACCCTGCTCTCTCGAGGCGTAGAAAAAATGCTCAACCAATTCAGAGACAAACGATGGAAGTTTCAGGTTGTTCATCATCGAACAGTGAAAACGATGAAGGGATACATAAAGAGAGAAAGATAAGAAGGAAAACATTGCGAAAGTTTTCGATATTGTTTAAGGATACACTAAGAAACTGATTAAACTGCCTGTAAACTACAGCAACTGAAGTGGAGTAAAACTAATGGCTAATATTGACAGAGACAGCAAAACCGTAGGTCTATTCATTCTACGGGACACAGAATGGCTCAAGCAGAGTAAAAAAAAAAATAGTGTAAATGTTACTTCGGAGTCGGGGGGGGGGGGAATATGGATTAATCTAAAATAACCATATATGTATGTGTACATAGAAATGTCTCAATAACAGAGGCATGCACATGGATTACAACATATTTTTTTACAGCTGAAACAACGACAAGACTTCAGAGTAGGACATTTAAAGCAAGAACAACAAGAGGTACATTTGAAGCAAGAACATCAATTGGTGCGTGATTTGCATGTTGGAAGAGCACAACAACACTTGCTACAGGAGTTTTTACTGAAGCAGCCACAGTCGCAGTCACCGCAATAGCACCTGGGCCAGCAACAAGATCCACTACAGGATTTGCAACAGCCTGAGAAACAACTCTTCTTACCTTTTCGTGGACATAATGTACAGTTCTTTGGTGTAAGACGTAGTGAGCAGCCACAGGAGCAACAGCATAACCATGACAAATTCAAACAAGACTTGCCACTGCACGTAGAAAGGGAAACACACTCAGGTAAAGAAAAAGGCATGTGGAAAATGAAGTAACCATATTCTCTGTACAGTTGGAAACAAGATTGGTTCATTTTGGGAATGTAAGCATAATTTGTAGGCTTTCGGTATATAGACTTCAAGAAAAAGTTACAGCATGTCCAACCGAGATAAGTAGATACAGGACATTTATTAGCTCACAAATAATTGTATCGAAGTGCTGATAATGCAATTTCTGTTCATGCTTGGTACTGCAAACTGCTCATTGGAGTCTGTATAAATCATGTAAACTTGCATAAACTGAGAGTTAAGCGTCAAATCCAAAGAACAAAATAGTAGAAATGACTTGTAAGCACTACTAGTATCAGTTAAAATCTAACAGACTAAAAGCTTTAACTATTGCAGCTAGGGATTTTGGATGCCAAATCAAACTCACGACTGTCATTAACTTATCTAAATGTGCCTTCTTGAGTGCTTGAGAAGTGAAGTCTGCATTGGCCTAGGTTATGTGTGGTTTCCTATGAACATTCACACGTTGCAAATGTGAAAAATGGCTTTCGAGGATAATAGTTGTGTTCTGATTGAACTTTCACCACTAATACGGAGGCAAACTATTCAGCCTTCTTGCCTCTTATTCTAAAGCCTCCCTCCCAAAGTAACATAATTGCTGGCAAACTATTCAGCCCTCTTGCCTCTTCCTCAAAAGGCTCAACACAAAATGCTACTGTGATCCTGACAACCATCCATAATAGTTTAGTCATTTTGAACATCTGCTCCATGCAAATATTCATCGGAAACCAAGAACAGCCTTGGATTACCAAAACTGAGTAAAATTCAAATTAAATTCAAATTGTCTACCAAATAGCTTCATTTGAGGATGAAATTGCAACTCTAAATCGGAAACACAATCCCATTACATCTCCATTCAACCAATCAGTCCAGTTTTAAGCAGGCCTAACTGGAACCTTAGCCATCCCAAATGAGCACAATACATGCCGTTGCATAAGAGCTAATCCAAACGCTTTGCATTTCAGTTCAAATGAAATCATTTCAAATTGGCCTAATCTAAGCTCAGCGTTTCTATGCATGTATTTACTAAGTGAAACATGCCAAGGAAAAATTAGCAAACATATAAACAGGAGAGATAATGTCTTTGAATTGGGAGTAGGAAAATGTACCAGAGCCACCTCCAGAATCGACATGATCTACGAGTCTTCCGGTTCCTGCAAGAAACCCAAATTCATAAGTAATCTACCCATCAGCAACCTACAAAATCTTACGGAATATCAAGGCTAAAAGTCAGTAACCATACACTGGTATCAACGGATCCGGATTCGCAGCTACGTAACTGTCAACCCTGTAAAAGTATCACACAACACTTCAGATGAAACACCAAAGTCATACACACATTGCACAATCATAAAGTGGCAGACAAAACATAGGTAATTGTGGGGCAATTGACCCCCCCATGGCAAGATTCTCACATAAAAGAACCCAAAAAACTTACTCTTTGCAGCTTCTAGAGGCAGGTTGAAGGTTCTCAACTGATTTCAATTCCTCCTGTTTGCAAACAAATTACACAAAATTAGGCCAAAATCACTTCCACCCTGAATTTTTTTTCTAATAATTCAATTTGGGGGTTTTCATTTTAATCTTAATCTAGTAAAAAATCAATAAAGTTGACATTTTAACTATCAAGATCTCAAATCCAAAATTCCCAATTTGGGAGTCAAAAAGGTGCAACCTTTCTGATTGAAAATGACTGATTACACGCTCAACTATCAAAACCCTAAACCCCCAGAACAGAAAAAATTGGGATTTTTTGTTCAATTTTTTCTCTGAGAAATTAGAAATGAAAAGGGGGTTGTGAAATTAGATCTGATTACCTCCAAAACCCAATCTCCCTCTCCAATTTCTGAACTTTGACAAGCTCTCTATGCTTCCCAGTCATATCTGGATACTTTGGTGGTGATCTTGGACAAGGATATGATACCAAATGTGCAGAAGAACCAGAAGAAGGAGGATGAACAGCAACCACCACCCCACCACCACCTCCACCACCAGCACCAACACCAGAACTAACAATATTACCAGTAGATGAACAGTTAATAGTAGTAGTAGAACCCATTCACAGTCAAAATCACCCCCACCGGAATCCGGTGATTAAAAAGACAGAGCTTTTTAAGAAATCAGAGATTCTTTCTTATTCTTTTATTTCACTCAGAAAGTAGTTGTAAAAAATTTATAATGGGGGCAGGAATAAATGAATGAATCAGTGAATAGATGGAGTGAGTAATAAAGGAGGTTTTTCTGATGATGACAGTTCTGCAGAAGGAAACTTCAGAAAAGGAGTAAATAGTAGTAGTAGTACTAGATTTAAATGCTAGCTGCTGCTGCTGGTAGTTGTTTTTGCATAGAATAAGATGTAAAACCCTTCTAAAACCCTAGGAGAAATCTTTGAACAACAACAACTAGAAGAGAAAGAAGAATCAAATTGGCCCATTTTGTCCGTACAAACAAAAACCATCAACAGTGATTTTTATCTTTGGTTTTTAGTTGCAGAGAAAAAAAAACTATATAATTTCTGAGTTTTACTTTCTCTGAGCTCTGTTATTGTTTGTTGTTTCTCTATATAAGTTGCAGAGGAGAGAGAGGGAGAGAGGGAGTACTTCAGACAACACGTGAAGAGTGATGATGGGGGAAGAAGAAATTGAATTGAAAGAAAATGTTTTATGGAAATGTGTAAGGAAACAATGTTTTGAAATTCGTGTCTGTGGAAAACTTATTCGAAAATTTATTTCAGCTGGGGAGAATTCGAAGTGACCGAATAAGATTAGAAACCTATTGTAGGGGCTCCAAGAAAAGAGTTTCGAGGGCTCTCAAGGATTCAAATATCCTACAATAGGGACTTAATTAATAAGAAAAATACTAAAATACCCTTAACCTATTAATATTAAAAAACCTAAAACTAATTTGTTTTCATTCCTCTCCTTTAATTTTTCCATTTTCTTCTTCTCCATCACCTTCATCGCTTATTTCTTCGATTAACACCATTTAATCCACCTGCAATGACTTCAATAAGGTAAAAATCAAAAACCCATCTTATTTAATTGGTTTCAATGTATGGATAAGCGGAATCGATCAAATTGGGTTTTTCAAATATCAATTTCAGAAACTATCTACGGTTGAGAAATATGAATTGTCCCAAGTAGAGGTCTGATGGGGAAATATGAATTTTCCCAAAAGTAGATCGAACTGCCTACTCTGATTGGGAAGTATGAATTTTCCCCAATCAGAATAGATCACGGTGGGGAAATATGAATTTTCCCAACCGTAGATCGAATCTGTATCTGAGGTTGGGAAGTATGAATTTTCCCAACCGTAGACAAGATCAAACCATTTTTTTGCAAAAATAAGTGATGAGTTTTCTTAGTTTTTTCTCTTTATGATCGTCATCTTCATCACAACGGACAAGAAGAAGAGAAAAAGAAAAATAATAAGTTTTTTTTTTTTATGATCATCATCTTCATCATGATTTATGAATGAAAAGAGAATGAGAAGACAATAGATTTAGTTTTTTGTATATGATCATCATCTTCATCATGATTTATGAATGAAATGAGAAAGAAAACATAATAAATTTAATTTTATAATTCATGGAGGGTATTTTAGCCATTATAAAAAATAGTTAGATATGGGGTTTTGTTGATTACTATTTCATAACCCGGTTTTGTCATCTTGTGAGCCCTCAAAACCAAATGTTGGGAGCCCATATAATAGGTTTCTAAGATTATGTGTCAACGTGGCATCTGAAATACTTCCTCCGTCTCTAAAAAATAGGCAAGTTCGTGTGTAAACAAAACGAGACGCCATGGCTATGCTAGCGAATTTGGTAGGTGCATCCCGGTGGATGTTCCTATACATGATCAACTAATGAGCAAGAAATTTGTCGACTTTTTCTTTTTTTGATCATAAGTTGATCATTTTGATATCGGCATCACATCCAACACCACTAGATCAGAATAATGGATCAACATAAAAGGGCAAATTAGTCTTTAAATATATTTATCCGAAAGTAGATATCATTCCAGATTTTATTCGACCCTAATTCAGCATGAGTCAGATGTTAAGTCGTGTTTTTTGATTTCAGTTAGATCTGACTCGTGAATTGATTCGGAGTTCCGACACATTTGAATCAGGAGATAAAATGCTATTCATTCATGGGATCAAGCCACTAAGTCACTCTGACTCGCAAATTTTTTATTCAGATGAGTCAGATCTGACTCAAAAATCAATACACATTAAATCAGATCTAAATGAGTCTGATAATTTCAATCAGATACAAACGAATTATGTCGAAAAAATAAATAAAATGATGTTAGTTTGGGTACACAATTTTAGAATAATTTATAGAAACAAAATTCTTCCCCAATTTGGGAAAATAAACTACTCCACATCTTTCGAAAGGTAGAATAGAGGATCCTCAAAATCAAAAATGCCAATGGCTCATCCTAGTTGCTCGAGGGATTGTCTCATGGGAATCTCCAACTAAGAATCGTCCCATCATCATACCCACCAAGTTGAGCTAGCTGCTCCGATGTACCTTAAGTACGTGTGGAGCATGGTCGTGGTCCGTGGAAGACATAAATGAAACTTAATTTTGGGATTCAACTACTCACAATCATGCAACCACCGTACAAGACTACGAGTCTTTGTTGTACAATGATTTTTCTTTTGCTAAACATTTCAACGGAAAACTCTAGATATAGGACAACTGTTATTGTCCAGATATGGGACAATAAATCCGGACCTTTAATCATTCCCCTCTTCACCCCACTACTAATCCCGGTATTAGAATCACTCCTTTCATTAACCATTAAGATTGTGCCACCTCATGTCCAAAATTTGGACAAGGACTGTTGTCCCAGCTGTAGACGCTACTTCAAAGAATCTCGGTGAAGAAAAATCACACAGGAGTCAATTGTGGTTTTCAATTACCATGAGAAAATGACTAGATTTCAACAAGGATGTCGAGATTCTCACCAAAGGAATAACGATGGTGCAACATAACCTCTGTACAATGCTTGACGTACAGCGTGTTTGGATATCAGAATCAGAAGTCATTCTGCTTCTCCAAAAACAGAAGTCGGAAGCAAAGATATGTTGCTTCACAAAAATGATTTTTTACTTCTAGTAGCCGTTCTGAAATTTTACACCCAAACAATTTCTTTTTTGCTTTTTGATTTCTGCAAATCGAAAAGCTACTTCTAAATATATATCCAAACGCGCTAGTAAAATTTCAGTTTTTCCACTGACCATGGCTATGCTCCAACTTGGTACCTAGTCATTATGGGATCCTTTGGTTGTTTTCGGGACTTTCTCGAGCAACCAGAAGGATCCAGTTCCTAAACAACTAACAGACGAAAAAAGAATTTTTTTAATCCTTGTGGAGTGAAAAATAAAATTTACCATAATGCATAGGAATATATTAGTTGATATTTGTACAATGTACACAATCAAGTGACTATTTGTTTATTAAGCTAGTGCAGAATTCAGTTATATATATAGACCAGGACTAGGGATATATACACCCTATGCATAGAAGCATTTTCTTATCTAAATTTTTATAGGAAGCCGGACTCTACACAGGACTAGGGATATACACTCTTATTATTGAATTTGAGGGATCCTATATTCTCGTGAAAACAGGGATTTTAAGAGTTTATTTGTTTAAAGGGAGGTTTGGTGTCACGTGCAGTAAAAATTTCCAAACTTTTTATGCACAAAATTTCTTTAATCATAGTTGTTAATTTGAAAATATACAATAGTTTGTTCAATGTAGAACCAAGTTGGTACCGTTAATTAAGTAAAAAAATAATTTTTTGCATTAGAAATAAAATTTATTTATTTTATTACATTAAAAACAGTAATTTTTCTTATTGGAACCAAATTTATTGTTTTTAGTACAAAAAAAACCAATTTTTAGTAGAATAACAAAGAAAAATCAATTTCCAATAAAATAAAACAATTCTTTATGAAACCTTAACATGTGTGAGAGTATGTATAGGTTAACAAAAGCCCTATGACTTTTGTTAGATAGATCAAATTACGTTGACCCTGACACACTTGGAGTAATTTCATGAAAACCATAAATAGCCTATAGTCTAGATAACTGAATTCCTGTTGAATGTTCATAAACAAAAAAAATAAATAGTCAATTGACTATTCTGCAACAGAAATGCTAGCTTCGAGTTAACCAGCCCTGGTGTGGTGGCCGACTTCAAGGGTAAGGTGGCAAATTCTCCATTGTTTTGTTGAGATGGTCGAAGGAAATTTCAAGGGCATTTCGGGAAAAAATGAACAAAAATATTGTACACTGAGCTATAAAGACAACAATGTCATAAAGATAGTGGGAAAATCTGCAGAAGTGACAAGAGGAAATTGTACTCACAGAGAGTGAATGAAGATATGGTGGGTCCAGGTGGAGGGGGCATGGGACCTTAGACAAAGATATGTCAAAAGGAAGAAGAAGTGTCACACACAGATACAGTAAGATGCAACCAAAGTTGTATTCCAAAACAAAGTACTACGGATATGCAGATAGCTAATGCAACATCAATCTCTTTTCAGGAGTAGTAGGTTGTGGCAGTTTTAAAGTGGTGTTATTTTGTGATAATTGACTTAGCTCAGTAGTGGCTGGGGTCATCCCATTTGAACACTCACTGTCTAGGCTGCTCTAAAGAAAGTTGTCCATATCAATTTATCATTGAAAAATGGTGTCCAAGTTCTAATGAGTAAGCTCCCATAACAATTTGCCTGCCTGCTCACAGAAAGAAAAACATTACAGTGTTCAAAGAAAGAAAAACATTACACCTTCTGGATGTCATATGAGGAACGACTGAACAGAGATTCGCGCACCTCTTCATGCGTTTACCAGGAAAAGGCTCGAAAGGATCCATGGACACGTATGTCAGATTTCCATCTGCATCATTAGCTGTTCATAGAAATCATCTAGCATATACCGAAATCCAACAAAAATCAAAAGATAAGATAATTTTAGCATTATAGCACAGTCAATATCTAACATTTAATCCAGTTCCAAATATTTGCATAACCATTTTGATAGAAGAAGACGCGAGGCAAAACACAAAATGAGGAAACACCGAGCGGAACTACTTGATTTCGCTGGGGAAGTCTTGTATTGTCACAATTCGGTTCTCACTCCAAAAGTATAATAAACCCATATTTAGGCTTTCACAGTGATTTCTTGCTTCTTGACAGAGTAGCATCTGCATCTTTTAACAATTTCAACTGCTCGCATAGTCAACTACTAAGTTTTAATGAAATACCAGTTCGAAATTTGAAGAAGCTGCCGGAACTGCTCCTAGCTGCTTCCTAAATTGCTCAATGTTTCTGGCTCTATCAGGCAAGCCAACACTGGAACGAAAGAATAGAGATACTTCCTCCATTTTTTTTGCATTTTTCAACAAAAATCGAAGAATTTTGAACTCAGCATCACATCCTTCCGCATCTTGAATCTGGACATACTCTAGGTGAGACAACATTTCTGGCGATGACAATCCTGATTCCCAATCATCTCCAACGTCCGTTGAATTTGACTGTATCCAAACAATCAAAAGAACGGTAGGTCACTTAGTGATTCCAAAATTGTTGAAGAAAAACAAATGTCGCCATTCCAGACCAATTTATAAAACGAAGAGCTTGGTTAAATGTTACCTTCTCTGGTTCAAGGTAAATTGTGTCTACGTTAGGAGAAATGCTGAGTAAGTATGCTATAGCCCGCAAGCAACCTCTTGTAGGCCACATTCCCAGTGTTAAACATTTTAAGTTACATAGGCGAGGTGGTTGATAGTCTAATAAGGCAGGAGCTCGTGAGAGAACCTTGAGAAACAAAAAGAACATTCTTAATCACTAAAATTATTTAAAAGTTAAAACACTTCCACATATATGTTAAAGATAATTTGTGGAAACACACATACCTCAAGGAATCCAGGTGATAGTCTCAATTTATTCACCATATAAACCGCTCCAAGACTTTTCATCATACGTATAGCATACACTTCTTTTTCCTCCGAAGGCAGATTAGAGTATGTTTCTGCATTCTCATCTTCTTCGTTTTCTTTGAGTATCATGCATAAAGCAACCTCGGATAATGGGGAACAGTTTTCTAAAGAATAATCTTGTGTCAAGAAAGATCTGCAATGGAATTCTTCCAAAATTGGAGCACGCAGCTTGATAATCCTAGGCATACTATAATTTAGCCAACAAGCGTATGTAAACTTCTTAAGGCTGACAGAACCAACAATCAAATTCCTTTGATTATCAGTTTGTATATCGCAATCGATTATCTCCAAAGTTTCAAGAACTGGACAACTCGATAGGAGTTTATTAGCTAATTCTACATTGGAGAATGATAATCCATCTAAAACTAGTACTTCGAGCCGTGGCAAATACATTGATCTTGGCAGAGTAATATCCACATATCTGACAGCAGCATACATTCCTATTACCAGCTTCCGTAGTGACTTACAATTAAGGAGACGTTGAGGAATTTCATAAGCCGAATTTTGCAATTGCTGAATTACCATAGTTATTTCTTGAACATTATACTTGACGGCATTAAGGATCCATCTGTTGACATGCATTATCACTGAATTATCATATTCACAGTTGTCCCAATCCAAACTAAACTTCTGAATATCGGTGTTATCATGAAATATGAATACAACATCCACAAGCGTTATGAACTTCTCAGCATTCTCGCGGGAAAACAAACTCCTATTGAAATTGAGAAATGGCAGAGATTTCCAGATATCAATCCATCGTTTCGACAAAACACAAGTCTGGACTGCAAATTTAGTATCAATGAAAGACATGATATGGTGAATTAGTCCATCAGGTAACCTACTGATTCTATCTTCCCCATTAAAATATGGGGATGCATTTCTTGTTTCTTCCATTCTTTACAGGTTAACCTAAACTGAAGACTAAATTAACCCCCAAAATGTGTTGTTGAGAACCCCAAAATGTCCAATTTTCACTCTGAGATAAAAACCCTAAACTCCAATTTTGCAATGAATTACTCTGAGATAAAGACCCTAAAACCCAATTTTGCTGATCTTGTAGTTGAAAAACCAGAAGTAAAAGATGGAAACAAAAAGTACCTATCGAGTGTAGAAATTGCTGATGAGTAGCAATTCTTCCTTAGATGATGAATTGGGTACACCCCTGCAAATGAAACAATCTTTAGCAAAATGGAAGGAACCCTAAACCCCCAAATTAGATGCGAAGAAATCAAAAACCCACAAATTAAAGAAAAAAAAGAAGAAGAGTACCTTTGAAATGGCTGGTCTGCAAGTGCGATTGCTTAAACCCTCGCTGTAATAGCTGAAAGCTAAACCTAATTCATTTTGGGGAAACCGGAGGAGCTACTCGGAGAGTGGAAGGATAGGTGGAGGAGTCGTTTAGTCTAAGAGCAAAGACACTGAGTTGGGCGTGGGCAAGGGCAAATGAGCCGATTTCGCCCATTTGATGGGTAAACGGGCAAAACTGATGGGCAAATGTCCAAATTTGGGAGTTAGCCCATCAACGAATCTCGAAGTAGGGACGAGGGTCGACAAGATAAACTTGTTTTTATCACTTTTGTTATAGGGAGGAGGACTTCCTATCAAGGGAGTGGAAAAATCAGGGTTAACCCACTGATCCAGAATTGAGTTAGATATTAACTCGTTTTTGACTAAAATACCCTTTCAACTTGACGCATCACACAATTACATTTAGAACTCGTTTGTAGAATCAAGGTTCTGTAGCTTAGGAAGATGACTCTCCCCCCTTAATACTCCCATTTTCAATTTCAGACCTAAGAGAATCAATTAAAACAATTTGTTAATCACTATCCTCAAATGTACCTGAGTTTAATAGAAATGGAGAATCTCCCTTTTCAGTTTGAGCATGTTTCTTTCTTGTTTTTATGTAGATGAATAAAAATCAGTATATATGACCTTGGTTCGTTCGAATCAGTGGTAGTGAAATGGAGAATTCACCTCCACATTTCAAAACATGAATACTTGATTTCTCTACCAGAAAAGTGACGGTGAAACTCAACAGTTCCCTTGCTCTCAATTTACGTTGAAATAAGACGTTTCACTTCCACTCAAGTGATGGTGAAATACAATATTTCACTGTCCATAGTTTTCTTTCAGTTTTGATTGTTTACTCTTATTAATTTTATACTTAATTTACCGATTCCACATTGTGGTGTTTTCTTAAATTCTAATCTTTTAGGAGAGAGAATGTCCGGGTTTTTAGCAGCAGCAATGGTGGGAGGATCGTCTTCGCAACGGAACATGAGAGGGATTTTGGGTTCAGTTCAGCAAGGTAAGCATGGATTTCAGGGATCAGTAAGGTCTTCAGTCGGCGCATCAAGTTGGGTAGCAGTGGTAGAAGGTAACAAGGTTTCAGACAAAACAGATTCGTGCAAAAACAATTTAGATCTAGAAGAAGGTTGGCAGACGGTGAAGAACAAGAAAAGAGGTGTCTCTGAATCTTTTATCAATAACGAAGCTATAATCGACTGCAATTTTAAATCTTTTATCCTGACTCATGCCTCTAATGGAATTCTTTTTGATGAAAAGACAAGAAACACTAAAAAGATTTTTCATATCTATGTTAGTTATGAAGGAGTGACTTGGATGAAGAATATCCTGCGAAAAGAATCTAAGAAATCTTACTATGGAAGTTGGTACTGGACTTTTCACAGAGGGAATGAACACATCTTGTTTTCACGAAATCAAAACTAATACGGTGAATTTTTTCGAGCCACAATTTCCTGTGATGGTATAAAATCTACCATGTGTTTTCCCGTTGAAGAAGGAGATGCTGGATGGATGTGTTTTGTTAGCCTGTTTGGATGCAGAAGTAGAAGTCAGAAGTGCTTCTCCAGAAGCAGAAGTCAGAAGTCCAGATTTTTTGCTTCACAAAAAGTCGACTTTTCTGCTTCTGGAAGTCATTTTGAAATTCTATTGCCAAACTGACTTCTGACTTTTTGACTTCCAGAAGTCAATAAGTTACTTCTGAGTGCGCATCCAAACAGGCTACAGGCTTTCAACAACATTACTTCCAAAAGGATTTCAGTTTCTTCCAATCTAATCTCAAACCCAAGAAGTCAATCAGAGTCTCATACTAAGCTTAGTAATCAAACTGTTAGTAAGTCTTACTATATGGATCCTTTGGAAAATAACATTCACGATTGGAATAATGCTGTAATTATTGAAACTTCTAAGAAAGTTTTTTCTTGGAACACCATAGGCTTGGAAATTGCCAATCGTTTTCATATTGATTTAGGGTTTGATATTTTCCCTTTTGAGCAGAATAAGGCTTTTTTCTTTGCTTCTTGTCAGGAAAAAGATATTATGATCGCTAATGGAATATGGAGTTATGAAGATTTTACCATTCGCCTTCTACCATGGTGGAATGCATCTAACTCTGTGCCTCTAGCAGAGTTAAACTCAGAAGGCTCATGGATCGAATTACGCGGGGTACCTTTCAATCTTTGGGGTCAAAATTTTTACAATAATTTTTGTGTCAGATTTGGTGGATTATTAGAGGTTCATTCTTCAACTCTCAATTGGGAAGATGCCTCAGCTATTCGTCTTAAAGTCAGAAGTTTTGATGGAATTTCTTGACATTACTTTATCATTTTGAGGGTTATTCTTTTTCTGTTCAAATTTCTTCACAGAAGCTCATCAATGGCGAAATTGATCTTACTAACAAGAAGCTACGTGTCCAGAATTTGGAATTGGCAATTAATGAGTTACCACAAAAGGAGTCTCCTAAGAATATCTCTCTTAATGTTGATTGGCCGAAGATCTCTCAACCAATTTTGCATCCACTTGATTCTCGGCGTAGAGACTTATTCAAAAAGCTTTCCGGTATTGATAACGGAAAGATAGCCGCGAAAATAGGTGCAAATTCAAATTCAAATCCTACCACCTCATCGGGTTCTAATGCAAGCGGGTTCGATTCTAATGCAAGCGGGTCGGTTTCTGGAACCAGTAAAATTAAAACTGGTTTGAATTCAGTTTCTAATTCTGACTCAAAATCTGAGTCTGCTAATTCAGATGCTGACTCAGAGATTTCAAGTTCAAATTTGAATCAGTTGTCTACAACGGTCTTATTGCCGACATTACAAGATGAGGACGATGTTAATGAACTTTTGAAAACAGCAATATCCATTCCTTACTTGCAAATGATGGATGCCGCAGAAAATCAAACTAATTCAACAGCTTGTACACCAGTTCAAGTTGTGAACCCGAAGAATTGTATCACAGATTTTAGTTTCTTTTGGAATACAACTGAAAAATGGAGCACTCTTAAAGGTAAAGTCAACCCCAGTCTAAGAAAAAAGTTTGAATTTGCTCTATTTCAAATGATAACTATCTGTCCAAAGCTTGGTATTTATTTTAAGGGCTCTCAAAAAGATATTGATGATGATATGATCGACAAATTTAAGCAGCACCTTCTCAATTTTGATTTGGAAAATGTCAACAAAACCATTGATCAGGTCACACAAGACTGTCGAGTATCTCCACAAACAAAGGAAACTGTTCAACCAACCACAACAAAGTCTGGTCATCAACTATCTCCGACTAATATATAGGATCTTCATGTATTTTCGTTTAATAGTTTGTTGAATATAATGTATCTGCCTTTGCTATAAATAGAAGATCTCAGACTCCATACCTTTTGTGGAAGTCATTCACCAAATTCATTTTCTGTCTTGGTATCAGCCTTTCGATCCAAGTTCAGCTTCCGCAACTATTAAAAAAAAAAAAAAAAACAAATCAAAACCAGCATCACAAAACCCAGCAAAACAAAACCCTAGCACACAATGGCAGATACTACTACTACCCTTCGACAAGTTCAAATCCATCACCTAGTTACTTTGAAACACACTGAGACAAATCATATATTATGGAAGGCTCAATTTAAGCCTATCTTAAAAGGTTATGATCTCACAGGGTTTGTGGATGGTACCAAAGAAAAACCAGCAAAAAATCTTCCAGATAGTGAAGACATCAATCCTGCTTTCACTGCTTATGAAGCTCAAGACTCCCTAATTGTTGGATGGTTGAATTCAACTCTAACACCTGAAGTTCTCAGCGTAGTTGCAAAACTTGAAACTTCAAAGGAAATATGGGATGCACTAGAGACAGAGTTTGCTCCTAAAACATTTGCTCACCAGATGAATCTCAAAAAACAGCTCCATAACTTGAATAAAGGTAATAAGACTTTGAAGGCTTATTTAAATGATGCTAAGCGTTTGTTTGATCAGCTTGCAGCAACTGGTTACGTCGTACCTGCTAATGAGATGAAACAGTCCATTTGCAATGGATTAAATCAGGCTTATGATCCAATTGTTACTGATTTGAGCACGGCTGAAACAATGGATATTCAGACTTTCAATACTCATCTTCTCACCTTTGATATGCGGCTTGAACATCAACTGTCACAGATCCAGCAGCCAATTGCAAATATTGTCACTTCCACCTCAGCTGTCCAAAGCAGGAATCCACCAAGAGGGTTTAACAATCAACCCAGAGGACCACCTCCACCAAACAACAACAACAATCGTCGACCTCAGCAACCGCAGAGAGCTGCTGCTCAGGGAGATATTTTCTGTCAGATATGCAAGAAACGAAATCACACAGCAGATCGTTGTTGGTTTCGCTATGAAAAGAGCAATGCAAACCAGCACAAAGCTCCTGCCGCTTATATTGCCTTCCCCGGAGGTTCATCTGACGCACAATGGGTAACGGATACTGGTGCTACACATCATTTGACTGCAGATATCCAAAACTTGAGTATCCCTCATGAATATGATGGTACTGATCAGGTCAAAGTTGGTAATGGTAATTCTCTTGAGATTGCAAACACTGGAACAGCATCATTTACTCATAATTCACGTTGTTATCATCTAAATAATATTTTTCATGTACCGCAAATCAAGACTAATCGCTTGCGGTCTATCGATTTTGCAAAGATAACAATGTTTATTTTGAATTTCACACAAGTTTCTTTGTTGTGAAGGACAATTCAACGGGCGTAACAGCTTGGAGGAGGAATAGGAATGGGTTATACATCTTTGATGGAGTAGGTGGTTTAAATGCTTCAGTTTCTCCAAAGTCTTTTGTCTCTGCCAGTCTGCCTGTATGGCACCAGCGATTAGGCCATCCCATGCTCAGTACTGTCTCTAGAATAGTTCGCAATTTTTCACTTCAAGTTACAAATAAAAACTTTGATCACTGTCATTCTTGTCATATCAGTAAAAGTGCTAAACTTCCATTTTCTCGTTAGTTCCACTACTTTTAGTAAGCCTTTAAGTTTAATTGTTTCGACATTTGGGTGTCTCCTCATTCATCAATAAATGGTTACCGTTATTATATGCTTCTTATGGATGTTTTTCGCATTTTACATGGATTTTTCCTTTAGTCCAACGATCGGATGCTTTGCAAACCTTCATACATTTTCATAAACAGATTGAAAACCTTCCATCGAGCATAAGATCAAGATCTTCCAATCTGACAATGCTGGAATATAAAAGTTCACTTCATATTTAAACAATCGTGGCATACAACATCGTTTCTCTTGCCCCCATACATCTGCTCAAAATGGAATTGTTGAGCGTAGAATTAGGCACATCACTGAAAGTGGACTAGCGTTACTATTTCAGGCTACTATGCCTAAAGATTATTGGCCTGAAGCGTTTACTACTGCTTGTTTTCTGATCAACAGAATTCCAAAATCTGTTTCCGAGTCAAAAACTCCACTTGAGTTATTGTTTTCCAAAAAACCAGATTACTCTTTCTTGCGTGTCTTTGGCTGTTTAGCGTATCCATGTCTTCGTCCTTATAACTCAAACAAGCTAGAGCCTAGGTCCTTGCCCTGTGTTTTTCTAGGTTACAGCAATGCGCACAAAGGTTACGTCTGCCTTCATCAATCAACCAATAGAAAGTACATTTCGCGGCATGTTCGATTTGTTGAAAACTCATTCCCATTCGCCTCTCCTCAGCAGCAAACATCTGTGAATTGTCAGGAAGTTGGATCAACAAGTACACAGTTACTGTCATCTGCAGCATTCAGACCACGTCTGCCTATACCTCCTCCATTGTCTCAGCAAGATATGTCGGATCCTATACAACCAGTTTCTCCAGTTCATGCTGCATCAGTAACACCTGCATTGTCTGCTACAGATGCTGCACAGGCTAATACTTCAGCTGCATCAGATGCGCCATCACCTACTCATTCTGTCAACATGGATCCCGTGACAGAGCCATCAGTTCAAGAAACTAATCAACAACAAGGTCATACTATGGTGACGAGAGCTAAGGCAGGTATCACCAAACCTATTCAGAAATTGTGCTTAAATACTACCAAACATCCGTTGAATGATGCTGAGTTTATGGAACCTACCTGCTACTCAAAAGCTTGTACAATTCCTGAGTGGAGGGATGCTATGGACAACCAAATAAATGCCTTGATCCGTAATGGCACATATTCACTTGTTAAGTATGAAGATGGGATGAATATAGTTGGTTCGAAGTGGGTTTATCGCATAAAAAGAAACCCTGATGGAACTATACAGCGTTACAAAGCTCGTTTGGTGGCGAAGGGGTTCAACCAACAAGAAGGCATAGATTATGGTGAAACTTTCTCCCCTGTGATCAAACCATGCACATTCGGCTTGTTCTTTCGATTGCAGTCATGAATCAATGGACATTACGACAACTCGATGTGGAAAACGCATTTTTACATGGTGTCTTAGAGGAGGAGGTATACATGAAGCAACCGGCAGGCTATGTTGATCCAAACTATCCTAACCACGTTTGCAGGTTACATAAGTCTTTGTATGGACTTAAACAGGCACCTCGTGCTTGGTTTTCTCGCCTCAGCAACCATCTTCTTCAGCTAGGATTCACAGCTTCCATTGCCGATTCTTCATTATTTGTGAAAACGACTGGAACTTCTGTTGCTTATGTGTTGGTGTATGTCGATGACATAATTATTACAGGGTCAGATTCTCAAATGGTTGATAAACTTATAACAGATTTGGGTGCTGAATTTGCAGTCAAAGACATGGGCGAGTTGTCCTTTTTCCTAGGGGTAGAAGTGCTAAAAGAAGGACAAAATCTGGTGCTTTCACAAAGAAAGTATATTGTGGATTTGCTGCGTCGAACAAAACTTGATGGTATAAAACCGGTGTGCACTCCTATGGCTGCAAATTTGAAGCTTCAAAAGACTGGTACTGAAAAGTTTCACGATTCAACACTTTACAGAAGTGTTGTGGGTGCCTTACAATATTTACATATAACACGGCCTGATATCTCTGTTGCTGTTAACAAGGCGTGTCAGTATATGCATGAGCCATATATCGAACACTGGGAATTAGTGAAGCGAATCTTGAGATATCTGAAGCAGACACTTGATTATGGTTTATTTTTTAGGCCTGGCAAAGACTACTCTCTTCATGCTTATTCTGATGCAGACTGGGCAGGCAGTCTAGATGATCGCAGGTCTACTAGTGGGTACTGTATCTATTTTGGGGGAAATCTAATCTCTTGGAGTGCAAGGAAGCAGAAAACCGTTTCCAAGTCGAGTGCGAGGCGGAGTATCGAGGAGTTGCTATCGCCACTTCCGAATTAATATGGATCCAATCTTTACTGACTGAGTTGGGTATTCAACCACCTACACCTTCCTTATGGTGTGACAATCTTGGTGCCACATATCTGACAGCAAATCCCATTTTCCATGCGCGTACAAAGCATATAGAGATCGATTACCATTTTGTACGAGAAAGGGTGGCACGCAAACAGCTTCAGGTTAAGTTTATTAGCAGTAGGGATCAACTAGCTGATATTTTTACTAAAGGATTGTCTTCTCCAAGGTTTCAACATCTCAGAGGCAAGTTGAACATTCGTCCACTTCGGTTCAACTTGAGGGAAGGTGTCAATAAAACCATTGATCAGGTCACACAAGACTGTCGAGTATCTCCACAAACAAAGGAAACTGTTCAACCAACCACAACAAAGTCTGGTCATCAACTATCTCCGACTAATATATAGGATCTTCATGTATTTTCGTTTAATAGTTTGTTGAATAATGTATCTGCCTTTGCTATAAATAGAAGATCTCAGACTCCATACCTTTTGTGGAAGTCATTCACCAAATTCATTTTCTGTCTGAAAACATGAAATCTTCCTAGGTTTTGTGTTCTTTGTTGCAGATTGTCAGTGATTGTGTTTAATGGGATCCAAAATAATTTGTTGGAATATAAGAGGTCTAAATCACTACACCAAAACCAGGATTTTGTAACAGTGCAACTTGTCACGGATTTATTTTTCGATCTGAATACACCCTGTGATAAGTCACCTGTGATTATAACTTGTTATTAAATTTTGTATTCGTGATAATAATTAGGAATATTAAATTCTTTTATTAGTCACAATAATATTTGTTGACAATTTTGAGACAATCACAATTATAAATCAAAGTGATGATTCCACCCAAATATTTCACAACATCTTAAACAACCCCAAAATTATAACACTTTGAATTTTACTTGTCACTAATTTTCCCACATTTGTACAAACTAACAATTATATTTCATTTCTATAAATCAAAATATATTTTTCTTTTTCTTTTTAATTTTCTTAATATTAGAAAACATGATCAAGACCAAGTCAACAAGTCATGACTTTATAGAAATTTGACTTTGACATATCTGCTTCTTCCGAAGACGGTGAAAATTACCAGACACCCTTATCGGAATAACTGCAGTAAAAATTCTGAAGATTGTGAAAATGACCAGACTACCCCTTATCGGAAATAAGTAAAGTAAATATTACAGACTGTTAAAATGACCATATTACCCTTAATGGAAAAAAGTGCAACAAAATATTGTGCAGACTGTGAAAATGACCGGACTACCCTTATCAGAAATAAGTGAAGTAAATATTACATACTTGTGAAAATGACCATATTACCCTTAATGAAATTAGTGCAACAAATATTGTGGAAACGTAAAAATGACGGACTACCCTTATCGGAAATAAGTAAAGTAAATATTACGGACTATGAAAATAACCATACAACCCTTATAAGAAATAAGTAAAGAAAATATTACGGGTAGTGAAAATGACCATCTTACCCTTACTAGAAATAATGGAGACTGTGGAAATGACCAAACTACCCTTATCGGAAATAAGTAAAGGAAATATTACACATTTTGAAAACGACCATATTACCCTTACTGTGAAAATGACCATATTACCTTTACTAGAAATAAGTGCAATAAATATCATGGAGACTATGAAAATGACTATATTACAAGAAATAAGTGCAATAAATATCATAGAGACTATGAAAATGACCAAACTACCCTTATCAGAAATAAGTAAGGTAAATATTACATACTATGGAAATGACTATTTTACCCTCATCGAAATAAGTTGAATAAATATTCTAGAGACTATGAAAATGACCAGGACTACCCTTATCATAAATAAGTAAAGTAAAATAGTATAAGCTGTGAAAATGACCATATTACCCTTACTGGAAATAAATGCAATAAAAATCATGGAGACAATGAAAATGACCAAACTACCCTTATCAAAAATAAGTAAGTAAATATTACATACTGAAAATAACCATATTACCCTTACTGGAAATAAGTGCAATAAATATCATGGAGACTATGAAAATTACCAAACTACCCTTATCAAAAATAAGTAAAGTAAATATTACAGACTATGAAAATGACCACTTTACCCTTATTGGAAACATATGCAATAAATATTATGGAGACAGGAAAATGACCGGACTACCCTTATTGGAAATAAGTAAAGTAAATATTACAAACTGTGAAAATGACCATATTACCCTTCATTGGAAATTAGTGCAATAAATATTATTTAGAGTGTGAAAATGACCAGACTACCCCTTTTAAAAATAAGTAAAGTTAATATTTCGGTCGTGAAAATAACCATATTACCCTTACTAGAAATTAATGCAATAAACATCGTGGAGATTATAATGACCAAAAGCGCCCTTATCAAAAATAAGTCGAGTAAATATTATAGTATGTGAAAATGACCATTTTACCCTTACTGGAAATAAGGTTAATAAATGTAATAGAGACTGTGCAAATGACCAAACTACCCTTATCGGAAATAAGTAAAGTAAATATTATAAACTATGAAAATGACCATATTACCCTTAATGAAAATTAGTGTAATAAATATTTTGGTGATTTGTCAAAATGACTGAGACTATCCTTATAGGAAATAAGTAAAGTGAATATTATAGAAAGTGAAAATGACCATATCGCCCTTATCGGGAAATAAGTGTAATAAATATTCGAGACTATGAAAATGACCAGACTACCCTTATCAGAAATAAATAAAGTAAATATTACAGACTGTGAAAATTACCATATTAAATAAATACAATAAATATCATGGAGACTATAAAAATGACCAAACTACCCTTCAAAATAAGTAAAGTAAATATTATAGTCTGTGAAAATGACCATTTTACCCTTACAGGAAATAAGGTTAATAAATGTAATGGAGACTGCGATAAGGGTAAAATGGTCATTTTCACCGTCAGTGATATTTACTTTATTTATTTCCGATAAGGGTAGTATGGTCATTTTCACAATATCCATAACATTTATTGCATTTATTTCCCCTAAGGGTAAAATGGTCATTTTCACATATTGTACTACTTACTTTACTCATATCCGAAAAAGGTGGTCTGGTCATTTTCACAGTCTCCATAATATTTATTGCATTTATTTCCAGTAAGGGTAGTATGGTAATTTTCACCGTCAGTGTGATATTTATTGCACTTATTTCGAATAAGGGTTGTTTGGTCATTTTGACAGTCTCCGTAACATTTATTGCACTTATTTCCCCTATGGGTAAAATGGCCATTTTAGCAGACTGTAATAATTACTTTACTCATTTCCGATAAGGGTGGTTCTGGTCATTTTTCGATCTCAAAATATTTATTGCGATTACTTCAAAATAAGGGTAAAATAGTCATTTTCACGATCTATAATATTTACTTTACTTATTTCCGATAAGGTTAGTATGGTCATTTTAACTGTCTCCATGATATTTATTGCACTAATTCCTAGTAAGGGTAATATGGTCATTTTCAATTGTCTGTGTGATATTTATTGCACTTATTTCTAGTAAGGGTAATATGGTCATTTTTCACAATCTGTAATATTTATTTCACTTATTTCCGATAAGGGTAGTATGGTCATTTTCACTTTCCCCAGGTTTCGATTTAAGAGCATGGTATGCATACATTTATGCAGAAATAGGGTTTGTTTAAGCATTCGTAGAATATATAAAAGAAATCTTACCTGTAAATGGATGGATTCGTCATTTTTACCAAGTTTCTGACTTAGTAGTCTACTCGCGGCCAGGTTTCGATCTCGGATCCTGGTACGCATACAGTATGCAGAAATAGTTTTTTTTAAGGTTTCGTAGAATATCTAGAAGAAATCTTACCTGTAAATGGATGGATTCGTCGTTCTTACCGAATTTCTGACTTATAGTAGTCAACTCGCGGCCGAGGTTTCGATCTCGGATCACGAGTACGCATACAATATGCGTAAATATGGTTTTTTTAAGGTTTCATAGAATATCTCGAAGGAATCTTACCTGTAAATGGATGGATTCGTCATTCTTACCGAATTTCTGACTTAGAGTAGTCAACTTGCGGCCAGGTTTCGAACTCGGATCTTTGTACGTATACAATATACAGAAATAGGGTTTTTTTAAGGTTTCGTAGAATATCTTGAAGGAATCTTACCTGTAAATGGATGGATTCGTCATTCTTACCAAGTTTCTGACTTAGAGTAGTCAACTCGCGGCCAGGTTTCGATCTCGGATCCTGGTACGCATACAATATACAGAAATAGGGTTTTTTTAAGGTTTCGTAGAATATCTCAAAGGAATCTTACCTGTAAATGGATGGATTAGTCATTCTTACCAAGTTTCTGACTTAGAGTAGTCAACTCGCGGCCAGGTTTCGATCTCGGATTAATCAATGGATTTTAATTGCATCAATGGATTTTAATTGCACCCAAAAGAAAAAAATGAGAATAATCACATTATATTTTCGTAGTTGGGTTGCTCAATTATATAAAACCCATCATATGTAGGAATACACGACGGTGCGTGTTGAGTAGAGAAGGAAATTGACCACTATTAGTCATTAAACAAAGAAAAACCTTATATTTAATCAAGTAAAATAGAAATAATAAAAAAAATAACAATCTCTTATTATTAGTTACCGCCATGGCTGCTTGTAAAAAGGATCCTTTATACTGATGGAAGCACTAATTCACTTCATAACTCTTGTAGATAGAGGTTCACGATTTGATCAAAGTTTAGACCAGTTGAGTCTTCACTTTGTTGGATCATATATTCATATCCCGGCAATATTATAATAAGCAATTACAACTTCAAAAAAAAAAAAACAAAGTTGAAGACAAATAAAATATAATGAAAGTATGGGAAAAGAAGGAAAAAATATCCTTGTTTATGCCGTCGCTCGGTGATTAGAGCTACGTGATGATGACGTATTGTGATATGGAAGACGGAGAACAAAAGATACAAAATAGAGAGGAAGAAGGAGAGAAAAATCTTATTCATGTGTACAATAGACTAACATTAAAGCCTCTATTTATAGGGCTAGACACAAGGGCATCCCAATTATAAACGGAATTTTCCCTAGATATTCTTAACATAATTACACGTTTATAACAGTTTTGAAGCATACTGAATTTCTTTTGAGGCATATTAAGGCTTTGTTTGGTATTGCTGCGGCTTTTATAAAAGCAATTTTCCGCTGTGCGTTGCTGTGAGAAAAAAGCAGTTAAGAATTTCTTTTGAGGCATATTAAGGCTTTGTTTAGTATTGCTGCGGCTTTTATAATAACACAAAATTGGGGGATAAAAAAAACTAATTCGGGGATATAAATTACTTCCCCCAACCAATAGTGTCTGCTAAGGGGTGGTTTTGGGGTGTAAAATACTAAAATATCCTCCATTCAAAATAAAAATCAAAAAACTTAAAATCAAAAAACAAAATCATATCCCCCATTTCCATCTCCACTTCTTATTAATCTCTTTCAGGGTTAGAGATTTGAAACCCAAATATTCCCCATTCCCTTTCAAATTCTAAACTCTCCCCACTCTCTTTCAAATTCTCTTCTCCTTCTCTGCTGGCTCCTCACTTTGGAAACGAATTATTTTTCTTTAATTCGCAAGTGATGAAGATCATCTTGCAAGTGATGAAGACCATGTTGGAATTGATGAAGACCATGCCGGAATCGGTGCCGAAGCATGCTTGGTAACTAACATTCAATGTCAGTAACTAAACCAGAAGCATGCTCAATAGAAATCTATCAATGCCGGTAGTCAAGTGAAAAAAAAATTTCAACTTTCTGGATACTTTACATCATGTGCCGGTGTTTGTACCATAAGTAAAAATACCACTTAATGGGCCAAATTGATACTTGAATCATGTTTTAGTCCTCATCCAAGCCCACTAACCAGTCAACCAAGGCAGCCCACCAGTCTGCACGGACTGGTCAATGGTCAAAGTCGGTCAACTATCAAGGTCAACTTCCGGTCAAGGTCGATGGTCAAAGTCGATCAACTATCAAAGTCAACTTTCGGTCAAGGTCATGGTCAACGGTCGGTCAACATTCAAGGTCAAGCAGTCGGTCAACTATCGGTCGGTCGCCCCCTAGCCAATTTTCGGTCTTTTTAGCATAAAGAAAGTCTGCAAACCAATTCCCGACCAAAAAACTCTTCCACAGCGCCAACCAGTCTCAACCATGTGCCCGACCTGCCCACACTGCATCGACCATCATGTCCATCAACCATCAAGCGGTCCTTGCCCATGCGATCATTTTATTCATTGACGACAAGTGTCCACCAATGCCGGCCATCATTTATGCGAATTGAATTCCAACGAGTTTCATCCATTGAATTCCATGCGGTACTAATTGCGCGGTTTGACGATGCGCTACTAATTGCGTGATTTCGGCCATGCAATACTAAAAGCGTGAAGCCATGCGCTACTAATTGTAACGATTTCGACCATGCAATACTAAAGGCAAAGTTAGATTTACCTATGCGCTACTAATTGTAGATTTCGACCATGCAATACTAAAGGCGTGATTTCGGCCATGCAGAATTAACTCCAGCTGTTTCATACAGAATTGATGATGGTGGCTTGAATGAGCAGTTAAGTAATTTATGTTATATTTAGATATGAAACTTTATAAATAGGGGAGAGCAGAAATCAGGAAGGGGCAGCCAAGGGAGGAAAAAGAGAGAGAAAATATACTGTAATTCGATTATCAATAAAATACTACTCCCCAAGGGGATTCACCCGTGGATGTAGGCAAACCATGCCGAACCACGTTAAACCTCTGTGTCTCTTTATTTGCTTTCAAATCCATCTCCAAACCCAAAATACACACCAAACTATCCATTCATCGTGTTTCGTGCCAAAAAGTAATTTTGGGTACAAACATTGGCGCCGACTAAGGGAAGATACGAGAAAAGAAATCGTGTTTTCCCATTGAGAAAAGTTGTAGAAAATTCTTCAAAATCGTGTAGTGAAAAAGCGATCGAACGTCTTGAAAAATCACTGCTGCGATCCGGTTGATCATGGCTGTTGTAGTCCATTTTTATCATAACAAGTCGTGATCCGGTGATCGCGATTCTTCTTGACCGTATAATCGCACATACTACAGTCGAGTTGATCGCAACTGCTGCAATCAAGATTCGTCGTTTCAGATTTGTTGAAGCTATTACCTGCGGATACCGCTGAAAATCGCATCACTACAAAATCTGATGATAGTGTTCTTTGGGACGCTTTCGGTCCCGGCAAAAGATGCAATGAAATACCATCAAAACTGTTGTAGGATATTCGATCCACAACATGGTGAATCCGTTTCGATTTCTATCATCCCAGTCCGGTGATCGCAAGCTGCTAGTTGATTAATCACAATTACTATAGCCAAAGATCTAATGATCGAAGCCACGGTGACTCACTGCAAAAATCACCAAGGTTGTTGCCAGGATGTTCGATCCTTGACATGTTCAAGTCCAAAGTCGAAAAAAAAAATGCTTCTCAAATAACGCATTATCCACTGTTCAAGTTTGTTGTATGACAAAATCGAAATCTTGTCATGATCGCAAAGTTGTCAAGTTGTCTACATCTCAAGGTGCTTGAATACAAGAAGGAAAACCTCGAAGAAAAGCATCTCGAAAAATTCGAAAAGGGCCACAAAAGTGCGGCAAAATCATGGTGAAAATTCCATGAGAAATGATATGATCCAACAAACTGTTCTTTGAAATTGTAAAGAGAAAAGACAACGACCCGATTTTTGCAAAAAGTCAAAGAGAAAAGATAACACCACCAACAACCGTTGCAGAAATTTCAAGACAAAAAGCAACAGTTCATGAAAAGCGTGGCGAAACGTTTCAAAAAAAAAAAAAAAAAAAAATGGAGCCGCGGCCATGAGTGGCGGCGACGAGCGGCGGCGACGGCAGCGGCGAGCGTCTATCGCCGAGTAATTGCTGATTAATCGGTGTCGGCGATTAATCGCCGATTAATTGGAGGATCTGATTCGGTGCGGTGCGATACAACTTAATCCCGTAGCCCTCGGATTATTCCGCCTAGTTTCTCTTGCCTTGCGGATATGTACACCCCACTAGGGCTTGGTTTAAAAATTTGTTTCGTTGATATCTTCTCCGTCTCACGTCCGAATTGGATGGTTTTTGGCTCGTTGCGATCACAGTTCAATATCCTACGACATGAAGGTAAAATTTTGCAGTTGGAGAATAATATTTTTTGGGTACAATCACGTCATCGGCATGTTAGAGCAAGGCGCTGACCAACCAATTTTGTATCCTCAATAACTTCTTCTTCGTACATTCAAACCGAGTGATTGTCGGCCCAATGAGATCATATGTCAATTACCAAGATCGTGAAGGCGACATTCCAATTTTCAGAGGAAGTTGAAACTTTTAGAAATGTAAAATGACAGCCCCAAAAACGGTCACATTCAATCACCACCGAAAATCTGCAGATCCGGTTGATCAAGCTGCTGCGGTCCTTTTCCACATAACTATTACTGATCGGTTGATCGAACTATTTAATCGGTTTCTGAAGAACGGCTGTTGGCTTTGTTGACCAAACAGACATGATCCTTTTTAATTCCTACGAGTCGAGTGGGTCGAATTCTTTGTAATCGATTTTCCTCAAAAATGTTTGAGATGATTATCCTCACAACTTCTCAAATCCGATTTTATGCATAATTGTTCAAGATACGGATCGCATGCTCTTGAAATACGGTTCCGTGGCGACTGTCTTCAATCCAGTTTTGATTTAACTGGTGCATTCCAGTCCCACAGACAAGTCAATTACTAAGTCGAGACGAGACGCTAAGGCAACTATATTAATCATCGTCGTTGGAAAACACCGACATAGCCAGTGGGCATCCTAATCACTTCATAAGCGAAGTCGCAGTAACATTTTCAATAAGGTAAGTACACAATTTACATATTTTTGCATCTTTTCATATATTCATGCATACTTTTGTTCAATGAGGCACCTATAATGTGGCAAGCATTTTCTCACGAGGAGATGCACACATTCCAATTCTGCGCGCATCTAGAATAGTGGGATTGGCCCCCCCGCGTGAATTCCAGATAGCAGACATCTTCAAAATTTCATGCGCGAGAAAAATGCAGCAAGGAAGTGCACCCTTGTGCGAGCATTGAGCAGCATGACAATCACTATCTTACGGGGCGGGTTTCATATCACTTCAACGTGATCGACTATCACTTGGGGCGAGATATGTAACACCTCATGGTCTAAAATTACCCTTTTGGGGAAGTTTGTGTAACACTTCATACACTTGGGGGCAAGTTACATATCACCTAATTGCAATACGGGATTAAGCTTCTGAAAACCGAAACTTCAGGTAACTCAAACTTCTTAATCTTGCAACGAGTTGCAGGATTAAGAGAAGCGAGCGTACACCACGATATTTTTACGCAATTTTTACAATCGGTAATGTTAAACTGCTATAGTTATGTTGATTGAATTATTGTACTCAGTTCAAAAGCAAGCTACTTTTCGGTTGGAGCGCGACCGATGCGAGTCCCGTTTTGCCTATGAATGCGTACCTTTCGATTGGGCATAGCCCGATCTGATCTAAGCGCTTGATTGGGCGCAAGCCCGATCTTTGTCTAGTTTTATTTATGCCGGTTACAACTAGGTTTATCGAAGCTGTTTAAGTCAGACCCTCAGCAGTTTCTTCTGATCCCGAGTGATAAAGCCTCTGCAGTCGGCTGTTTGTGTTTCTGCCAGTCCGGCTAACGCGAATCTTTGCGATGAGGCTACCGTCGTTCTGCTGATCAGTTGCCCGCATTTCTTCTGCGGTGAAACTCGTCGTCCCTGCGGTCAGCTGCCCACGAGGGCTAACTGCCCGGTGTTACTAGTTATTCTTTATGATCCAACGGTCGAAAGGCTGCTATGATTGACTTTGCTTATCGGCTATGTGCGCATTTGGTGATCAAAGGCGATCGATCGGCTATTCACAACTCTGCTGATCCAGTGATCGCATTTCTTTGCCGGTGTGAGTTTTGCTACGTCGCTCTGTGATCTAGGCGATCGCGATGCTAGCTGCAATGCTTCGATGATCTTTGTATACCGGTGATCGAAGCTGCGGTAGTCCATCTCATGTTTGCAACTCTGCTGATCCAGTGATCGCATTGCTTCTGCAATGCTGATTTGTTCGCAACTCTGCGATCCGGTGATCGCGAGTTCTTTGCTGATGCCGGTTTCTGTACGCATGCTTTGTTGTCCGGTGATCGCGAGTTCTTGCAATGCTGAAAGCTGCTATGAACCGGTGTCCGATAAAGCGCCGTCTGATCCGGCTGATGTCATGACTCTGCTGATCCAGTGATACGCGGTTCGCTGCCGATCGCGATTTTGCTCGTTGGTGCTTGCTGAGTCGGTGATCGAAGAAGCGATGTAATCCATCTGCATTGCATAACACTGCAGTCCGGTGATCGCTTGGTATTGCGGGAAGATTTGCTAACGTCGCTCTTGCGATCCAATGAGATCGCGATTCTTTACTTGATGCCGATCTTTGCTGAGACCGGTGATAAGGCGTGCGATCGGCTACTGTTCGCAACTCTATGATCCGGTGACGCGTTCTTTGCCCGATCTTGGCCCTGCTCGTCGATGCATTCTAAGCGATCAAAGCGTTCGTCTGATGCGGTTTTACTTCGTTTTCTGCTGCGAGCCGGTGATGGGCTACTGAAACCATTTTTTGCTCAATCTTTATTACTACCCAGGGTTTGCTCATTCTTGTAAAGAATGGTTTTTGTGGCCATCGCAGACAAGTCCAACGCAACTACCACAATTCAATTTTACATCAGGAGCATCACGCTTAGGTACGAGACACTAGTGGAAAATCAAAAAATAAGTCTGCTAGAAAAGGACCTAACATCACTAAAAACGACTGCTTCTGGGAGCCTAGAATTGTAGTCTTATTTCTCAAAACGATTTGTTTCTGAGATTCTTTTAATTCTTTAAATTATGACTTACTTCAATAGACTCACTATAAGTGCTAACATAAACAGACGTTTCATTATATTCAATATTAAAAACTATAAAAGCTAATCAACAGTATAATGGGTCTGAATAATTTCAAAAAAGCTGATTCATCTGAATCGCAGTCTAACTGGTATTTCTGACTGAACCTGTTTCAGAGAAATTGATTCATCCGAATCCCCTGACTCATTTCTGACTGAAGATTAAAAACTCATTAAATTCAAATTAAAAACTCATTTCATACACTAATCAAAACTTTCACCATTCAATTCAAATTTTGTTGAACTATATTAATTGAATTCACATGTGAATTGAGCTGACACTTAGGTCAAAACCCCAAAAAGCTCTGCACAACTACTGAATTCACACCAATTTAAGTTCTTACAGATGTATTTTCTTACAATAGGTGGAAAACAACCTACAAACAATGAAAATATACTAAAACCAGCAAAAAGATGAATTGCTCTGCCAAC
Organism: Papaver armeniacum; assembly: GCA_023531295.1. NCBI lineage: Eukaryota > Viridiplantae > Streptophyta > Magnoliopsida > Ranunculales > Papaveraceae > Papaver > Papaver armeniacum. Next base: position 462,914 of record JAJJWW010002925.1, read on the forward strand.
TGATCGTAATAGTATACCTGCGGCAAAATAAATTCGGGCATTAGAAGTTTAAAAAAAAAGTTCTGACAGCACAGTACGACTAATTCTCACAAACAAGAAATTCTTTAAGAGATGATGATGATAAAAAAAACAAGAGTATGGTGCTCATTGACTTAAACTGGTGATGACAAAAAAAATCAAGGAGCTTCTGCAAGCAACAATCACAGAATGGTGCTCATTAACTTGTAAAGAAGATATATACCTGAATGACAGGCTGCAATCCTTGGTTTTAGCTTGTTTCCAGATAACATGAAGAGGACCATGTTTTCAGCTCTCCATGTACATAGAAAAAAAGAATACATTACAGGAATCACTCATATTATTGTACCTTAAAGTTGTGAAGCATGAAGTAGTTACCATACCGCAAAGCAAATCTGAAATCAACACCATGTACCATATCCTGTCCCAAAGACACATGAGTGACACATTCAAGTGGGAAGATATCAACTGCCTAGGGATTTAACTAGGAGGTTATCATGATCAAGTTTAACTAGACGGTCAGTTTGGTCACATAAGGATACAATTGTTGCCTATATGACATACCAATATAATACCACAGATCGAATACCTTCCGAGTCATAAACAAGTAAACCATACCATCCAAACACATGCACAAGCCAGACACAATATATGCTTATAAAAATGAGAGATTAAATAATGGAAATGTCCGCACACACATACAACATGTTTTTGCAGAGAGTAAATGATGCAAAGAAAAGCAATATATTCAATAAGCAAACACAAGAAATTCTTTAAGAGATGATGATGATAAAAAAAACAAGAGTATGGTGCTCATTAACTTAAACTGGTGATGACAAAAAAAATCAAGGAGCTGCTGCAAGCAACAATCACATAATGGTGCTCATTAACTTGTAAAGAAGATATATACCTGAATGACAGGCTGCAATCCTTGGTTTTAGCTTGTTTCCAGATAACATGAAGAGGACCATGTGTTCAGCTCTCCATGTACATAGAAAAAAAAGAATACATTACAGGAATCACTCATATTATTGTACCTTAAAGTTGTGAAGCATGAAGTAGTTACCATACCGTAAAGCAAATCTGAAATCAACACCATGTACCATATCCTGTCCCAAAAGAAACATGAGTGACACATTCAAGTGGGAAGATATCAACTGCCTAGGGATTTAACTAGGAGGTTATCATGATCAAGTTTAACTACACGGTCAGTTTGGTCACATAAGGATACAATTGTTGCTTATATGACATACCAATATAATACCACAGATCGAATACCTTCCGAGTCATAAGCAAGTAAACCATACCATCCAAACACATGCACAAGCCAGACAAAATATATGCTTATAAAAATGAGAGATTAAATAATGGAAGTGTCCGCACACACAGACAACATGTTTTTGCAGAGAGTAAATGATGCAAAGAAAAGCAATATATTCAATAAGCAAACACAACAATCATCTACCAAAGGCTCACAAAAGCATAATCCATGTTGTTGATTCAAGAATTTTTACCGCCAGTATGCAACCAAGAGTAGGCATAAGCCGTACAATAGACCTACTAGCATAGAATGGCTCAAACTCCTGCACATGTATGAAGATCTCATTGGTCTGCACCACAAAACCACTAATGTAGGTACAAGTCGCATGACATGATAGACCCACTACTGGAGAATGGCTCAAACTCTAGCTCAAGTATGAAGATATCCCTTGTCTTGTACCATAAATATTATAAGACCAAGCTCAAGAGAAAAAACACACAAAAAATATCTATCAGAACCAGTAAGGTAGCAACAAAACCTCGTCAAAGAGAACCCGAAAAGCATCCAGGTCATGCAATTCATTCCCTTTGGTACTACAATACTCTAAGGCCTCTGCAACGTACAAAGCAACCTTTAGACGCATGTCCCTCTCAATTGTTTGACTTTCGCCAGTCAAATTGGATTTAACGGCAGACACCAACACTTATTTTACTGATAAGACCGAAATATACTTGACAATTGTAAGACTGGATTCCCTTAATGGAAACTCATGGTTTTGGAAATTACAGCCAAACAAGTGATGATAAATAGACATACTATGAAGCACGGACAAGTCCTGTGTGAATCAGCTGAAACATTGTTTAACAAAACTTGAAACCACTGAAACAATTAACCTAATCAATTTTACGAAAACACACAAACCATCACTACTACGAGGCCACTAGATGAACTTAACCAAATTATTTTCCAACAACTTCATTCAGGACATGATTACAATCTGCACATGATCTCAAAATGACAAGTAACAGTATGCAAGACAATCTACTCAGGATCTAATAAGTATATTAACAACCATATATTATTAAGATGACTCAGTTCGGGAAGTATATGCTACAATCCAATAAGCTGGAAATTCAGCTGCATATTTACCAGAATCTTGGTTGGATTCAATTTTTGTCAGTTGGTCATACTGTGGAATAGGAATTCCCAGGAATGAGTAGTATGAATTTGATTAATCCTACATTCAAAAGAAAGTAATGAATTAGTAAATACAACGACTCTGCATTAGGTATAAAAATTGAGTACAAATTGAGATTACCACGAAGCTTTTGTGCTTGAGAACCCTCAATTTAAGTTCTTCATGTTCTCTGCTTTGGACTAATATTCGCAATGTCTGGAAAAAAAAATACTAACCGAACTCATTATAAATCCAACAAATGTTAGATCTATATGATGGAATACTACTAAGAAAAACCAAAAGAGAAACAAAATAAAAACAAACCCTCGAAAATCAATATAACCTAACTCAAATTCAGATCATAAAACTGAAATTAGCTACGAACCCATGATTTAAACTGCATGATATCGAATGAAAAGGCATAAAAATTGCAAATTCTCAGAAAAAAATTACTATATATAAGAAATCAGACTCATAGCATCAGCATAAACAAAGAAACTAGGGTTTCATAAATTCATCTTCTTAAACTAGAGAGCAATAAGTCGTGCATATACTAAAAAATAAATGAAACGTCCAGTATCAAAAGAAATGTAATGACCTGAAATTGCTTGTTAAGGAACAAGGTCTCCAATAGTATGAAAACAAGTAGCCTTCTTGTTAGCAACTTCATAAGGTTTCTTCTTTCCTTGTAAGAAAGCATCAATTTATGGTTGGTCAGTAGTGGCAAATATAAATAAGGCTTACTTGTTAAGTTAATAATGAAAGTAATAAGAAATCACCTTGAGGAACAAATATGTGGCAGATAGACAAAACCGTTGAGGCATTTGTATTTTTGTGGATGATCAGCACCCTTATCTTTTACGATTTTCCTCTTAGCAATAAACATCTGGATATAAGCATTCAACATTATACAAGCTAATTTAAAACTCACAAACAAGCGAGGGGAACTTTTCCTACGGTATAGATGATGTGAATAAAATGTTGATGGTGAACGGAAAGTTAAGATGATCTAAAATGCTCCTAGTTGAACTTTTATCGAGCAGATAAAGTGCAGGGATTTCCTTTGTCCAGAGATGTCCTCTGCTGATTGTTTCCAACCCTTTTTAAAGCCAATATTTCCCTGCAAACACATCGCATGAAGACTCAATGAAGTGATTGTTGAACTCTGCTTGTTCCTGTATGTTTAAATGAAGTGCTTGTTCAGCGCTCAATGGCTATCAAACATTAAAAAACAACAAATACAAAGGTAAGGTTCTATTTCAATTTCATAAATTTACTAAAAATCTGGTTTTATTTTAGGATTTGAAGACAAACAAAGATATCAGCAGATTTGGGTTTGTGAGTAACCACCGAAGTTGATGTTTCGGCTTTGCGGAAACCCATGTTTTAAAACTCCTTCATTACAGTACAACAATTTACAGAATGAATAAAACATGAGAAAATAATAAAAATATATAAAATTGTAACAACAATGAGGTTTATACCTGATGAGATCTTCTTCTTGGGTCTTCATCACCACCAGAAATAGCAGCAATAAGAGTACATGATATCGTCGATGATGGATCCATATCTTCAGATCGATTTAATTAATACCAATAAAATCTAATCTAATCAAATAATGATAATCTCAAGTAAAAACTAAATCAAAGTTAAAAATTAGTCCAGTGATCTCTAGTTCAATATCTTTTTCTTCCCATTAATCAAACTAGATTTTGGGTCACAATAAAAAGTGTTTGCTTTTGATTTCTGATGATTCACGAGTTTTTATTTTGAGATGAGGTTATGAATAAGCTTCGATTTGTGAGATTAAGGTTCGATTGAATTTGAGATGGGGTTATGAATAATCTTCGATTTGTGAAATTGAGGTTCGACTGAATTTGAGATGGGATTATGAATAATCTTTGATTTCTGAGATTGAGATAGAAGTTCGATATGTGAGAGAGGGGTTTCATTAGCAAACTGAGAGAGAACTGAGGCTGTGAGAGAGAGAGAGAAGAGATGGAAGAGGAAGGCCGATAGAAACAAAGTAGATAGGATTTGTTTCTAGAAACTCATAGAAACAATTTTCTAACGTAGTCTTAACTGTAGTGGGACCATAAGAACAAGTTCCACCAATAGTCTTAGCGTAGGTCCACGTGGAAGTATTTATGTTTCCTAAACTGCCCCCATGTATTAAGACTAACGTGAAGGATAGATTTTCTTTTCGGTGAAAAAAGACTACCTTAGGAAGCCCAATATATAAAGAAAGCCCGGGGAAGTCTTAATTATAAATCTTAAGCAGACTTAAAAAACTCATTTTCCACTAGTGAGCTTGATTGATAACCGGTCCCGATTTTTCATACGACAATGGTTCATACTCAATTGTTTCCCGCCGAACACAATAGCCTCACTTGGGGGCGACTTGATTTCTGCAAACAACAAGGGAAGTTCGCCGATCACCTCAACATCAATAGTCCTCACGTAGGGGCGAGTTTTATCATTGACTAAGGAACACGAAATTTTTTCTTAACCCCCAACAAGTTGGAGGTTAAGAGGGGGCGATGTTTGTACCATAAGTAAAAATACCACTTAATGGGCAAATTGATACTTGAATCATGTTTTAGTCCTCATCCAAGCCCACTAACCAGTCAACCAAGGAAGCCCACCGATGCGAGGTGGTCAATGGTCAAAGTCGGTCAACTATCAAGGTCAACTTAGGTCAAGGTCGATGGTCAAAGTCGATCAACTATCAAAGTCAACTTAGGTCAAGGTCATGGTCAGCGGTCGGTCAACGGTCAAGGTCAACCAGTCGATTCAACTATCGAAGTCGTTCGCCCCCTAGCCAATTTTCGGTCTTTTAGTAGAAGCCGCAAACCAATTCCCGACCAAAAACTCTTCCCGCAGCGCCAAGCGGTCTCCAACCATGCGCCCGGCCGGCCACACTGTCACCATCATGTATCGTCAACCATCAAGCCGGTCCTTGCCCATGCGGTACATTCGGTAGAAGAAGTGTCCCAATCTCGCCGGCCATCATTTATGCGAATTGAATTCCAATGATTTCATCCATTGAATTCCATGCGGTACTAATTACGGCGAGTTTCGGCGATGCGCTACTAATTCGGCGATTTGACCATGCAATACTAAAGGCGACGATTTGACCATGCGCTACTAATTGCGGCGATTTCGACCATGCAATACTAAAGGCGTGATTTGACCATGCGAATTAACTCCGGTATTTGTTTCATACTGAAATTGATGATGGTGGCTTGAATGAGCAGTTAAGTAATTTATGTTATATTTAGATATGAAACTTTATAAATAGGGGAGAGCAGAAATCAGGAAGGGGCAGCCAAGGGAGGAAAAAGAGAGAAAATAGACGTAATTCGATTATCAATAAAATACTACTCCCCCAAGGGGATTCACCGTGGATGTAGGCAAACCATGCCGAACCACGTTAAACCTCTGTGTCTCTTTATTTGCTTTCCAATCCATCTCCAAACCCAAAATACACACCAAACTATCCATTCATCGTGTTTCGTGCCCAAAAGTAATTTTGGGTACAAACAGTAGGATTGATTAAAAATTAAATTATTAGTGGTAAATTAGTAGAGAAATCAAATTTATGTGAGAGAGTTGGGATCTTTGAGAGGAAGAAGAAGAAGAAGAAGAAGAAGAAGAAGAAGAAGAAGAAGAAGAAGAAGTGAAAAAAAACTTAGGTTTTGAGATTTTAGTGATTAGAAGTGACCAAAATGTGTGATTCAAATCATAGGTAGACTTCTATACGAGGTTTAATGTCCTCTTTATAAGTTGAATCTGCTATAAGTTGAATCGATCAAAAAATTGAATTTTTAAAACCCAGATCTACTGACCAGATGAACGATTCGACTGTAACTTGTCACTTGTTAGCCGAACCTAGTTATGTTTTCAAAAAACAGAGGTTCGACTGATAAGTTATCAGCCGAACTTCACTCTGTAATTGATAAATTTAGGTTCGGATGATTCGAACAAAATCTAGCAAAAATCGCATCAGTAGAACATAGTGTTTCTCTAAATCATATACTAGGTTCGGCTCAAAATTGATATTTCAAGATCGGTGAACTGATCTTCTAAAATTTAAAGCGAAGAACAATGCTAGGTTCAAAATTTGATTCGAACAAAATCTAGCAAAGTCGCATTAATGAGAGCATAGTATTTCTCTAAATCATATACTATAGGTTCGACTCAAAATTTATATTCCAAGATCAGCCGAACTGATCTTCTCAAAACCCGAATTTCATCTTTGAAATCATATTATATCGATCAAACAAAATAAAATCAATCAAAAACAAGATGGGTTTGTTACAAGTACATTCTAAAATATATCTGAGAGCAATTGAGATTTGAATTTCACACTCCAACATCGCTCACTTCGATTCGTGTTTCTTTTGCTTGATTGAATTGGAGCCCAAGATTTTTAATTTTAAAGGTTTTTTTGATTTTTGATTTTAGGTTTTTAAGGATAAGGGCACTCTAGTAATTTAAATTATTTTAGGATATATAGGTAATTGCACTACCTTTAGACACCCCTTATAAACCCACCCTATATGAGATAATGAATGAGTATGCCTCAAAAAAAATCCAGTATGCCTCAAAACAGGTTTTGACAAGATTGAAATCATTGGTCATTGAAGGATAATTTTTTCGACCACTACAGGTTAAGCCCACCAAGTGTCAAGTTGCCTTTTGCTCAGTGTACAATATTTTCATTTTTCAGGTAATGCGCTCAATTTTCTGTTAATTTTTTTCTTGAAAAGCTCGATTTTTTTATCTATTTAGAGCCGTTACTATGGAATAAACAATCAAAGATTTGTTCATTTTGTTCTTACTATGGACTAATCATACTTGAAAAATGGATGGGCAACCCGATAAATTTGAGGGTTTGTCAGGTGCGACAGTAGATTAGGTGCGTAACTGATCAAAAACCGCGAGGTGGCACCAAACACGTTGGCGTGTGACACCAAACCGCCTGTTTTTCCTTCAAACGCTAGCGTCTGAAGTGAGCACATCAGCGTGTGATCTAAACCTCCAACCGCTACTTTTCAATCTCATCATCCAACGGTTCTTATTCATTTCCCTATAAATTCAGCTCATCCTCAAACTTAAAACTCACACCTTCTTCATCTCTACCTCAAAATTTCGCAATTTCATATCATCTCAATACTCACTTTTCCTTCATTTCAAGCACAACTACTCATATCAACTCAATCCACCAGATTGTTTTTTTATAAATTCCATTTCTAACAAATATGGCATGCTCATCGCAACAAACACTACAAGGATTTTATGATAAACAAGCTATTCTCCTTAGACAATTCAACAATGAATGCATGATAAATTGTTGTATGGACTAAGAAAATGGATATGGCGGAAAAATATCTCCCTTAACAAACTGGACATTATGAGAATGTGGAAGAAGACGAAGATGAATACCGTCATGATTAGCTAGATGCAACTAATTTTAATTCTTATTTAGTAGTTACGTTTAATGTACATGTAATCGTCTAGTTAAAATTACTTTTATTATAATTTCCTTAATTTTAATTTTAAGATTGGTTTTACTACATGAAAATAAAATCATTAAATTGAAAAACAACCAACTTAAAGGCGTGCCGACCGAGCTATGATGTCGAACTTCTCTTAGTTTTCAATAGAGTCCTCGATTTTGGATTCTGTCACTGGCAAGTCTATATTCTCTTGCCGGAAGCCTGTCCGGCACCACAAGCCTTGGCCTCAAATCTTCATCTGGAAAAATAGTTCAGGTTGGGTCACGTCTGGTTTCTTCAATGACCATGTTATGCAGAAAGATGCAAGTCAGCATAATCTTGTTCATTTCTTGAAGACCAAAAAGGCGTGGCGGCCCAGCTATGACGTCGAACTTCCTTTTCCGTATGCCACAAGTGTGTTCAACATCCTTTCTTCATTTCATCTGTTGGGTGTTAAAGTACTTCTTATCCTTTGAAGTCGTCGGTCCAAAACCTGTCTAACTATAAGCTTGAACCATAGTTGACCACTCTTGATAGTTTCACTCTGCTAAATAATAACCCTGAGTGTAGCCATGACCATTGATGGTGAAATTACAGTGCGGCGCAATCCCATGCTTAAGATCTTCAAACAATGGTGACCGTTTAGAAGTGACCGTTCGAGGTCTTATTTAACACGACAACATTTCTTCTAAGCCCGCTGGCGTATTTCTGTCGTCCGCGCCTTTGATGATAAACCACCATTGATTTCCCATAGTGCAGAAGCGTGTTTATTCATCCACATGGTTCAACTTTTTTTTTTGTTGTTGTTGATTTCCATAGGAATTGCTCTTATTTATCTTTTTTTTTTGTTTTTGTTTTTCTTTTTGTAGATACTGTTTTCTCAAAAATCTCCACCAACAATGAAGATAGACCTTTGGATCACATAGCTAGTCTCATTTTTGGCCCGGGATTTTTGAGAACACAGTATTTAAAAAAAAAAAGAAAAAAAAAATACTATATTTTAGACAAATAAACATATTAAATATAGGTCCCAATTAATTTCGAGACTAAGGCAAATCCATTAACCAAAATGTGAGAGTTGGTTTTTATAATAATAATAATAATATCCAAACCTCTCGGTTTCTCCCGAGCTGTTCATTTTAACCAAATGATAAGAGAAGTCGATGAAACATAAACAAAACGAAATAGGAATCCTGTTAATATACTACAGAGTATAGACTAGCCGGGGATTCATATAATCATTTCTTAACTAAAATATTAAATTATTAGATTAGGGTCAAAGGCCAGAAAAAGTCAAATTCATCAATGGGTTGATTTTAAATCTCTGCAATCACTAAAAGTGCGTCAGGGTCAACCTGGGTCACTTATCTTGATAATTATGGAAGCCGACGGGCATACATTATCCGTCCACCAGTAACTGAAAATAATAACTACTTCCATGGTAATTTTCTACGAGGATGTAAAAATGCCGGGCCAAAGAATATCAGTGGTTGCGACAGAGCCCTGTATATTTGTATAGTTTCTGTTCTTGAACCACCCAATACAGAGTTTCATTTATGTCTCTCTATGGACCACGACGATGTTCCCACATACATAAAAAGTACATAGTAGTATTATTTCAATTTCTAACATCGAGCTGCTCAACTTGGTACCTAGAGTCATTATGGGATTCTTGCTTGTTTCGAGATTTCCATGAGACAATGCTACAACTAGGAGGATCTTAATCAACTTATTGTTGTAGAAAAGATTCTTTGATCGATAGGAAAATATATAGAATAATGTGAGTGATTTTTTTTTTAAATTACTAGATAACAACAAAGTGATTATTTGTTTATTAAGCTTGTATTCCTAGTACTAAAACAGTTACTCCCTCCTATCTTTTAGAGATGGAGGTAGTATATAGACAACAGGGAGTCAGGGACTAGCTAGGATTTGCATAAAAACCTTTCTTAACTAAAACTTTATGGGGATATAGCAACACTAGTAAGTACAGAGTCTACAGAAAATTTCGAGTTGGTGGAGTGTGTACAGTACTCGAGAGAGCAGGGCTGAGTAACTACCTAGTCATTATAGATATGGAGCCTTATAATATTCCTGGATCCGAGATTCCTTGAGCTGCTAGAATCCCCTGCTTTGAAACTCTTTATATTAATTTGAGGGATCCTAAATCATCACTTTTTATTTATTTATTTATTTTGCCAATCCTATATTCTGTTAAAAAAAAGGGATTTTTGAGTTTATTTGTTAAATGTTTGATCACTTAAACAAAGTTTAAACCAATTGGATTCCCATGATAACGATAGACGCCATGTGTTTTCCTTTGTTTATATTCTAGTTATTCCCATTATATATATATATATATATTTTTTTTAAAGGTTATCAAAGCCTTTAAGTAGGTTCGTGTATAGGCATACACCGTATCGAAAAAATAGACAAGTCTAGTCTCATCTCATAGCATTTGAAATACAACACAACCATGTCTAGTCCTTTTGTTGGGTAGATCAAAGAACTGAGTATTGCAGGGACCCATAAATCCAATAAATACATTTGACCTAAATCCAATAGTACAGGGTCCCCTGTGAATAAATTTAGTTAAGAAATGTTTAGGCTGTAATCCCTAGTCAACATAACAGAATTTTTAATTCCTATTGAATGCTCCTAAAAAAACTTTGGTTAATTTACTATTTGCAAATTGATACATGAATCCTAGCTTGGCTTAACAGTCCTGGTGGCCCACTTCAAAGGCAAACCCTCCAGAATTTCAAGGGCATTTTGGGAAAAATCGAACAAAAATATCGTACACTGAGCTATAAAGATAACAATGTCATAAAGTTATTGGGAAAATCTGCAGAAGTGACAAAAGGAAATTGTACTCACAGAGAGTGAATGAAGATATGGTGGGTGGAGGTGGGTGGAGGTGGGACCTTGGACAAAGATACGTCAAAACTAAAAAGGATAAAGAAGCAGTAATGCTTAGTGTACCGTGGGCTTGCCACAATAGGCTGTCCCGCGTGAGACAATCTGGCGGGACCCACACCACCATAACCCGTGCCCCTGCTAACTCCAGCTCTAGCGGGTCCCGCCGAGTTGTCTCACACGGATAACCCGTTGTGGCGAGCCCACAATTCAACGTTGCACTTCTGAAGAAGAAGAAGAAGTGTCACAAACAGTAAGATTTAGCCAACAAAAAGAAAGGAGAAATCCTCAGAGAAATCCAAAGGAATTAGTCAAGAATCACACCCGGACAAGGTTTCAGTCAACATCGTTTGACGGACAGAGTCAAACAGGTCAATCCTAGTTGGAAGGGAGCCATGCTGAAATGACCGAAACGCCCTTTAGGTGGTTAACTTAACCATCTGAATCATCGTTTGACGGCCACTGCTCATTTCTTTTCACCACCGAATCATTGTTAAACCCGACCCAGTCACTCAACTATCTACTCAACTTAGCTCCATCTTCGTTGAACAAAACACAAGCTGCAAAGTCCAGCCACACCACAAGTTCTCACTTCTCGTCTTCAGGCCACACTCGGCCAGAGCTAGCTCTTCCGTTTCGTCCATCTAATCAACGCAGACTCAACATACAGCTGCAGCTTCTATTTCTCTTCATCGAACACACCATTGCCAGCCAACTTCAATTTCCAGACTCCATCCTCAGCCCGCAGTCGTTCCTTTTCTCATCATAGACATGTACAGATTCCGTCTTCACTGACTGCAACAGTCATCATACAGATCCTCTACACGAGCTTATAATCCTTCTAAAACAGCTCCATGAACCTTAGCAGTAAACTCTTCTTCTTTGTTGTCATCTCGATGAAGCTTCCAGCCACCTGACCCAAAAATTTCTTATCTTCCTGCAACTCAGTCACTGGCAATACAACTCAGCCAATCATCCCAAACTAGCCTCGGTGAGCATCCATCATTCAAAAACCAATCTGAGTACGCATAACCCATGATAATGACGACTGCAGTCCACTGTTGCTGTCTCTTCGCCAGCTAGTCCACTAAAACACAAGACGAGCTACTAATTTCCTCCTTGCATCCCAGAATCCTTTGCTGCCGATTCAATCACCTTCGGTTCAATGTAAACACCATCAACCCGTTTCTATTCCCTGTCGTCTCAGCCAACGTCCATCTCAGAACTGTGCTCCATCGCCTGCACAACAACACCACTCTCTGCCGGCATCCATTCGGTCCAAAAGTGAACCAAATCTGAACCCAAATCACCGTACACAATCACCAGCACTTCCCTGTTTCATTCAACTCTCAGCTTCACTTCTTGTTGATGCTGTTGGCAACTCGAGATAATCACCTGTTCGATAATCCAAAACCAACTACTGCCAATTTCTACCTTGTCAAAACCCATCATCACCAGCTGCGATCATCCATCTCCATTCATGCAATAACAAACTCCGTTCTTGTCTGTACTCTATCCTTGCCATCTTCAGTTCGAGTAAAGGCTATCACTTCACCATGTTACAACGGAATTCTTGTTAACTGTCGAGAATCCGTTGATGTCGATCACCGTCCAGTCAACCCATCTCTGCCATCGTTCTCGGAGGAAACCCAGCTTCATAATATCCGTTCCAAGCTTGAGTTCAACTGCCAAACTCGTTCTCAAGTCTAGCCAAGCACCACTTTCAACTCCCTGAGCTTTGCTTTGCTGCCAACAGTAGGACCAAGCAGCTTTGCCTTCTTCTCATTTAAACACGTACAACACCACCATTTCCTTCACAGAATTCCGCCGACTCTCACACGCCTTGCGTTGCCAATTATCCTACTCGTATGAAGATCCACTCTCAGCAACACCCATCAGGATTCAACCCCTTCTTAACCTTCATTGATTTTTCTGTCTTCAAACCCCCATCGTACTCGAGCGCAGGCGATCCATTGGCAGACAAATGAAGAAGCAACGACAGCCATTAGTACATCCTTCATCGTACTCATGATCGGTGGTACTGCCGATATCGGAAAAATGTAACCATAGTTTACTCATATTAACTATGATTGAGGGATAAACTTGGAACAAAAAAACAAAACTTAAAAAATCTTGACGGACAACCGATTTTGTCCGTCAACTATAATTGACTCCACAGTTGGCGGTCTGGTAGGAAAAAACCAAACGTTGGGATTTCGACGAGGATATCCCGAAAGAAAGTACCACGGCTATGCAAAAAAGCTAATGAAACATCAATCTCTTTTCAGAGGTAGTAGGTTATGGCAGTTTATATTGTGATAATTGACTTAGCTCAGTAGTGGCTGGGGTCATTCCACTTGAACACTCACTGTGATCTGGGCTCTAAAGAAAGTTTCCCATATGAAGCTTACTGCTTATAGGTTAAAAAAATCCATGTAATATGTTCCTGGAAAAATGATGCCCATATGAACACTCACTGTCTGGGCTCTAAAGTAAGGTAAAAGCTCCAGCAACAATTTGCTTGCTTACAAATAGAAAATACTACCATACTTTCTGGATGACAGAATCCCGAAGAAAGACCAAAACCAGATTTGAGCTGTTTTGCATGCGATTGCTGGACAAGGCTCGGATGGTCATGGATAAGTGCTTTTTGGAAACAGAACTGCAGTAATGGATCATCCAGCCTATGCAGAAAGCACTTGTAAAAAAAAAAGATAAGATCATTATCATCATTAAACCAAAGCAAAGCAATAATAATAACGAAGTCCTTTGGATGACTACTTTCATTGAAAAAGAAAAGGAGGAAACACCAAACTAAGATACTTGATTTTGCAAAGGACGCCTTGCTCAAAAAAAATAAAAATGCATCTGTTGCGAGTCTTCCTTCTTGACAACTTCTAACCTGGCTACTTTTGGTTGCAGGCTCTAGTAAAGCTCATAGTGTCCCGTACTAATTTTTGAACGCCATAACAATACTAGATGAAGCTGTAGAAACTGCTCTTAGCTTATCTTCAAATTGTTTAACTTGTCTCACTCTATCAGGCGAGCAAACACTGGAACGAAAGTGTATCACAACTTTCTTCAGTACTTTCGCATTTTTCAACAAAAAACTCAGAAGTTTGAGCTCGGCACCACATCCTTCAACTTCTTCGAATTGGACAAGCTTTAGGTGAGACAACATTCCTGGAGATGACAATCCTGATTCCCAATCATCTCCAACATCGGGTAAATTGAACTGTATCCAAACAATCGCAACAAATGGTACATTACTTAATGACAAAGACTAAAAGTTCAAGTAAGAAATACTTCAGACGTTCCAAAATTGTTATGCAGAAAATTAAAATGTCGCCAAATGAGACATGTGAAAAACATATATGTTGTATTAGAACTATTGGAAAGGTATCTTATTTTTCAGAAATGACTAGTGGAACGGTATGCCGCAGGAAAAATTAGAAAACAAAGAGCTTGGTCAAGTGTTACCTCCTTGGCTTCAAGAAATAATTGAGTTACATGGGGACATATCTTGAGTAAGTATGTTATGGCCCGCAAGCAATGTCTTGTAGACCACATGCCCAACGTTAAAGTTTGTAGATCACATAAGCGAGGTGGTTGATAGTTTAAAACGTCAATAGCTTGTGAGAGAACCTTGAGGGGAAAAAAAAATCTCAATCACTAAAACTAGGCAATAAAAAGTCGTAGCTAATCACTTCCGCATATATGTTAATTAGATGTTAATTCATGTAAAAAGAGGATGCACCCATACCTCAAGGAATCCAGATGATAAGCTCAGATTTTCCACCTTAGAAACCGCTTCTAAAAATTGCATCACCCGATTAGCATACACTTTTTTTTCCTCTGAATAGAGATATGAATATGATTCTGCATTCTCATCTTCTTGTTTTTCTTTGAGAAACATTTGAAAAACTACTTCAGATATTGGAAAACAAACTTCTAGAGAATAATCTTGAGCCAAGAATGATCTGCACGCGAAGACTTCCAGATTTGGAGCACATAACTTGATAATGTTAGCCGTATTACCATTCTGCGGCAAAAGACGTCTACACGAACAACCATATATAAACTGCTTAAGGCTGAGAGAATCAACAGTCAATTTTCTTTGGTTATCAGTTTGTATATCACAATCAACTATGTGTAAAGTTTCAAGAACTGGACAACTTGAAAAGAGTCTTTCAGAGGATTCTACATTGGAGATTGATAATCCATGTAGAATTAGTTCTCTAAGCTGAGGTAATCTCATTGAACTTGGTAGAATAATATCTGCATATTCAGCACTATCATACACTTGTATTGTCAACTTTCTCAGTGATTTGCAATTAAGGATACCGTGTGGAATTCTATATGCCGAATGATCTTTACAGATATGCATGGTAATTTCTTGAACATTATGCTTAACAGCATCAACCATCCATCTACCAACATGTTTTTTCATTATATCAGCATATCTAATAT
The DNA here is from genome assembly GCA_023531295.1 of Papaver armeniacum. Taxonomy (NCBI): domain Eukaryota; kingdom Viridiplantae; phylum Streptophyta; class Magnoliopsida; order Ranunculales; family Papaveraceae; genus Papaver; species Papaver armeniacum. The sequence continues at coordinate 478,257 of JAJJWW010002925.1, forward strand.
TGAACCATTTGAGAGCGAATCTCTGAATATCAGATTCATCATCGCGAAGAACGAATACCATATCAACAAAAAACACGAACGTCTCATCATGTTCTTCGTCTTGTGAAAATGAACTCCTATCGAAATTCAGAAATGGCAGAGACTTCCAGATATCAATCCATTTTTTCGACAGAACACTAGTCTGAACAGCATATTTAGCATCATTGAAAGACATGATATGATGAATTATATTATCAGGCAACCTACTGAATCTATCTTCCACGTTTGAATATGGGGATGCATTTACTGTTTCTGCCATCGTTAACCTAAACTGAAAAAGTAAAATTAGAAGAAAAAAACTCCCAAAATGTTTACTTCAAAACCCTGAACTCCAATTTTTCTGGATTGAAATTCAAAACCCTATATTATGAGATGTAAGCAAGAAGTACCTGATTTAAGTGTAGAAATGGCTGATGAAGTCCAATTTCTGATAAAACCCCCAAAATTCTTCTAATCCTTGCTGCTTCTGATGATGATGTACATAATCTCTTAATGATAGACTGGATCTCTTTTTGAATGAATGGATCAATCAATCTTGGAGCGGAATTGAAAAACCCTAAACCCCAATTTTGTAATGCGAAGAAAATGTTTGAGCAGACAATCTCGTGCTGAGTTCATCCTAAAACTAATATAGTACGTTCTTTCTTTTACGATAGATGGGCCCAGGCCTCTGCCCAAAGCGAGTCCCACTTATGGGTGTCCATGAATGTCAAAAAAACTCTCAAATTCCTCCTTTGAAACTCTAAGCATACGAGCTTCCACGTTGGTTGAGAATACGCGTAATCGAACTATTGTTCGGTTGGAAATGTATGAGAAAAGAGTCGGTTGAGCATTAGTAAATCTGGTGAGGACACTTGACATACGGTTGGGAAAGCTGCATGACCGGTTCGGATATTAAAATTTGGGTTATAAACTTGTTTGCATCACCTGAACTTATGTTCGGTTAGGAAAGCATTTTGCATCAACAAAATGATAAGTGGACTTATGTTCGGTTGGGTTTCTTACGAGTTTAAATCTAATTCATTTCTTTACACCACATTTACACCAAATGCTTAATGGTCCGTTAGTAACACCTTTTGAGAAAAAGGTGGACAATTTTTCTAAGAAGCTGCATCAAACGACGGAAAATTTGCCCATACAAAATTTTGCTAAAAAAATCTTTACGTATTCATGTCAAGGAGGAATTAGATTTTTCTGCCAAGTTTCATAATTAACGTGTATGTGATTATCTTCATATCATAAAGGAATAGGTACGAGCTGCTTATGATTATCTTCATATCATAAAGGAATAGGTACGAGCTGCTTATGATTATCAAAGAGGAATATGTTGTTACTGAGCCGAGAAAGGCATTAACATATACCATTCATCAAACACGAAGAACATCAACCCAAAATCGGTTGATGTTATTGTACCATATGCACCGATTTTGTGTGTTGTTCTTCGTGTTTTTTGAACATCAACAACAATCGATATATGCATGTTCATTCAAATATCAACCGATTCTGATTGATTTTCAGAAAAATTTGATAAGCAAATTTTAGAGATTCATAGTTAAATCCTTGACGAATCACTCTTACAAGGAATGTATTAAAAGGATTTAACTTAATCAATCAAATTATTTTTCACCGTAATTTTCTAAGGAAACCAGAAAAAAATGAGAATTGTTGTTTGGTATGTATTAGGTTCTAGTTTTCGATTATCATGCAAATTGAAGAAAAAAAAGGCTTTGATTAAAGTTTGTTAATATAATTGATTTGATTTTTTATATTTTTTAAATAATTAGAATTATTGGTATCAAAAATTTTCACTTAGTCTGAATCTATTATTAGGCTATAAAGGATGTCAGCTAAAGGAATCAATTGCGGCCATCCTTGCGAGGTTCAACAGACGTAACTAGCATGATTGCAGCTGAATTTCTTGGAGGGTGAATTTGGTATACAATACATTCCAGTCCATAGTCTGTAGCGGCTTAATATAGTCCATCGCTCAAATTTGTGAGAGGTCCCGAGGTTTTTCGTTCTCCTCGTTAACGAAACCTATGTTGTCTTGTTTATTTATTTTTTTCTATCATATTGTCTTTACAATATGATTTACACAAGTAGTACGTATTCAAACTTGTAGATATGTCCATATTAATTTTGATCGAATATCAGATTTGTTTTTGTAGAATTCATATCTTGAAAGATAGATAATAAGTTTCATACTTGGCAGAATTCCGATTTGATTATTTGGATAAGACTAGATTGATCTTGGATATTGATGTTTGAGATCTTCCAAATGCTCTTCTTAACAATTAGGTTCACGGACGACTCCTGAGTCTTAACTTTCTTATTGAGAAGAGATATAGATATAAACTCTATATACATATTTTCAAGAATCGTTAAGTTGGTGTACTTGCAATTGTATTAGGTTTTATCCATATAGATTGTCGAACAAAAAGTTGAGGTGTACTTGTTTATAAAAATCCATAACATGTATGTTAGAGCATTGATCGGTTGAACTCACCAAGCGTTAGAATGTCAAGTTTGGTTGTCATATTTTAGTGAATCAAAACTCATTTAATTAGTCGCTTGATTATGTACTAGAGTCAACTTCATATAGGTTAGACTAGAAAGTCTAGGATTATGAGACATACAAGTATTACTCTCAAGAACGTGAAGATCTCAAGAACATGAAGAAGTAACAATCTACAAGTCGTGATATATTGAAAACATCATCCTTCCTCTTAAGGAATTAGACTACGAAGTCAAGTATAATGTTTATCTTTTGAACTTCAGTATATATGACATAAACATAATCTTTTGAATGTTATTATTATTACGTATATGTGTAAAGGTGAAGATTTCATCATAGGAAACAATGTTTACATTTGTTTAAAGGAAGTATGTTCATAAACTTGTTTTATGAATTGAAAGGGAAATCGCTAGGCTTATTGATATTGTTATTCATTGCATATCTTTGGAAAACCAATATATGTGAGTTAGTAGAACCGATCATAACTTGTTATATATCTTGGTATAACTAATCACAAGACCTAACTTATGATTTGGTATGACTTGTATTAGTGTAACCAATCCTAAGTAATCACCTTAGTTGGTATGATCGATTCTTGTAATTGGTGTGACCGATCCTAATACGTAATTGGTGTGACCGATCAAAAAAAAACTAGTGTAATTGATCCTTGTAATTGGTGTAACCAGTCCTTGTAATTGGTGTAACCAATCCTAGTGACTGGTACCGATCACAAGCAATAACACAAGTATATGGTAACCGGTCCTAGATAATGTATGACTAAATTTTGAGGAAATACAGTACAAGTGCAGATGAGTTTTGACTAAATTTTCCACATATTTAAGTTTCATGCCAAACATCAAGTACTGTATTGGAGGTAGTCTGGTTTCCAGGTAGTTGGATTTCTAGGTAATTAGAACTACCTAGAATTTGAATTCCTTCGGTGCCAAACAGACCCTAATAGCAAAGACACTGGGGTAGGCGTGGGCAATGGGCGAATGAGCCAATTTTCTCATTCCCACCTAAAAATAGGAAAGGTAAACGGGAAAAACCGATGAGCATACGTCCAAATTTGGGAGTCCTCCCATCGAATATAACTTTAAGATGCTTGGTCTAAGGCCTATTCATATGCACATGGAAAACAATAGATTTTGCCATATATTCATCCACTATGGGTATACCAAACTGCCAAACGTGTATAACATATATGCATACACGATGTATCGATAGATATTCGATCGTTTGATGGTCTTAGTAGCGCTCATTGGTCATTCAAACACCAACGATGGTCATCAAATCGCTTGTTGATTTGATCATCACTCAGTAGTTCATCATCCAACGACTACAATTTTCTCCCATAAATACCCAATTTCAACTCACAACATCTCAACTTAAAATTCATTTCACTATGCCTAGTACTCGCATAACCGAAGTGGATTTCACTCGTGTATAAGATATTTCTCTAGTTCAATGTTGGGTTTCAGTTGCAAGCGATAGAGATTTTAATATAGAGACTTTTAACTTATAGGACACTATGTTTTAAAGGTTTATGACGTTAAGTCACGTAAATTCAAGAAGAACAAATGGGTGTCTTCAAAATCTTTATTGTTTCATCAATAATGATGTGAGAAAGTATCAGGAAATTATGTGGATGATAAAAGGGGATAATCCTGGGTTATTAACCAAAAGTTAGTGCTCAAATCAAATTTTGCGAAGACAACAAAAGATGGCTTAGTCACGATTTAATGTTATCAACTCTACAAGGTTCACGTGCAGGGATTCAGTTTTTAAATATTGTGTTATGCAACTAAGGTTAATTTCTGATGAAATGTAAAACTAGTTTCTAATTGAATATTAATGTAAATATATAGTTTTTATTAATTAAAATAAAAAGATTACATTTGAAATATTTAAACTAATTTACGCCCATAAACTAGTCATAAACTACTGATTTCCTTGGCCGTTTCCTTTCTGACCAAAGACCCAATTGCCCGCTTTTATTGGATCAAGGGTACTGTTGAACATATCAGTTGGCGAGCCAGTTGAGACTCACTTGCTAGTTGAGTCTCATCAAAATCAACTAAACTTGATAATTAATGGGTCCAGGGTGCAAGGGAACACGATGCAAATGTTGAAATGCGTGTTATTGGTATGATAGAGGAGTTTTCTGATGGGAAATTGGGGGGGGTTGAGGCAATTGGGGTAAACATATTCGTTCGCCTAATTGATTCTAAGTTCACACCACCACCAAGAGTCATTATGTCCGTTGGCATTTTCTAAACGGACGTGCCGGAGTTGTATCCATGCCAACGTTTTCATCACCTCCACGTTTTACTTGAGTATCTAACATTAGGTTTGGAGTAGAACTTTCTAGTACCTCCTGCATAGAACAACATCTCAAACTTCTTTCACTTCCACTAGGACTCATGCCTCCTCCACCATTGGGACTCAAATGAGTCATTCCTCTACCACTATGACTCATTCCTCTAACACAAGGACTCACTCCTCTAACACAGAGACTCATGCCTCTACTACTACCTGAACCATCATTACCGACAAATCCTTGACTCATGCCAAACATCATGCTTTCCCTCACTTTTTGCAACTCATTCAAGTGGAACTTCTGAAACCCATGTAATAGAGCGTGATAATTCTTCAACTGGGACTGATAATGCTCTGGTGTAGCATTGACCCAACAATATGGATAAGTCCGATCAAGTGCACTTGAAGCAATTGGATAAGTAGCAATCTATCCAAATTTGGTTAATATAGTCTGTACATCCCAAGAAAATGGTGGCATAATTGGCGATGAACTTTGAGAAGGATATGCAAATGCGTCGCCCGCCTCTGGTGGAATTTGGGAAGGAATAAATTCATCGGCAAGTGGTATCATATCTAAAGCTGGGAAATCCATTCGACCCAAACTTTGTGGTTGCATAGAAATATTGGGCTTGAAAATAGTGTTAAACCAATATATGTACTCATTTCTATCCATTGGCTCCTGGATCAATTCATCAGCTTCTTGCAAATTATGACCTTGCCTTTTCAATTTGAAGTAGTCGTCTTCAGAAACCTATGAACTTGGATAGGGGTTGACGACTATCACTGATCTTCTTTGCAACTGAAAAAGTTGTCTTTCACCATAAGGGTTGTAAAACACGATCCTTGTAAAGCTTAGCGGTAAAACCATTCCCTGAGCTTGTCTTCTTCGAACTCAGTGATTGATCCATACGGCGGGGTGACAAGGTTAAGGCTTATTCTACACAACATATGAATCTTATGAACAATATATGTATGTTGACCATCTTCAATCGGTTCTAGTTCTCAATTCTCAGAATCGTATTTCAGTATGAACGGAAAATATTGGTGTGATTCTTAAGAGAAGGTTTTGAAACACGGAAATATGTATACCCACTAATATTGAAAATAATAACATTATTGGTTACTAAATTTTTTATGTGAAATAACAAACAATTCGCCTGAGAAATATTGGTTCTTACCTCCAACAATCCCCAAAAATCATGAGAATGCCTAAAAATATTAAAAAGATGTTCATTTTCATTGCATTGTCTCCGTTGGAGTTTAAATTTGTTTTAGCCTTTTTTGGTTCATACAGACTCAAATATTTGGCTATTGATTTGTTTTTTATAAGAAAATTTTGTCACTCATTTTTTAAATATTTTAAGCTGTTGATATCTCATAAGCAAGAAACAGACCCGTGCATCGCACGGGTAAGAAACTAGTTATAAATAGATATGTTGACAGGTTTCATCAATATCCGCATTTACAATAAAGTAGAAAATTCTCGGCTTTATTCCATATTCACCACGAAAGTTTATATTGTATCTAAGATCTTGTCCTCGGATCTTCGTATTTGGGTTTTGGAGGGTTATATAAGATAAAAGTGGTGGCTCAAGAACCTTAGAGGGTTATTGGGAACACGAACAAGGGAACCGAGTCAACCGACACATTTATTCATAATTTACTTCTTCGAATATATCAAATTGATATCTTGATATAATGTTCTTATGGTACTTTATATTTGAAATAGTCTGCTTCACCTACATCCTCCGTATATTTGTGAAGTTGATAAGCCTTGGACAACCTTATACTTTTATGTTTGAAATAGTCTGCTTCACCTACATCCTCCGTATATTGTGAAGTTGATAAGCCTTGGACAACCTTATACTTTTATGTTTGAAATAGTCTGCTTCACCTACATCCTCCATATATTTGTGAAGTTGATAAGCCTTGGGAAACCTTATAACTTTACGATTTTCTAGTGTAGTTAGGCATATGAGCTTCTAAGGTGGTATCAGAGCTAGCTTTTTTGGATGGTGTGTGGACCGTGGTCAGTGTGTGGATTTCAAATTCTTTTTCCATATTTTGCGTGCCATGTTCGGTGTTAGTCAAATATTCATAACTCTACCCTCTCGAACTCCCGAATTTGAAAGGGGGCGGGGGTTAAAAAAAATCCCACGTCACCTAAATTCTCAATTTTATAGGAAGCCCTACCTAGGGGTGAGCATGGGAAAGTATGGACTGGTTTTTATCTCATCCACATCCAATCCAATTCACTACGGATTTCGGTTTTGGCATCCGCATCCAATCCAACATCCAACGAATTTGCATCCAATGGATGGACGGATGAACGGATTTGGTGCGGATAATCCAATGGATGGATTTGTGTTAGTTAAAATTTATAATGAAAAAATAAAACCAATATAGATGAATTCTTATAAAACCTACACATTTTATATATGTAGATGAGTATAGAAGTATCATGGACAACACTCCAAACAAACATCTTAAAAATTTCAAAACTATCGGATATAGATGTCCAACGAGTTTTCAAGGTTGCACCCGGGCCCAATACGTAATCCGTTGGATTTCAAAAATCACATCCGCATCCAACCCATTAGCGAACTGTCCGGACATCCATCCGCAAAAATACGGTTGGTTCCGATTAAATACACGGATTATGTATAAAATGCTCACCCCTACCCTACCATTGAAAGCTGATTTTGAGGGTAGTAAGGGTCCTGCATGGGCTTTTAAGACCAGGCCCAAATTCGCATTTGGCAGTTGATGTGCCATTTGGCAGTGGTGTGCCGCAATCAATGTGTCATATTCATTCAGTATTAATCATTCGTGTAAGTCATGTTCATTCAGTGTCAATTCCATAATAAAAATAAAACTTGACCTTGGGGGTGAGCATTTGGCCCGTAATCCGCGGATTTAACCGGGACCAACCGTTCATTTGCGGATGGATGTCCGGACCGTTCGTTAATGGATTGGATGCGGATGAAATTTTTAAAATCCAATGGATAATGGATCGGGCCCGGATGCAACCTTGAAAATCCGTTGGACATCCATATCCGTTAAATTAAGGGTATTTATATAGTTCTAGAAAATATTATGGATCATTTAGGAATTTTTAAGATGTTTGCTTGGGGTGTTGTACATTGCATTTTTATATTTGTATACATATATATCATATGTAGGTTTTATAAGGAGTCATCGGTGTTAGCTTTATTTTCTTTAATACAAATTTTAACTAAAACAAATCCATTGGATTATCCGCATCTAATCCGTCCATCCGTGCATTCATTGGATGCAAATCCGTTGGATATGTATTGGATGCAGATGCCAAATTTGAAATCTGTAGTGTAATGGATTGGATGCGGATGAGGTGAAAACCGGTCCATACCGGCCCATGCTCACCCCTCCTTGACCCTACTCAAATTCAAACTCGACCTCCACCGGTTCGAGCTTTTGTGTGTAGTTAGGCCCATGAGTGTCTAAGACTTTCAACGATTTTATTTTTGATCTTGGCCCATGGGTTTCTAGGACTTTTACGTGTAAGTCATGTTCATTTAGGACTTTTAACAAGAACAGGTAATTTTTTGGTCTTGCGTTGCTAGATCAAACATTTGGGAAGTCTTGTTGTCAACAAATTAAATGTGGGTTTAACCAAAAATATCTTGCCAAGCTTTGTTTGTACCGACATAACCTTTTTGCCCGGTATAGTGTATTTTTGTTTTGTTTTTAGAAGTAGAGTGTGAATGAGAATTTAGCTACCGGAAATCCAGTAGTACACCGAAATAAAGAGAGTCAACCAAAATCTAAGGCATCACAAGTATTGAATAAGGATTTCTTTATTAATCAGCTAACCATAAGGATGAGTTACAAGTTTAAGAACACAAGGAACCCTAATCTCACCCTCTCCACTAGCCTATTCCTTACTCCAAAAATCCGACCCCTTTCCGATGCCCAAAGGTTCCTATTTATAGGCCAACGGCCCTTAGTGGGATACATCTCATTTTACTTCACTCAAGATTACATATTTCTCGCTAGCTTACTTTATACTTCGCTCGCCTTATTTTCGATAAAGTTTTCCCCTCCTTTCGCTGACATCTCTAGTAGTTTTTCGGGACATCTGTCTTTTTTCTTTCTCTGCAATTCATCGTCTTCGCAAGTTATCTTCTCAGCTAAGTAACCGTATTTCGTCTGTTTTGATCTCACAACCTTTGTCTTGTTAAATACTCCATCTGTTCGTTCGCCCAGGTTTTGTTTCGTTCCGTACTTCGCATTTAGATTCTTACTTCGTGTCATTGGTTGGCGAAAAGGTGATTTGACCTTGATTTGACAAGTTACTGACTAGATTATTTGGAGAATGCTATAGGATCTTTTGGTGTGATTTTCCAGTCCTACTTCGGATCTTCCTGAACCGCCACGTGGCGAGCATGATATGTGTACCTACAGAGAATACGAAGAATTACCTGAAAGTCCATAATCATGAAATTGTTTTTTAAGTGAGTAATCATGATAAATTGTCATATTTTTATCACGTTGTTTATGTTGATAAATCAACATATACTTTTCATGTTCCCTGTTTTTCTCTTTAATATATGTAAAGTATATTATGGACTATACTTTCCTCGATTTACCTATTTTTATCAATTATTTGTAATGTATATTACTAATATGAAAGGATTCAATATATAATAATCAAATTGGATGCGTCAGTAAGATCATTTGCATAAACTGTATTAGGGGTTGCCAACCAAACGATGCAGAAGACATAATTGATTGATGCGAGGAACTTAAACAGAAAGAAAAAGGTTTCGACATAATGCAAGGATATGAATGATTATTAGAGAATTGTAACTTTAATATTAGGGGTTGGTGAATCGGAATTCGTGTTTACGATCTTGATTTACTTTAATGTTTAGGCGGAAGTCTTCTGAATGCCAATTTTTAATCATTCAATGTTTCTTCAAGTTTTTTTAAGAAAACATAGTTATACAAAAAGTAGTAAAAACAAAGAAAATGAGTTACACAAATTAGTATGTGGTTTGTCCATAATGCATATCATATTTAGGATATTCATTCTTGTATATAAAAATATGAAATAAGAAACTAGTTCAAGTATGTCAAACATGTTCAATTTTATCTTTTCCGACTTGTTTTATGATGGTATTTATGTTGATAAATTCAAATTAGTATTTGGTTTTCACTTTATAGAATTCTCGAAGTCTTGACCCAAGCTTGTTTCCTAAAGAAACTGCTGAGCTGATTTCAAAAATGTATCCAGTCAAAAAAGGTGAAGACATGTTAGTCTGAGACTCTGAACTCCCAACAGAACGGAGGTTCTTTCACTGTCAAATCCACATAAAGCTCACATAATGATCAAGCAACACTCAGCTAACTCAGGAATCTCTCTTCCATCTACTCATCAGTTGTGATCATTCTGGAGCTACTTGGTTAGGCTTAAACATTATGTTTACCCTATTCAACAAACAATTGATAAGATCCAGCACAGTACCTGCGGAACTCTGGAAAGATATGTGTACGAGAATCTTTCAAAATAAACAAAGCAGTTCATAAATGTTCTCCGGCTAAGCTCCCTCTACTTCATTCATAAATTCCACATAAAGATGAAGTTATCTCGAAGATTTCTACATAAGTACACGATCTTGCAATTTATAGGGCTACTCTTACTAGACTTCGTCTTTCTAGCAAACTTTGCAGCACAGTCAACTACCTTGTTGATAGTAGTTCCATTAACAAAATTAAGAGACGTCATAATACGAAAAAAAAGAAAAGAAAAATAAGGTAATATAGTTCTAGTATCGTAATTAGATTTTAGTAAAACATTATTAGTTCTGGTCTAAACATGGGTTGTTTTTTCTCCATGCACACATATTATAACAACCTAGTATGTATGTGACTACCATGAGAGTTAATGCACATATGTGTACCAGTTAAAAGAAGATGCAAGATTGCAATATCTGGGGCAAAAAGTAAAGGCCATAATATATCACTTGGCTTATAAGTACTAGTATAACACGCACGCGCGATGCGCCTGCCTTTTCATTTCAACTACAATCGAATTTTGCCTTATCGTTTCAACTACAATCGAATTTTTGATTACGTAATTTTTCAACCAAAAATATTTATTTACACACAAAGTAATTCCAACTAAAATCAAATTTCTCATTTAATAATTTTTCAATCAAAAACTTCCGCCAACACTATGCTCATTTTCCTCTCCAGAACTTTTCAAGTCTTGATGTGTAGCCTGTTGAATGAGCCTTGAGCTTCTACAGAGGCCCAAACAGAAGATATGTCTTTCCTTTTCTGCTATTTATACATTTGCAAAAGATAGTCGTTCAGTTTCCTTACATTCATACATAAATAAGTATGGGAGAAATATTCCGAAAGAAAAAGGACGATATCTGATATTTTTCTTGAACTATCTTATACATAAATAAGATAGTCATTCACGTTGAGCATGGCCGATTAGTCTTGGACTTTTCCGGGGTCTGGAGCAAGACGCCTGGTTGGATTCCACTAAAGCATCAATACGCGATTTCTTCCTCGATCCAACATCGGATCTCATCTAATGAGCTGTGATGAAATTGTAAAAATTAGATTGTAAAACAGAATAATGTGTCCATGCCTGGCGGAATGCAGATTGGGCTTCACCGTGGTCTTTGGTGTTCTAAGTTAAGAGACTAAGGAGTAAACAAAATTGTATTAGAAGTAAGCATGTGACAGGAGCTGGACCAGATATCCTATGTTGTTTCAGAGCAATCTAAATACAACTGTTGCCTGACTTCATCAAACGTGACACATCAATAGATCATTCATTTTGATTTTCTTTAACATCAGAGATGACATGCTTCCACACATTTTTACTCTATGTTCAAATTAAATCCTACAATTATATATGTCAGAGACTCTGTTTACTGAAACAACTTTTGTAAATTTATCCCTTTCTCTACAACCACACACATATGATTATAACCTACCTAGACTCTTTTTCAATGGATGTGATCGATAAAAATGGAAAACGAATCTAAAAGAAGGAAAAGTTCATGACGCCGCGTTGTTCCTAAGAAGCTAACCTCTATCAAATAACAACATGGAGGGGTGCCATCAGATGAGAAATGATAGGTTAGTCTGGGGTCACTGTAATACCCTTAAATTTTGGTTATGTTTATGTGTGGTTCAGTCTAATACTAAAATTTGATGTATAACGATTTCTGATCGCTTAGTTAGAAGTACCCCTTATCACTTATTAGTATATTACTTATTACCCAAGAGTTGAATTTGGTATTAATCAAATAGGGTTATTGAGATTTCGATATCATCCTAGTACCGGATTAGATTGAGATTTAAGAGACATTTCTCAAGAGCGGCCAGTTAAACAATGAAAGATTAGGGGAAAATAATTGTATCAAAAGAAACCCAATGGTGTGTAAGCGGTAAGGAACTGGTTTAGATTTCTTAGTCTTCCCTCTCGTTATGATCAAGGCTTGTACTTATGATTATTCTTTCTTTCGATGTAATATCTTTTTAGGGTTTGAGAATTGAAGAAACTTCTGCCTACGGGGATCAATCAGGTTGCGGGAGTTGAGGCAAGTTTATTCAGTTTTCTTAGTCTTGGATAGATGTAGAAGTGGTTATCAAATAACTCGTCTATTGTGTGAATATGATTTTTACATGTTGGATAAACTCTTTGGAAATTTATCTGTTTCCTATTCTATAATTCTTGTTGATGATCATTGGTTGTCTGATAAGAGGTGGGTATCTGTGGTTCTTTGATTTATAACACAGTTAGCATGGTAGAAAAACACATCTAACCTAGATTTTGATCATCCGTTCATAACTAATTAATTTATTGATTGTACTAAGTAGATGATTGCTCAATTGACTAGATCTAACCTAGACATCTAATTGCTCTGCTATTATGTGTTAATTAATCTGGATATTAATGAATACACTCTAGTTTAGTTATTAGGCTCCCTGCAAATGGTATAAGAGAGTTGATAACTTGTGTATGTGATGTGCTGGTATAGTATGGATTTTTTTAGTATGATTATGGACGGAGGTATTTTGGGCACTCGAGGGATACTCCTGATTAGGCACTCATTATAAGTATACATATAAAATATACACTAGTGTGTAAACGGAGTTGTGGTGATTAATTGGAGTTTGGTGTAGGTGTTCAATACGAACTTAAAGTGGGACACTTAACTAGCTAAAGAGAGAATGAAGTTGACTTACCTAATGGTGCAGGAAACTCATGGTTTTTAGTGCGTGTTCCTTGTTTTGGTTAGAGTTTGCTTTTAGCAAAGTTCCCTGTAGATTAATGGCCATTGAGAATTTTGTATTGGGTGTTGAATGACATTAGTGTTTTTGATGTCTATACCTTGATGATTGGGTTGTGTGTAGTATTGAAAGTCTTGATGTTGACAGGATAAAAATCCTTTAAATCACGGATGGTATTTCGTATGCCTAGAGGCTTTATGTAGGTCTCTAAACCGGTGATCTTTTATCTCATTCCATAAAAGGATATCTTAGATGGGGAATGTGTTCCCAGGTATAGTTGTATACATATGTGTATGCATTTTTGAACGATTCGTTGCGGATATGTTCCGAACGCGGTGTAGTGTTATTGTGGATATGTCCCGATATAGCACTATGACAGAGGTTTGAAATGTAAGAGTTTTGGTCCATACTGACAATGGTTGTTGAATTAGGGAAAAACTTCAGATTCTTAATACGGTGGCTTATAACTTAGTAGCTTATTATTTTATTCCCTTGTGACATTCTTGTCTTGAGATATATTTGTATATCATTTTTATATTCTCCATGACTCGGTGATCGAGTGAACTTGCTTGGAGTTTAACTCCTGTTGACATTTTTTTTTCAGGTGTTACTAGAGATCGTGTAAGAGTTTGTTTATTTTCAGTTCTGGTGGATACTTGATAGATATCTAGCTCGGGTGGATGTCTACGCTTATTCGCTTCATATTTTTGAACTATAGTTTTTGAGGCAGTAGGGATATTTGTTTTAGAAATGTATTGTTGATATTTGAAACCGTAGGCAAGTAATTATACTTTCTACGAACTTGAAAACCATTGTAATTTTTGTATCTTTTGTAGTAAAACAAAATTTCCCTTCTGCATACAGCTGTATAATGGGACGAGATCCCATAATTTCTTGCGGTTGCGTACGTTACACAGGAAATTAATGACATATTTTCTACATAAATCATCGGCCGGGATTATGTGGGAAGTAGGGTTGTTACAGTTGGTATCAGAGCTTAGGTTAGACACCCTTTCGGATCTAGGGAGCGAGCTTAGGATGTTCTCGTTAGGCACTTTCATGATGTGGATGCATTAAGATACTTACGTGTACATATTATTGCATTCTTCATAGTTTTTTTTTTCCACTAATGAGAGCATAAGAATCACCTTAATCATAATAGAATGACAGAATTAGATATTTATCTTGAAGTTTAATTATTAATCTTTTTTTTTTCTTACACAAATTGTAGTTTGTCTCTTGTGATATAGGTAGATAGCATGTGGTTTGCAGGCTTTTGTGATTTGAATTTGAATTATAGAATTTGACGTTATCTGTTAAGAGTGTCCATTTGACTCAACCTTCTTAATTTTTTTTATGAAATACTAATAGGACTAGGAAAACTGCCCAGGTTGTTTATTTATACGTCTCATTTGTGTACATTTAGAAGGCACATTAAATCGATAACAACACTCCTTTTTGTTAGTAGCCTTGTTCTTGGGCTTCAAAAATTTTGTATGCTTGTTGCATGTTGATGTAGACACTACTTGAATTTATTAACCGGTAGTGAACTTGCTTGAGTTACGAGTATGTGAAACACTGTAGTACTTTCGTATGAGTTTCAAAAAGTCGAAATGTTGGGTTTCTCAGCTTGGGGCTTTTTCTCCTGGTTCTTAGTGTTATGTAGGGAAGGCTATAAAGTTCCAGGTGTATTTCCTAGCTTAATCGTCACGATGAGTGTCAGGATATGTGCTTTTAAATTAACAAGTGTTAATATGGATGTTCTGATGCATTGGCGAGTGTTGGTATGTTGGGGATGTGTACCGGTGCATCCTTGCGGTATAACTAAGAACCCTACTTTGTGTTTGCTTAAGGATAATAACGACTAAATTAAGGTTGAGTAATGCTTGAAGTTTAAGTATTTACTATCAAGCCTATATTAAGAGTTGGTTTTCGTATAATGTCGATTAGAGTTAGGTTTCTGTACTGTATTATGGCTATCATATTAGTTCTTGAATTTAGGAATCAATCGTTATTTATGGGCAGTATTTTGAAACCGGTAATCTAGGTGTATAGCGACCTAGAGGTTATAGTGTAGATCTTCTCTTGTCTTAAGTTGAAAGGTAACTAATCTATGTTTAACCTGATGATGTTAGGGGCGGATGTATTCTGATACTTTATAAGTTTTTATTTTGGGAATGTAAAACATAAAGTGTATCCTTATGTCAAGAGATCATAATTTTATGCAATTTAAAGTTGGGTAGTTAAAACCATCATTTTATGATGCTTAATAAATTAGAGGTACTAGTGGAGAGGTCACCTAACTCTAGCCTGTTTGTAAAGGCTTTCTTTGGCTAACTTAAGTATGAGTTGGAACCTGATAGGAGTGCCCTCGTGGTGAGGACACCAATAGTGCCTTGATCTTATGGTTTTGTTTGATGGCTCTAGGTTACTGCCAAGTAGTTAGGTGGTGGACGTTGCATTGAACTTTGTCATGATATGGTTTGGTTACCTGCGCTTTATATGGTAGTATATTAGATTGTGAAAAAGCAAAGTTATGGTAAGTGGCGTACTGATTTCCCTGTTGTATAAGAACAAAAAAAAAAAAAAGGTATCTTGGTTTAACAAATTAATGATATGTTTGATTCTTTTAAAGCTAGAGGGGTTTTGGGAAATCAAGCTGTGACCATATCTAAATTGGTACTGTTATGAGTTGGTCGTGAAGTTTTTTTTTTGGGGAATACTAGTATACGGATAGCATTGATATGCACCTTAATCAAATGAGTAGTTAGAGCCATTTTTGTTTAGTTGGAACCGTCTTCTTGTTATCTTCCATACAAGGGAAAAGCTCGAGGAGTATCGAAGTTTAGTGCTAGACCCTGAGAGAGAACCTATTCTGTCTAGTAACTTTTTGAGATGTATGTAGGGAAAACACAAAATTCGTTTTTGCAAGATCAAACAACATCTTAGGTCATGTGCTATTTGAATAGAAGAGTTTTATAGAAAATTAATGTTGTTTTAAATTGGTAACATTGCACCATTGTCTAGCGACTCAAAGATTTCTTGGTTTAGAGTGGTATCATAGATAGCTAGACTGTTGACTAAAGCTGACAAACAAAAGTAGCATCCGTTTTGGATTTTGGATGTGGAGATATTTTCTGGAATTTAAAGGGGTAGGCTTACTAATATACTGGTGTCAACCCTGTCTGACAAAATAATAATAATAATAATAAAAATTTTTTATCTAGAGATAAAGCCTATACCATTTGTCTAGGAACTGTGTAGTTTATTATCTTTAGAATTTTTGCTTGTACGGCATACATTTATTGATAATGGGAAACCACAGTGTCGACTGATTCACTGAAAGGATATATAAAAAATGTATGTAAGTATATATGTGTACACCTTGGATTTGACTTTGTATTAGATGTAGTGCTGGTTGCTTTTCCATGAATTATAAGGAACTGACGATGCTAATGAATCACATTACTTTTGATATAAGAGGATCGTGTACTATACACGAGATGCATGTATGGGTGTCTACAGTATGTTGTATTGTTAACTACTTCTGGTGGGTATAGATGCATGACCTTTCTCTGTTTTCCTATCATGTTGATATTGTAGTTCATTCACAAATACCATTATCACGAGGGTCAGTTTTCCATTCATATCTTAGATTGATCATTTATCTACCGTTTGTTTTAAGGATGCAAGATGAGTAATCGAATACATTATAAGTAAAAAGTAAAGGAAACGATGGTAAATTATGGTTTTGGTATATCTTATGATTTGATTGGAAAGGGAGGTGGATGTATGTTCAGTACGATTCTTGCTTGAACCAAGTGGTAGATCCATGCTAGTGGATGGTTAAAATTCTTATCTTAAGTAGGAGATTCTTTGATCGTTTGTGTTAGGTAGAAGTGATATTGATTGTACACTTTTCTTGCGTCATACCTTTTAGTTTGGTAGTCGGTTGAAAAATGCTAACCTTGGATTCTTGTGAGCCTATTCATTCATCGTAGGTCGAGAACAAGAAGGTTATTAGAATACGGAGTCTGTTCCCTAATATGCCGGGATACATTTTTTTTTGATTGAATATGTCATTCTGAAACATGGGATGTGTTAGCGATAGGCGTATGCTTGTTTAATGGAAGTCTAAATCTTCCTTTACTTATATATGCAGTTGAGTATGTCATTACTTGAAGTGCCAAACTAAATTATTTTTTGGAGGTGCTTATTTCACTTCCAAATTTGGAAGCAGCAGTAGTTAGGAGATTGTCTGAGTTGAAGGTGCTTGTAGCGGGTCATTATCCCTTATCTATTTTGTATGGATCTGTTTAAGGGTCTTTAAGGACACCCTTTAGGGGACCTGTCCAGTTGACGCAAGTAAGAGAAAATAGTCTCTTAGGACAACATATGGTTTACATGACTACTAAGAAAAGTTCTCGTTAAAATTTGACATCTTACAACTCAAAGGAATGACAAGAAACCTATGTAGCCGGTATATGAAGACTGATATTGTTGGAAGCTGAGAAAAATAAGTTTGTTTTACATTAAATGTATGATGAGAGTGTGATCATTGGACCTTTCTGGTGGTAAATAAAAATAGGAATAATATGGTATACTAGCTACAACCGCCGCCTTGCTTAGCTGCAGTGCAGAACATACTGCACTTTTCTATAGGATATTTTAAGTAATTAAAGAATACACTTTAGTGACTGGATTATGCAGATGAGTAAGATACATTTTGAGTACATGAGGATGTTATGCGTTGTCCTAATCCCATCTCTCGTCAATAAAGCAAGCCAGATTTCGAGGACGAAATCCTTTTCATAGTAGGGTAGATTGTAATACCCTTCAATTTTGGTTATGTACGTGTGGTTCAGTCTAATACTAAAATTTGATGTATAACGATTTCTGATCGCTTAGTTAGAAGTACCCTTTATCACTTATTAGTATATTACTTATTACCCAAGAGTTGAATTTGGTATTAATAAAATAGGGTTATTGAGATTTCGATATCATCCTAGTACGTGATTAGATTGAGATTTAAGAGACATTTCTCAAGAGCTACCAGGTTAAACAATGAAAGATTAGAGGAAAATAATTGTATCAAAAGAAACCCAATGGTGTGTAAGCGGTAAGGAACTGGTTTAGATTTCTTAGTCTTCCCTCTCGTTATGATCAAGGCTTGTACTTATGATTATTCTTTCTTTCGATGTAATATGTTTTTAGGGTTTGAGAATTGAAGAAACTTCTGCCTACGGGGATCAATCGGGTTGCGGGAGTTGAGGCAAGTTTATTCATTTTCTTAGTCTTGGATAGATGTAGAAGTGGTTATCAAATAACTCGTCTATTGTGTGAATATGATTTTTACATGTTGGATAAACTCTTTGGAAATTTATCTGTTTACTATTCTATAATTCTTGTTGATGATCATTGGTTGTCTGATAAGAGGTGGGTATCTGTGGTTCTTTGATTTATAACACAGTTAGCATGGTAGAAAGAACACATCTAACCTAGATTTTGATCATTCGTTCATAACTAATTAATTTATTGATTGTACTAAGTAGATGATTGCTCAATTGACTAGATCTAACCTAGACATCTAATTGCTCTGCTATTATGTGTTAATTAACTGGATATTAATGAATACACTCTAGTTTAGTTATTAGGCTCCCTGCAAATGGTATAAGAGAGTTGATAACTTGTGTATGTGATGTCTTTGGTATAGTATGGATTTTTTTAGTATGATTATGAACGGAGGTATTTTGGGCACTGAGGGATACTCCGATTAGGCACTCATTATAAGTATACATATAAAATATACACTAGTGTGTAAACGGAGTTGTGGTGATTAATTGGAGTTTGGTGTAGGTGTTCAACACGAACTTAAAGTGGGACACTTAACTAGCCAAAGAGAGAATGATGTTGACTTACCTAATGGTGCAGGAAACTCATGGTTTTTAGTGCGTGTTCCTTGTTTTGGTTAGAGTTTGCTTTTAGCAAAGTTCCCTGTAGATTAATGGCCATTGAGAATTTTGTATTGGGTGTTGAATGACATTAGTGTTTTTGATGTCTATACCTTGATGATTGGGTTGTGTGTAGTATTGAAAGTCTTGATGTTGACAGGATTAAAATCCTTTAAATCACGGATGGTATTTCGTATGCCTAGAGGCTTTATGTAGGTCTCTAAACGGTGATCTTTTATCTCATTCCATAAAAGGATATCCGAGATGGGAATGTGTTCCCTGTATAGTTGTATACATATGTGTATGCATGTTTGAACGATTCGTTGCGGATATGTTCCGAACACGGTTTAGTGTTATTGTGGATATGTCCCGATATAGCACTATGACGTAGGTTTGAAATGTAAGAGTTTTGGTCCATACCGACAATGGTTGTTGAATTAGGAAAAACTTGATTCTTAATACGGTGGCTTATAACTTAGTGGCTTATTATTTTATTCCCTTGTGACATTCTTGTCTTGAGATATATTTGTATATCATTTTTATATTCTCCATGACTCGGTGATCGAGTGAACTTGCTTGGAGTTTAACTCGTTGACATTTTTTTTTTCAGGTGTTACTAGAGATCGTGTAAGAGTTTGTTTATTTTCGCTCGGTGGATACTTGATAGATATCTAGCTCGGGTGGATGTCTACGCTTATTCGCTTCATATTTTTGAACTATAGTTTTTGAGGCAGTAGGGATATTTGTTTTAGAAATGTATTGTTGATATTTGAAACCGTAGGCAAGTAATTATACTTTCTACGAACTTGAAAACCATTGTAATTTTTGTATCTTTTGTAGTAAAACAAAATTTCCTTCCGCATACAACTGTATAATGGGACGAGATCCCATAATTTCTTGCGGTGCGTACGTTACACAGGAAATTAATGACATATTTTCTACATAAATCATCGGCCGGGATTATGTGCGAAGTAGGGTTGTTACAGTCACCGTACAAAAAAGTTGAATACGTACCTGCACGACCCGTCTCTCTTTCTCTCACAATAAAACCCATCTTCTTCCTCTCACCACCCTCTCTAAGTAGCCTAGCTGTGTGTGTCAAGGAATGCTTGTATAAATAGTAGCTCCATCACTATCTTTCGAAAGTTTATATAAACCCCATGTCGCCATTGATCCATCTTCAAAGTTCCCACCTTTCAATGGAAACTTCATTCTTTCTCAGTCACTCTAAATAACTTCGATCTATCTCATTGATCCTTTATAGTCAATCTGTCTTCCTATTTTGCTCTCAATCTAAAAAATACATTTGCTTAAAAAGCCTCAAAAACATTATCTATACAACAAAACCAAAACAATGAGAATGTCAATAAAATTTCGTGAATTGCCTACTGTAAAGCATAAGCGCCCTAAATGCCCCACCACTATCCACACTTATATATAACATTTTTAGAGACATATATTGATGGACTACCAAATTCATTTTTACAGTACTTGATAAGTCTATCATTCACGACCAAAAAAAAATCACCTTAATTTAGTGACAATACTTAAAAATATGAAGTCATCTGCTAATTTTTCGCATCAATTTGAATTTCGGTGGCAAATCAAATAAATGGCAATGATTTTAAGAAATGGGAAATTAAAGATGACCAACCGACTTACCGCCAACTTTGAAGTTCTAAGTTGGAGATTTTGCTTCCTTCTTTAATAAGTACATACATGCATAAGGATCTCATGAGTTGACAAAATTATCTCTTATTAATTCCAAGTTTTGAAGGAAATATATCCATAGAAAAGAATAATTTGTTTGACCATTCCACAAACACTTAAAGGTCATCGACTTAGTTGAAAAGCTGAAAGCAATTCCTTACCTGCACGTAGAGTAATCTAGTGAGCAGCGGAGTAATTTAGTGAGCCGCTTTTCCCATGGCAATCAGGTAAAAATCAATAATTGAAAGATTGAATTGGTTTAGGTTGGAGAAATTGGAATCTTTAAAACTTGAAACCTCAGTTTCAATTGAAATCGTAAGAATTGATTTAGTGAACAAAATCAATGGAAATTTAAGGATTTGAATCAGATTTGGACTGGGGTTAGGTCAAAAAGATTGGAACTTTATAACTCTCGCAATCGAGATTTCAAATGAAATCAGAAGAACTGAGTTTTTTTGTTTCTTTTTTTCTCCTGAAGGAAGAGGAACTGAGAGAGTTGGTTGATTTGGATTTGGGGACGAAGAGCAAAAAAAAACTGGGAATGAGAAACATAAAGTGTGTTTTACCCCTCGATTGTCTCAAATTAACCAAATTATATGGTGACGACAGACATAGTAGATTTAAAACACGGAAGGGTAATTTAGCCAGTTCATGTGAAACCGGAGAAAAACCCTCTTTTCTTTATATTAGTACAAGTATAACACGCATGCGCGATGCGCCTGCCTTTTCGTTTCAACAATAATCGGTTTTTTTATTACGTAATTTTTCAACCAAAAATATATATTTACACACAAATTCACGAAGTTATTCCAACAAAAATCAAATTTCTCATTCAATAAATTTTCAATCAAGAACTTCGGCGAACACTATGCTTATCTTCCTGTCTTTTCTCTTATTTTTAGAACTTTCCAACTCTTGATGTTTAGCGGGTTGAATGAGCCTTGGGCTTCTACGGAGGTGTTGATGGTGGTTTTTTAACAAGGGGTAAAATCGAAAAACCCCATGACCTAGTGTTACCCGCAACACATTAACTAAGAGCATTTAACCCAGGTGTAAATAATTAATAGGGTATTTTTCAAAATGCAGTTAGGTTTTCGACTACGTAACCCTAATTCCAAAAACCAAGCCGCACTCTGCGCACCATGCCAAACCAAGCCGCACTCTGCGCACCATGGCAACCATGCCAAACCAAGCCGCACTCGCGCACCATGGCGACCATGCCAAACCAAGCCGCACTCTGCGCACCATGGCGACCATGCCAAACCAAGCCGCACTCTGCGCACCATGGCGACCATGCCAAACCAAGCCGCACTCTGCGCACCATGGCGACCATGCCAAACCAAGCCGCACTCTGCGCACCATGGCGACCATGCCAAACCAAGCCGCACTCTGCGCACCATGGCAACCATGCCAAACCAAGCCGCACTCTGCGCACCATGGCGACCATGCCAAACCAAACTACGTATCACATTCATTGGCAACCATGCCAAACTAAGCCGCTACGCCATTGGCGCATGCCAAATATAGCGCCCTAGGCTTGCAAAACGTGCAACTAGGTCAACATGGCCGAACGTGCCATTGGCACATACCAACACGTACCACAAGCCATATTTCCAAGCCGCTACGCCATTGGCGCATGCCAAATATAGCGCCCTAGGCTTACAAACCACGCAACCAAGGCCAAGTCGGCCACGCATGCCATTGGCACATGCCAACATGCTCGCTAGCGGCTTTTTCTACCAAAGCCACGGCCCTAACGGCCACGCATGCCATTGGCACATGCCAACATGCTCGCTAGCAGCTTTTCCTACCAAAGCCACATCCCTAACGGCCACGCATGCCATTGGCACATGCCAACATGCTCGCTAGCAGCTTTTTCTACCAAAGCCACGGCCCTAACGGCCACGCATGCCATTGGCACATGCCAACATGCTCGCTAGCAGCTTTTTATACCAAAGCCACGGCCCTAACGACCACGCATGCCATTGGCACATGCCAACATGCTCGCTAGCAGCTTTTTCAACCAAAGCCACGGCCCTAACGGCCACGCATGCCATTGGCACATGCCAACATGCTCGCTAGCGGCTTTTCCTACCAAAGCCACGGCCCTAATCTGGCCCACGCATGCCATTGGCACATGCCAACATGCTCGCTAGCAGCTTTTTATACCAAAGCCGTGGCCCTAACGGCCAAGCATGCCATTGGCACATGCCAACATGCTCGCTAGCAGCTTTTTCTACCAAAGCCACGGCCCTAACGGCCACGCATGCCATTGGCACATGCCAACATGCTCGCTAGTAGCTTTTTCTACCAAAACCACGGCCCTAACGGCCACGCATGCCATTGGCACATGCCAACATACTCGCTAGCGACTTTTTCTACCAAAGCCACGACCCTAACGGCCACGCATGCCATTGGCACATGCCAACATGCTCGCTAGCGGCTTTTTTTACCAAAGCCACGACCCTAACGGACACACATGTCATTGGCACATGCCAAACATACACGCTGGTAGCCTAACTTGCAAACCGTGCAACCTACCACCAAGGCATCCCGCACATGCCAATGGCACATGCCACACGCGCCACTAGCAGGCGTCACTTGCACTCAAGATGCAACCAACACTCGAGATATCAACACAAACCGGGGATGCTTTCCAGGGTTTTGGTTTGGCGGTCACAGCTTGCAGCGTACACTACGCTCACATTAAGAAAGCGTGAAAAGGAATAAAGCGGTCAAATAAAATAGGAAATAATGGTGAAAACGTTTTCACTCATTAACACCATACGGTTACCACCTCCTCCCATTATTTCACCCTTTACTCTCTTCCTTCATGAGGCCAGTGGTACGTTTCAATCTCGACTTGTATAAATAGGTCTTACCTATTTCCACCAGACAACAAGTCTCGGCCAGAGAAAATACTACATTCTAAAGGCAACTTTGCAAGCTCTCCCAAAAGCTTTCACCTCTTGCAAGCTTCCTAAGCTTTCACTTTCGATACAAGTCGAGACGCTACTCTCCTGCACTATTCTCGGCCTCAACACCTTTCTTTGCTTCCCTCCCCAAATCAACCCTTCTCCTCCACTTTGTGACCAAGCAAGTCGGGAACGACCATTTCTTGGTTTAGGCCGGACTTGTACAGATTGATCTCTCGAATCTATAAAGTGCTCACGTGCGGCACATTTGTTTAGAGTTTGAACCAGTTTCTCACTCACCTACCGAATTTACCGAAATCTAGAGACGATTTTTACCCATAAACAATAGGCGACCACAGCGGGAGGATTGATCTATCGGTTACAACGCCAGCTCCAACTCCTGATTTCGTTTTCCGAACGTCAAATCCCAACATGGTGGAACTCAGTCCGAGAGGCCGCCGAGAACACCAAAGACGAACGCACCCCGATGTTAGCGTCTCTCCCAATAACGTTGTTACGTCACCGGCCGACAACAAAGCAACGTCGAATGCACTCCCTCAAGTGTAACACCGCCAATCACCGGGGCGAGCACCGCCTCCTCTAGTGTCTCTGCACAACCCTCTAATCACGGAAACGAGAATATCTCTTCAGGTGTCACACCCCCAGTCACCAGAGCTAGGGCCGCCGCTACGACCCCAAATGCTTCGTCTAGCATGACGCCTCCGACCACGACCAAGATCCCAACTACCCCGCCGACGGGGCGAGAAACCGGAGGGACAAGAGGAAGTCGCCCTTACGTCACTATCGCCGATCCGATGGAACGACAAGAGATGCTCGCGAGCCAGGACGGATATGGTTTCAACGCAGAAGGAGGTACTCATCTTTCTCAAGACCCCGAAAGAACGACTACCACGTGAGTCGCGCCCTCCGAGCCATTTAGGAACGTCTCCAAAAAACCCCGACGCCAGCACCTCGGCGGAGCACGCCTCCATGGATGAGGAAACTCGCACTAGAAACCCGTTGGAAAGAAATCAGCCACCCAACTTTGTCACGAGAGAAGATTTGGAACAACTCCTCCGCAACCAAATCAAGAATGATGAGTTGGACGTGCATCATCACCAACCCCCTTACCCATCCGAAATACAGAGAATCCCTCTCCCAAGGGGGTACTCTTCTCCTCAATTTACCCCCGTACGATGGTACCGGAATGCACGCGAACATGTTTCTCGTTTCTCGGAGTCCTTGGGTGAACATGAATATAATCACGTTCTTCGTTTAATGGAATTCTCAAAATCACTTAGGAAGGGCGTATACATGGTACAACAAAGATCCCACCGAGCAAACATTCCCAACCGGAGTAGCATGGTCTTTGCGTTCTACAGAAATACTTCTTCGTGTCCGAACAAGTTACTTTTTCGACTTCGGGAGAATGTACCAAGTGGGATAACGAACATCCGAATGATTTCGTCAAAAGGTTCGGTGGTTCAAGCACTCGATCGTCACGACCCAAACGTGACCGAGCAACAATTGGTAAACGCATGCATCAATGGTATGGTCCCAATCTATCGCGCCCGCCTAGAAAACTTGCGTTTCCAAACGTTCTCCGAACTCCATGAGGCCGCCAGACGATCTGCAACAACATCACCACCATTACTGGAAAGAACTAGGCCAACTCGAACTGAAGACTCGCGTGAAACTCGCGGGAGTAGACGCCTCATCAGCAAACAATTTAATGCCGGCTCATCCTCCGTGAACATAGTGAACGAAAGAGGAAAAAGGAAAGCCGCAACTACGAGCCACTAGCCGAAACGTGAAGCGCCGGCACAACGGGAACCCTCACAACGGAAGATCGTCACTAAAACTCCCATGCAGCATCGCGAGACCGAAGGAAATACCCTTGATTTCCCATTCCCCATCGAGGAGGTGATTGACCTCCTCGGAAGCTCCGGGTTCAAGATGATGTCATCGGACTCGCCACCGCTCGTACGTCCGCCAACCGAGGCCGAGATGGCGAACCCAAAATATTGTCATTACCACGGGTTCGTTCACAACCCGACTAGCGATTGCAAATGACTAAAGCATATTTTCAAAGAAAGGATAGAAGCAGGAGAACTCCAACTAGGAGACGAAAGAGTGCATCGAGACCCACTCCCATAAGAAGAAGCGGGTCCTCTCCGGGAATTCCGTGCACGAGATAGGTGCAATCCATGATGCAACATGTATGCGAAATTCTCTATCTTTCCAAGGTGCAGCGCCAAGATATTTTCGCAGCTCTCAATCGTGTTGTATCAGGCAAACGGCTTTTCTCTCCTCGGAACCCACGCCCGGGGCCCAAGCTCTCCAAACGGGCGGAACCAAAAAGGAGAACGAGGATCAAGTAACCACGTCCCGTTTAAGAGGTAACGAATTTGACGACACGCTCATCGATATGACCTCCTACCACAACATCATTACTTTCAAGACACTAAAGGCAGCAGGATTTACAAAACAAGACGCTACCTATTCCCCGTCCGTGATTAAGAACTTGGGAGGAGAAGCTTTGAACGCGCATGGCTACATCAACTTAGAGATCGAGAAGGGATACGCTATAACGCATAGCAAGTTCCACATTGTCAAAGAACTAGATCATGACATGATTTTGGGATGCTTATGGGCGCTTGACAACAAAGCGAAACTGGATGTACACCCTCTGCCGACATCCACGCCCGAAGGAATTCCCAACAAATCATCCCACGGGTTATCGCATCAACGAGCTATTGAAGGAACCCAGGCATCAGGAGAGGACACGTTGGCGCTAGCCCATGATTTTCAAATGCAAGTAAGTCTGACCGAGCAACCTTTTCTGCAAACGGTCCTTTCTTCCCCCATTCTGTCATGGGGACTCGGCGCGACAACCGGCACAAACGCTGTCAAAAAATGTGAATGGGGAGCTGGACCATTCGAACACTTTACGAGAAGCTTGGAAGCTTCTATCGAAACCAACGAAGCCAAGGCTCAAATGGTTACACGACGTCTGAACCCGTTTTCAATCGGAGATGTAGTGGCTAAGAAAAGATCGTTTCAAGTTGGGAGGATGACAGTAAAGATGGATTTGCCCGATGAAGGT
Organism: Papaver armeniacum; assembly: GCA_023531295.1. Taxonomy (NCBI): domain Eukaryota; kingdom Viridiplantae; phylum Streptophyta; class Magnoliopsida; order Ranunculales; family Papaveraceae; genus Papaver; species Papaver armeniacum. The sequence goes on from JAJJWW010002925.1 coordinate 505,110, forward strand.
GAAGGCGAGCTGTATCTGGTTGCGGATACCCTTTTGGGAGGATATTGCAAGCTTATCAATACGGTCACACCTGAAGGCGTGATAGTTCACTCGCGATGGCTCAAGGAATCCAATCCCTAAAATGCTGTACTTCCCAATCACTCCCTTTTTCAGTACTTCCTTTAACAATTCCTCTTAATAGATGTACTTCCCCAGGATGAATACACCGTTTCTATCTTCCCTAGGGATCTCCCCTTTTGTCAAAAAGAAAAGAAAATAAATATATCTCTTTCTAAGCGAATCCTTCAGATATCAGAGAAATACATCAGAAGAACCCAGAAAACCATTGCAGAGCCATCATACCACAATCTCTTTCAAAAATATATATATGAAGCAAAATGTTTATTGATGAAGAAGAAGGGAAAGATGAGTTCACCAAAAAAAAAAAAAAAACATCATGGGAACTAAGCAGCTAATAGAAATAAGAAAAGGGAGGAACTAGCCCTCGAAGGACGGAGCACAAGTCCCTTCGGGCAAAGCTATCTTCAAGCACTTCCCCCAGCAATCTTTAGGGCAACAAAGGTTCCATTCAACGGTTTTAGCAGCGGCGACCTCAACATCCCATCCCGAAGCAGCCACAGCAGCAGCAGTGTCCTCCCCGACAACCATTCTAGCATACGCCACCATGACACCTCCGGTATCGTCAATAACACCTTTGGCATCAACTTCAAAGGCTGTCTCGCTTCTATCATATGCTCCTTCGAAAGTTTTCTCATTGACGCTTCGAAGAAAGTTTGTTGATTCATCCACATCAAAATCGAGAATCATGGCGTTCTCCTCCGCGTCTACTGAACCCAAGAGAGTCCGAACATGTACCTGTTCTTCGTGGGGATAGATGGAAGGGAGGTCCTTAATAATTTCATTAGATTCATGGAACAAAGATTCAATCCCAACCAATACCTCCTCAAGAGAAGAAGATCGATCTCCGCCAATTCTGAAGTCCTTTTCCGAAGAGTTAAAGGCACGGCCATCTCTGGAAGATCCCATCATACACTGCAAGAAATGGGAAAATGATCAAGTTCCATCCTGTCTATTCACATACAAAAGAGGATAGCGTGAACAAAGAAGAAGAAAACGTACCGGCAAAGCAAAGAAAAAGGGGAACCAACAGGAAGAACCCTTTCTCAAACAAGGAAGACGATACATTCGCGTTGGGTATGAATACGGAACCTTAAAAAAGGAAAGGAAGCAACGAAGGACATAACGCTCCCAGATTTTTTGGCATGGATGATACCCTAATTGAGGCCGCACGTGAAGGAAAGCAAGATAAGGAAACTTTGCTATATGAAGAAACGCCTACTCCCTCCTTGTTTACATCGACCATGCCAGCAAGCACACACAACTTCCACATCGCGCCGGCCCCACCAGCTAGCACGCTCAATTTCCCGACTCACGCCAACTTCCCAACGTCGCCCAAGCTGCACCGGCCCCGCCAATTGTACCGACTTCCCTATGACCGCCCAAGTCACGGCTGCAAGCACGCACAACTTCCACATCGCGCCGGCCCCACCAGCTAGCACGCTCAGTTTCCCAACTCACGCCAACTTCCCAACGTCGCCCGAGTTGCACCGGCCCACCAATTGTGCCCGCCTCCCAATTTGTGCAAAACTACCAGAGGCAAGGATTCCAAATCCTATCTATAAAAGGTCAGACAAGCCTCCTCAATTCTCTTTACGGTTTGTTGTTGATAGTTTGTCACCATCTTATGCTTACCTCGCAACAAAGCCCCTGTTCCGAGCTAAGCAGGGGACTTAATGTTGATGGTGGTTTTTTAACAAGGGGTAAAATCGAAAAACCCCATGACCTAGTGTTACCCGCAACACATTAACTAAGAGCATTTAACCCAGGTGTAAATAATTAATAGGGGTATTTTTTCAAAATACCAGATTAGGTTTTCGACCACGTAACCCTAATTCCAAAAACCAAGCCGCACTCGCGCACCATGGCAACCATGCCAAACCAAGCCGCACTCGCGCACCATGGCAACCATGCCAAACCAAGCCGCACTCTGCGCACCATGGCGACCATGCCAAACCAAGCCGCACTCGCGCACCATGGCGACCATGCCAAACCAAGCCGCACTCGCGCACCATGGCAACCATGCCAAACCAAGCCGCACTCGCGCACCATGGCAACCATGCCAAACCAAGCCGCACTCTACGCACCATGGCGACCATGCCAAACCAAGCCACACTCGCGCACCATGGCAACCATGCCAAACCAAGCCGCATACTGCGCACTTGGCAACAACGTTAAAACCAAACTACTATCACATTCATTGGCAACCATGCCAAACTAAGCCGCTACGCCATTGGCGCATGCCAAATATAGCGCCCTAGGCTTGCAAAACGTGTAACTAGGTCAACATGGCCGTACGTGCCATTGGCATATACCAACACGTACCACAAGCCATATTTCCAAGCCGCTACGCCATTGGCGCATGCCAAATATAGCGCCCTAGGCTTACAAACCACACAACCTAGGCCAAGTCGGCCACGCATGCCATTGGCACATGCCAACATGGTCGCTAGCGGCTTTTTCTACCAAAGCCACGGCCCTAACGGCCACGCATGCCATTGGCACATGCCAACATGCTCGCTAGCAGCTTTTCCTACCAAAGCCACGGCCCTAACGGCCACGCATGCCATTGGCACATGCCAACATGCTCGCTAGCGGCTTTTTCTACCAAAGCCACGGCCCTAACGGCCACGCATGCCATTGGCACATGCCAACATGCTCGCTAGCAGCTTTTATACCAAAGCCACGGCCCTAACGACCACGCATGCCATTGGCACATGCCAACGTGCTCGCTAGCAGCTTTTTCAACCAAAGCCACGGCCCTAACGGCCACGCATGCCATTGGCACATGCCAACATGCTCGCTAGCAGCTTTTTCTACCAAAGCCACGGCCCTAACGGCCACGCATGCCATTGGCACATGCCAACATGCTCGCTAACGACTTTTTTTCACGAAAGCCACGGCCCTAACGGCCACGCATGCCATTGGCACATGCCAACATGCTCGCTAACAGCTTTTTCTACGAAAGCCACGGCCCTAACGGCCACGCATGCCATTAGCACATGCCAACATGCTCGCTAGCGGCTTTTTCTACCAAAGCCACGGCCCTAACGTCCACGCATGTCATTGGCACATGCCAAACATACACGCTGGTAGCCTAACTTGCAAACCGTGCAACCTACCACCAAGGCATCCCGCACATGCCAATGGCACATGCCACACGCGCCACTAGCAGCGCCACTTGCACTCAAGGTGCAACCAACACTCGAGATATCAACACAAACTGGGGGATGCTTTCCAGGGTTTTGGTTTGGCGGTCACATCTTGCGACGTACACTACGCTCACATTAAGAAAGCGTGAAAAGGAATAAAGCGGTCAAATAAAAGAGGAAATAATGGTGAAAACGTTTTCACTCATTAACACCATACGGTTACCACCTCCTCCCATTATTTCACCCTTTACTCTCTTCCTTCATGAGGCCAGGGTACGTTTCAATCTCGACTTGTATAAATAGGTCTTACCTATTTCCACCAGACAACAAGTCTCGGTCAGGAGAAAAATACTACACTCTCAGAAAGGCAACTTTGCAAGATCTCCCAAAAGCTTCCACCTCTTGCAAGCTTCCTAAGCTTTCACTTTCTGATACAAGTCGAGACGCTACTCTCCCTGCACTATTCTGGCCTCAACACCTTTCTTTGCTTCCCTCCCCAAATCAACCCTTCTCCTCCACTTTGTGACCGAAGCAAGTCCGGGAATGCCATTTCTTGGTTTAGGCCGGACTTGTACAGATTGATCTCTCGAATCTATAAAGTGCTCACGTGCAACACATTTGTTTAGGGTTTGAACTAGTTTCTCACTCACCTACCGAATTTACCGAAATCGGCAGAGACGATTTTTACCCATAAACAGGAGGCCCAAACAAAAGTCTTGTTTTTCCTTCGCTGTTACGTATACATTTTCAGAAGTTTCCTTGCAGTCATACATAAATAAATATGTGAGAGAAAATTCTGAAAGAAAAAGGACGACATCCGACCTTTTTCATTTTTGCAGTTGGATCAGTTAACGACGTTGAGCATGGCCGATTAGTCTTGGACTTTCGCGGGGTCTGGAGCTAGATGCCTGGTTGGACTCCACTTTAGCATCAATATGCAATCTCTTCCTCTATCCGACATCAGATCCCATTTAATAAGCTGTGATAAAATTGTAAAAATTAGCTTGTCAAACAGAATAATGTATCCATGCCCGGTGGAATGCGATTGGGCTTCAACGTGGTCTTTGGTATTCTAAGTTAAGAGATTCGGGGTGCTGCACTGTGTTAGAAGTAAGCATGTGACGGGAACTTGACCAAACATCTTATTTTGTTTCAGAGAAATCTAAATACAACTGTTGCCAGACTTCATCAAACATGACTCGTCAATATATCATTCATTTTGATTTTCTTTAACATCAGAGATGACAGCTTCCGTACATTTTCACTATATGTTAAAATTATAAATCCTACAATTATTTATGTCACACACTCTGTTTATTGACAACATCTTTTATAAATTTATCCTTTTCTCTTCAACCACACATATATGATTACAACCTACCTAGACTCTTTTCTTTTCAATGGACATAAAATGGAAAACTAATCTAAGAGAAGGAAAATCTCATGATGCCGCGTTGTTCCTAAGAAGCTAACCTCGATGAAATAGCAACACAAAGAGGCGCCGGAATCATAAAAACTGTGCAAAAAGTTGAATGTCAATGAGAAATGATAGTTTAGTCTGGGGTCACCTTATAAAAAAGTTGAATACGTACCCACACAACCCGTCTCTCTCTCTCTCTTTCTCTCACACCACCCTCTCTAAGGAGCCTAGCTGTGTGTGTCAAGGACTTCTTGTATAAATTGCAACTCCATTATATATACAAACCACTATCTCTCAGAAGTTTATATAAACCCCATGTCCCCATTGATCCATCTTCAAAGTTCCCACCTTTCAATTGCTACTTTTTTCTTTCTCAGTTACTCTAAATAACTTCAATCTATCTCATTGATCCTTTATAGTTAATCTGTCTTACTGTTTTACTCTCAATCTAAAAAACGTTTGCTAAAAAAGCCGTAAAAACATTAGCTATACAATGACTAATAAACAAAACCAAAACAGTGAGAATGGCAATGAAATTCCGTGAATTCTTAATGAAAAAAGCAAAATAACTGAATTTCCTACTGTAAAGCATAAGCGCCCTAAATGTCCCACCACCATCCACACTTATACATAACATTTTTAGAGATATATTTTGATGGACTACCAAATTCATTATTACAATACTTGATAAGTCAACTATTCATCGCCATAAGAATTCATAGCTCTCGTTATAACTTGAATGGGCTGGACACTTTCAATTGATAGAGGTTTAGTTAGCTAGATAAGGATATACGATATTTCATTCATTTTACACTTTCACTTGAGAGCATCTAACACAAAACTCTAAGACTGTGTAAACCCTCAATCAGGTTAATGCATAGAAACGTGGCCAACAACGACCAAGTTGATGCCATACTAATTATCAATGAACTAACATAAGAAATAAAAACACTCATTATTGCTTGGTTCCCTATCAAGTATCATTCAACCTGATCCTGCTAACAGGTTTGCAGTTAATTTCTAGAGTCTAGAAGCTGAAACTCAAGTACTAACATACAGTCAAAATGTCATCCAATTTTATAGGTAGAGAATCCTAAATGCAGCTTCGCCAATTCAACCTAAAACACATAATCCATATCTCTATTTTCCGTTTCTTCCTCAATGCATCTAATATGTAACCTAAAATGCAACTGGAGATGACCAAGTTTCTAATTATGTCAACGCATAACTTTACATGGAATGGTTTGTTAACAATTAATAGGGATATCATTTTAGAAAATGAGGAAGTACCAAACACAAAACTAAGTACTGACATTCTACTACCCAATTAGATGCACATTGCACATGCATTCAATTCTATTGTTACAATTTCAAAAACAAAGCCAGCCGTGTAGGCTCATTGACAATATGATTTCATTACGCTTTCTTTCAGTCATTTCTTCAAACAGACAGTGGCAAAGAAAATCAAATGAAATATGCAGGCAAAATTGGTTATTTTCTACTAAGTTTCGGCTAGCTAGAATGGAATCAAACACGAACTAATCTTGATTAATTCGAAAAAGGATGAAAAGAAGTTGCCGAGAAATTTTAAGTTTATTACCTTACTAAGATCGATGGAGCGGTGAGTGAATCGTGTTGATAGGACTATTCACGAAACCCTCAATTTGCGAAATCATCTGAACCTACCTAAATCACCATGATTTGTTGTTTGATTTCTAAACTAAAAGAAAGTAAATTGGGGAAAAAGCATCGTCTCTTGTGTTGAATATACATAGATCTGTATATGAATAACTATGGCGTCATGGTGGTGGTGAAATTGAAGGTGTTAATTGATGAAGATGATACAATCGAAGGAGGAAGATGGAAGAAATTTTGCTGGAGAAAGGATCGAGAAAGAAGAGAAGGGAAGTTGTTCGATTTTGTTTTAGGAGAACATACAGAGAACATGTGTTTACCCCTTGTTTGAATGAAATTTACGAAAAGGTGAGAATAATATTAAAAACACGGAAAGATATGATAGTCATTTCCTGTGTGACCAACCAAAAATACCTCTTTTCTTTATATTAGTAAGATAAGATAAGATAAGATAATAGAACGGGATCCTCTTCAAATGAAGAAAGCATATCAGCCTCGGATTTCCATTTCATTTCGTCATTGTTCCAGTTCCAATTTTCCATTCCCAGCATATCCATAAGCTCACGACAAGATTTCAGTTTTGGGAATTTAATTGTGTCCCAAAAACTCCCAATCTGTCGTGAACCACAGCTAACCTAATTGGGTTGTCTTCATTTAGTGGTAACTTGCAGTCTACTACTGGGATTTTACCTAAAAGTGTGACTGAAAAGTGGGTTTCTTCCAAAACTATGACCAATTTGAAATTTCTTCTAAAAGTGCGACCATGACGGGTCAACGAGCATGTATGTCCTAGTCTTTTACGGAAATACCGGATTTTGTCCTCAGATGTGTACACATCGAGCACTGATACCCCATCATGAATAGTGTCCGATGTGTAGATATTATATGTAGACATCCAGAATCTAGGCATAATCATATGTTGGATAAATGTAGACATCCATGTTTCGATGTGTAGACATCGGACACTATTCATAAAATATGTGGACATCAGGCTATAAATATGTGGACATCAGCTATAATGTGTGGACATCGGCTATGAATATGTGGACATCAAGCTATCGATGTGTAGACATCGGGCTATAAATGGTACTTTGGGTATTAGGTAAAGTCAGTCATACTTTTGGAAGAATTTTCAAATCAGTCACACTTTTGGAAGAAATGCACATTTCAGTCACAGTTCGGGTATTTCCTACTACTACTAGTGTATTTGATTTTAACATCTTTGTCCTGTATTGTATGTCAGCTCATTGAAGTAAAAGGCATTGTTGAACTTACAAGTGTTGCACGTAAAGCGGCAATCTATATGATTGCCAATCTGGATGATTTAAGGGAAGAAAGTAAAACATAAGAGTCCTGTTGTTAAAGAGCTATGGTTGGTGCATAGTGAGATTTGGCTTGGTAGAAATCTGATGGTTTTTGAGGAGAGTAAGTGGTCCATTCAAAGAATTCAAGCGAAGATTATGGAGAATGCAGGGCATTATAATTAATTGGGCCGACCGAGCGAAGCGAGGGAGGACCTTTATATGGCCACTTTGTTGTAAATTGTAAGTCATCAATTGGCACAAAAAGATTGGATTTGGTGTCCCAAACTATTTTCAATCAACAATGAAATGTCAAAAGAGCCCCTCTAAATCATATTTTTCTTTTTTTCCTTTAGACATTTTCGTAAATAAACCAAAAAGGAAGGGTAATAGGTATTAAACATTTTCGTAAATAAACCAAAAATAGAGGAAAAATAGATATAAGTGTCAAATTGTATTATACATCTTATGTATCCTATTTTTTTAGGGGTATAATTGGCAACCAAACTTCAATATAACATATCTAAAAATTCGTGCTATGGAATTTTATAAATTTTATCTCGTTGGAAAGGTTATAAAAAAATCTACGCAATGAGTACAAACAACAATATCTTTCACGAAAAATTCGGAGATATTTATCACTTTAGGCACAATTTTAGAAAATTAGATGTATATCCATTATGCAAACCACCACAAAAGGTTGCATCAAAAAAAAAAAAACCACAAAGGATGTAGCCATATTTTGGTTTATGCAGCCGTGTTTTGGTTTATTCACCACCTAATTTTACGTTGAAAAAAAAATAAAACGATGTACTCCTTCCGTTTCAAGAAAAGTGATACTTTCACTTTAGGCACAATTCTCAAAAATTGAATGCATAGCCATTATGCAAACCACCACAAATGATGCATAACACATCATGCAAATGCTACCATATTTTGGTTTATGGATCTGCTAATTCTCATTTCAGAAAAAGTGATACTTTCACGTTTCGTTTCAGAAAAAGTGATCCTTTCGTTCCATTTCGGAAAAAAGTGATACTTTCGTTCCGTTTCGGAAAAAAGTGATATTTTCGCGCTGTTTCGGGAAAAAAGATATTTTTCTTGTTTGGAAAAGTATCACTTTTTCTGAAATGGAGGGAAAGTATCACTTTTTCGGAAACGGGGCGAAAGGATCACTTTTCCGAAACGGGGCGAAAGTTTCACTTTTCTGAAATTGGGCGAAAGTATCACTTTTTCTGAAACTAGCGAAAGTGTCACTTTTTCCGAAATGGGGCGAAAGTAGTGAAGGTATCACTTTTTCTGAAACGGGGAGAAAGTATCACTTTTTCTGAAACAGGGCAAAAGTATCACTTTCTCTGAAGCGGAGAAAGTATCATTTTTTTTTTGAAACGGAGCGAAAGTATCACTTTTTCTGAAACAGAGTGAAAGTATCACTTTTCCTGAAACTGAGCGAAAATATCATTTTTTCTAAAACGGGACGAAAGTAGTCACATACAAACTCCATCTTCAGATTCTTTTTCGGTCGGCCCTCCCACCGTGGCAACGGTTGTACTAGTATGTATGGTCTTCAACTTGAGATTAATTACCAGATCAGAATCAATATCTTTTTTTGCTTTCATGGAGACTGGATCAGTCAAGAACAAGAATCATGAAGTTGAATGCCACTACAATGTAACAATATATTACCGGACTGAACATGCTAAAACTGTTATCAAAACCGAGATAACAAGGACTGATTCAATGGAAGAAATGCAGGGAGATCTTGCAACATTAAACACTATCCCCACCAATAAAAACAAGTTTTCTCCATATCATCCTCAAATTACTAACAAATACATACAAAATGAAATAAATCATACTGAATATTTGTAATAGTAACCAATTCCACAAAGAAATACTTTCTGTGACAATTGATATGTAACTAAGCCACCAATTGGATCAATCGGATACTTTGACATCTCTAATTCACTGATTACCAGATCATTAAAAAAAAAAAAAAAGCATTTATGCAGATCTACTATTCCGGCAGTTGTATGATCAATAAACCACTGACATCAAGATTTCAATGTTTAAGCTCTTCTCCAGCTGCAAGAGACGGCACCCCCGGATCTCGTGTCAATCTGAGAGAATCCCTGCATAGAAAAAACATAACATGAATGTCAATACTGTTATTTAACAAATCTAAGACAACCAAAATACCAATCACCATTATTTCACAAATCTTACCAGCGACGTCTCCTCATAAATCCTGTTGCAGTGGATCAAATAACTTAGCTATGAGAGGAGATATCATTACGTTGATTACAATGATTTGTATCTCTATTTGATCTCCAAGGTCCCCACATCTGGTCTTATAAACGGAAAAAAACAAACAAACTCCGGTTACTGGTTTTTCCGTCACCACCGCCTCACAGAAACACACAGCTAGACTCTGTCTGCTCTCAATCTCACCGAAAGAAACAGTATCTATCAAAACTCTAGGGTTTTAATTGATTTATACTAAGATTACATCAACGAGCCTCTTCTCTCTCCTCTCTGCAAATCGGGCGATGACTCAGTAAAATATCGGTTTTCGAATTTCGCAACCAAATCCCTTTTTTCCAAACAAATTATGCAGTACTGATTCAAATTGTTCCAATCTCAAAAACAGCAGAATTTTTTTTTTCATGACCTTTGCGGATGTTTCATTTTTGTAGATCAAAAATCCATCGTTTTTAGTTTTTATTTCATTAGTTCATTCTTCTTACTTCAAAAAATATTTATTCATCTTTCTTTTGAACCTAAAATGGATTTCTAACTTCTTTAACCTCCCTTAATGTGTTTACAGGTTGTTCTCTCTGAAATGGCGTTTGCCAATACGAATATTGTGATTAAAGCGTTTGCTCTGTTAGCCCAGTTGCTTGTGGAAGCCAATTTGTCCCCATTGTTTCTCCATCATGAGGAAGCTCAACTCAGTCACATCCGATCCGGTAGACACAGGAAGAAAAGTCAAAGGAAGAAGAGGCGGAGAAAAAGGAAATTTGAAATTCAAAAAAGAAGGTTCAATTATGGCAACAAACTCCTGTTTTTTCTCATTGGATTATCAGTCATATATTTTGTTACCGGAAATAAAAAGTATGTGTATAACAATCATATCTTTTCTACCCAACAATCTCGCCAAAAAATCCATTCTTTGGGAGAACAAAACCCTAACCCTTCTTATATATTCAAGTATAATTGGCAAGGAAAAGCAGCCACAGAATCACAGGAAGAACTAATATTGAAATCCACTATGGCGCCAGGAAGTGATAATCAAGTTATTGATCTAGCAGAGAAATTTAGGAAAGCAGCTTTGGAACTTGATGCTGAAGAGGAGGAAGAAATCCAATTGGTTGGAAACGACATTATTGAAGAAACGGGTGAATGGAAAAATTGTCTGGTAGGCATGATTGTAATGGAAAATGGATCAATGGGGTTCAAAGCTGTAGAACACCACATTAAGTTTACATGGTCCTTTATCACAGAAGGTGAAGTCAAGGTGGTGGAGATAGATAAAAATGTAATGGTGTTCAAGTTCATTGATGATAACACAAAGCAAAAGGTTTTTATAACAAGGCCATGGAGTATCAACAATTACTTGGTCATCCTGCATAACTACAACTCTTCAGTTATGTACAAAGAACTGGACTGGGACCACCATTTTTTTTGGATACAACTGAAGAAACTTCTACCAGAGCATATGAATGTCATATCAGTAACAAAAATTGGAAAATTGATGGGGGAGGTCATTGCTATTGAGCCAGAAGATGCTATACCAGTGGACAAAGATGGTGTCAAAGTGTGTGTCTTCATCAACATCAATGACCCAATGAGAAGAGGAGCTATGGCAAAGACAAATGCAGGCTACACAAGGTGGATAAAATTCTTCTATGAGAAACAACCCCATAATCTATGCCCAAAATGTTTTATCATAAAACATACATCAGGAGCATGCAACGCAGCAACCGAGTTTCTCACAAAAGCTCATGATAAGCCTTACAACTTCGGTGTGACTAACATCACTGGAAAGAAAAAGATGACTGAAGTAAACAATGTTATAGCCATCCCAAGCTGCAAATCGAAGAAGCAAATAAAAAATGCTCCATTCATCCCTCCAAAAGATGGAATTCTTATTACCCCAAGGATGGAAGCACTAGAAGATGGTGAAGGTGGAAGTGAACTAGCAAGGCTTGGGAAGAGGAGTAGAATAACTGAAGATAGCAAATCTGGTGCAGCAAACTCAACTGAGATTGCTCATGATGGGAAACAATTGGTTTCAAAGGCTACAAACAGAATCACATAAGAAGAGAGACAACCAAATAACATCACAGGGGAGGATAAGGTAAAACTAAAAACTCAATTTTTATCAGTTCTAGTTTTTGTTCACTGCATACAAATCCATATTCATCACTTCTTCAATTGTTCTTATTGTGACTCTCATTCTAAAAAAACAGCATACAATTTAGAAAAGGTTTTAGAAACATGAAAATCATTGCATGGAATGTTTGTGGTTTTGGTAACAAGGATACTAGGAATCACCTCCATATGCTTATAAAATCTCAAAACCCAGACATAGTATTCCTATCTGAAACAAAAAACCAGCAAAAAAGAATGAAATTTCTTATAGCCATATACAAATACCCAAATGTAGCTTTTTTCAATCCCATTGGTCTATATGGAGGGTTGTGTCTTATGTGGAAGGATAACATTGATCTGCAGATTATGGATAAGAACTATAACATGATAAATTGTCTTGTGAAGCTTGATAGTCAGAATACTAGTTCCTTAATAACTTGCTTGTACGGGGCTTTGAATGAATCCGAGAAAACTAGGCAATGGAATCATCTTAATACTATAAGGGTTACTCATCCTAATCCTTGGATTGTTATAGGTGACCTAAACTTCATTTTACACAATGATGAAAAAGAGGGGGGAATTCAGGTTAGTCAAACTGAATTAGATGCCAATAACAGATTATTAAATACTAATAACCTCTTTAGTATGCCTTATATTGGAAATCCATTCACATGGACCAATAGAAGAGATGGTAATGAACTTATCCTTGAGAGGCTAGATAGAGCTATTGTCTCATATGATTGGACAAATATTTACAATAATGCTGCTGTTTATCATCTCAAAGTTATAGGAAGTGACCATTGCCCTATTATGTTGCTTACCAGTAGACTGGAAAATAGCACCAAAAAACCATTTAGGGTGAATAAAGCCTGGTTTAGGGACCCTAGTTGCACTGAAATCATTAAATCTGAATGGAAATGTAATCAAATTGGTTCTCCTGCTTTTCAGTTGACACATTGTCTTAGAAATACTAAATTTGGTCTAAGAAACTGGAATTATCATCACTTTGGAAATATAAACACTCAAATTTCTAATCTGGAAGGTCAATTGTTGGTTCTTACTAGTACTGTTAATGGTAGAAATGACACTAGAGTGAATGAGTTAACTCAACAACTCAAATACTGGTACGATATTGACTCAGATTACTGGAGGCAAAGAGGAAAGGATGATTATTTACTTCAGGATGATAGAAATACAACTTATTTCCACCACAAAGCTAATTATAGAAGAAAAAAAACCCAAATAGAATCCCTACAGGACAGTCATGGTATATGGCTAGATGAAAGGATTGACATTGGAAATGAATTGTTAAGACATTTTAGTTCAATGAGTAAAACATCCAACCCTCCTTGCTCTGATATGTTTTTATCTAATGTGAACTCTGCTATTTCTAATGATGATAATGTTATGTTAACTGCTATTCCTTGTGTTGATGAAGTTAAGAAAATTGTTTTTGAGATGAAGCCATGGACTACTCCTAGCACGAATGGCTTTCCTCCCGGGTTTCTACCAATTGATGTGGGAGACTATAGGTCCTGATGTTGTTAAAATGGTTCAAACTTTCTTTCAATCTCAATATATTCTTAAACAACTAAATCATAACTTCACAACTCTCATCCCCAAGAAAAACTGTCCAAAGAGTGCAATAGATTTCAGACCCATTAGATTGTGCAATGTCTCGTATAAGATCATATCAAAGTTACTTTCTAGTAGACTTAAATGTGTTCTGCACAAGATTATATCACCTGCACAAACTGTTTTTTTTTTTTTCTGGTAGACTTATCCATGATAATATCATTATTGCCCATGAGCTTATACATTCTATAAAGAAAACTAAAGCTAAAGATGGTTGTGTTGCTATTAAACTTGATATGTCGAAAGCTTTTGATAGAGTAGAGTGGTGTTTTCTTATTGATAGTATGAAAAAACTAGGATTCTCTGATACTTAGTGCAACATGATTAATCAATGCATTTCTACAGTGTCTACATCCATTCTCCTTAATGGATCGCCAGGTAATGTTTACTATCCTCAAAGGGGACTAAGGCAAGGTGATCCCTTATCCCCTTATCTTTTTATTCTATGTATGGAAGCATTGTCTAGAAGCTTGAGAACTGCCGAAAATAATTATCTCATCCATGGGTTTAAAGTAAATAAAAACTGTCCTCCTATATCTCACTTATTTTTTGCTGATGATTGTCTTATTTTTATAAAGGCAAGAAGTAAAGATGCAAGGAATCTGTCTACTATAATAGAGCAATTCAGTAAATTCTCAGGTCAGGCTGTGAATTTTGATAAATCAGCTTTAGCTTTCAGCTATAAAGTTCCCAGTAATGTAAAAAATGAAATCTCCAATATCCTTAGAATAAGAAGAATGTCTCTAAATGAAAAATATTTAGGAGTTCCCCTTCTCTTACAAAAGAGGAAATATGAGTCTTTTGCGCACCTCCTAGATAGTTACAAGAATAGACTTCACATATGGGATGCAATATTCCTTTCTCCACCTGGTAGAACTATTATGAGCCAAGCTGTCTTAGGAAACTTAGCTAACCACCATCTAGCTGTTTTCCCTATGCCCAAAGAATTAACTGGTCAAATGGACAGTATTCAAATGAACTTCTGGTGGGGCAAAAAAGAAAATAAAAAAGGATACTATCCCAAAGGATGGGATGATATTGCTCTCCCTAAAGAATTAGGTGGCCTCAATATTAGAAGAACGGAAATCCTTAATATTGCCCTTCTTACTAAGTTGGCTTGGAGGATGGTTTCCTCTCCTGACGAACCTTGGTCTATTATCTTAAGAGAAAAGTATTTTGCTAATGCTAATCCCCTAACTGATGTTGTGAGTGAACATGGGTCTTGGATTTGGAAGGGTATCCGCACTGGGCTAGAGATTGTCAAAAAGCATTATGTCATGGAAATTGGTGATGGTGCTTCTGTGTCAATTTGGAAAGATAATTGGATTCCAACACGGCACAAGCCTCCTGAATCACATTTCCATTCCTCTGGTATGAAAACTTTTAGTCAATTAATTGATCAGGATAGAAAGGTTTGGAATACTGATACTTTAAAAGCTCTTTTTGATGATAACACTGTCACTGAGATTACTAGGATTAGAATTCCTTTATTTGGCAAAGATAAAATTAGATGGGAACCAGCTAGGAATGGAACTTTCTCCATTAAGTCTGCCTACAATGTTATTCTTAAGGAGACTCTACTTCATAAACCCACTAAGAATAATCTAAACATATGATGGAAATCCTTCTGGAAACATAAGCTTCCACCTAGAATCCATCAATTCGTGTGGAAATTCCTACATAATCGTCTTCCAACTAAGTCTAGACTTTCCAGATTCACTAAATATCAAGATAGTTTGTGTCCATTGTGTGGCAATGCTCAGGAAACTTGCCAGCATCTGTTTTTTGATTGCACTGTCACGAATGCTACTTGGAATCTTGTAAGCTCCAGTCTTCTTTGCTCATATTCAACACAAGGATTTGCATGAATGGTTTGTGATTTTTTCTCAACTGTCAATAATAATGTGGGTAAAGATTTCAAGATGTATGATATGGCATGTTTCATTATTTGGCTCATCTGGAAATCCAGGTGTGGAAAGATTTTTGACTCCAAGTCTTTTACTACTGTGGAAGTAGCTAACAATATCTTATTACAGATGGATGAATGGAATAGAGCTATTACTCTACACTCTGTTCAAAATCAGGCCAACATGCAAACTGTACACAAATGGGCACCTCCTTCTTGTGGTGTTCTGAAAATAAATTTTGATTGTTCACATTTAAATATAAATTGCCTGTCTGGATGGGGTCTGATATGTAGAGATTTTGCAGGTGATAGCCATGGACTGCGGGGAGGTTCAGCTTCTTCAATAGATCCAGAGCAGGCAGAGGCGCAGGCTCTTCTAGAAGCTGTTTTATGGGCGAAATCAAATGATTGGAGAAAAATACACCTGGAAGGAGATTATGCAAATGTGATAGCTGCTTTCAATGGAAAATCCACAGCTGTGAAGTGGACTACTTATAACTTAATAACTGATGCATTAAGCATTCTGAAATCCTTAGATTTTTGGGTTTGCTCCTATGTTCACAGGGATGCAAACAATTTAGCTGATTCTTTGGCTAAATATGCTAGGACTCAATCGTTATGTTTTAATTGGTTTAATAATGTCCCTGCTTGGACCCAAGTTTTAATCCAGCAAGACAAAAACAATATGTAACTTTCTTTAAAATCAATCTATTTCCTATTAAAAAAAAAAAAAAAATAAATAATTGATTTATACTGAGAAAATTTCGGTAATTTACTAAAATATTCTCGAACAAATCCTGATGTTGCAGCCCAGTGTGCAAGCCCGGCCCAGTAATCGCAATTTCTATAGCCGTAGGTATCTAACACAGAACGACATTAAAGACCTGTAATGCAGTTCAAAAAGGAAAACGAAGCTAGAGAACAAGGAAAGATTGGACAATGAAGAGTTAGAAATCCCCGGCGAGAGGTGAACTGCAGTTGGCATCAGAGGTTATGTTTTAGCTGAGTAGTTTATCACTACTTCAATCATTTCAAAGTTTACTTGTATGGTATTTTTCTTTGTTCTTCAGGCCACACATACCTGAAATAGAGCACATAAAACAGAATAAGCAACCATCTTTGTTCAAGTTTCGGTATATCAGGGGGAGAAGCTGTATTGACACGACAAGTACTCAAATGTCAATAGTTGCAGTTCCTTGGCTGGCCTGGTGTGGAAATTTTAGAGCAACAAAAAATTATACAATTTGTGAACTTCTCCCCACCTAATAATGAATATAAAAACCTTCTGCTAACTGGTTAGGATAGCAGACATTATAATTGGAAAATTCATATGTAATGCTGTTATGCATGTCTTTGAGCCTGCTTGTTTCACAAGTGCTTCCAACATTCTCCTCTAAATTCCGGGCAATGTTTTTCAGGTTGAGTTAATCAGTACCTTAAACAGGTTTTGTAATTTTAATTAAAGGAACCACAATTCTTCCCAACCAACAACAGAATAACCAGATATTCATAAAAAAAGATGATTTGGTGAAGAAAGTTGAAGTTTCAGATAGGAGTCATGGTTGTTAGCTGCATTAGTGCATTTAGTGACCTAGTGGTGAACATTTGGCATAGCAGAAATCTGATTGTTTTTTTAGGGGAGTAACTGGTCCACTCAAAGAATTCAAGGGAAGAAGATTATGTTGAATATTTATGAAGGCATATGGAGAATTCCAGATTGCCAGGCATTATAATAAACAGTATGCATGGTCTTCAATTTCTACAGTTCTTTGGAGTGGGGTGTAGCACTACCAGAAGAACAATTAATTGAATGCATCTGTAGATTACCAGATTAGAATCAAAATCTTTGTTTGCTATCATGAAGGCTGGATCAGTCAAGAACAAGAATCGTGAAGTTCAATGCGAGTAAATGGTTGAAGATTACTATCAAAACCAAGATTACAGGCACTGATTCAACAGCTAGAAATGCAAGTTTCCTTTGTATCATCATCAAATCAAATATACTAACATTTACAGACGAAACAAATCATACTGAACATTTTTAGTACCCAGTTCCAAAACAAATCTAAGCTCTGACGAACTGATCTTTTACACAAAAATTCCAACTAAACCAGTTGGGTCAATTAGATACTTTGAGAAACTTATAACATCTCACTGATTACCAGATCTTAAAATATTTCTGCAGATCTAACATTCCGACATCAATTACACCAACTTCAAACAGCTGATCTCATATTTCTGAGCTCTTTGTCCATACGCAGTGCCGGTACCATGTCAAAAAACGGCAGATTTGGCGTTTGAACCAGGAGATACCCTGCATAGAAAAGCCAAAAGATGAATGTGAACCAATACTGTGGGCTAAGACAAAGAAAATATCAATCACCATTATTCTACCAGAAAATTTTCCAAAGATGATGACAGCAACACAAAAACAACTTAGTATTGAGAGGAAAAATAATTGTGCTGATTACAAAAATCTGTATCTCTAATTAATCTCCAAGTTGTGTGTAAAGGTATCCACATATAACCTAAACTACTTTCATCGGAACATCAAATCTGGTTTTATAAACAGCAAGAGCTCCGGTAACTGGTTTTTCCGTCACCACGGCCTCAAACTCTCACACCGCTAGTCCCCGGATGCTCTCAATTTTAGCTAAATGAATTTACCAAAACTCTACGGTTTAGTTGATTTTATACTAAGGAAAATTATGTAATTTACTCAAATGATGGTGCATCCCGTTTTGCGGGTCCGAATCAGTAACTCCTGGTTACAGCCTGTGCTGCCGTTTTCAGTTCGACTGAATTATAGTGCATACACAGCGGCTATACGACTTTAGAGACTTTGAATACAGTTCAAAAGGAAAACAAAGCCAGAGCACAAGGAAAAATTTGACAATGAAGAGCTAGAAACTCCGGGTATCAGAGGTTCTGAATTAGCCTAGTATTTGATCACTACTTTCATCATTTCAAAGTACTGCCTCATCTGGTTGATTATGAATTGCAAGCTTCATGCTCGGACCCAAGCTAATTTTATGTAATCTGACTTGTGAAAATTGTCAGAATCGACGTTATAATTGGAAAAGCCCATGTGTAATTCCAGTAATGCAGCTATCTGTCAATCAAGAACCCACTTCATTTCTTTGAGCATGTGGTTTTTCGATAATCTTTTTGTTCAATCGTAAACTCTATCCGTCAGATAAAAAGAAAGAGAAATATAGCTAGGGAAAAATGAAGGACATTTTCACTGGCATCTTTTTAAAGTAAAGAAATGTGATTTTGAATTCTATAGAGACTGTGTACATGTGTTGGTTGAAACATTCTTCTGTGAAGAAACACTGAATCTGAATTTAGATTCTCCAGACTAGAACTAATGAAACCTATGAATGTCGCACGCCAAAGGAAGTGGTCGAGATGCCAAATATTCCTAACTCCTAAAGTAAATATACCCTAGCTTTTTTTTTGTCTGATGCCAAATATTCCTAACTCCTAAAGTAAATATACCCTAGCTTTTTTTTTGTCTGATGCCCATCTCCAGAAGTGGTCGGTATTGCGGCTAACTTAAGAATTGTGAGAGTATTTTTGAGGTAAAAAAATGGGAACTGTAAAAATATGAATCCAACTTGAAATGTACACTAAATTGTTGATTGTCTCGTCAACTGTTACTTCTTTCAACTCCAGGCAACAGATTATGCTCCTAGAACTTAATCAGGTGGCTGATAAACTAGATTCCCAGCAGTTTAAACTAACTAAACTCAAGAAATAAACCATTAAAACCGAGATTACATGCACTGAGATTCAACAGCAGAAATGCAGGGAAATATGGAATTCAAGCAGCCTAAATATAGCTTTGTTGAGATCTTACAAGGTTAAACACTATCGTCACCATTAAAAACAAGTTTTCTTTACATGATCATAAAATTTACAAACAATACATACTGATCGTACCAAACATTTGTAATTTGTAATAAACTCAAGAAATAAACGATCAAAACCGAGATTACAAGCACTGATTCAACAGCAGATATCAAATTCTCAAGCAGCCTAAATATAGCTTTGAGATCATTAAACACTATCCTCACCAATAAAAACAAGTTTTCTTTACATGACGATCACTAAATATACTAACAATACATACAGATGAAATAAATCGTACTGAACATTTGTAATAGTACCCAATTCCACAAATATACACTTTATCTAACAATTGATATGTAACTACAGCACCAATTGGATCAATTTTGAGAAACACCGGATTTAAAAAAAAAAATCATTTTTGCTGATCTACAATTCCGACAGTTGTATCACGAAATTCAAACAACTGATATCAAGATTTCAATGTTTGAGCTCATTCTCCAGCTAAACAGGGACCTATTAACCAAGAGATCCGACAGATCCCCTTTGAATCCGAGTTAAATTCCTGCATAGATATACCAAAAAGAAAAATGTCAATCAACACTAGTGGGCTAAGACAACAAACAAAAAATATCAATTACCATTATTTTACAGATCTTACCAGAATTATCTCCTCCCAAATCAAGATGGGAGGGAGTCAACAACTTAATTAGTTCTGAGAGAAGATATCATCATGTTGATTACAAGAGATTTGTATCTCTAATTGATTTCCAAGCCATGAGCAAAGATTCACACAGGTAACCTTCATCAGAAACCACCATTTGGTCGACGCCTCACAGACTCACACAGCTGCTCTTCCGCCGCTCTCAATTTCAGTGAAAACTATTTAGCGAAACTCTAGGGTTTTATCTCATTTATACTCAAGAAAATTTGTTTAATTTACTAAAATACCCTCGAGTGAATCCTGTTGCAGCCCAGTGTCCAGGCCCGGCTATGCTGCTGTGTAGAGTGCAACCAGTTTAGAGGCCTAGAATTCAGTTCAAAAGTAAAAATGAGGGCTGAGAGTCAGAGACAGTGAAGAGTTAGAAACTCATCGTGAGAGGTGAATTGTACTGGGCATTAAAGGTTCGGAATTATCCCAGTAGTTCACTTATATGGTATTTTGCTGTTGTCTTGAGGCCACACATACCTGTATTAGCACAAAGCGGAATATGCAAGAGAATGCAGTATTGGATCAGGGAATGTATTTTGCAACTAATGCCTGTTTAGAGCAAGAATAAAATACAAATTTTCTAGTTGTAAAAATGAAATTTGCTGCTGTCTTGAGGCCACAGATACCTGTATTTGCAACTAATCCTCTCATCAGTGTAGGGGCAAAAAATCGCACAAGAGTAAATCCTTGACCTCGCTTCAGTCAAGATAATTGTCAACACGACGAGGAGAGAGAGCATAGCGCGATACCCGCCAAGAAGAGTACGAAGCAGCAACGCGAAACATAGCGACGTCTCCCTAAAGCCTGGCTAGTAAGACAAAATGAAAAGAGATCAGCTAGCAGAGATCTGGCCGGTGAACCCAATTGTCTTTTACCATGACATTTGGCTACATAAGGACTCAAATAATGAAGAGAGAGGCAGGATGGAAAAGAATTCAGTCAAGGAACAAGAGTTGAAACAATCACTAGAAGAAAGCCAGTAGAGTTAGCTTCAAAGTTATCATCTCCATTGTAATATGTATGAATGCTTGTGATATTATTCGATATAAACCTTGTGTGAAGATCATATCTAGTGTCAAGGGGTGATAATATCATTAACGTTTAAGTTCATCTTCATGAATTAGACTTAGAGCATCTCCAATGATAACTTGGTGTGCACCTTTTGTGGAAGTTGTTTTTTCTTATGTTAAGACCAATATTTCCTTAATTTGAGGAGATGAAAGAAAAACATCTCCAACCACCGATTGTATTTCTTTAATTTGGAACTTTTTAAACCATTGATCCAAATTATATAACTAATCATAACCATTAACAATGATGAGTAGGATCTTCACAACCTCTAAGAGAACCTCTAAAACTAGAGGATAGCTTTGAGGATGTCTACATAACTACCAGACACATCATCTTTACTTTATCCCTTCACATTTCCATTGGAGATGATTTTTTGGTTAAATCCTTAAAAATCCTATGTGGCCTTATATTTAGGATATTTCCAATGTCTCATTGGAGATGGTCTTAGTGTTCTTACCATTTCATCGGGTGTAGTTGTGGGATTTTCCGCAACTACAATCACCAAGAATAAAATACAAAGTTTCTATTCACTTTTCATGAGTATAGAGCAATGTATTTTGCTTGAATTATAAGGCCAGATTTTTCTTGCCTCTGAATATAATAAGTTCCGAGAGTCCAGCAGATAATGTCTGGAATTAAGTTCCAAATGTTGCACAAGTCTTTTATCTGCCTCCACTACCAAAATCTTGTGAGCTCTGTTGGATTTTTATATCTTGATACTCATGTTCTTCAGCATTCTTCTCGCCTGAAACTCCGCATGATAAACATCATAAGCTGGTACAGAAAATCAAATGAAACCCACTAACTCCAGTAACTCCCCCACCAATGTCGACGCACAAGGCAAAGCTTCAAATCATCTGAGAGACAGAACTTGGCATGGTGAAGCTCCATTTTTGGCCATTTAGGAAGTGGTTCCAGATCTTCAAAGTATTTGAACAATGAAAAGAAAGGTGGTTCACAGATTCATGACCATAGCAAAATTGACATTAGGTTCTACAGTAATATACCTCTTCGCAACAACAGATTTTCCACTGTAGGCAACTTGTTAAGCACAGAAAACTAGATGAAAAATGCTATCTATGGGGAGTACTTTTGCATCCAAATGTGATCCAAAATAGTTGGCTGGTGAGAGGCTGTAGCGTTAGATCACAGAATAGAGTAACAAGAGCTTACTGAGAATGTCTTATTGG
Organism: Papaver armeniacum; assembly: GCA_023531295.1. Lineage (NCBI taxonomy): Eukaryota > Viridiplantae > Streptophyta > Magnoliopsida > Ranunculales > Papaveraceae > Papaver > Papaver armeniacum. Next base: position 527,475 of record JAJJWW010002925.1, read on the forward strand.
TGCACCACATCTCATCTTCTTCCCATTCAGTTAAAGGAGACTTATTCAAGTTTAGTTTGAATCTGAGCGAGCTGATCGCAGTAGCAGAAAGTCTTCTAGGGACTGGCAGCAACCATTTAGTGTCAATACCACACCAACTTCCCCCACCTTTTTACCCTTAGATCTATCTTTGCGAAAAATTTCAGGGAGTTGCAGTTGCAAGGATTCTTCAAAGAACCAAGAATCCTCCCAACAGCAAACATAATCTTATATGTAATATTATCCTTGAATATATTAGCTCTGCACACGATACCCCTCCACAGACATACCATAAGACCTTTTATGAGAATTAGAGAACCAGTCACCCCATTGAGACCCATATTTTTCGTTAACAATCACTCTCCACAATGCATCTTTCTCATCGAAAATCTCCATACCCATTTTGAAATGAGAGAATCATTCATCAACTTCATTCGATGTAAGCACAAACCACCAACTTTTTCTTCTAACAACAAACGACTCCCACTTGTCCAGATGCAACTTCCTACCCACTCTTTTATTATCGTCCCACAGAAAATTACGCACAAGTTTCTTAACTTGCTGAACAATGGAATCAGGCATCTTGAAAAAGGACATAATACACAGACTTTCAGTTACGCTTTTGATTAGCATGGGTACTCCCCAGCTCTAGGCTAATAAGCCTTAGACCAACCTGTCAAACACTAGAAATCAGATAACCCTTCAATATATAACATGAGAAACACAGCAGATTCTACATTTTCAGTATATAAATCAAAACAAAGAAAAGATAGAAAATAGAAAAGACTTACGGAATTTGTTATGACAGACTTCAAACCAGTAAATGAGATGACAAACGTTCACATATTTAAGAACCCAAAAGCGAATTGAGTTTAAGTGAATTAGGTGGTAGAACTGATGGGAACCTTAGAGGGAGCATAACTTATAATGGAAAACCCTTTTTAATCCAATGAAACTTAGATGTGTGGCATAAGAAGTTATGGATTACTTTCCAGTATTGGTTATTCTCCAATGGTTGCTATGAATCCTTCAGATTTTCCTTTGGATCTCACTAATGGTAAATATATATTTTTTATACTAAGTTTCATAAGTAATTTCCATGTTTCTAGAGTAATTGCAGTACTATAACCATGTCTTTATATTTATTACTCATGCCAATTTGTTCAGGTGTTGTTTATAAGGAGGAAGAGGAAGAGCAGAAGTCTATAAAGGAAAATCTGGTCACGGCCTATCGGACTAGTCTTGCTGATAAGTTGAAAGGAGAGGTTGGATAAGAGATTCAGCTCCTTGATAGCAGTGGATATTGGGAGGTGGAGTACAACTTGGGTTCAGCAGTTTTCGGTGTTAATCAAGAGGGGCATTAAGGAAGGAAAACCTGAAGTGTTTTCTGGCTTAAACAAGTGAAGCAACAATCAAGACTTGACCAATCTTCAAGCAAGAAAATGCTGATCAGGTTTTCGCTCCATAAACCCCCTCCTGAGTAGGTATCAATCGGCTATGAATTGAATTCCCATCCTAATGGTTCTGCAAGAGCTATCAGCCAACCTTAAAAGGAAAATTTTGCAGGTATATGCAACTAACGGTACTCCTACATGGGCTATAAGCTAAACCAGCGTATCAAAAGTAATCTAGAAAAGAAATGTAGAAATGAGCTAACAAGGGTTTGGGTCTTGATTATAAGAATACAAGAGTTAAATGGTGCAGATAAAAGGGATGAAGTCGTTTTCATTAATGTGATTTTTCTATCACTCCTCGACTGTCTTTTTCGATTGAGAAATCCTAACCCATAGATTCCTCAAGCTGCTTCCATTGGGGTATAGTAAGTGATTTATCACTTACTAAATCACTTACTATATTCAGGAGTCAATACACACCTCATCTATCATTTGGTATATTAATCAGTATACCATTTCGTTATGTTTACAAAATTAGAGGAGGTTATAAGAAGATGGAAATATCTAGTGCAAAAAGTAAAGGCTACTTACACAACAATATATCACTTGGCAGTCTGGCTGGCAGTTGTAGCTGGAAAGAAAAAAAGATCTTTTCCGTTTTCGTAGATACCAAATAAATAGATCGAGTATCTCTTAGCCAGCTGCTTGCAGTCAGAAACCGCTTTAGAATCTAATCTCTCCAACTCTTCCACCGACTTTTTTGAGTCACCTTTGCAGTCCTCATCCATTAGAAACTTGGCCAAAGTAATACACCTGTTAAGAAAGTATCAATCTGCACTATGATCAGAAATGAAAGACTTCAATTATGCATTAAATTCCCACGTATTTTTGATGTGCTTTATTGATTTTTCCATTTTCATGTTACATTCTGTATCATGAAATGAATCTGTTTTTTTATTTTCATTTACATTCTGTATCATGACTTGAATCTGTGCCCCATTATAACATCTTTTTAAAATGCCAAAATCAATCCTATCCCAACTTCTTGTAGCTCGATCATATATGGTGAGGTCTACAAGTACAAGATACCTCTGAATACTGCATCTTGCTCCATCCCAAGTTGAAAGCAAGGTTTGAAAATGGATCATAGCCATAGGCTAATAATGCAACCAACTATTTAAGGAATTCAGACTTGGAGTTCTTTCAACACCTCTGACTCGATCTCTTCCATAATGCCTACACTAATAGACACATCTATATACAGACTCACCACCTTCTATTTGTAGGATGGCTCCAGTTTTCCTTCAGTAACTTTGCTGGCCGGTCTTCTTCTGCTATTTCGTCAGCTTTGAAACTGGGAATTGGTATTGTCCGAATCAATTGCGGCCATCCTTGGAGGGTGAATTTGGTATAAAATACATTCCAGTCCGTAGTCTGTAGCGGCTTAATATAGCCCATCGTTCAAATTTGTGAGAGGTCCCGTGGTTTTTCGTTCTCCTCGTTAACGAAACCTATGTTGTCTTGTTTATTTTTTTTTCCTATTTTATTGTCTTTACAATATGATTTACACAAGTAGTACTGATAGACACATTTTTGTGTCTAATTTGATCTCAATACTATATATTGTTGGCACTCGATTTTGTACTCATTATAGTGTTTTATGTGTGTGTAGTTATTTTTGGGGAATAAACATTTTTGGAAAATTCGGCTCGAAAAATTATGCGGAGCACCCCGGAGGACATTTGCTATGCGGATTCTTACTTTGGATAAGGGGTAACCCAATTACTAAGGGCACCTAAACCGATATTCGCACCCCAGCTGTTGGATAAGGGCTGACCTTCTTCTCCATTTCAAATTCAAGGTTTTGGCGGGAATTTGGGTTTTGAAAACCTGATATTTTGCAAAGAAGATTTTTACGAGTTTGAAGGAGATTCATTAGGCGGAGTTAGTTGGAAATATCTTGTTTTGACCAAACAGGACTAGCATGTGTGTTAGAATCGCAAAAGTTGGGCTGTGTGTGTGGGAATGAAGCGAAACAAAATTAGAAAGACTCACGGGATTCTGTTGGAATTAATTTGGAAAGTTGGAGCGTGTCTACAGCTTGTTCACTCACCTTTGGAAGTGTAACAGAGTGTATTGGAGGATGTCTGCAGCAACTGAACGTATGAGAAGGGAAGAATGGAAAGAGTATTTCCCGAGAATATTTTCATTGACTGCCGAATATTGGGAAGATTTTTTTGGATTAATGAGGAGTTATTCTTGGTCCAAAGAGGTATAAGTAGGTCTCAAGGGTCGAGTAGAGCGGGGGGAGAGAGTTTGAGAGCATTACAGAGCTTAGAAAGTCGAGTTGCAGAATCACCATTTCTGCTGCTGCTGAAGAACACGAAGAACATAAGACGCACGAAAGACCGTCGTTTTCTCTACAGTGACAACGCACATCTGAGGTTCGTAGTTCAGAAGACAGTCTTAAAACTACAGTAACAACAACACTTTAAATTTATCGTCCTCTGTAACAGTGTTTGCAACAATTATAAACGTTGCAAACACCCGATTTTCATCATTTTCTCATTTTCATCATTTGTAAACACCTTTTTGAGCAATGAAAAATCCTTCGAGAGTGTTTTCATCATGCGGAGCTAGAACCCATCACTGGGATGACGGAGGAAGCTGTTTTGCACCCATGTGGTAATTCTATTTAATTTATTTGTGACTATTTGCACTATTATAATTGATTTATTTTTCTTGATTATTTGCGAATTCGTTAAATGTCGCATGCTTAGTCTTACTTTAGATGCGTCATGCTTGTGAATTACATATAATTCTTTATAAAATCTACCTTGGCAAAGAATTAGAGTCGATGTTTGTTATTTTATGAGCTTTAATTGTCCGGAATTAATAGATGAACCGCATGAATGTGAGAATTGGTGGAATCCCGAGTCCCAGTAACTCTCTTCATCTTGTGACATAAATTGTATATATTCTCTATTTTTATTATTTTTCTTTATTAAATCCTAAAATCAATTTCATCAAGTCCGAGTGAACGACAACTCTACTTACCACTATTCTAAATACCATCAATTTTTGGCGCCGCCGACGCGGACTTGTGTATAGATTTGTTTTTAGGTTTTATTTTTATTATTTTTGTTCTTTTTTACGCGTTTTGGTATTTCTGTTTGCTTTCAGATTTGGAGTGGAGCGAAAGAAAAAGAGAAAGTGCTGAAAAGAAAAGCAAAGCCAAAATAAGAAAGAAGAGAGAGATCCGAACGGAGTGAAGAAGAAAATTTTGTATATAGTGTTACCAACCAAAAGCTCTGCATGAGTTTTGTAATAAATAACTGTTTAAAACCTAACTACTTATATATATTTATTATTATTATATAAAATTAATAATAATATAATAATGGTAAAGTTTTTCGTGTAATTATTATTATTTTATTTTTTTAGAAACTGTAATTAGGTAATTATTTTTGTTATTTTTATTTTAAAATTTTTTATTTTTGGACTTTATTTTCCTGGCTTGATTGGGGTATACCCAAACTAATTGGGGTATACCCAATTTTAAGTGGACATGTGACCTTACTAGGGGGGGTCAAATTTGGTTGAAGTTACAATACTACCCTTGACCTTTATAATTCTATTACCATAATAAGTTTTTTTTATTTTCATCTTCCTTCTTCTCTTCTTCTCTTCCATAACCACACCGGCTCCTCCCCCACCACCACCACCAAAACTCGTCGATTAATTAGTTAACATCGTCGATTCGAAAACTCCGAGTAATCTTCATCAATGGAACCACAACAGCGTAAGGGAACTCGTATGAAAGGCGCCAATCGAAAACCCAATCAATACAACCCTGGAATTGCAAAATTAGTTCAACAAAAAGAGAAGAAAAAAATCGTCGAAGAAGAAGAGATTGAACCCGCTCAAAACGAAGAAATGATGCGATTAAGAAAGTAAGGGCCTACTTAAACTCACTCTAGTACTTCGATTTCATGTTTGCATGTCAAATTAGGTCAGAAAAATCGATTCTTTGATTTTCAGTTATTTAGCCGGCATGTTGTTTGTTTCACGACCTTGCCGGGATTTCATATTTAGTGATCCGCCGGGATGCTCCTTGGTTGAATATCATGCCGGCGGTTTAGTTTTTGTAACTGCTTTCACAGGGTCGCGAAGTTATTCAACCTATAATCTTGCCGGCGCAAATTTTATTTTTTTAAGCCGGGTCGGTTATAAACTTTTAACTTGCCGGCGGGATTACAGTTTTTAGCGTCTCCTGATGCCTTGAATGATAAAGGTCGGAATGGTATCTAAATAATACCACGCCGGCGTTATGTTAGCCGGTGTTGTTTTTATTATATACGTTGCCGACTTTTGTAGTTGAAAACCCAGCCATAGTTGTTAAAAGCCGGCAGGTTATTGGAATAAAACCCTCCCTACCCTTGTTTAGCCGGCTTGTTGATTAGATATCGACCCTTCCGACATTATTCCGCCGGAATGGTTATATGTGTTGAGACTTCTAATTTATAGTTTTTTTCTTAATTGTTCTTGTTCAGGTTGCAAAAGGCAAACAAGAAAGCTCTGAAAGCTCTTAGTCCTCCGTCAAGACCTCGTGTTGGTGACAAACTCTTGACTTCAAGACATCGAGGGGCATACGTTGTGGCGGGAACGACAAATATCCGTGTGCCGAATGATGATTATCAACCACCATCGGAACCCGGTGACTCGAGACGAGACTCCGGATGAAGACCAATCAATTCCATCCGGTAGAAGAGGTGACGATGATGATGGTGATGAAAGAAATTCGGGCCACTTGGAGGAGGTAACAATGATGATGATAATGATGGTGATCAAGACATGCCTAATGTTGGAGGATGTAATGATGATAATGATGATGGTAATGGTAATGGAGATCAAGGTAAAGATATTCAGGATGAAATTGTTGAAGAGGCAGAGGAGCAAGAAGAATAAGAAGAAGAAGTTGGGGAACAAACCCAAGCTGCAAGTACTAGTGCAAACGGGAAGAAGAAAAGGGTTATCACTAAACTGGCTAATTCCCACATGCCTCCTCGAATTGAAGGTTAAATTCAAACCAAACGAGCTTCCCCGGGGGACCCCAGAAGATGGTGGACATGTTCTTTTTGGATACAAAGACTCGTGGGCATGTGAAATCCAAAATACTATCGTAAGTAATCTCAATCCGTCTTTGTTTTTCATTTAAGTGTGTAATTATCTTAAATTTGCGTCAAGTGTTTGTATTTCTTTTCATTTTGTGTTTTTGGTATTTAGGATCACAAGCATGCTATCCGTCTCATGAGGCGCCAAGCTTCATGTTCAGTGACTAAGACTTGGGATCTTGAGGATGAATGTGAGGAGGTGAAAGTGATTGTCAAGAACTCCGGGTTGTTTCCTCCGGTGGAGAGTTCGAATGTTGAGTATGATAGAGTTACCGTATCAGCATTCTGTGAGAGGTTCTACGGAGAGACCGATACAATGTTATTCCCATTCGGTGAGATGGCGATAACTCCCGATGATGCTCATCAAATTCTAGGCCTCGAGGTTGAGGGAAAAGCGGTCGAGTGAGGGCTTCGATAATAACATTTCTTGGGAGGAAATCTTCAAATTGACCAACACTTTGTTCGGTTGGGATCGGATTAAGACGGAGTCTATGCTTGCGATGAAGGATGGTAATCTAAGCAAGAAGTTTAATCGAAGAAGCCGAGGGATACATTATACGGGACCAAGAAAATCTTTGATGTGGAAGGGAGGGTGAACCCCGTGCGAATCAATGCTACCGCGTCGGCTTATTTGCTATACGTCCCTGGGCAGATGTATCTTCCCCGACAGTTCCGGAAGCTTGGTCGACGCTAGTTATTTGCAACCTTGGATCCCTTAGATAAGATGCATGAGTATTCTTGGGGTACTGCGGTGGTCGCCTTCTTGAACAATGAGTTGACAAAGGCTTCAAGGGCACTCACTGCGTAATTTAACGGAAACATATGTCTCTTCCAGGTAATTATATTGTCTAAATCATTCATATTTTCCAAATGCTTGTAATGTTTGATTCTTACTAAACTTTGTGTTTGCATAGGTTTGGATCTATGAGCACTTCCCTACTTTGGTGAAAACCAACTCCCACATCAAAGTGAATGAAAAGCTTGCGATTGATAAGCCAAGAGCGCAAAGATACAGTTCTAAGGGTGCTCAGGAAAAGGATATGCCGCATCTGCTTATTAACGTGCGAATCGCCTTGGAAAAATTGACTGCGGATGAGGTAATATTTGATCCTTACCGAGATGATAGAAATCAAGGTTTAATCCAAATGAGAGATGATGTTGCATTATATTACGGACCCTTGTTGTTCTCTCATGGATTTTCAATGTACGATCCACATCGGGTAATGCGACAATTGGGTTATGTCCAAGAAGAACCCCATTTCGATCTTGAGCCTTTCTTTAAAGTGTTAAGGGAGGACTGCAGCACATCCCAAAAAAAATATTATCGTCGCTTACGCTCCACCCCCAACTCTAGGACATTGGAACGGAAGACTTGACCGTAAAGTCGATACGAGTCTTTTGGACGAGGTGACCGAAGGTCATGAAGCTCAGGAGAGATACATGTCGTGGTACTTGGGTTGGGCTCGTCCTACTGTGATTAGGGAATGATTGGTAAACAATTGGCTCGTAAGAGGAAGATGGCATCGAATAACTCAACAACAATTCCTAACTTCCTTGTAAGTATTTTGGAGTAGCTCTCTTCTTGTTTTAAGATTACATTATCGAATAATTCTATTAATTGTTTGTTGTTTAACCGAAAATAGAAGGGCATTTGAAGACCTTTGTGAAGCTTCTTTGTGTTGTGCGAGAGAAAGAGGAGAGCCTTTGTCGATTGAAGAGCAAACCAAGCACATTCACTATGCTAGCAATCTTGACAATGAGGATGCCTATGAAATGTTCAAGCAAGTCGATCTTTGAATTAAAGAGGAAGAAAAGGCCAGGGGGAGGGAAGCACAAGCCAAGATGAATGCGACAAAAACGGGGCTCGTAGTGGTCGTGGTGGTGAAGGTAGTAGTAGTCTTTGGTGTTCCTAAACGGGGCCGAGGTCGTGGTCGTGGTCGTGCTCGTGGTGAATGAATCGTTTCCTAGTTTATTTCTTTATGTTGGGTTGGACAAATGTTAAGGTTAATGGTTGTACAAATGGTTTTTTAAGGTTTATGGGACATGTTTTCTTATTTTGGACAACAAGTGTTTGATTTCTAATTGTTGAATGAAATTTTTGTTTAGCTACATAAAAGTTTCAAGACAAATAACCGGTATGGTTCTTTTAATTCACCATGCCGACCATACCAGGGCCGGCAAGTTTTTTAAGTATCGACTGCCCGGCCACTGTCGGCGGAAAATGCTTGCATACCGGGGGTCGGCAAGTGATTCATATCATTACCAAGTTTCGGCGAAGATACGGTAGATGAGTGTATTATGTTTTCGAACACGCCGACAATTTGTTCTGAGAAAATACCTTCTCCTGATGCCTAAAACCGTCATAACGCCGGCATGGTTTTAAATTTATACCCTTCCGACCATATCATAGCCGGCAGTAAAACTTCAAAATATATTGTCGGCGTATTGACAGAAGAAAATGATTTACTGATGCCAAAACCATCATAACGCCGGCATGGTTTTAAATTTATACCCTTCTGACCATATCATAGCCGACATACTGATAAAAACAAATCTTGTCGGCAAATTCAAAATTCAAATTTTTGACAAGTACAATTTCATTGATTGACTTGTACTTGGGCACTATAACGTCCAAATTTGGGTACAATCCTATAAATACACTACTTCTCTCTACAAAACAACATACAAATAGTTCCATATACTATCCAAAGCTCATATCATCATACAATCCATCAAACTCACCCAATAGCTAAACAAAAATTACTTCATTTGATTCAAATGAAAATTTGGCAATCACCAAAGCATGGTATGCGGAAAATCGACTTAGACGTCAATCCTCCGAAAGGGAGGATTCCACAACCTTTTGGGCTAGGGTACACAATAAATTTTGCGGCGAGTTTGGGAATCCTAACGCAAGAAGTATTCAACAAGTCCAAGCTAGGCACCTAGTAATCGAAAATGCGATACTTGCTTTTTTAGCTCTCCAACCTCGAATTTTTAACGCTCGCCCCATCACCTTGTCCATTGCAGAATTTGTAAGTAGTTTTGTGGTTTTTTTTTACATAACCAATGTTGTTTTAGCTTCCAATGAAACACCACTAACAAATGTAAGTTTGTTTTTGTGTTTTTGTAGCACGAAGTCGTGAAAGCCCGCTACTTGGAGGAAAAGGGGGAAGCATTCTCTTTCGATGCAAGCTATCACTTCTTGGCAGAAAGAATCCCGAAGGATAACCCGGAATACTTGGATGATGTATCGTCTTCGGATGAGGAAGATTGATGGCTTTAGAAGTTTTTGTATAGGTTTTGTGGGTAGACCTCTATGTAAACCCTCCGTTTCAATCAATGTAGTAACCAAAATTGCATGAATAAAGTGAATTAGATCTTAGATATTCTGTTTTCTATTTGGTATATGTAAATGTCGGCGAGGTTATAAATCCTTAACATTAGGGCTGCCAACGGTGCCCCTGATTACCCGGACCCGACCCGGACCCGGGTGTGTCGGGTCCGGTTCCGGGTCCCAAGATTGGAACCGTTAGCAAAATCACTACCCGGCGGGTAGGACCCGTTAGGAACCGATAAGTTTCGGGTCCTAACGGGTATTACCCGACGGGTACCCGTCGGGTATCGGGTACCCGAATATCTATGTTTTACTTGTTAATTTTACATAAATTAGAAAGATTTAGTATAATTTCGTTCAAATTTTTTTCATTTATCCTTCATATTCTTATGTTTAATCCTAATTAAAAAATTTACATAGATATAATAATAATTTTATATGAAAAATTATTAGATTCAAGCTAATATAGCAAATATAAAAGTAAAATATCAAAAAGTTTAGTTGATTTTTAAGGACCCGATAAATACCCGGACCCGACGGGTAATTAGTGTTTTTATCGGGTCCGGTTCCGGGTCCATCAATTTAGGAACCGGCCCCGGAACCGTTAGGACCCGGAACCGATTAAAATTACCGGTTCCGGTTCCGGGTAGCACACTACCCGGACCCGATGGGACCCGTTGGCAGCCCTACTTAACATGCCGGCTTCACATACGCCGGCGCTGTCATAAATTATATGCATGCCGACTATATCACAGCCGGCGTTATAGGAGATATTTACGTGCCGACCGTAAGAAAGTCGGCATAATCTTCATTCAAAGACCCTTCCGGCCACAAAACGGTCGGCGTTTTATTCATCCAAGGACCATGCCGGCTAAAATTGGTCGGCATTTTATTCAAACAAATACCATGCGGCTATATTATAGCCAGACTTTATTCAAACTCCGGGACCCAGTGAGCCTTTCATATTTTCAAAACAAAATTTTTTGATCGAATTCGAACTCATAAGGGAGATAAAAGATTTAATCTACTGAATTCATAATTTCAAAATTTTAATCTAAACTCAATTAATTAACCTAATCAGAATTTTAGTATTAATTAACCAAGGGCATATTAGCCATTTAGAAAATTCAAGGTTAAGGGGTGGCTTGGCTTTACTTCAAAATGACCCTATTTTGTCTCATTGGGTATACCCCAATTAGTTTGGGTATACCCCAATCAAGCCAGGTTTATTTTTGGACTTTTGGACATTATTATTTTTAAAACCCTAAGGAAGGGTTAGTTTAAATATAAACTGCACAGGGAAGGACGACAGTTATGATACTGTCTCGGCCCCTCGGATTCGTACATGCCATAGGAGTTGTGGCCGGAGTTGACCTCAACGGTTCATCCCCCGTCTGGAACGGGAGGTAAGAATTCTAAACACCCGCGAATCCCCTGTCAGCGGGTTTACTGGATGATTTTGTATGCATATATGTTGATGTATTGAAAACGGCTGCTTTAATTTCCTAGTAAAGGGCAAGGACTGGCCATATAATAAAAGGGTTCGGATTTCATCACCGTTCTCTTCTTGCCCGCCTTAGGAAAACGAAACCAAACATGAACCTAAGCCTAAAATTTTGACTAGTATGAGATCTATAGGGTAATGAGCTTAATAGGAAAGTCATTCGAAAAATATTGGTTGCTCTTTTAAGCATACTTCGAAGTTCATGATGGTTTCTGTGAGTTGAATGCGTGATTGCGCCGCCTTGTAATGCGGTGAGGCCTTGGGTATCAAAGCTCAACGCAGCTTCCCTCGCCTCTATTCAACTTACTTAAACTCGGATTGATTCCAGAGGGGTTTGCTCAGATTGTAACGAATTACCTTTCGAAGGATTAGAAGCTGGTCTAGAAAACAATCTAAGTGGAGCCATCATGCTTTTTGTTTGCTAGAAATCAGTAGGATTGTTGTGGTCGAGTCAGCCTTATTTTTTTTGTGTAGAATTCCCTTGCAGATAGGATGTCAAACTGGTATTATAATAGCCATCACAATGAATATGAATATCCAACTGAACAATATGGACATCACTCTTTTTATGACCAGAGTGTGAATAGTGGTTGGGAACGCCAACCTTTTGAAGGTTATGGGTCATACCATGGTGCGCCCAATTACTATCCACACGTGCATCAGTCTTACGAGCAAAACGATCCTCAAATTTCTTTAAAAGAGTCTCTCAAGATTTTCAATGAGTCAACACAGAAGTTTCACTTATTTATGAAAGAGACTTATAATATTCCGCTTAAGAGTCCGTAGAGCAGTCAACTAAGATATCTCTAGAAGAGTCCCTCAAGCAATTTACTGAGAGTATAAATAGGATTGTGGAAAAATTTGCTCAAGATAGTCTTAAATTCTAATATAGTGTTCCCAATACCACCCTTGAAAATAAGGATAATTTTTATTCACATAATCAAGATGACGAGGTTAGAATTGGTAACACTACTTGTTTAGATGAGGTTCGATCATTTTCATATAATGATGATTATGATGAGGATAATATTGATGAAGAATCTGAAATATGTAGGTATAGTGATCAGGAATTTGTTACTCCAAACGAGCTTTATAATGATAAGGTTAATTCTAGCACAAACCCAAATAATTTTAATAATTATTCACCTATTCAAAAGGACGAGGGTTTGACTAGAGATACCCCCGTTTTGGACGATGTAGTATTTCCTTTTGATTACGAAGCCAATGATGGTTTAGAGGAACGAGTATATTTTGAGTTTAGCTATTTAGAAACAATAGACTTAGAAAAAGAAAATGAACTCGTAGAGATGAATGAGGATGTACCTGACTTAGAAGAATCAATTGACCATTTTCAGGAATCAGATGACCTTGAAATTAGGGAAGTTGTGACTAGTCTTTTTAGAGACACCAAAAACTCGAAGTTTGGGGGTGATTATCATTCTCCATGTGCCTTAACTCTTAGAAAGGTCCCTAACTTGGGACTTGACATATGTGCCTCAACCATTTTAAAAGATTATCTTCATACACTTTTTCCTGAACCTAGTTGTGTCCATAAAGAAGTTCAGTTGTTAGAAACCCATCCTATGGTTGATGTGGTTAACCCAGGCTATGATACCACGATTGACTTTGTTTTCCCACCAAAAACCTTCCTTCCAATTGTGGGAACGTATAAGTTTCATATGTGTCAAATATTAAGTTTTAAGACTAAACCTAATTACTTTAGGAGATTATGGTTGACATATTTGATTAAGAATGACCACTCTGTGGTGAACTGTGTGAGTCAAGTCTGATTGACTTAGAGGATCCCCAGTTATTCAGGTTATTGTTATGTGCTTCTAAGTTCTTAGTTGAGTATTTCCAGACTCTATAACCTGATCTTCAGGATCCTGCCTTTGAGGAAATCCAACCGATGAAAACTTTTTATCTAGACCCTTTTATAGAGCCTGAACCCGAACCACAACTATATGTAGTTGTCTTAAACAAAAAAATAGATAAGGGTATGTTGGATATCTTCCTGGTCTGTTGCAGTCTCCTCTTCTTGTGGTTAGCACTTTTTGATCCGGATGATCCGCATTATTAAGCTCTTTGCTATACGATTATTCGAGGTGACTAATCCTTTCCAATGTCTGGCTGAAGACTTTAAACTTAGCACTTCTTGGGAGGTAACCCATGCTCTTGCAACACGGTAATATCTTTCCTTACTCTTTTCTTCAAGTGGTGACAGTTTCTCATTGTTCATGCTTTTAATTTTATCTTTAGAACATTGAGGACAATGTTAGATTTAAGTTTGGGGGTATGGGAGAAACTGGAGAAACTTTTTAGTTGCAATAAATAAACTCCAAAGACTAGAAATTTATGCTTATTAAGGTTGGCACTAACTAATCTAAGTGGATAGGAACATCTTGGTTGTAGGAGTTGAGGAAAAAATGTGATTAGATGGAAACATCTAAAGAGTCTATTCATAAAGCACAGAGCTCAGGTGTTAGAAAAAGAAAACATGGTAGTTTCGCCATATCCTCGTGATGGAAACATCGAAAGAATCCTGATCACTTCTTTTATTTTTCTGTTTACCATTGCTAGGGTGAAATAAAGTGACTGAGTTACCTAAAAAAAAAAAAAAAATTGAGACCAGATCACTAGACCAACCGGAATAAATACAATAAAGTCGATCACTGGTACCCTTGTATATGCCAGCTGAGATGACCTAGAGTTAGGATTATCGACCACTGGTCCCCTTGTATATGCCAGTATGTTGATATTAGTCTAGACCAGCATCTCAGTCCATTAGGATAGGTTCACCTTAGTCAACATCATCCACGTTTTTCTACATCCATCTTCTTAATCTATCCATGTAATTGGTTGACTCAGGTTTATGATGTCCAGAAACTATCTGAGTAGAGCTCTGTCACTTTATATGAATTTTAGTATGCTTGAGTGCAAACTCGTGTACAACAATTGGAATTTCGCATCAGGGTACTTCCTTTTGTAATAAATAAGTATGCTAACCAAGGAGATTCTTTAGTGCCTTCCAAGGTTATGCGTAGATAGGTAGGGTCTGGAGTAAAGGTTTTGTGGGTACACCTCTGGTAAACCCTCCGGAGACAACACTCCGCCACTAGGGCCACCTAGGGGTTCAAATGATTTTTATTTTCTAGAATAAATTTTCTCGAGGACTAGAAAATAATAAGTTTGGGGGTATTTGATAGACACATTTTTGTGTCTAATTTGATCTCAATACTATATATTGTTGGCACTCGATTTTGTACTCATTATAGAGTTTTATGTGTGTGTAGGTATTTTTGGGGAATAAACATTTTTAGAAAATTCGGCTCGAAAAATTATGCGGAGCACCCCCGGGGACATTTGCTATGCAGACTCTTACTTTGGATAAGGGGTAACCCAATTACTAAGGGGAACCCAACTGATATTCGCACCCCCAGCTGTTGGATAAGGGCTGACCTTCTTCTCCATTTCAAATTCAAGGTTTTGGCGGGAATTTGGGTTTTGAAAACCCGATATTTTGCAGAGAAGATTTTTACGAGTTTGAAGGACATTCAATCGACGGAGTTGGTTGGAAATATCCTGTTTTGATCAAACAGGACTAGCATGTGTGTTAGAATCGCAAAACTTGGGCTGTTTGCGTGGGAATGAAGCGAAACAAAATTAAAAAGACTCACGGGATTCTGTTGGAATTATTTTGGAAAGTTGGAGCGTGTCTACGGCTTGTTCACTCACCTTTGGACGTGTAACAGATTGTATTGGAGGGTGTCTACAGCAATTGAACGTATGAGAAGGGAAGAATGGAAAGAATATTTCCCGAGAATATTTTCATTGACTGCCGAATATTGGGAAGATTTTTTTGGATTAATAAGGAGTTATTCTTGGTCCAAAGAGGTATAAGTAGGTCTCTGGGGTCGAGTAGAGCGTGGTGAGAGAGTTTGGGAGCATTACAGAGCTTAGAAAGTCGAGTTGCAGAATCACCATTTCTGCTGCTGCTGAAGAACACGAAGAACATAAGACGCACGAAGGACCGTCGTTTTCTCTACAGTGACAACGCACATCTGAGGGTCGTAGTTCAGAAGACAGTCTTAAAGCTACAGCAACAACAACACTTTACATTTATCGTTCTCTGTAACAGTGTTTGCAACAATTATAAACGTTGCAAACACCCGATTTTCATCATTTTCTCCTTTTCATCATTTGTAAACACCTTTTTGAGCAATGAAAAAAATCCTTTGAGAGTGTTTTCACCATGCGGAGCTAGAACCCATCACTGGGATGACGGAGGAAGCTGTTTTGCACCCATGTGGTAATTCTATTTAATTCCTTTATGACTATTTGCACTATTATAATTGATTTATGATTTTTCTTGATTATTTGTGAATTCGTTAGATGTCGCATGCTTAGTCTTAGGTACTTTAGATGAGTCATGCTTGTGAATTACATATAATTCTTTATAAAATCTACCTTGACGATGAATTAGAGTCGATGTTTGTTATTTTATGAGCTTTAATTGTCCGGAATTAATAGATGAACCGCATGAATGTGAGAATTGGTGGAATCCCGAGTCAAAGTAACTCTCTTCATCTTGTGACATAAATTGTATATATTCTCTATTTTTATTATTTTTTTTATTAAATCCTAAAATCAATTTCATCAACTCCGAGTGAACGACAAATCTACTTACCACTATTCTAAATACCATCAAGTACGTTTTCAAACTTGTAGATATGTCCATATTAATTTTGATCGAATATCAGATTTGTTTTTGTAGAATTCATATCTTGAAAGATAGATAACAAGTTTCATACTTGGCAGAATTCCGATTTGATCATTTGGATATGATTAGATTGATCTTGGATATTGATGTTTGAGACCGTCTAAATGCCCTTCTTAACAATCAGGTTCACAAACGACTCTTGAGTCTTAACATTCTTGTGGAGAAGAGATATAGATATAAACTCTATATACATATTTTCAAGAATCGTTAAGTTGGTCTACTTGCAATTGTATTAGGTTTTATCCATATAGATTGTCGAACAAAAAAGTTGAGGTGTACTTGTTTATAAAAATCCATAACATGTATGTTAGAGCATTGATCGGTTGAACCCACCAAGCGTTAGCATGTCAAGTTTGGTTGTCATATTTTAGTGAATCAAAACTCATTGAATGAGTCTCTTGATTATGTACTAGAGTCAACTTCATATAGGTTAGACTAGAAAGTCTAGGATTATGAGACATACAAGTAATACTCGAAGATCTGAAGAACATGAAGATGTAACAATCTACAACGACGACATCATACTTCCTCTTAAGGTTAGTAATATTGAATTAAATTGTTTCATTCCTAACGTATCTTACAAGTCGTGATATATTGAAAACATAACTGCGAAGCTGTGAATGATTTATTATAGACACATAAGATTAAGGAATTAGACTATGAAGTATAATGTTTATCTTTTGAACTTCTTATATATGACATAAACATAATCTTTTGAATGTTATTATTATTACGTATATGGGTAAAGGTGAAGATTTCATCATAGGAAACAATGTTTACATTTGTTTAAAGGAAGTACGTTCATAAACTTGTTTTATGAATTGAAAGGGTAATCGCTAGGCTTATTGATATTGCTATTCATTGCATATCTTTGGAAAACCAATATATGTGAGTTAGTAGAACCGATCATAACTTGTTATATATCTTGGTATAACTAATCACAAGACCTAACTTATGATTTGGTATGACTTGTATTGGTGTAACCAATCCTAAGTAATCACCTTAGTTGGTATGATCGATTCTTGTAATTGGTGTGACCGATCCTAGTAATTGGTGTGACCGATTAAAAAAGACTAGTGTAATTGATCCTTTTAATTGGTGTAACCAGTCCTTGTAATTGGTGTAACCGATCCTACTGACTGGTACCGATCACAAGCAATACCACAAGTATATGCTAACCGGTCCTGGATAATGTATAACTAAATTTTGAGAAAATACAGTACAAGTGCAGATGAGTTTTGACTAAATTTTCCACATATTTAAGTTTCATGCCAAACATCAAGTACTGCATTGGAGGTAGTCTGGTTTCCAGGTAGTTGGATTTCTAGGTAATTAGAATTACCTAGAATTTGAATTCCTTAGGTGCCAAACGGACCCTAATAGCAAAGACACTGGAGTGGGCGTGGGCAATGGCGAATGAGCCAATTTTCCCATTCCCACCTAAAAATAGGATGGGTAAAAAGGCAAAACTGATGAGCATATGTCCAAATTTGGGAGTCCGCCTATCGCATATCACTTTAAGATGCTTGTTCTAAGGCCTATTCATATGCACATGGAAAACAATAGATTTTTCCATATATGCATCCACTATGGGTATACCAAACTGCCAAACGATGCCTATATGCCAGAAATAACATATATGCATACACGATGGAGTTTCAAGTGATCAATAGATATTTGATCGTTCGATGGTCTTAGTAGCGCTCGATGGTCATTCAAACGCCAACGATAGTCATCAAATCGCTCGCAAATTTCATCATTCAACGACTACAATTTTCTCCCATAAATACCCAATTTCAACTCACAACATATCAACTTCAAATTCATTTCACTATGCCTAGTACTCGCATAACCGAAGTGGATTTCACTCGTGAATAAGATATTTCTCTAGTTCGATGTTGGGTTTTAGTTGCAAGCGATAGAGATTTTAATTTAGAGACTTTCAACTTATAGGACACTGTGTTTCAAAGGTTTATAACGTTAAGTCACGTAAATTCAAGAAGAACAAATGGGTGTCTTCAAAATCTTTATTGTTTCATCAATAACGATGTGAGAAAGTATCAGGAAATTATGTGGATGATAAAAGGGGATAATCCTGGGTTATTAACCAAAAGTTAGTGCTCATATCAAATTTTGCGAAGACAACAAAAGATGGCTTAGTCACGACGAATGTTATCAACTCTACAATGTTCACGACGAATGTTTTTAGTAGTAGAGTGTGAATGAGAATGTAACTACTGGAAATACAGTAGTACACACAAATAAAGAGAGCCAACAAAAATCTAAGACATCACAAGTATTGAATAAGGATTTCTTTATTATCAGCCGACCACAAGGATGAGTTACAAGTTAAAAACACAAGGAACCCCGATCTCACCCTCTCCACTAGCCTATTCCTTACTCCAAAAATCCGACCCCTTTCCGGTGCCCAAAGGTTCCTATTTATAGGCCAATGGCCCTCAGTGGGATACAACTCATTTTACTTCGCTCAAGATTACATATTTCTCGCTAGCTTACTTTATACTTCGCTCGCCTTATTTTCGATAAAGTTTTCGCTAACACAAATCCATTGGATTATCCGCACCCAATCCGTTCATCCGTGAATCCATTGGATGTTGGATTGGATGTGGATGCCAAATTTGAAATCCGTAGTGTATTGGATTGGATGCGGATGAAGTGAAAACCGGCCCATACCGGCCCATGCTCACCCCTAACTGTGTCATTCCATATTCAAATTCAAACTCGACCTCCTTGACCCGCTGGTAAGATTTTTAGCACAGTAAGATTTTTTTTTTTTTTTTTTTTTTTTTTTAAATCTTGGCCCATGGGTTTCTAGGACTTTTAACAAGAACAGGAAATTTTTTGGTCTTGCGTTACTAGATCAAACATTTGGGAAGTCTTGATGTCAACTAATTAAATGTGGGTTTAACCACAAATATCTTGCCAAACTTTGTTTGATCCTACGTAACCTTTTTGCCCGGTACATCGTATTTTTGTTTTGTTTTTAGCAGTAGAGTGTGAATGAGAATGTAACTACTGGAAATCCAGTAGTACACCCAAATAAAGAGAGTCAACAAAAATCTAAGACATCACAAGTATTGAATAAGGATTTCTTTATTAATCAACTAACCACAAGGATGAGTTACAAGTTTAAGAACACAAGGAACCCTGATCTCACCCTCTCCACTAGCCTATTCCTTACTCCAAAAATCCGACCCCTTTCCGGTGCCCAAAGGTTCCTATTTATAGGCCAATGGCCCTTAGTGGGATACAACTCATTTTACTTCGCTCAAGATTACATATTTCTCGCTAGCTTACTTTATACTTCGCTCGCCTTATTTTCAATAAAGTTTTCCCATCCTTTCGCCGACATCTCTAGTAGTTTTTCGGGACAGCTGTGTCTTTTCTTGCTCCGTAATTCATCGTCTTCGCAAGTTATCTTCTCAACTAAGTAACCGTATTTAAATCTTTTGATCTCGCAACGTTTGTCTTGTTAAACACTCCATCTGTTCCTGCGCCCAGGTTTTGTTTCATTCCTTAC
This sequence comes from Papaver armeniacum, assembly GCA_023531295.1. Classification (NCBI taxonomy): domain Eukaryota; kingdom Viridiplantae; phylum Streptophyta; class Magnoliopsida; order Ranunculales; family Papaveraceae; genus Papaver; species Papaver armeniacum. Next base: position 547,223 of record JAJJWW010002925.1, read on the forward strand.
TTCGCATTTAGATTCTTACTTCATGTCATTGGTTCCATGGATTACGGATAAAATGCTCACCCCTGCCCCACTATTGAAAGCTGGTTTTGAGGGTAGTTAGGGTCGTGCATGGGCTTTTAAGACCAGGCCCAAATCCGCATTTGGCAGTTGATGTGCCATTTGGCAGTGGTGTGCCGCAATCAATGTGTCATATTCATTCAGTATTAATCATTCGTGTAAGTCATGTTCATTCAATGTCAATTCCTTAATAAAAATAAAACTTGACCTTGACCCTATTCAAATTCAAACTCGACCTCCACCGGTTCGAGCTTTTGTGTGTAGTTAGGCCCATGAGTTTCTAAGACTTTCAACATTTTTTGTGTTTGATCTTGGCCCATGGGTTTCTAGGACTTTCACGTGTAAGTCATGTTCATTTAGTGTCATTGGGTGAGCATTTTATCCGTAAGACCAACCGTATTTGTGCGGATGGATGTCTGGACCGTTCGCTAATGGGTTGGACGCAGATGAATTTTTTGAAATCCAACGAATAACGGATTGGACCCGGATGCAACCTTGAAAATCCGTCGGACATCCATACCCGTTAGATAAAGAACATTTGTATAGTTTCAAAAAAATATATGTTTTATAAACAGAGTAGGAGACAGAAAATAGGGAGAGAAAGAGAGAGAATTATCATTAGATATATGTGTTCAATACAATGTTTAAGCCTCTATTTATATAGATAGAAGACTTGGTGTCCAAGATATGTAAACCCTAAACTTAGGCACGAAGGGCATCTTGGTAAATAAACAATGATTTATAACACTCCCCCTAATGACCACTGTGGCTAAGTCAATACAAAGATATCAGGAAAACTCAAAAGAGAAAAACCTGAAATTGCATAAGCATGTAAAGACTTAAAACAATGTTGGACACGCAAATGTTGCCTCATTAAAACCTTGACAAGGAAAACCCAGTGGGACAAAACCTCGACGAAGGAAAAAGAGTACAACGCGATAAGTCCGGTAAATGCACCTTTGATGATTGCGCTCCCCCTGATAAGTACTTTAGTTAAATCTTGACTTGCAAATCTTCGAGTTGACACTTCCCAATTTCGATCAATGAATTTCTTGAATGTAGAAGATTCTTGTTCTTTACTTGATGAAGTCTTCTTTTGTGTTAGTCTTCTAATAGTAGTTTTCTCGAGTCTCCATGCTTGTGTCTTGGATTGCTGGATTCTTGGAGATGATTTGCAGAAATAATTGATGCAGTCTCTTCAACAAAGGGCCAAGATGTAGATACATTACCAGAAGTATATAAAATTGAATTTGTGGTCATGCCTTATGTGAATCAAAATGACATCCAAATTCCTAAGGGGTTCTTATGTTAACTTGGTCTAACAAAATGACCCAGTTAATGGTGGGAATCCACCAAATAACCAAAATTTGATATAACTCCCCCTTGGATGACCACCATGTTAAATAATTTGTCTCACTAAAACCTTGCCAATAAAACCCAATGGGAAAAAATTTGGCCGAAGGAAAAAGAGCACAAATATCATCATTATAAATAAAATAAAATAATAAAATGTCAACAAGATGTTGCCTCGTTAAAACCTTGCCAGGAAAACCAGGTGGGACAAAACCTGAAACGAAGGAAAAAGAGTACAACTTTTGACGATTTATGGATGCTAACTCCACTATATGAATATGACAAAAATGAGCATCAAAATCATAACTCTAGTCTATCTCAAAAACGAGTTTATGCTAGCATAATTCTAACTACAAATTTAATAAAGAAAAGAAAATAGAACTTATGCTGCAAAAGCGTGGATTTTGGTGTTTTTAAGGATTCCTCAAAAGACCTACAAAGTTGATATGATCAACTCATTAATCCGTATTTTTGGTTTTATACCAAATTTTTAAAAACACAAAGGATTGTTAAATCTCGACGTAATTGAGTCGTTTGGCTGTCAGGAATATAACTTTAATCCACCAAGGATTACAAATTCGATAATGTTCTCCAACCACATCTTGTGTGAATGCAATACGAGTCCTTAAAGACTACCACGCAAATGCATCATATTAGAAGAACAAAGTGTTAATTAATGAACCAATCCTAGGGTTTGAACATATAACCCCAAATCGCTCTTAAAACGATATATTTCTCTTAATACGCAATATGACTAACACCGGCCTGTAATTTTCAGGCTTGGCAATTTTAAGGTGTAAAGTCGAGCTAGGATCCTTATATTGCGTCAATTGAGAAATTATAATAATCCAATCTAATTTGGATTACATGCCAACCAATCACATATGTCGATATTACTCTGCAGAGGGGTTCAAAACCGCCATAATTTATTTCAGTAGCTACTTTATTTGATATTCGACAATGTATTAACTAACGACGATCCAAGAAAATTCTCAAGTGTATGCATATCGTGAAAAACATTCAAAGAATTGCTGGTACCACCGCCTGCATGCATTATAATCTCCCCATCTTCTAGTAAGGAGATATGAACTATGAGAATGTAGATCTTTTGATAGACTCTATTGGAGCACTATCTGTAGCATGTAGAAAAACACTACATTTTTGCTAGAAGTGATTGGATTTGCCTTTTCATACGGCATTAGCTTATAGAAAAGCTAAATGAGATAATTTCACGCCTATTATTTACTGGCATCCATTTTTGATTTGATCATAATGGGAGAGAAATTGATATAACTTTTAAGTTAACGAACACCAACATTTGGTAGTGTATAGTCTCCCCCTGATATGGCGGAAATATGTTTTTCATCTCATATACGAAAACTTCAAGTTTCGTAAAGTATTATCCGATTAATTTGAGACATATACTTATAATAATTTCTGGATTTTAAGAAAACCATGTTGGACAGTAGATATTATTTCAGAATCCATAAAAAAAATGTCCAAAAAAAAAAATTGTAGTTCATCCAAATTAAAGATCAACCATGGATTTTATTGGTTACAGGCAAAATATGCAAATAAAATCTCCGATTTCGTAACCTTGAGGGCCAACGAGATAATGGTTTAGATTGAAGTTATTGGACATTTTCCTTATCAAAAAAATATTAAATTAAGATCAATATAGTCACTACAAGGACTAAAAATATGGCTAACAAGCCAGAAAGCACCATTGATCTTTTATGTCCTACCATATCTCAACATCAAGTTGAACGGTCCCAATTTGAGAGATTAGTATTAGGAAGAAAAAATAAATATTGCTTAATATCCGTTAGGAATGCAGCAATCTCCCGTTTCATTGATGTTTGCAATTCTGAATAACATGATAACGACATCTGATCCTTCTAGGATCTATATAGAAACCAAATTCAATTATCATATATGATTCTTCTATAAAAAAAATGAAGATATCATTGTCGTTATCAATTTTGGAAAAAAAATCCATTATTGGCTGAAAAATTCACTCGATATTGGCAAAGATTTAGAGAATATGCCAATTTATTTTTTCTCATCTTATAAAAACGAGGGGAGAAAATTAACATAAATTGGTCTTTATGATTAATTAAACTCGTATCGACAAAATAAAAGTCGTTTAAGTCATCGCATAGGAAACCTATTTCAAGGTTGACAAATGATTTCTTGTAAAAAAAAAAATAGAAACCATATGTAAATCACATGATCTTTGTCTAAAAGACAAAGATACCAAAATCAATTGGCCGTAGGTTTTACAACCATGCCCGTGATTAACTACCATTAAGGTAATTAAATTGCGATAACACCAATTTCGGTGATTAAAGTTTCACTAAAAGAATAGAAACCGTGTAAACCATCTTTCGATGTTTTTTTTTTTTTTTTAGTTGCTCCATAAATAAAATAGAGAAGAAGGGAAAAACACCGTCAAAGCCGAAATACCCACCATAATATATCGTGTGAGATAAAAAAATAAATAATAATAATAATAAAAAAAAAGGATATCAAAGCTTTACTCGTTAACAGGGAGCAAACCCTTAAAATTTGGTGTGCCGCGAAGTTGTAATAGTGTGCGGCGCTCAAGTCTTATGATACAAGGAGGCGATCTGCTGTATATATGACAAATTAAAAGGTTAAATCAAAGATGCATAAGTGATAAGACACAACAACAATATAACAGTCATATAAGACAAAAGTTAACAAATCAGTTTGTGCTGGGACACAGTTGTTTAAGCGAGCAAATAAGCCATAGGCGTTTCTTCGACAGTACCCATGGAAAGAGATATATGTAAAAAAATATCTTTTCTAAAGAATGTATAAGAGAAGACCAATTAAAGTTGAAGGATCAGGGTTAGGCGTGTTGTTAGCTCCTAGAGCACGTTGCTGATAACGTTTTATAAACAGAGTAGGAGACAGAAAATAGGGAGAGAAAGAGACAGAATTATCATTAGATATATGTGTTCAATACAATGTTTAAGCCTCTATTTATATAGATAGAAGACTTGGTGTCCAAGATATGTAAACCCTAAACTTAGGCACGAAGGGCATCTTGGTAAATAAACGATGGTTTATAACAATATGGATAATTTTAGAATTTTTAGGTGTTTTCTTGGAGTGTTGTCCATGACACTTCTATATTTATATACTTATATAAAATCTGTAGGTTCTATAAGAAGTCATCTATACAGGCTTTATTTTTTTCATTATAAATTTTAACTAACACAAATCCATTGGATTATCCGCACCCAATCCGTTCATCCGTGAATCCATTGGATGTTGGATTGGATGTGGATGCCAAATTTGAAATCCGTAGTGTATTGGATTGGATGCGGATGAAGTGAAAACCGGCCCATACCGGCCCATGCTCACCCCTAACTGTGTCATTCCATATTCAAATTCAAACTCGACCTCCTTGACCCGCTGGTAAGATTTTTAGCACAGTAAGATTTTTTTTTTTTTTTTTTTTTTAAATCTTGGCCCATGGGTTTCTAGGACTTTTAACAAGAACAGGAAATTTTTGGTCTTGCGTTACTAGATCAAACATTTGGGAAGTCTTGATGTCAACTAATTAAATGTGGGTTTAACCACAAATATCTTGCCAAACTTTGTTTGATCCTACGTAACCTTTTTGCCCGGTACATCGTATTTTTGTTTTGTTTTTAGCAGTAGAGTGTGAATGAGAATGTAACTACTGGAAATCCAGTAGTACACCCAAATAAAGAGAGTCAACAAAAATCTAAGACATCACAAGTATTGAATAAGGATTTCTTTATTAATCAACTAACCACAAGGATGAGTTACAAGTTTAAGAACACAAGGAACCCTGATCTCACCCTCTCCACTAGCCTATTCCTTACTCCAAAAATCCGACCCCTTTCCGGTGCCCAAAGGTTCCTATTTATAGGCCAATGGCCCTTAGTGGGATACAACTCATTTTACTTCGCTCAAGATTACATATTTCTCGCTAGCTTACTTTATACTTCGCTCGCCTTATTTTCGATAAAGTTTTCCCCTCCTTTCACTGACATCTCTAGTAGTTTTTCGGGACAGCTGTCTCTTTTCTTGCTCCGTAATTCATCATCTTCGCAAGTTATCTTCTCAGCTAAGTAACCGTATTTCGTCTGTTTTGATCTCGCAACCTTTGTCTTGTTAAACACTCCATCTGTTCCTTCCCCTAGGTTTTGTTTCGTTCCGTACTTCGCATTTAGATTCTTACTACGTGTCATTGGTTGGTGAAAAGGTGATTTTGACCTTGATTTGACAAGTCACTGACCGAATTATTTGGAGAATGCTATAGGATCTTTTGGTGTGATTTTCCAGTTCTACTCTCTCCGTCTCTAAAAGATAGGCAAGTTTCCTTATTTGGGTATGTCAAAAAGATAGGCTTGTTTCCATATGTGGAAAGTCAAATGTTATGATTTTACTAGTATACCCATAGAGGGACCATTTCTCTCTCTCCCTTTTCTCTCTTCATATTAAAGGGGGACCACTTCTCTCTTCCATCTCTCTTATAACAAATGAGTGGGGACCAAGGAGAGATTAGGAAAAACATGAAAAAGTGGCTCTAATGATTGGTTTTCTTAATTTTTGTGAAAACCAAATTTGCCTATCTTTTAGAGACGGAGGGAGTACTTCGGATCTTCCTGAACCGCTACGTGGCGAGCATGATTTGTGTACCTACAGAGAATACGAAGAATTACCTGAAAGTCCATAATCATGAAATTGTTTTTTAGTGAGTAATCATGATAAATTGTCATATTTTTATCACGTTGTTTATGTTTATAAATCAACATATACTTTTCATGTTCCCTGTTTTTCTCTTTAATATATGTAAAGTATATTATGGACTATACTTTCCTCGATTTACCTATTTTTATCAATTATTTGTAATGTATACTACTAATATGAAAGGATTCAATATATAATAATCAAATTGGATGCGTCAGTAAGATCATTTGCATAAACTGTATTTACCGTTTTAAGTCTGTACATATATATAGGAAATGAGAGGTTGGTGGAGAATGAAGTTGCCAACCAAACGATGCAGAAGACATAATTGATTGATGTCGAGGAACTTAACCAGAAAGAAAAAGGTTTCGACATAATGCAAGGATCGATATGATTAATTATTAGAGAATTGTAACTTTAATATTAGGGGTTGGTGAATCGGAATTTGTGTTTAAGATCTTGATTTACTTAAATATTTAGGCGGAAGTCTTCTGAATGCCAATATTCAATCATTCAATGTTTCTTCAAGTTTTTTTAAGAAAACATAGTTATACAAAAAGTAGTAAAAACAAAGAAAATGAGTTACACAAATTAGTATGTGGTTTGTCCATAATCCATATCATATTTAGGATATTCATTCTTGTATAAAAATATGAAATAAGAAACTAGTTCAAGTATGTCAAACATGTTCAATTCTATCTTTTCCGACTTGTTTTATGATGGTATTTATGTTGATAAATTCAAATTAGTATTTGGTTTTCACTTTATAGAATTCTCGAAGTATTCTTCATTATAATATACCAGGGTATCAAGTACAATTTAGATTTCTTTGTGCGCTGAATTATCATTTGCACAAAAATGGCATAAAGAGGAGTGCGAATTCGTGCACTCTCCTTAACGAGTGTATATTTCACATTTTAATCTCTACCCTTGATTTAATTTAGGGAGTTATGTTACGAGAATCGTGATTCTAAACATGGAGGGTAATGAGGGAGTCCAATTTTGTGCACACTCCTATTAAGAGTGTGCACATAACAAATCAATACTATTGGTTGAAAAAATCAGCAGTTATCTAATATTAGATTTTTGGTTTTTTAATATATTCTAATCTTAAAACGGCAAGCATATATTTCGCAAAAGGAAATATGAGAATTTTTCTGATTCCCAATATGGGAGTTCTTCGGTCAAAGCAAGATGATCATCTTCATCAACTGCAATTACTTATTTCATGGGGTCCAACTCATTTCACCTAAAATCCATCATCGTTAATTAATAACTACCTTCAAGTCATTTCACCTAGATGATCATCACAACCTAAACATCAACTATTGAATAGCTTCTCGGAAATCTGATCACTTAGATGATTAGATCCCTAAACTCTTTAAGGGAAATCTGAAACAACAACGCATTTTCGTTTGCATCAGATATATCAGTATTACCACTCTAAAAAATTTCTTCCAGTTATTGAAAGTTACCTATTAAAACTCACCAAATTTTATACAAGTGAAAATGAGAATTCAGAAATTTATCTCCTTCTATCTCAACAACAGAAAATGGAAGAATCTGATCATTGCTTGTTCTTTCGTTATAATCAACAAAGAAACCGGAAGGAAACAAACGAAAAAATTTCCATCAGAAATGTTTTCTCCTTGAAACGCGCTTCGTACAGTCGTGCTTGCCGATTATAGATTCTCATTTTATTAAAAACAAAAAATAAAAAAAATTAGATAACCGGTGGTTTTAGACAGCCAATAGAATTGAAAATTGGACTCGTAATGAGGCCATCCGTTAAATAATCAACCAATCAGAAGAATATATGAAATATACTCCCTCCGTCCCCTGTATATAGGCGGAAAAGTGGAATTCTCTTAGAATAAGAAAAATTTTGGTTTTTATAAAATTTCCTAATTATACCTGATTTTTTCATCAATTCCAATACATTTGTCTAGTAAATATGGAAATATGACTATATTAAAAGTTTTTATCGTACTCTTTAATAAGGGTATATAAGGAAGAAATCACATTGGAAATGGAAATCCGCCTTTATATAGGGACTACATTTTTTTACTTCTCCGCCTATATAATAGGGACGGAGGGAGTACATTCGTTAGAGGAGTGTGAACAGATTTGCACCCCATAAAGAGGGTGTAGATGTAAATTGAACTTAAAATGGTAACAATCAAAGGCATTTATTGGTTTTCACATATAATTAAGCAAATTCATAAGAAGCACGCTCACTAATCTAGTTCCAATTAGCTTGGGCATCAATTTCAACAAAACATAACCCAAATGAATAAAGGGTCTTGTTAACTTGTATACCCGTATACATGTTAAGTTTCACTAAAACAATAATTTTTTGCATTGGAAACAAGATTTGTTTGTTTTATTGTATTGGAAATAGTAATTATTTGCATTGGGAACAAGATTTGTTGTTTTTAGTGCAAGAAAAACCAATTTCTAGTAGAATAAAACAAAAAAACACAATTTCTAAAGAAATAAATAATTATTTATTAAACCTTAACATGTATACGGGTATACAAGTTAACAAAAGCCATGAATAAATGTGGTCTTAGATTTTCGTGTGAATTATGTTTTGGGAGGTAGCTTATAATCATCTTTTTCCTTAAAACACATCAGAAGAAATCTTTTTATAAAATCGTTAATGATTTACAAAATGTGAATATTCAACTACGTTTAAACACAAACGAAAAACCACAACGGAGCCATTTAATGATAAGTATTCTTCTTTTTATAAAGAAAAAAAAAAAAAAAAGAAAAATAAGTATTCTCCTCACCGTGAAATTCTTCATTTACAAGGTGTGCAAACAATATCATTTCTGTGAAATTAGACGTGGTACCCAAGCTTGCTTCCTAAAAAAACTGCTGAGCTGATTTCAAAAATGTATCCAGTCAAAAAAGGTGAAGACATGTTAGTCTGAACTCCCAACAGAACAGAGGTTTCTTCACTGTCAAATCCACATAAAGCTCACATGTACACTCAGCTAACTCAGCAGGGAGGGAAACAAAATACAAATGAGTAGTCTTGGATTGAAAGGGGTTTTGTATGGGAATGCGGTGGAGACTCAAAAACCCTTTTTGGCAATCATACACAACAACGTCATGATATTTCCTCTCAATTGTGTATGCATAGACACACCTATGATATCAATCCACATCTACGTTCCACATCATAGATCTAAAGAAATTATATTTAATTTAGTTGATTTCCCCTAATTTTCACGATGAGAAAGTATGAGCAAGCACAGAGAGGAGTAAGAACAAATACAAATGGGTAGTTTTGGATTTGTTCAAATCATACACAACAACTTTAATATTTCTTCTTAAAAATAATTATAACATGTCATGATACGCTTCAATTGAGTACACAATTTACAATGTTTCACTAATAGCAGGGACGGAGCTATGTATATGATAGGGTGAAGTCTCCTTAGTTATAGGTGAATTCAATGGTTTTCCCAATAATTCCTAAAAAAAAAACTCAAAACATGTCAAAAACTAGAAATTCATCTTCAGTGAATAAGAAAATTAACAACTCATGTTTTTGACGTTCACACAAATAATTAAAAGAAGGAAAGATGTGTAAAGCAAGCAAAAACAAAAGTAGTGTGTAGAGGTATAAAGAAAAAAATAGAGAACTTCTCTATTTATAGGCTTCAATTTATTTGCAATCTTCTTATGATTAAGATCCCTTTCTCATTCAATTTCCAAGTCCTCTTATCCAATTAGGATATTTAACCTCCTCAAAATGATCAAGCAACACTCAGCTAACTCAGGAATCTCTCTTCCATCTACTCATCAGTTGTGATCATTCTGGAGCTACTTGGTTAGGCTTAAACATTATGTTTACCCTATTCAACAAACAATTGATAAGATCCAAAGACAAAGACAACGGAACTCGGAAAGATATGTGTACGAGAATCTTTCAAAATAAACAAAGCGGTTCATAAATGTTCTCCGGCTAAGCTCCCTCTACTTCATTCATAGATTCCACATAAAGATGAAGTTCTCTCGAAGATTTCTACATAAGTACACGATCTTGCAATTTATAGGGCTATTCTTACTAGACTTCGTCTTTCTAGCAAACTTTGCAAAGACAAGTCAACTACCGTGTTGATAGTAGTTCCATTAACAAAATTAAGAGACGTCATAATACGGAAAAAAAAAGAAAGAAAAATAAGGTAATCTAGTTCTAGTATCGTAATTAGATTTTTGCAAAACATTATTAGTTCCACAGTCTAAACATGGGTTGTTTTTTCTCCATGCACACAAATTATGACAACCTAGTGTGTATGTGACTACCATGAGAGTTTTTTTTGATAAGAAGTGAGAGATATTATTAAGAGGAGAAGAATGTACAAGCTACAAGGAGTAGCAAAGGAAAACAAGAAAAACTACATTACTTAGAAAAAATTGGCATCCCAATTGTCACCTACAGAGACATATTCTCGATGTCCAAAAGTCGAAGCCCAGGTAGTTACTAAAGATTTGGCTTCAATGATTAAATCCAAATCAGTTTTAAACAAGTGCTTCTCTTCAAAAGTGCGCATTTCTTTCCGCCCAAAGAACCCAAACTATTGCTGCCGGAATCATGTTCCAGTGAGACGAGAATTTGAAGGTTTGTAAACATGTTGCCAAGCATGAGCTATATCATACAGGGAATGCGGTGTTACCCAGCTCCAACCAGATGGGATCAAGTTAACTACCATGAGAGTTAATGCACATATGTGTACCAGTTAAAAGAAGATGCAAGATTGCAATATCTGGGGCAAAAAGTAAAGGCCATAATATATCACTTGGCTTATAAGTACTAGTATAACACGCACGCGCGATGCGCCTGCCTTTTCATTTCAACTACAATCGAATTTTGCCTTATCGTTTCAACTACAATCAAATTTTTGATTACGTAATTTTTCAACCAAAAATATTTGTTTACACACAAAGTAATTCCAACTAAAATCAAATTTCTCATTTAATAATTTTTCAATCAAAAACTTCCGCCAACACTATGCTCATTTTCCTCTCCAGAACTTTTCAAGTCTTGATGTGTAGCCTGTTGAATGAGCCTTGAGCTTCTACAGAGGCCCAAACAGAAGATATGTCTTTCCTTCGTTATTTATACATTTGCAAAAGATAGTCGTTCGGTTTCCTTACATTCATACATAAATAAGTATGGGAGAAAAATTAAAGAAAGAAAAAGGACGACATCTGATATTTTTCTTGAACTATCTTATACATAAATAAGATAGTCATTCACGTTGAGCATGGCCGATTAGTCTTGGACTTTTCCGGGGTCTGGAGCAAGACGCCTGGTTGGATTCCACTAAAGCATCAATACGCTATTTCTTCCTCGATCCAACATCGGATCTCATCTAATGAGCTGTGATGAAATTGTAAAAATTAGATTGTAAAACAGAATAATGTGTCCATGCCTGGCGGAATGCAGATTGGGCTTCACTGTGGTCTTTGGTGTTCTAAGTTAAGAGACTAAGGAGTAAACAAAATTGTATTAGAAGTAAGCATGTGACAGAGTTGGACCGGATATCCTATGTTGTTTGAGCAATCTAAATACAACTGTTGCACGACTTCATCAAACGTGACACATCAATAGATCATTCATTTTGATTTTCTTTAACATCAGAGATGACATGCTTCCACACATTTTTACTCTATGTTCAAATTAAATCCTACAATTATATATGTCGAGAGACTCATTTCAAATGACTTTTGTAAATTTATCCCTTTCTCTACAACCACACACATATGATTACAACCTACCTAGACTCTTTTTCAATGGATGTGATCGATAAAAATGGAAAACGAATCTAAAAGAAGGAAAAGTTCATGACGCCGCGTTGTTCCTAAGAAGCTAACCTCTATCAAATAACAACATGGAGGGGTGCCATCAGATGAGAAATGATAGGTTAGTCTGGGTCACCTTACAAAAAAGTTGAATACGTACCTGCACGACCCGTCTCTCTTTCTCTCACAATAAAACCCATCTTCTTCCTCTCACCACCCTCTCTAAGTAGCCTAGCTGTGTGTGTCAAGGACTGCTTGTATAAATAGTAGCTCCATCACTATCTCTCGAAAGTTTATATAAACCCCATGTCGCCATTGATCCATCTTCAAAGTTCCCACCTTTCAATGGCAACTTCATTCTTTCCCAGTCACTCTAAATAACTTCGATCTATCTCATTGATCCTTTATAGTCAATCTGTCTTCCTATTTTGCTCTCAATCTAAAAAATACATTTGCTTAAAAAGCCTCAAAAACATTAGCTATATAACAAAACCAAAACAATGAGAATGTCAATAAAATTTCGTGAATTGCCTACTGTAAAGCATAAGCGCCCTAAATGCCCCACTAGAGCTGGCAAACGGGCGGGCCGGGGCTGGCTTGTTACGGGTTGCATGGGTCCGGGTTAACACGGGCCAAAACCTGCGGGTCGAAATTCTTCACGGGTGATCAATTCTTCAACCCGCGCCCGTGACGTATAAAGCCTGCGGGTTCACGGGTTACCCGGCTTGTTTAATTAAAAATAAAATAAAATTCTTATTAAGTTAATTAGTTTGTAACAAAACAGAGACATCAAACCATTACAAAACAGAACATCAAACCATTAAGTTAATTAGCCAGCTTAATTAAGAACATAATAATGGACTCATAGAAGATCAAACCCTAAGGAATCACCGCCATGGAAGATAACAACACACTAATCATATTAAGAAATTCAGGGATACCACCATTCAATACCCATATCAATCTCAGTTTAATTTACAACCATATAACCTCAAACCATTTAAACAATTCAACTTAAATTACTAAAATTAACACAATTAGAGGATTACCCAAACTTTAGTATACCCTGGATTATCGTTTCCAACCCTAAAATCAATTCACCTCCACCACTTATCGTTTCTAACCCTAAAATCAATTCACCTCCATCACTTCCATCACCTGCATCTCGATTTCATTCATAAATCGCCATTCTCACTAATCTGCAACATTAATCAACAACAACAACAACAGAAACGCATCAATTCCAAATCACATACACTTCAGCTCAAGCTACTATTAAGAACCCTGAATTCTCTTTTCTATTAAGGACCCTAATCCATGGAGTTCATATCCAATTTAAACCTCAATTAAACAAAACCATCTTTCAATTTCTTCATATTCATCACCAATCAAAATTCTAGTTCATGTTGGAAACCATAACTCACTGATTCTTCAATGTGAATTGAGAATCAGTAAATAAAACTTCTCCCTTAAACTTAACACCCAATACCCATCATTACTTGCTTGATTTCATTCTCAATTTCACAAGGAATTTTCAATCAATCTAGAACCCTAACCTTAATTTTACTGATTCCTCTTTCATCACGAAACCCTAACCAAAATCAACTCCACATACTTATTTAATCTTTCCTTGAATAACTTATTTCATTAAGTTTATTCAGAAGAATCATGAATGACTCACAGTTCATGCGGTGGAGAAGAAAAACGGAATGAGAAAAGAAATAGCAAAAAAAATGAATTGATCTTCTCGACAGAACTTGGGTTTTGTCTGGATTGATTCACTTATTTCATTAATTTTAAATTTATCTCACAGAACTTGGGTTATAAATTTAACAAAGAAGATGAGTTGGTGCTAGGAGGCGCAGAGGCAGAAAGCAGAGTGGACAAGAAAGAAAATAGGAAAGAAAGAAAATGATATCTTCTAGGGTTTTTTTTGAGTTTTATATCATAGATAAACGAAGAGGATTAAATGTAGTAATCCTATGGTGGAAATTATTATGAGCAGACGGGTTGACGGGTTTAATCCGCGGGTTCACGGGTCGGGACGGGTAAACCCGTTTCCTTACAAGCCGTTATTTCTCTAACCCGCACCCGGCTTGTTTAGGACCCAGCCGGGACGGGCACGGGTTTTTGACGGGTTGGGCGGGTCAACCCGCGGGTTTTTGGCTGGTTTGCCAGCTCTATGCCCCACCACCATCCACACTTATATATAACATTTTTAGAGACATATATTGATGGACTACCAAATTCATTTTTACAGTACTTGATAAGTCTATCATTCACGAAAAAAAAAATCACCTTAATTTAGTGACAATACTTAAAAATATGAAGTCACTGCTAATTTTCGCATCAATTTGAATTTGCAGCTGGCAAATCAAATAAATGGCAATGATTTTACAGAAACAGGGAAATTAAAGATGACCAACTGACTTACCGCCAACTTTGAAGTTCTAAGTTGGAGATTTTGCTTCCCTTCTTTTAATAAGTACATACATGCATAAGGATCTGTGAGTTGACAAAATTATCTCTTATTAATTCCAAGTATTGAAGGAAATATATCCATAGAAAAGAATAATTTGTTTGACCTTTCCACAAACACTTAAAGGTCATCGACTTAGTTGAAAAGCTGAAAGCAATTCCTTACCTGCACGTAGAGTAATCTAGTGAGCAGCGGAGTAATTTAGTGAGCCGCTTTTCCCATGGCAACCAGGTAAAAATCAATAATTGAAAGATTGAATTGGGTTAGGTTGGAGAAATTGGAATCTTTAAAACTTGAAACCTCAGTTTCAATTGAAATCGTAAGAATTGAGTTAGTGAACAAAATCAATAGAAATTTAAGGATTTGAATCAGATTTGGACTGGGGTTAGGTCAAAAAGATTGGAACTTTATAACTCTCGCAACCGAGATTTCAAATGAAATCAGAAGAACTGAGTTTTTTTGTTTCTTTTTTTCTCCTGAAGGAAGAGGAACTGAGAGAGTTGGTTGATTTGGATTTGGGGACGAAGAGCAAAAAAAAACTGGGAATGAGAAACATAAAGTGTGTTTTACCCCTCGATTGTCTCAACCAAATTATATGGTGACGAGTACGCAGTAGATTTAAAACACTAAGGGTAATTTAGCCAGTTCATGTGAAACCTGAGAAAAACCCTCTTTTCTTTATATTAGTATAAGATAATTGAACAGGATCCTCTTCAAATGAAGAAAGCATATCATTTTCGGATTTCCATTTCATTTTGTCATTGTTCAGTTCAATTTTCCATTCCCAAGATATCCATAAGCTCACGACAAGATTTCGGTTTTGGGAATTTAATTGTGTCCCAAAACTCCCAATCTGTCGTGAACCACAGCTAACCTAATTGGGTTGTCTTCATTTAGTGGTAACTTGCATAGTCTACTAGTGGGGATTTTACCTAAAAGTGTGACTGAAAAGTGGGTTTCTTCCAAAACTATGACCAATTTGAAATTTCTTCTAAAAGTGTGACCATGACGGGTCAACGGACATGTATGTCCTAGTCTTTTACGGAAATACCAGATTTTGTCCTCAGATGTGTACACATCGGGTAAGGATGTGTACACATCGAGCACTGATACCCCACCATGAATAGTGTCCGATGTGTAGATATTATATGTAGACATTCAAAATCTAGGCATAATCATATGTTGGATAAATGTAGACATCCATGTTTCGATGTGTAGACATCGGACACTATTCATAAAATATGTGGACATCATGCTATAAATATGTGGACATCAGCTATAATGTGTGGACATCGGCTATGAATATGTGGACATCAAGCTATCGATGTGTAGACATCGGGCTATAAAGGGTACTTTGAGTATTAGGTAAAGTCAGTCATACTTTTGGAAGAATTTTCAAATCAGTCGCACTTTTGGAAGAAATGCACATTTCAGTCACAGTTCGGGTATTTCCTCCTACTACTAGTGTATTTGATTTTAACATCTTTGTCCTGTATTGTATGTCAGCTCATTGAAGTAAAAGGCATCGTTGAACTTACAGTGTTCCACGTAAACTGGCAATCTATATGATTGCCAATCTGGATGATTTAAGGGGAAGAAAGTAAAACATAAGAGTCCTGTTGTTAAAGAGCTATGGTTGGTGCATAGTGAGATTTGGCTTGGTAGAAATCTGATGGTTTTTGAGGAGAGTAATTGGTCCATTCAAAGAATTCAAGCGAAGATTATGGAGAATGCAGGGCATTATAATTAATATGTATGGTCTTCAACTTGAGATTAATTACCAGATCAGAATCAATATCTTTTTTTGCTTTCATGGAGACTGGATCAGTCAAGAACAAGAATCATGAAGTTGAATGCCACTACAATGTAACAATATATTACCGGACTGAACATGCTAAAACTGTTATCAAAACCGAGATAACAAGGACTGATTCAATGGAAGAAATGCAGGGAGATCTTGCAACATTAAACACTATCCCCACCAATAAAAGCAAGTTTTCTTCATATCATCCTCAAATTACTAACAAATACATACAAGATGAAATAAATCATACTAAACATTTGTAATAGTAACCAATTCCAAAAAGAAATATTTTCTGTGACAATTGATATGTAACTAAGCCACCAATTGGATCAATCGGATACTTTGACATCTCTAATTCACTGATTACCAGATCATTAAAAAAAAAAAAAAAAAGCATTTATGCAGATCTACTATTCCGGCAGTTGTATGATCAATAAACCACTGACATCAAGATTTCAATGTTTAAGCTCTTCTCCAGCTGCAAGAGACGGCACCCCGGATCTCGTGTCAATCTGAGAGAATCCCTGCATAGAAAAAACATAACATGAATGTCAATACTGTTATTTCACAAATCTAAGACAACCAAAATACCAATCACCATTATTTCACAAATCTTACCAGCGACGTCTCCTCATA
Source organism: Papaver armeniacum (assembly GCA_023531295.1). Lineage (NCBI taxonomy): Eukaryota > Viridiplantae > Streptophyta > Magnoliopsida > Ranunculales > Papaveraceae > Papaver > Papaver armeniacum. The sequence continues at coordinate 564,124 of JAJJWW010002925.1, forward strand.
AATCCTGTTGCAGTGGATCAAATAACTTAGCTATGAGAGGAGATATCATTATGCTGATTACAATGATTTGTATCTCTATTTGATCTCCAAGGTCCCCACATCTGGTCTTATAAACGGAAAAAAAAAAAAAAAAACTCCGGTTACTGGTTTTTCCGTCACCACCGCCTCACAGAAACACACAGCTAGACTCTGTCTGCTCTCAATCTCACCGAAAGAAATAGTATCTATCAAAACTCTAGGGTTTTAATTGATTTATACTGAGAAAATTTCGGTAATTTACTAAAATATTCTCGAACAAATCCGGATGTTGCAGCCCAGGGTGCAGGCCCGTCCCAGTAATCGCAATTTCTATAGCCGTAGGTATCTAACACAGAACGACATTAAAGACCTGTAATTCAGTTCAAAAAGGAAAACGAAGCTAGAGAACAAGGAAAGATTGGACAATGAAGAGTTAGAAATCCCCGGCGAGAGGTGAACTGCAGTTGGCATCAGAGGTTATGTTTTAGCTGAGTAGTTTATCACTACTTGAATCATTTCAAAGTTTACTTGTATGGTATTTTTCTTTGTTCTTCAGGCCACACATACCTGAAATAGAGCACATAAAACAGAATAAGCAACCATCTTTGTTCAAGTTTCGGTATATCAAGGGGAGAAGCTGTATTGACACGACAAGTACTCAAATGTCAATAGTTGCAGTTCCTTGGCTGGCCTGGTGTGGAAATTTTAGAGCAACAAAAAATTATACAATTTGTGAACTTCTCCCCACCTAATAATGAATATAAAAACCTTCTGCTAACTGGTTAGGATAGCAGACGTTATAATTGGAAAATTCATATGTAATGCTGTTATGCATGTCTTTGAGTCTGCTTGTGTCACAAGTGCTTCCAACATTCTCCTCTAAATTCCGGGCAATGTTTTTCAGGTTGAGTTAATCTGTACCTTAAACAGGTTTTGTAATTTTAATTAAAGGAACCACAATTCTTCCCAACCAACAACAGAATAACCAGATATTCATAAAAAGATGATTTGGTGAAGAAAGTTGAAGTTTCAGATAGGAGTCATGGTTGTTGGCTGCATTAGTGCATTTAGTGACCTAGTGGTGAACATTTGGCATAGCAGAAATCTGATTGTTTTTTTAGGGGAGTAACTGGTCCACTCAAAGAATTCAAGGGAAGAAGATTATGTTGAATATTTATGAAGGCATATGGAGAATTCCAAATTGCCAGGCATTATAATAAACAGTATGCATGGTCTTCAATTTCTACAGTTCTTTGGAGTGGGGTGTAGCACTACCAGAAGAACAATTAATTGAATGCATCTGTAGATTACCAGATTAGAATCAAAATCTTTGTTTGCTATCATGAAGGCTGGATCAGTCAAGAACAAGAATCGTGAAGTTCAATGCGAGTAAATGGTTGAAGATTACTATCAAAACCAAGATTACAGGCACTGATTCAACAGCTAGAAATGCAAGTTTCCTTTGTATCATCATCTAATCAAATATACTAACATTTACAGACGAAACAAATCATACTGAACATTTTTAGTACCCAGTTCCAAAACAAATCTAAGCTCTGACGAACTGATCTTTTACACAAAAATTCCAACTAAACCAGTTGGGTCAATTAGATACTTTGAGAAACTTATAACATCTCACTGATTACCAGATCTTAAAATATTTCTGCAGATCTAACATTCCGACATCAATTACACCAACTTCAAACAGCTGATCTCATATTTCTGAGCTCTTTGTCCATACGCAGTGCCGGTACCATGTCAAAAAACGGCAGATTTGGTGTTTGAACCAGGAGATACCCTGCATAGAAAAGCCAAAAGATGAATGTGAACCAATACTGTGGGCTAAGACAAAGAAAATATCAATCACCATTATTCTACCAGAAAATTTTCCAAAGATGATGACAGCAACACAAAAACAACTTAGTATTGAGAGGAAAAATAATTGTGCTGATTACAAAAATCTGTATCTCTAATTAATCTCCAAGCTGTGTGTAAAGGTATCCACATATAACCTAAACTACTTTCATCGGAACATCAAATCTGGTTTTATAAACAGCAAGAGCTCCGGTAACTGGTTTTTCCGTCACCACGGCCTCAAACTCTCACACCGCTAGTCCCCGGATGCTCTCAATTTTAGCTAAATGAATTTACCAAAACTCTACGGTTTAGTTGATTTTATACTAAGGAAAATTATGTAATTTACTCAAATGATGGTGCAGCCCGTTGTGCGGGCCCGGATCAGTAACTCCTGGTTACAGCCTGTGCTGCCGTTTTCAGTTCGACTGAATTATAGTGCATACACAGCGGCTATACGACTTTAGAGACTTTGAATACAGTTCAAAAGGAAAACAAAGCCAGAGCACAAGGAAAAATTTGACAATGAAGAGCTAGAAACTCCGGGTATCAGAGGTTCTGAATTAGCCTAGTATTTGATCACTACTTTCATCATTTCAAAGTACTGCCTCATCTGGTTGATTATGAATTGCAAGCTTCATGCTCGGACCCAAGCTAATTTTATGTAATCTGACTTGTGAAAATTGTCAGAATCGACGTTATAATTGGAAAAGCCCATGTGTAATTCCAGTAATGCAGCTATCTGTCAATCAAGAACCCACTTCATTTCTTTGAGCATGTGGTTTTTCGATAATCTTTTGTTCAATCGTAAACTCTATCCGTCAGATAAAAAGAAAGAGAAATATAGCTAGGGAAAAATGAAGGACATTTTCACTGGCATCTTTTTAAAGTAAAGAAATGTGATTTTGAATTCTATAGAGACTGTGTACATGTGTTGGTTGAAACATTCTTCTGTGAAGAAACACTGAATCTGAATTTAGATTCTCCAGACTAGAACTAATGAAACCTATGAATGTCGCACGCCAAAGGAAGTGGTCGAGATGCCAAATATTCCTAACTCCTAAAGTAAATATACCCTAGCTTTTTTTTTGTCTGATGCCAAATATTCCTAACTCCTAAAGTAAATATACCCTAGCTTTTTTTTTTTTGTCTGATGCCCATCTCCAGAAGTGGTCGGTATTGCGGCTAACTTAAGAATTGTGAGAGTATTTTTGAGGTAAAAAAATGGGAACTGTAAAAATATGAATCCAACTTGAAATGTACACTAAATTGTTGATTGTCTCGTCAACTGTTACTTCTTTCAACTCCAGGCAACAGATTATGCTCCTAGAACTTAATCAGGTGGCTGATAAACTAGATTCCCAGCAGTTTAAACTAAATAAACTCAAGAAATAAACCATTAAAACCGAGATTACATGCACTGAGATTCAACAGCAGAGATGCAGGGAAATATGGAATTCAAGCAGCCTAAATATAGCTTAGTTGAGATCTTACAAGGTTAAACACTATCGTCACCAATAAAAACAAGTTTTCTTTACATGATCATAAAATTTACAAACAATACATACTGATCGTACCAAACATTTGTAATTTGTAATAAACTCAAGAAATAAACGATCAAAACCGAGATTACAGGCACTGATTCAACAGCAGATATCAAATTCAAGCAGCCTAAATATAGCTTTGAGATCATTAAACACTATCCTCACCAATAAAAACAAGTTTTCTTTACATGACGATCACTAAATATACTAACAATACATACAGATGAAATAAATCGTACTGAACATTTGTAATAGTACCCAATTCCACAAATATACACTTTATCTAACAATTGATATGTAACTACAGCACCAATTGGATCAATTTTGAGAAACACCGGATTTAAAAAAAAAAAATCATTTTTGCTGATCTACAATTCCGACAGTTGTATCACGAAATTGAAACAACTGATATCAAGATTTCAATGTTTGAGCTCATTCTCCAGCTAAACATAGACCTATTAACCAAGAGATCCGACAGATCCCCTTTGAATCCGAGTTAAATTCCTGCATAGATATACCAAAAAGAAAAATGTCAATCAACACTAGTGGGCTAAGACAACAAACAAAAAATATCAATTACCATTATTTTACAGATCTTACCAGAATTATCTCCTCCCAAATCAAGATGGGAGGGAGTCAACAACTTAATTAGTTCTGAGAGAAGATATCATCATGTTGATTACAAGAGATTTGTATCTCCAATTGATTTCCAAGCCATGAGCAAAGATTCACACAGGTAACCTTCATCAGAAACCACCATTTGGTCGACGCCTCACAGACTCACACCGCTGCTCTTCCGCCGCTCTCAATTTCAGTGAAAACTATTTAGCGAAATTCTAGGGTTTTATCTCATTTATACTCAAGAAAAATTGTTTAATTTACTAAAATACCCTCGAGTGAATCCTCTTGCAGCCCAATGTCCAGGCCCGGCTATGCTGCTGTGTAGAGTGCAACCAGTTTAGAGGCCTTGAATTCAGTTCAAAAGTAAAAATGAGGGCTGAGAGTCAGAGACAGTGAAGAGTTAGAAACTCATCGTGAGAGGTGAATTGTACTGGGCATTAAAGGTTCGGAATTAGCCCAGTAGTTCACTTATATGGTATTTTGCTGTTGTCTTGAGGCCACACATACCTGTATTAGCACAAAGCGGAATATGCAAGAGAATGCAGTATTGGATCAGGGAATGTATTTTGCAACTAATGCCTGTTTAGAGCAACAATAAAATACAAATTTTCTAGTTGTAAAAATAAAATTTGCTGCTGTCTTGAGGCCACAGATACCTGTATTTGCAACTAATCCTCTCATCAGTGTAGGGGCAAAAAATCGCACAAAAGTAAATCCTTGACCTCGCTTCAGTCAAGATAATTGTCAACACGACGAGGAGAGAGAGCATAGCGCGATACCCGCCAAGAAGAGTACGAAGCAGCAACGCGAAACATAGCGACGTCTCCCTAAAGCCTGGCTAGTAAGACAGAATGAAAAGAGATCAGCTAGCAGAGATCTGGCCGGTAAACCCAATTGTCTTTTACCATGCCATTTGGCTACATAAGGACTCAAATAATGAAGAGAGAGGCAGGATGGAAAAGAATTCAGTCAAGGAACAAGAGTTGAAACAATCACTAGAAGAAATCCAGTAGAGTTAGCTTCAAAGTTATCATCTCCATTGTAATATGTATGAATGCTTGTGATATTATTCGATATAAACCTTGTGTGAAGATCATATCTAGTGTCAAGGGGTGATAATATCATTAACGTTTAAGTTCATCTTCATGAATTAGACTTAGAGCATCTCCAATGATAACTTGGTGTGTACCTTTTGTGGAAGTTGTTTTTTCTTATGTTAAGACCAATATTTCCTTAATTTGAGGAGATGAAAGAAAAACATCTCCAACCACCGATTGTATTTCTTTAATTTGGAACTTTTTTAAACCATTGATCCAAATTATATAACTAATCATAACCATTAACAATGATGAGTAGGATCTTCACATCCTCTAAGAGAACCTCTAAAACTAGAGGATAGCTTTGAGGATGTCTACATAACTACTGTGGACACATCATCTTTATTTTCTCCCTTCACATTTCCATTGGAGATGATTTTTTGGTTAAATCCTTAAAAATCCTATGCGGCCTTATATTTAGGATATTTCCAATGTCTCATTGGAGATGCTCTTAGTGTTCTTACCATTTCATCGGGTGTAGTTGTGGGATTTTCCGCAACTACAATCACCAAGAATAAAATACAAAGTTTCTATTCACTTTTCACGAGTATAGAGCAATGTATTTTGCTTGAATTATAAGGCCAGATTTTTCTTGCCTCTGAATATAATAAGTTCCGAGAGTCCAGCAGATATAGGGCTGCACAAACCCGACCCTACCCGCCGGTTTTTACCCGCACCCGACCCTACCCGCCTAACACACGAGTCGACTATGACTAGCCCCGTCTGAAACCCGCCAAGTATTGGGTCGACTATGACTCGCCCCTTATAAAACCCGACCTACCCGCTCACCCGCCTAGAAATCTCCAAACCATCCATTACCCTTGGATTACTTCCATCCATGATCTCAGCCGTTCAATCCTTTAGAAAGAGTAAAACCTAAATCAACCTAAATACCTAATCGATTCCACTTTCTCAGTTTCTATTTTCTTACCACTTTTCTTTCCCATACTCATTTCTAAGCTTTTTCTTGTGATTTTCAAGCAAACTCCACAACACCTTTATATAGAGAGTAGAAATTACCTTATCCTCAACTCAGTAAGTATCAGAAGAAGATAACTTTGAATGTGTAAATTTCAATTGTCTGGTCTGTGATGTTTTGGCTCAGATCAGTCTATGGATTTTTATCTTTTACTGGCTGCTTTCTTGTAGCTAACTGTTTTCATTCGTACAGTGTGATTAAAGGGCCATTAGTGCCCACCTGTAAGACCCCACGCATCATTCCCGGCACATTCATGTTCATGGACATTGCAACCTCTATTAACGCATGTTTAGAGTACTGAAAAATGATTACAACTTTATTCCCTTCTTCTGCAAATTAGGTGATTTTGTTCTTCTGACATTTTGTTGATTTCGCGTGATGAATTCGTATCAGCGGTTCTGGCAGGACTGTCGTTCATAGACAATTGCAAAACTTGACTCAATTATCTCTTGGGAGTTTGCCAAATTCTCCAATGGTATTGCAGAGACTGCAACATAGTAAAGTGGAAATTAAATTTTTTATCAGGTACCTAGACGGGTAAACCCGCCACCCGCCCGACCTAACCCGCTGAAAAGTGGGTCGGGTGAGAATCTACCCGTTGTAAAGTTGGGTCGACTACGGGTGACAGCTTTAAATACCCGCCATCAGCGGGTAGGGTGGCGGGTGAGGCCAAACCCGACCTACCCGACCCAATGTGCAGCCCTAAGCAGATAATGTCTTGAATTAAGTTCCAAATGTTGCACAAGTCTTTTATCTGCCTCCACTACCAAAATCTTGTGAGCTCTGTTGGATTTTTATATCTTGATACTCATGTTCTTCAGCATTCTTCTCGCCTGAAACTCCGCATGATAAACATCATAAGCTGGTACAGAAAATCAAATGAAACCCACTAACTCCAGTAACTCCCCACCAATGTCGACGCACAAGGCAAAGCTTCAAATCATCTGAGAGACAGAACTTGGCATGGTGAAGCTCCATTTTTGGCCATTTAGGAAGTGGTTCCAGATCTTCAAAGTATTTGAACAATGAAAAGAAAGGTGGTTCACAGATTCATGACCATAGCAAAATTGACATTAGGTTCTACAGTAATATACCTCTTCGCAACAACAGATTTTCCACTGTAGGCAACTTGTTAAGCACAGAAAACTAGATGAAAAATGCTATCTATGGGGAGTACTTTTGCATCCAAATGTGATCCAAAATAGTTGGCTGGTGAGAGGCTGTAGCGTTGGATCACAGAATAGAGTAACAAGAGCTTACTGAGAATGTCTTATTGGTCCGCCACATCTCATCTTGTTCCCATTCAGTTAAAGGAGACTTATTCAAGTTTAGTTTGAATCTGAGCGAGCTGATCGCAGTAGCAGAAAGTCTTCTAGGGACTGGCAACAGCCATTTAGTGTCAATACCACACCAACTTCCCCCACCTTTTTACCCTTAGATCTATCTTTGCGAAAAATTTCAGGGAGCTGCAGTTGCAAGGATTCTTCAAAGAACCAAGAATCCTCCCAACAGCAAACATAATCTTATATGTAATATTATCCTTGAATATATTAGCTCTGCACACGATACCCCTCCACAGACATACCATAAGACCTTTTATGAGAATTAGAGAACCAGTCACCCCATTGAGACCCATATTTTTCGTTAACAATCACTCTCCACAATGCATCTTTCTCATCGAAAATCTCCATACCCATTTTGAAATGAGAGAATCATTCATCAACTTTATTCGATGTAAGCACAAACCACCAACTTTTTCTTCTAACAACAAACGACTCCCACTTGTCTAGATGCAACTTCCTACGGACTCTTTTGTTATCGTCCCACAGAAAATTACGCACAAGTTTCTTAACTTGCTGAACAATGGAAGCAGGCATCTTGAAAAAGGACATAATACACAGACTTTCAGTTACGCTTTTGATGAGCATGAGTACTCCCCAGCTCTAGGAAAATAAGGCTTAGACCAACCTGTCAAACACTAGAAATCAGATGACCATTCAATATATAGCATGAGAAACACAGCAGATGCTACATTTTCAGTATATAAATCAAAACAAAGAAAAGATAGAAAATAGAAAAGACTTACGGAATTTGTTATGACAGACTTCAACCCAGTAAATGAGATGACAAACGTTCACAGATTTAAGAACCCAAAAGCGAATTGAGTTTAAGTGAATTAGGTGGTAGACCTGATGGGAACCTTAGAGGGAGCATAACTTATAATGGAAAACCCTTTTTAATCCAATGAACCTTAGATGTGGCTATGGATTACTTTCCAGTATTGGTTATTCTCCAATGGTTGCTATGAATCCTTTTGATTTTCCTTTGGATCTCGCTAATGGTAAATATATATTTTTTAAACTAAGTTTCATAAGTAATTTCCATGTTTCTAGAGTAATTGCAGTACTATAACCATGTCTTTATATTTATTACTCATGCCAATTTGTTCAGGTGTTGTTTATGAGGAAGAGGAAGAGCAAACGTCTATAAAGGAAAATCTGGTCACGGCCTATGGGACTACTAGTCTTGATGATAAGTTGAAAGGAGAGGTTGGATAAGAGATTCAGTTCCTTGATAGCAGTGGGGACGGCAATGAATTTGGGTGGTGGAGTACAACTTGAGTTCAGCAGTTTTCGGTGTTACTCAAGAGGGGCATTAAGGAAGGAAAACCTGAAGCGTTTTCTGGCTTAAACAAGTGAACCAACAATCAAGACTTGACAAATCTTCAAGCAAGAAAATGCTGATCAGGTTTTCGCTCCATAAACCCCCTCCTGAGTAGGTATCAATCGGCTATGAATTGAATGCCCATCCTAATGGTTCTGCAAGAGCTATCAGCCAACCTTAAAAGGAAAATTTTGCAGGTATATGCAACTAACAGTACTCCTACATGGGCTATAAGCTAAACCAGCGTATCAAAAGTAATCTAGAAAAGAAATGTAGAAATGAGCTAACAAGGGTTTGGGTATTGATTATAAGAATACAAGAGTTAAATGGTGCAGATATAAGGGATGAAGTCGTTTCATTAATGTGATTTTGCTATCACTCCTCGACTGTATTTTTCGATAGAGAAATCCTAACCCATAGATTCCTCAAGCTGCTTCCATTGGGGTATAGGTTCTTTCTTTGAATCTTTATATTTATAAAATAACACTTTATGAGTATTCTATAAGTTATATCCAAGTCTATGGTCCTAAAATGAACCAATAGGTGAGACTCATAGGGTCACTACTATAAATGCCACATAGAGATGAAGTATCTTATGTACACAATCTTGCTATTACTGGTAGTTCTATTAACAAAATTAAGAGACATAACAATACAAGAAAGAAAGGGTAATCTAGCTTTAGTTTAGTAATTTGGCTTCGTATTAAATTATCAGTTCTACGAGCTAAACAGGGTTGTTATTTCTCCATGTGACTACTCACTTACTATATTCAGGAGTCAATACATATCATTTTTTACACATCTCATCTATCATTTGGTATACTAATCAGTATACCATTTCAGTATGTGTACAAAATTAGAGGAGGTTAAAAGAAGATGGAGTGCAAAACGTAAAGGCTACTTACACAACAATATATCACTTGGCAGTCTGATCCCCATGGCTGGCAGTTGCAGCTGGAAGGAAAAAGGATCTTTTCCGTTTTCGTAGATATCAAATAAATAGATGAGTATGTCTTAGCCAGCTGCTTGCAGTCATAAACCGCTTTAGAATCTAATCTCTCCATCTCTTCCACCGACTTTTTTGAGTCACCTTTGCAGTCCTCATCCATTAGAAACTTGGCCAAAGTAATACACCTGTTAAGAAAGTATCGATCTGCACTATGATCAGAAATGAATGACTTCAATTATCCATTAAATTCCCACGTATTTTTGATGGGATTTATTGATTTTTCTATTTTCATGTTACATTCTGTATCATGAAATGAATCTGTGTTTTTATTTTCATTTACATTCTGTATCATGAACTGAATCTGTGCCCCATTATAACATCTTTTTTCAATGCCAAAATCAATCCCATCCCAACTTCTTGTAGATCGATCATATATGGTGAGGTCTACAAGTACAAGATACCTCTGAATACTGCATCTTGCTCCATCCCAAGTTGAAAGCAAGGTTTGAAAATGGGTCATAGCCATAGGCTAATAATGCAACCAAGTATTTAAGGAATTCAGCCTTGGAGTTCTTCCAACACCTCTGACTCGATCTCTTCCATAATGCCTACACTAACCGACACATCTATACACAGACTCACCACCTTCCATTTGTAGGATGGCTCCAGTTTTCCTTCAGTAACTTTGCTGGCCGGTCTTCTTCTGCTATCTGGTCAGCTTTGAAACTGGGAATTGGTATTGTCCGAAACTTCTCATTTTCAACATCAAATTCCACCAGGACAGTTTCTATGCAGAGGCTTGCCTTCTATAGTTCGACTAACATACTACTGCAAAATTTACCCTCTATGTAAGCAAAGATGTTCACTCGTGTTGTTCACTGTTTTTCCATAGAGGTTAAATTTTGCTTACATAGAGGTTAAATTTTGCAGTAAACTGAATGCTTAATATGTTTGTGTTCAGTTTACTGGGATCAATTGAATTAAGATGAATATGATGGAAATGCAAACAAAAATGAATGAAAGTGAGTGAGCCATACTTTTGAGAGGAGACACCATAATGCTGAATAACAAGCATCATTGTTGTGTCTGTAAAACCATACAGTACACATATTTCATTCACAACCATGATTCGCAAGACTAGTGATCTAGATTCGAAGATGAAGGCGGGCGCTGTGAAGTGAGAAAGGAGAGATTTGAAAGAAGAGACCTGAAAGAATTTATTGATAAGTTTAGGGTTTTAAGGTGGAAATTAAATTACCAAAACTACCCTGGTATATATTGTAAGCATGGGCTTTGTCACCGGGCCTCATTTTGTGATATCCATAACCGCTTCTAAATGCTCCAACATATATATTTGGAGGTATTGAAATCTTCAGGAAATAGCTCTGCAGATCATCCGCTTGGCTTGTGGACTGGGAAGGCTACCCGGGCTAAAGCCCTCTTTAGCCCAGCTGTAGGTCCGTCAGTGTTCACGTATGAAAAGTAAGTCCAGAACTTTTTCGCATAGGTGCAGGTGATTGCAACTCTTGGTACTTGAATGGGCAATGCTGCGTTGGGCGTAGTAAAGCCTCCCCCTACTGACCTCAGGCGTGGAAATCGGGGTAGCGGGCCTCTGCGTCAACCCAAGTTGCATCTTCTGTTGGAAGGCCCACCTTAGTAGTAACACAATTTGCTAGTTTTTCCCAGATTCCATTGTTTAACCATTTGAGTTTGGAGAAAAAGCTTGTTGAAGAGAAATGTTTTAGCTGACCATCATCAGCATGCCATTTATCTTCCCACAGCCTTAACGTACCTCCATTAATACCAACTTTAAAAATAAAGTGGAAACCGTTAATGGGCACCCATTTATGCGTAACCGAACAGACCCGACAGTAAATTTTTACTTTATATTACAGCGGTAGAAAAGATAGACTTCTAAGCGTTTATGACTAAAAAGGCCCCTGGAGGACACTCTAGACAAGACAATAATTATAAGGGTATAATAGACTCCACCTACCAACTAGTAATCCAGGGAGGTTCATAAATGTTTGTTGGATTCTATTTTTAGGACAAAGGGTATAATGGACTTTTCATAATGTTTTTTAATTTATCAAAGGGTATTTTAGTATTTTCATACCCAAAAAACACCCACCCAACTTCGCATTCTTTATCTTCCCACAGCCTTACCGTGGAAACCGTTATAGGCACCCATTTGCCCTTAACCGAACAGACCCGCCAGTAAAAAAAATGTTTTTTTTTTTACTTTATATTTTAGCAGTAAAAAAAGATAGACTTTTAAGCGTTTATGACTGAAAAGCCCCTTGGAGGACACTATGGACAAGACAATAATTGTAAGGGTATAATGGACTCCACCTACCAACTAGTAATTCAGTGAGGTTTATAAATGTTTGTTGGATTGTATTTTTAGGGCAAACATCAGATTTTTGTTGTAATAAAATGGAGATGGCGGCTGGTGCTGGTAGTGAAGAAGAAGAAGAGATTTGCCGTAGAAAATATGGAAAATGGAGATGCAAGAATGCAAGTGCTGATAATGAATTGCATTATTGTGAAAAACATTACAATATTGGTGCAAAGTATTATAAGAATCTTAAGGAGAAGAAGAGAAGTGCAGATCCAGATTATGGTCCTCCTATAGAAGATGAAACGGAGGAGGAAGATGATGATGACACCTGTGAGTAATTCTTACTGATTTCTTATATTATGACAACCAATTGAATTATTTCATACTAATTGGAGATTTTCTATCCAGCTGATACAATTGCCAAAACTGAGGCAAAGAGGAAAAAAATCAAATCAAGATCTGAACAAGTAAAAATTAGTGAACCTGTTGTTGAATTGGACCATTATAAAACTGAGCGCTTCCAAGTGTCTGTGGAATTAGAGCTTGCGAACAAGGAATTGGAGCTTGCGAAGACAAATCTGGAGCTTGAGAAGAAGACTGCTGCTGCTACTGCAACTGAATATTGGAGGAACAAGTGTTCGGATCTGGAGATTGTAGTCCTGACATTGGAAATTGAATATTTAATAATGAGTCATGAAGAAACTAGGGAATCGAAACGGTCGAGGAAGAAGAATGTAACCATGGAAAAAGACTGTGAGTAATTTGTTAATTTAGTGATTGGTTCCATTTTGCTTTGAATTATGATAACTAATTGAAAATTTAAGTCCCCCTTAATGAATAGTAATTTAGAATTTTCAAGATTATTAGTTTGATTGATAGAAAGGATGATTAAAAATCATTGCATTGTTTAATTGAGAATTTTCTATATATGCAGCTCATATACAAGGTGGTTGTGCCAATGTTGTGACCAAGACGAAGCTGCCTCCACATGGACAACGTTGTTCAATAACTAATAGGGGACGGAGATGCAAGAACTTTAGGTTGGGTCATGGTGCTGCTGCTGCTGATAGCATTCCTAAGACCAACTATTGTGAAAAACATTACAATTATTTTAAAAACTATAATCAGATGCTCAGGAACAAGACGCAGATGAAGAAGAAGAAGCCGCCTCCAGTTGGACAACGTTGTTGTCAAACTGGTTGGGGAGGATGGAGATGCAAGAATTTTAGGATGGGACATGGTGCTGCTGCTGCTGATGATGATACTGTTCCTGAGACAAGATATTGTGAAAAACATTACAAGCATCAATCAAGGGAATATAAGATGAAGATGAGATTTAAGACACTAGAAATTAGGGGCTCGAAACGGAGGCGCAAGAAGGTAGCCGAGGAGATGGAGAAGAAGAAGCTTCTGCCTCCAGATGAACAGCGTTGCTGTCTAGCCAATGGAAGTACATGGAGATGCAAGAAAGCTAGGATGTGTCATGGTGCTATGTATTGTGACCAACATAACAATCTTCGCTCCAAGTATTACAAGAATCTTAAGGAGGAGGAGGAGGATATGGAGAAGAAGCTGCCTCCCGATGAACATGGTTGTTCTCAACCTAATGGAAGTACATGGAGATGCAGGAATTTGAGGAAGAGAAGTTGGGGTGGGGAAAGTGCAGATTGTAGGTCTACTGGTCCTCCTATACAATTTTGGGGCTCGAAACGGAGGAGGAAGAAGGTAACAGAGGAAGATAACCGTTTCCTTGATGTAACAGGAAGTATGCAACCAGCTACCAGTGATGATACCTGTGAGTAATTTTTATATCTTCATTTTAGTGATTTTTCATGTTGTTTGTTTCGATTGCTTACATGTTACAAATTTATGTTAACTAATTGCACAATTTCATGGTTTCATCTGTTGTTGCTGTGGTTGTTCAAAATACGATTATTGAGAAATTTCATAGTTTGTCTCCAGAGGAATCATTGTAGTCCTTTGTCTAACTAATTGGGAATTTTCTGTCTAGCTGTTACAATTTCAGAAGGCAGTACTGGCAATATGAGGAGCAAGAGGAAAAATGTCGAAAGAGCGGAAGATGACCAGGTTGATGATGCTCTTGAAGATTCTGACAGTTATGTTGATTCAGAAAATTCTGTTGGTGACCTTATGGATATGCTTGGGATGGAAAATTGGAATTGGAACAAGGACGAAATGAAATGGAACTCTGAGGCTGATATGCTTTCTTGCTTTGAAGAGGATCCTGTTCTATTATACTTATAAGTGCATGAAATTACTGTTTTTTGCAATTACAATACAATGGCTTGTTCAATGTTGCAAGAATCTGTAAGCTTGTTGGTTTACATTCATAGACTGTCTAGGCTCATTGTCAATCTACTGCACGGGTTATACCACATGTACTTTCCCAAAAATGGTTTTGTCTCACCATTTGCAGACCTTGTTCAATCACAGAAATGATAACATTAAGTTAATATCTACTGAATACTCGTGGTTGCAAATTTTCAATATAGTTTGTGGAGATTAGATGATCCTGCAATTTACTCTAATTGGGGTTGACACTATCTCACTTATCAATATGAATTTCAATCTTTTATATCAAATATAGACGCAATTGAGTCGTAGAAGAGAAATTGTTGGTCAATTTTTTCCTAATTTTCAGACATAGGATTTTCTGGCTTCTGTAGATTTCATTGCTGTGGTTGTTAGTTAAATGGTAGGAGCAACATATTTCCTTGCATGTGGACATTGATCTTGCAAATTGTTCATAGTTATGTCGAAAAACAATTAATGAAGAAAATGGAAATGAAAAGAACCAATACTTTGTCCTTATTTACTGTTTTTTCAGTATTATGTTATGCCGTTCAGAGTTGTTCAAATTATGAAAATAGACTAAAGAAAACCAGTTCAATGTTGGCCATACATTTGCTAGTTCAATGTTGCAAGGCTCATTTGAGTTTGAGCTTTACGTTAAGAAAGGGTAACCAAAAAACAGAAGAGAAGTTAGTCTTCTTATACTCTTGATCCAAAATGTTTTTATTTTCTGTAGAAACAAATTCTTTGAGGACGTTATTGCAAGACTCTGGTAATTCTTCCATTTGACTGCCAGCAAAATCAAAGAATGTTGGTTTGTTTAAAGCTCCAAATGCTCTTGTAACAACCAAACTATAGAGACGGGTAACTATCTTAATACAAAACATTCCTGGGAAGGGCTTAGATTCCGCACATACTAAGATCCAACATTTCCAGGTGGCAACAAACTGTGATGGACTCTGGTTAAGATATCTTAAACTCCAATTTTTTCAGGTAAACATTTTTAATCCGTAATAAATGAGATTCAATGTTTTCAAGCTAGATAGACTAGTGGTGAAATCAGGTAGTCCTTTTTAATGATCCAATGTCTTCAGGAAGCTTCTTCATATCGGGATATCTTAATACCGACGTTTGCAAATGATAAAGAGCAGTGATGTCCCCATTAAGAGACAAGATAATCTTCAGGATTATAATTGCCATAATAAGACATAAAATCCATTGCGAGGTTAAGGTATCTTAGACGTCTAAATTTTGAATTTAAGCGAGACACTCTCTGATGTCCGAGCCAAAAATTACATATAGTACACGCACATGTCTATTAGCTAAGAATATCTCAACCGGATGATTGCCGGAGTTACCTTGAATGGCAAAAATTGTACGTTATTATTACTGTGCATCAGCTAAGCGCTTCTGAAACTGTGTAGAATTTTCAGCATCAAAAGCCACTTGTACAAAACATTACTTGTCTTCAGTACTGAGCATTCGTAATTAGCTTGCAGGACATACCTTGAAGATCATGGATTTGAGCGTGCATCTTGAACTGAATGCAGCACAATAAAGCACATTTGAGAAGATTTTCTTCCTTGATAAATCAGTTCACTGGTCCCTGTCTAAGCATACCGCTTGAACTAAGCACATTTTGAGAAGATTTTCTTCCATGATGTGACTAGCATGGCTAGGGCCAAGGCAAAAGTGCGTTTGGCATGGCTCGACTAGCTTGGCTAGGTTTGGTTTGGCTTGGCATGTGGGGCCAAGGGTTTGCCATGGGCGTATGGCGTGGCTAGGGCCAAGGCAAGGGCGTTTGGCTTGGCATGATGTGACTAGCATGGCTAGGGCCAAGGCAAAAGTGCGTTTGGCATGGCTCGACTAGCTTGGCTAGGTTTGGTTTGGCTTGGCATGTGGGGCCAAGGGTTTGCCATGGGCGTATGGCGTGGCTAGGGCCAAGGCAAGGGCGTTTTGGTTTGGCATGATGTGACTAGCATGGCTAGGGCCAAGGCAAAAGTGCGTTTGGCATGGCTTGGCTAGGTTTGGTTTGGCTTGGCATGATGTGACTAGCATGGCTAGGGCCAAGGCAAAAGTGCATTTGGCATGGCTTGGCTAGGTTTGGTTTGGCTTGGTATGTGGGGCCAAGGGTTTGCCATAGGCGCATGGCGTGGCTAGCTTGGGCTAGGTGCAGTTTTGGTTTGGCATGTGGGGCCAAGGGTTTGCCATAGGCGCATGGCGTGACTAGCTTGGGCTAGGTGCTATTTTGGTTTGGCATGTGGGGCCAAGGGTTTTTTTAGGGCGCATGGTGTGACTAGCTTGAGCTAGGTGCGGTTTTGTCTTGGCATGTGGGGCCAAGGGTTTTCCATAGGCGCATGGCGTGACTAGCTTGGGCTAGGTGCGGTTTTTGCTTGGCATGTGGGGCCAAGGGTTTTCCATAGGCGCATGGCGTGACTAGCTTGGGCTAGGTGCGGTTTTGGCTTGGCGTGTGGGGCAAGGGTTTGCCATAGGCACATGGCGTGGCTAGTTTGGGCCAGGTGCGTGACCAAGCTAGGTTTTGGGGCAAAGGTCGTTTGGTAACCTTAGACGGCCAGATTTGCTCATGGGATTGAAGGGAAACCGTTGATTGTTGCACGCCTTCGTTTTGATAGCCGCGTAGTGAAGGCCAAGATGGTGGCGCCAGCATGGGTCCATGGCGAGGTGCGTTTGGCATGGCGCAGTAGGGTGTGGCGGCATGATTTGCCATTGGCACTGAGGTGCGCTAGCTTGGCCGGGCATGCTTTGGCGCTGGCCGGTGTGGTCGACATGATTTTACATTGGCACGAGAGGTGCGGCTAGCATGGTTGGCATGCTTTGGCGCAATGTGTGGGCGGCATGATTTGCCATTGGCACGAGGTGCGGCTAGCATGGTTGGCATGCTTTGGCGCTTTGGTGGTTGGCATGATTTTCCATTGACACGCAGGTGCGACTAGCATGGTTGGCATGCTTTTGGCGCCGTTTCTTGGCCGGCATGATTTACCATTGGCACGTAGGTGCGCCTAGCATGGTTTGCATGTTTTGGCGTGGCCTGTGTGGTCGGGAATGATTTTCCATTGATGCAGGTGCGACTAGCATGGTTGGCATGCTTTTTCGCGGTCGGTGTGGCTGGCATGATTTATCATTGGCACAGAGGTGCGGCTAGAATGGTTGGCATGCTTTAGCGCGGTCGATGTGGCTGGCATGATTTGTCATTGGCACACGTGGGAATTAGGGTTTGGCTTGTCGTAACCCTAATTTGAAAAAGATACCCAGGTAATTATTTAGGGACACATTAAAGGTTTCAGTAAATGTGCCTAGTAAATGCTTGTTACTTTAAATATTGTGACATCAATGTTCGCTAGGGTTTAGTGTTTTGCGATTTTAACCCTAAGCTAAAAACCACCATCAACACCTATCTAATCCGCTCCTCCTCTTTTTTGACATTAAAGAATCTTCTTATAGCCTCAATCCCAGGAGTGTCGTGATGTTTTGTCGTGCTGATTTGTATCTTTGGCTAAACATGAGCCTTCTTTCAATTATTCTTTCTATATTTTTATTTTGATGATAGTTTTTGAGGCTCATTAGGGATAGTCTTTCTTATATCTCCTAAGGATAACTAGCTAATTATTTGTTTTACATAATTTTCTATTGTTCAGTTGAATTTTCCTTAGATGAGATGTCTAAAAATGCTCAACAATTCTAGTATTCCGTATGAACTGAATTGTCCTGGACTTGGTAGTTTCCTATAAATTCTTAATATTATTATAGCGAACTTCAATTATGTCACTCTTTAAATCCCTTTTAGTGCTAGTTGTAATTATAGTTTATTACTACTTCTTTTTTATTAGCTTTCCATTTTATTTCGTATTGTGTCTGTATAAGGCTAATGTGTAATTTAACCTGCTTTTGTGGTTCTTATTGGAATAGGAAAATGAAGGCTCTTTTGAAACAACATGATGCTTAAATAAATATTGGTTGTGTTTTATCTGGTTGTATTTTCTCAATGACACAACCTGCGCCAAGCAATTTTTCGATGATGGTAAAGGCCACACTGTCATCCTTAGTCATTAAGAGGATATATATATTTGTTGTACATGTCATCGTGACAGTTTTATCAGACTTGTTCGTGATCGAAAGGCTCAGGAATCCATCTTGACAGTATTATTTCGAGCTCAGACGCTCATTTTGCCAGTATTAGAAGACTACTCATTGCATACCGAAGGAGAACAAATGCTTCCTAGGATTATGAAGATTACATTTGCTATGTTCATATTTGCATTTATAGTTTTATGATCTTCTTTAAGACTCATCGCGTTGTTCTATTTTCTTCGTCGAGGTTTTATCCCCTGGGTTTTCCTTGTCAATGTTCTTAACGAGGCAACATATGTGTATCTAACACCTCTTAGTGGTTTTATCATCTACTTGATTTTGTATGTCTTTTCCTTCTCATGTATTTCTATTGACTATTCTACGGTTGTAATGGATGCTAACGCTTTAAGTTAGTCGTTTCAATGATTACCTTATTTAAAAAAAAAAAAAAAAAAAAAAAAAATCAGTCATGATTGTATTACTAAACCAACAAAGACTATTAATATATTCTTTAAACTTATCAATATATTCTTTCAATATATACAAGGGTAGTTTTGGTAATTTAATTTCCACCATAAAACCCTAAACTTATCAATATATTCTTTCACTCGTGTTGTTCACTGTTTTTCCATCAAGTTGTTTATAGAAATTGCAGATTTGTATTTAACATGTATAAAAGAAACATGACTAGCCGGTATATGCTTTCAAGTGCTTGCTAGCAGATTCAAATTTGTATATTATTCAGCAGAAAAAAACCCAACGGTGATGCAATCGGATTTAGGGTTATATATTACAGGCTTTAAAGATAAAAATTAACTTTTAAGAGGAAAATTCATAATGGTAGAAATTAGACATTGGCTTCTCATAAAGTTTTCTCAGTTGAATTGCAATAGTCTTTACTGCAACCACATGATTGGGTACCATATGACCAGTGACCACCATAGCTGTTGGAACATTCTGCTTAATAGTCAATCACCTGTTGAAAACAGAACACAAACATACTCCAATAAGCATTCAGTTTACTGGGATCAATTGAATTAAGATGAATATGATGGAAATGCAAACAAAAATGAATGAAAGTGAGTGAGCCATACTTTTGAGAGGAGACACCATAATGCTGAATAACAAGCATGATTGCGCTGTGTGTGTAAAACCATACAGTACACATATTTCATTCACAACCCTGATTTGAAAGACTAGTGATGTAGATTGGAAGATGAAGGCGGCGCTGTGAAGTGAGAAAGGAGAGATTTGAAAGAACAGAACTGAAAGAATATATTGATAAGTTTAGGGTTTTATGGTGGAAATAACTTAAACTTACCAAAACTACCCTTGTATATATTCTAATCATGGGCTTTGTCGCCGGGCCTCATTTTGTGATATCCATAACCGCTTCTAAATGCTCCAACATATATATTTGGGGAGGTATTGAAATCTTCAAGGAAATAGCTCTGCACATCATCCGCTTGAACTAAGCATGCATACCGCCTAGTGTTCCCACACTTTTTATACTTGGGCTGATGCAGGGAATGAAAATTAATGCTACATTTACTAGCATAAAATCAATAATGCAAAAATGGCATATTTTGAGTTTGAGCTTTACGTTAACAAAGGGTAACCAAAAGCGTTAAGAAAGGGTAACCAAAAACCAAAAGAGAAGTTAGTCTTCTTATACTCTTGATCGAACATTTCCAGATGGCAACAACCGGTGATGGACTCTGCAGGTTAAGATATCTTAAACTACAATTTTTTCAGGTAAACATTTTTAATCCGTAATAAATGAGATTCAATGTTTGCAAGCTAGATAGACTAGTGGTGGAATCAGGTAGTCCTTCAAGTGCCTTGACTATTATTATTTTTTAATGATCCAATGTCTTCAGGAAGCTTCTTCATATCGGGATATCTTAATACCAACGTTTGCAAATGATAGTTTGTGTATTTACATATCCTTTTTGCTTAGTTTCTGCCATAGTGGCCTATACAACAAATGTGTCCGCTTACTTATCCCCATTGGACTTGCTCTAAGAGATTAAGTTCGTATGGCATCTTCATAGCTCCTTGGAGCGTTGGAACAACTTTTGTAAAGGTAAAAAAGCAAGAGGTGCGGACATTTAGTACATTTCTCAGGCATCTTCAGAGCTCCTTGGGTCTGTCCTTCTTCTGGAGAAGTTCAATCTTCTATCTTTCTCTTTGATTAGTCCTTCTTTTGCTTCCAGGTTTGTATTCTTTCCAGGGGCGGAGGCAGTGTGTTGCAAGGGTGTGCAATTGCACACCCTCAAATCCTAAATTTCTCTATTTTGCAAGCCTAGATAAATCATCAACTGAATCTTGCACCCCCTAAAAATGTGGAGTTGAAAGCGCAAGAGTGCAAAACTGAATTCCTAATCTTAGTTCTCACTTCTCACTCACGTACTCACACAGCCAAAGATGAGTGTCGCAACCATTAAGGGAAACTTAGCACCAATAACAATGGTAGCAACCATTAAATACAAGTTAACAACAATGACAAGGGATAGATGAACATTTTGATTCTTTGGTGTGCAAAGAAAAAAAATAATCCTGGCTCTTTTATTTTGTTGTGTATCTTCTCTTGCACCCCCTCTCTTCAATTCCTGGCTCCGCCCCTGATTCTTTCTCTTTTTATTGAACTGGTCTGTTAACTTCTATTTTGAGAGTCATGATATTATGCGCTTAATTTCTCAGCTGGTAATCGTTGGGTCTTCTTATACAAAACAAGATATAAAATGGAACATTAAGAAGATTACTACGGCAGACAGTTGGAAGATAAATTCATGCATAAAACTCTTTGAAAAACTTTGGTTAAACGAGTCCAAGGATAAGAATTTTGCATTCTCCATTCTCAATATTTTCAGCTCTCGGTATACTAACATCTGGTTCAAGTGGTGAAACCTTGGAACAGATATTAGAGTTCCTCAATTATAAAAATTTAGAGGATCTTAACCGTGATAGTACTTGTGCAATCGATGAACTGGTTCAAACAAAGACTGGTACTGTTAATGGAAAAGGTCCCAAACTTTCTTTTGTCAGCAGCATTTGGTCCACAATTTGCAAGATCAATGTCCACATGCAAGGAAATATGTTGCTCCTACCATTTAACTAACACAACCACAGCAATGAAATCTACAGAAGCCAGAAAATCCTATGTCGGAAAATTAGGAAAAAATTGACCAACAATTTCTCTTCTACTATATTGAAAATTTGCAACCACGAGTATTCAGTAGATATTAACTTAATGTTATCATTTCTGTGATTGAACAAGGTCTGCAAATGGTGAGACAAAACCATTTTTGGGAAATTACATGTGGTATAACCCGTGCAGTAGATTGACAATGAGCCTAGACAGTCTATGAAGGTAAACCAACAAGCTTACAGATTCTTGCAACATTGAACTAGCAAATGTATTGTAATTGCAAAAATGGTAATTTCATGCAGTTACTACAAGTATGATAGAACAGGATCCTCTTCAAAGCAAGAAAGCATATCAGCCTCAGAGTTCCATTTCATTTCGTCGTTGTTCCAATTCCAATTTTCCATCCCAAGCATATCCATAAGGTCACCAACTGAATTTTCTGAATCAACATAACTATCAGAATCTTCAAGAGCATCATCAACCTGGTCATCTTCCGCTCTTCTGACATTTTTCCTCTTGCTCCTCATATTGCCAGTACTGCCTTTTGAAATTGTAACAGCTAGACAGAAAATTCCCAATTAGTTAGACAAAGGACTAGAATGATTCCTATGGAGACGAACTATGAAATTTCTCAATAATCGTATTTTGAACAACCACAGCAACAACAGATGAAACCATGAAATTAGTTAACATAAATTTTTAACATGTAAGCAATCGAAAGAAACAACATAAAAAATCACTAAAATGAAGATATAAAAATTACTCACAGGTATCATCACTGGTAGCTGGTTGCATACTTCCTGTTACATCAAGGAAACGGTTATCTTCCTCCGTTACCTTGTTCCTCCTCCGTTTCGAGCCCCTACATTTTCTACGGTTATCTGCACTTTCCCCACCCCAACTTCTCTTCCTAAGATTCCTGCATCTCCATGTGCTTCCATTAGTTTGAGAACAACCATGTTCATCGGGAGGCAGCTTCTTCTCCATATCCTCCTCCTCCTCCTTAAGATTCTCGTAATACTTGGCGCGAAGATTGTTATGTTTTTCACAATACATAGCACCATGACACATCCTAGCTTTCTTGCATCTCCATGTACTTCCATTGGTTAGACAGCAACGCTGTTCATCTGGAGGCAGAAGCTTCTTCTTCTCCATATCCTCCGCTACCTTCTGGCGCCTCCGTTTCGAGCCCCTGATTTCTACTGTCTTAAATTGCATCTTCATCTTATATTCCCTTGATTGATGCTTGTAATGTTTTTCACAATATCTTGTCTCAGGAACAGTATCATCATCATCAGCAGAAGCACCATGTCCCATCCTAAAATTCTTGCATCTCCATCCTCCACCACCAGTTTGACAACAACGTTGTCCAACTGGAGGCGGCTTCTTCTTCTTCATCTGCGTCTTGTTCCTGAGCATCTGATTATAGTTTGCAAAGTAATTGTAATGTCTTTCACAATAGTTGGTCTTAGGGATGCTATCATCAGCAGCAGCAGCACCATGACCCAACCTAAAGTTCTTGCATCTCCATCCCCTACTAGTTATTGAACAACGTTGTCCATTTGGAGGCAGCTTCGTCTTGGTCACAACATTGACAGAAGGACCTTGTATATCAGCTGCATATATAGAAAATTCTCAATTACACAATGCAATGATTTTTAATCTTCATTTATATCAATCAAACTAATAATCTTGAAAATCCTAATTTACTACTCAAAGCAACTGTGAAAATTTTCAATTAGTTATCATAATTCAAAGCAAAATGAAACCAATCACTAAATTAACAAATTACTCACAGTCACAGGTATCATCAACGGACCCGTCGTCATCTTTTTCCATGGTTACATTCTTCTTCCTCGACCGTTTCGATTCCCTAGTTTCTGGATGTCTCATTATTAAATATTCAATTTCCAATGCCAGGACTCCAATCTCCAGATCCGAACACTTGTTCCTCCAATATTCACTTGCATCCTCATCTGTAGCAGCAGCAGTCTTCTTCTCAAGCTCCAGATTTGTCTTCGCAAGCTCCAATTCCTTGTTCGCAAGCTCTAATTCCGCAGACACTTGGAAGCGTTCAGTTTTATAATGGTCCAATTCAACAACAGGTTCACTAATTGCTGTAGATGATTTTACTTGTTCAGATCTTGATTCGATTTTTTTCCTCTTTGCCACAGTTTTGGCAATTGTATCTTGATAGAAAATCTCGAATTAGTTAAGCAACGAAATAATTCAATTGGTTATCATCACAATATAAGAAATCAGTAAGAATTACTCACAGTTGTCATCATCATCATCTTCCTCCTCCGTTTCATCTTCTGTAGGAGGACCAGAACCTGGATCTGGACTTGTCTTCTTCTCCTTAAGATTCTTATAATATTTTGAACGAAGATTGTAATGTTTTTCACGATAATGCAATTCATTATCAACACTTGCATTCTTGCATCTCCATTTTCCATATTTTCTACGGCAGATCTCTTCTTCTTCTTCAGTACCGGCACCAGCCGCCATCTCCATGTTATTACAATAACAACAAAAATCTGATGTTTGCCCTAGAATTAGAATCCAACAAACATTTATAAACCTACTAGTTGGTAGGTGGAGTCTATTATACCCTTACAATTATTGTCTTGTATAGACTGTCCTCCAAGGGGCTTTTTAGTCATAAACGCTTAGAGCAACTGCAGTGGTGCGATCATAAACCAAAGACTAAAGAGCAAAAAAAAACCAAATTTTGGGTTTAGTCCGTGTTCACACGCTACGGGAGAAAGATTAAACCAAATGGGGCGCAACTTAAAGTTGCGCCCCATTTTTTTTTTTTTTTTTTTTTTCAATGGGGCGTAACTTTGAGTTACGCCCCAATCAGGCGCAACTCTTAGTTGCGCCCCAAATTTTTTTTTTTTTTTGTCTTCTTATGACGGGCGGAGTTATAAATTACGCCTGTTCGGGCGTAACTTTAAATTACGCCCGACTAAAAACCAAACTAAAGACTATATTTGGTCTGGTTTTTAGTTTTAGTCTGGTCTTTGATCTTTACTCCTTCTCCACTGCGTCTGGTTTTTGGACCAAAATTTTGGTTTTGGTCTCCCACTGTGGATGCTCTTAGGAGTCTATCCATTTCTACTGCTGTAATATAAAGTAAAAAAAAATTTACTGGCGGGTCTGTTCGGTTACGGGTAAATGGGTGCCCATTACCATTCATACAAAATTAAGAAACATATTACAATACAAAAAAAAGAAAAGAAGAAGTAATTGACCTTTAATAGAGTAATTAGATTTTACACATAACAGTTCCATGAGCTAAACCAGGGTTGTTTTTTCTCCATGTATACCTATCAAGACTATCGGAAGTCTAGCTACCATATATATGACTTACTACATTGCAATCTTGCTTTTGCAGTCGTCAACCGCTTTAGTACTATCCAATGTCTCAAACTCTTTCACAGACTTCTTTAGGTTCCCTCTGCAGTCCTCATGCATTAGAGAACTAGCCAAATCAATAACTATGAAAACGGGAACCACGAGAAAGAAAATAGCTCACTCCCGCCGTTCACATGACAATTACCGACATGAAATCTCAGGCAGCAAATCTTTAATCTGAGAATCATGGAAAAGTCGACCACTAAGTCCACAGTGACGAGCACTGGCGGAACTAAAGCGGGGTAACCCTGGCTGTAGCCCCCTTTTTTTCTTACAAAACCCTACCATGTTAGTATTTTTCCCCTTACATAATAAAATTTGTTAAGTTAGTCCACCTGATCCATTAAATTAGTCCACCTGTTCCCATAAATTTAGTCCACCTAAGCCCTAATATCCACCTTGCAAATCAAAAATCTATCGTTGCCTTGGTGATTTCATTTGCAGAGTACGAAGAAGAAAGAACAGAAGAGGCGGAGAGCTAAAGTTTAAGGGGCTAAAACATTCAGCTTACCACTTTCACTAGTTTGGTCCCATCACGTCCAAAAAAATTCCGCAGCCGTCTTGGGGTTTTCTTATTTTAGACCCCCTAGAGTTTGAAAAACCTGGCTCCGCCACTGAAATTCTTCATCTCCTTTCATAACCGTAAGGCATCGCCTTGCGAAAGAAATTAACCAGTATGGTTCAATTATGGAACTTTACGAAAACGTTAATTAAGATCAATGATAGGATGATTTGGTAACAATATATCAAATTAATTAGCACAGAAGAACAGTCTTAATTAGGTCCCTAATAGAATATCAATCGTTCTTTTCACAGATAAAAACACTGCACCAAGAAAAAAAAAAAAAAAAAGAAAACTAGATCTAGCAGTTGATGTCTTCTTTTTCCATTACGACAGGACTACATTAATATCTTTATATTGTTGTCTGCGAAGGTTAAATCAACATCCTTTTTGATATTTGAAGAGGCTCTTGGAAGTTCTTTTAGCCTATCATTGAATATCTCAACTTGTCTCACTGTATCAAGGAAGCTGTCACTAGAAGGAAAGCATAGAACAACTTTCTCAAGGATCTTCGCATTTTTCAACAAAAAACGCAGAAGTTTGAGCTCCGCCTCACATCCTACCATTTCTTCAATACGGACAATGTTGAGATGAGCTAACAAGCCTGGCACTGAGAATCCTAATTCCAAATCATCTCCATCGTCTACCAAATTAGGCTATATGATCCAAACAATGAAAACAAAATGATGAATGCAATATTCAATATAGATGTGTGCATAACTGAAAATAAAGAGCATAGTCTAAGGTTACCCCGTTTAGTTTGAGGATCAGAGTCTTTATATTTGGAGAGATCGTGAGTAAGTATGCTATGATGCGCAAGCTACCTCCAGTAAGCCATGTTTCCAGCCTCAAACATTGAAGATTACATAAGCAATGGAGTTGGCAGTTTAACAAGTTGGTAGCTCTCGTCAGAACCTTGAGAAACGGTAGAACCTTAAATAACGTTGGAGCAAAAGCATACATGGATAACCAAAACCACTTAGACGAGTTATATAAGATGGAAATTACAACATACCTGAAGGAATCCAGCGGATAAGCGGAGTTGTTGCACCTTATCAACAGCCACAAGAAGTTTTGTCATACATATAGCATTCACTTCTTTTTCCTCCATGGACAGATGTTGGAAATGATCATAATAGCTACCGGCGAACCTAGTGAGATTAGGAGCAAATAACATTATAATTTTAGGCTTAATTTCACGCCCACAATAACTAATATTGTTCCGATGGTGATGAAGGTATGCAAACTTTTTTAGACTGGCAGACACAACAGTGAAATTCTGGTGATTATCTGTTTGTATATCACAATTAACTATTGTTAACATTTCAAGAACTGGACAGCTTGAAAAGAGCCTTTTCGCTAATTCTGCATCCAACAATATAATTCCACGAAGACACATATATTCAAGCTGTGGTAAACTCATTGATTTGGGAAGAACAATGATAACATATGATGTATCGCTGGAGACTAGTGTCAACTTTTTCAGTGATTTGCAGTTAAGTAGTCTAAGAGGAATCTCATATGAAAAATCAAGAGGTGCTTGATAAAGTTCTAGTTTTACTTCCTGAACGTTACGCTTAACGGCAACATCAATCCACCTAGAAAGGCTTTGACTTGTTGATACACCTTCGTCAAAGTAATACCATCTGCATCTGAACAACCTAAAACATTCAATGTCACAGTCATCGCGGAGCATGAATACCCTATCAATTAAATCATTCAAATTATCTAACGTGTAACCATACATGTCAAAGTTAAGAAACGGTAGAGATTTCCAAATATGAATCCATCTTTTCGATAAAACACTGGTTTGTACTGCCAATCTAGTATCTATGAAAGACATGATACGATGAATCAGTTCATCCGGAAGCATACTGATTCTATCAACTTCTTTTATATTTCCCAAAGAAGCTCGTAAATTTTTTGTTTCTACCATTGCTGAATTTGTGTTAATGAATCAGCAGCGATAAAGCTCTATATACGAAGTATTATTAATGGCTGAGGCTGATGTGAAACCCTAGCCTCCAAACTCAAATATGTATACACTACCGTTTCTAATATAGTGATGTTACCGGGGGCGGATCTCTAATAAGATATCTCATATTTTGTGGTCAATACTATACATAAGTATTTGTAAAACCTGGGTCTCTAAAGTCAAATTAGGGTACGTATTTTCTTGAGATAAGGAAAGAAATTTTATCGGATTACTTCTCTCTAACTGCTTGGTGTGCTACATATATCGGATTACTACACATAAGTATCGGATTACTTCACATTTTATCGGATTACTTCTCTCTAAAGTCAATACTACACATAAGTATCTCTAAGATATCTCATATTTTGTGGTCAATACTATACATAAGTATTTGTAATAAGATATCTCATATTTTGTGGTCAATACTACACATAAGTATTTGTAAAACCTGGGTCTCTAGCAGTATTTGATTGGTGGTTAATAGGAGATACTATTTATTGTGTATATTGTATATATGGCTATGTATTTTCTTAGTTAGGAAAGATATTAATTATGTGTAGATTTGTTTTATCTCTACCTATTTATTTACAAGGAAACCCATTTTGTAAATCAAGCTTTTCAATAATAAGAAATCTTCATCTTCTCTACCTTGTCGTTTCATGGCATTTGAGCCAGGAAAGACTTAACCTAATTAAAATCAAATCAGAAATTGTGCTTAAAATTAGCACCATGACTTGTGTAGCTAATGTAGCGATCACAACCATTAACTCTAGTGGGGGATTTTTGTTGGAAATTTAGGGCTAAAAGAGAGGATGAAACAGTAAGAGAAATGTTGTACTTCCGGCTTCAAGGCTCGATTAAGATTCTTTTAGACAATTATTTCTACCCTCCCAATATCAATTGGCGATTACAACAGGTATGCGAAATATTGCCGTCATGATATAATGAAGCCCTATAACAACGTAATTGGATTCAAGGTTTGTACATTGCTCGGTTCGGCACCTTAACAAATATCCAAAGCCATGAGAACTAACTAGTAATTATAGGGTTTGAGACAAGATTGAAAATTAAAAGAGAGAGATTGTGAGAGAGCCGAGAAGATTAGAAGAGACAGAAGAGTTTTGAAGAGTAATTGTATTTGTTATATCTTAAAAATAGTAAAGTATACGTACTTATAGCTGACAATTGCTTGGCTAACAAGTTGCGCAGCAATTCTAGTTGCATTAAATAACTACCTTAACCAAAACAAACTAAATAACGAAAGACTAATTAAGGAAATATGTGTGGAAGGTGTTGGTATCACAACATCCCACCCTGCTTGAAACAAGACTTGTCCTCAAGTCTGAAAATCTGAAAGCGCAGTAAAATTTCATCAGCATCTTCCCATGTTGCATCTGTAGTAGCACGACCTTTCCACTTGATGAGCCATTTTGTGCTGGCAACAGTCCCCTTTTTGTACATCTTACGATCCAAGATTGAGTCGGGTTCCCACTTTTCATAGTCCACTGTAACAGGTAATTCTGGCTGTACAATGTCAGATGCTCCAAGTTTGAGTTTCAATAGTGAAACATGAAACACATGATAAATTCTACTGGTAGGAGGTAATTCCAATATGTAATCCACAGTTCCAATCTTTTCTAAGACCTTAAATGGTCCATAAAATTTAGGTGAAAGCTTTGAAAAAGAATAAGTTGCTGCCGTTGTCTGACGATATGGTTGAAGTCTGAGAAAAACCAAATCTCCAACTGTAAAACTCCTTTCAGTTCTATGCGCATCAGCATAAACTTTCATTCTTGATTGAGCATCTTGTAAATTCGATTTCAAAATCATTAAAACTTGGTCTCGAGCTTGCAAGACTACATCTACAGCATGGACAGTAGTTGAGTCAGAGATATATGTTGAAACCGTAGGAGGAAGCCTGCTATAAACAGCCTGGTAAGGACTCATCTTGATTGCAGTATGAAAGCTAGTGTTATAGAACCATTCATCCCAAGGCAACCATTTTAACCATTCACTAGGCTTGATTCCAAAGCAAAACAACGTAAGTAGCACTCCAAAGTTCTATTTGTAACTTGGTCAAGCCATCGGATTAATGTTGATAGGCGTAACTTCGATAAAGTTGAGTGTCTTTGAAGTGAAAAGAAAGCTTCCTCTAATTGACTCATGAAAATTGAATCCTGTCACTAGTGATACTTTTAGGCATTCCATGGAAGCGCACTATCTCACTTGAACAAAAACCTCAGCCGCAGATGTCAGCTGAATAAGGATGTGTAAGAGCCACAAAATGTGCATATCTTGACAAACGATCTACCACAACTAAAATAGATCTTCTTCTATTAGATGGCGGAAGACCATCAATGAAATCCATAGATATATCTAACCAAATGTCAGTAGGTATAGACAATGGATGCAGTAACCCTGGAGGAGATATTGATTCAGCCTTGTTGCGCTGACAAATATCACATGAAGAGATATATTCTTTAACTGTCTTCTTCATTCCAGACCAATAAATTTTTTGTTGAAGACGTTTATATGTTCGCAAATACCCTTCATGAAAATGACCATATTACCCTTATTGAAAATAAATGTAATAAATATTATTGAGACTGTGAAAATGACCAAACCACCCTTATTGAAAATAAGTAAATTAAAGGTTAATATCCTTCTAAGTTTGGTTTGTTTTGTTATATTGTCACTTTAGAATGTAGATTTAAATCACTCTATATATTACATTCCATACTTTGGTTTGCTCTGCTATAAGTTGTTTACACCGTGTCTATATTTAACAATGCCTTGTATGTTTCAGGCAAGATGGCGCATTTGTTGGTCTTTTTTTAAGGCTCAGTTTGAAATTTTCTTATATATAAAAGTAGATGTAAAATATAATCATATATCTAAATGTGAAAGGATGGTTGGAATACCTCACTTGAACACAGGAGGACCTGAGCCTCATTTTTTTTTTTCAATTTATTTTTTACAACTCTTGTAAGGGTTGTGATAGTAATAATAAAAAAATAGGACAAAATTACCAATATTGAGAGGAAGGAAGGATGGTTCAGGGCTTGTGCTAACACCTAGTGGGCTTGTGTTCGAATCTCTCAAACACCATTTCTCCAAATGATATTTTTTATTATCTTCAACAACCCTTATAAGTGTTGTCGTATAGTTATTCACTAACATAACGAGATGAGTTGTTAAAGTCTAAAGTTGGTCACTAGTCTTTTCACAAAAAGGTTGTGATTTTGATTTTCGTCACGACTCTTTGTTCCTCTTTGGTCCTAAGAGTTGGACGATTTTATACCTTGACAACTTTTGTCAAACAAAAGTTGTCAAACATACCACCTTTCACAACCTTGAATATACGAGTTGTGAAGTTATAGTTGTAGATTACTGTTTTTCCCGTAGTGTAGATTACAAAAGCGAGGTGGTTGACAGTCTAATAAGTCAGGAGCTTGCGATAGAACCTTGGGAAACAAAAGAAAATTCTTTCAATTAAGATTACTAAACAGCAAAGAACCTATTGCTGAAGGAGCAGCAACCTTTCCTATAAATTCTTCTGACTTCTGGTAACATACTTAAACCATCTCCGCAAATATGTTAAGATGTTTAAGGAAAATATCAAATCGTTACAAATATTGTGCACAACAATGAATATGCCTAATAACATTTGACCATGTAGTGCCACCCATGTAACCTTACTCTGGTCACTGGTCAACAACTAATTAATCACAAATGTCAGATCACAATTTTGACGAAGTTTTTGGACATTTATTGAAGGAAACATCTATCTTTTTCTCGGGAGTAGGCTGTGACACTTTCAACTTCAAGTAGTTTTACCTGTGATAATTGACTTGCTCAGTGGCTAGGGTCACATTCCATCTGAACCGTCATTGTCTAGGCTGCTCTAAAGAAACTAAAGAAAGTAGTTTATATGAAGGGAAAATTTGGGATATGCCCAAAATCGACTGTCATTTTGGAGATATGCCCCAAGATTTCAGTTTATGGGAATATGCCGCAAAATAACGGCTTCCGTCAAAGAACCGTTAAACAGTCAATTTATCGTAAATGTGTCTGAACTTTTTCTCTAATTTCTTTGAGGTTTTTTCTGCCGGAATATGTTCCTGAACCTTGTAAAAGTGTTACTATTATATAGTATACTTGTTTTTTAATACGTATATATAATCCTAAGTGTGTGTGCGAATATTATCTACTTAACGATTTTGGATGGAATTTTGGACATCTAAAGCATATTTTCGAAAAATGGAATCCTGGGGAGATGACAATCGATTTTAGGGCATATCCCCAAATTTCCCTTATATGAAGCATACCCATAATATCCTGGAAAAAATGATGTTCGAGATCTAATGATTCACTCCGGAACAATTTGCTTGCTTATTTAGAAAGAAAAACATTAACACTTCAACACTTTCTGGATTGTCATCAGAGGAACTGATAAACAGAGATTTGAGCACTTCTTCATGGGATTGCCATAAAAATGCGCGAAAGGACCAGATAAATGGAAAATTGCTATTAAGACACACATATATGTGTCGGAGAAAATGAGTTTTATTGTTTTGGTTTTATAGTCTTGGTGGGAATAGAACTTAGGACCTTTGAGTCTCTAAGGGCACTTGCTCATTACCTTATGAGTGAATGAAATATGAACTTTAGACCCACATAGGGTATAACTAAAGATGAGCTCTACTAAAATCCCTTTGGGCATATCTTCAAAATGACAGTCGATTTTGGGGCATATATCCCCAAATTTCCCAATTTTTATTATATTGACCTTTTCTTCTTAGAAAAATGACCACTATTAATACCGTGACAGTGTCATATGAGGTCGTGGTCTCTACAACAATCGGACTTTTGAGGACCTATAATATAAAGAATATCCTGGCCAGCAGGATTTGTTGTGACTATGAAGGCAACGACAACTTCAAGAATCAAGGGACTATAATGTAAAGATCAGCTTGGCTGGCCGGGATACACGGGGACGCGTATTGAGAAGGCACATCAGTCCCCACCCATCCAGACTGGCCGCTATGCAAGGTCACCTATTTGAAGTAAAACGTGCAGTACATGAACGTTTGCTTCTTCCAAAGATATTGAGAAAATTGAAACAAACTGATAATTTCGCCATAATGTTTTCCATGAACTATCTATTAATGATGTCCAAGTACTTCGCATATATCAGTCTTAAACAAGAACTTCTAATAAAAATTTGTTCGTATCAAATCTTCTTATATATATATATATATATTTTATTTTATTTAGAATAAATTTATATATTAAGAGAAAAAAGTTCAAGCAAACGCAAAGAGCAAATTTGTTACAGACCACCTTATAGCGCGTTTGGATATAATTTTGCTTCTAACTTCTAGATATTTTGTTTCACAAAAAGTCGACTTTTCTGCTTATAAAAGTCAAAAACAAACTTTATTCTTTAAAAAAGCAAGAAGTCAGTTTGGGTGTAGAATTCCAGAACGACTTGTAGAAGCAGAAAAGTCGACTTTTTGTGAAGCAAAATATTTGGACTTCTGACTTTTGTTTCTGTAGAAGCAGAAACCAAAGGAAAAATTGTATCCAAACACGCTAAATTTGTACACCCAAATGGACCTCTTGCATTTTGACTTCTAGAGTCAAAAAGTTACTTCTGAATGTGCATTCAAACGCGCTATTAACAAATTTCTTTCTAACTAGTATTAAATTCTAATAAAAATCTTGAGAATCTCCTTTTATATTGGCATCTTCTTAATTGTTGTTCAGGCAATATGATAAGGTTAAATAAGATTAGTTGTGGATTAATGTGTAAAATTATTAATAGACTTCGTATTTCAACTGATTATTAGTTGTGGTTAACTCTAAATCTCATCTTCTGTTTAATAATCAATAATCATGCGAGATGGGGTTGTCAAGCACATTGGTTGTCTTCCTTGACTAACGTCAAACGATGTTTTTAAATTGAACAAATTATTAAAAATAGTATAATGATAAGTTTATAACATTTTTCTCCATAAATAGGGATAGTGAAACAGATTGAAGAAAAGTATCAAATCATGACGACTAAAAGTTTCATGAGAGTTCTATTGACTGCTGCCATTCTGTTTGCTTTGATGCTGGCTTTGTTGTCCGGTGCATCTAGTAAGTTGTTTTCTTCATCATATTTTGTTTTGTAAATAATAAGCTAGGGTACCAGGGTTATTGGATTCCACAAAATATCACTAATCAGGGGTGATGATATTATTTTGTTTTGTATGGATTTGGTAATCACAGGTGGAAATTTAGCAACCCTCTGCCTATGTTGTAAAAGGCGCTAGGCAAGGCGAGGGCCTTTTTTTTTAGAAAAAACCTGAATTAGGGATAATTTGGTGCCTGGGCGCCTTTTTTTGCCAGGCGCCAACCTTGCGCCTAGTGCGCCTTTAGCGCTTAAGCGTCAAAGGCGCTCAGCCCTCTGCCAAGTTCGATAATAACTTTTGATCCCACTAAAATTATAAGTTGGCCTATATATATTGCTTCTAATTGTATATACATATATATGTAGGTGATCAGGTTCTTCAGGTTAATTTGAACGGTCAACAGTTCGAGGCGCAGGTTGGTCCGGATGGTAGTTTTCAGGTAGTTCTCCCTGCTTCGGCGTTAGCTCAATTGGGTAACTAATTACATGGTGTCACTTCTGTAAAGCTGATCTTGCTTCTCTCCTCTCCGTTACACCTTAGGCTCGATTCTTTGCAACAACTTTTCGGTCCATTCTTTCTTCTTTTTTTCTTTTTTTTTTTTTGAATTTTTTTCTCTTCTTCTTTTTCCCACCGTATGCGGGAGGTTAAGTCTTATGTACCCGTGTTGTTTTCATTTTATTTATTTTTTCTGTTTGATGAATGAATTTGCTTAATGAACTTTGCCAAAACTTTTTTTTTTTTCACAAATAGGAAATATATTAAAACGACTACCTAAAAGGGAGGAAATTCGTGATGAACTTTCCTTAATTCGTATTTTTTTTTTTAGGAATTTAAAAAGTGTTATAAGTGACCTCCCACCGCACTTTTGGTAGAGAAAATGGGTCATTTGTCCAAAAAAATTTAAAACACGGTTCAAATGGACGAGTAAAAAAAGTACGGGTGAAATAGCCAAAAAAAAAAATAGCAAGGATGAAACTGGATTCATCTTGGCTTATACTTAAAAAATAGCAAGGATGAAACTGGATGCATCCTGTGTAAAATAAAAATAAGAAAAAAATATTTGAAAATGGACATGATGAAACTGGTTACATCCTGCCTATTTTTAAATTTTTGTCCATTTAAACAGTATCTTTTTAATTTTTGGCTATTTAAACAGTATCAAAACCTAAGTGTCTTTTTCACCCAGGAATTGTTGATTTTGGTCTTTTTGACCAATTTTGTGCTTTTGGTAAGCGATTAATTTCTCCCCGTTTGAGATTGCTTTTTATTCCCCAAAAGCATTTCCTAACAAACTTTTAAGTCCGATTATCATCCCTAAATCTTTGTATTATAGCTCTGATTCTACCGCCAGGGATATTACGTTAGAGCAGTGCTATCCCGCACGACCTTGCGGGAAGCCATCCCGCTCAAGCGGCTTCTTTACCGTTAGATCATGCTAAAACCCAGATCAAACAGCCTTGAACCCTTTAGAGAAGGTGGTGGGTCCTTTTCTGAAATTGATGGGTCCTTTCCTGAATGTGGATCTAACCGTTGATTTGATCATACAACGGTAAAGAAGCCGCTTTTGCGGGAAGCCATCTCGCAAAGTCGTGTGGGATAGCATTTGTCATTACGTTATACTCCAGAAAGTACATCTTATACTAAAAATTAACTTGCTTCTTACTGCAGTATGAATAAATTATCATGTCCAGGAAAGTTTTCACCAAATATGATTGTTCCCACGTCCGTTTGATGAAACTCCATACAAAAAAATCAGAGAAAATACACAAAACTGTGACTGAAATGTGCATTTCTTCCAAAATTGTGATTGATCCCCAATATCTTCCAAAAGTGTGACTGACTTTACCTAATACCCAAGGTACCCTTTATAGCCCGATGTCTACACATTTATAGCACGATGTCCACATATTTATAGCTGATGTCCACATTTTATAGCTGATGTCCACATATTTATAGCCTGATGTCCACATATTTTATGAATAGTGTCCGATGTCTAGACTTCGAAACATGGATGTCCACATATGATTACGCCTAAATGCTGGATGTCTACATATAATATCTACACATCGGTTAAAATATGGTGTGCTATCAGTGTGTCTATATGTACACATCCATGAAGGGGTGTCTACACATCCTTACCCAATGTGTACACATCTGAGGAAAAAATCGGGTATTTCCGTAATAGACTAGGGCATATATGTCGGTTGACCGGTCATGGTCACACTTTTAGAAGAATTTTCAAATTGGTCACATTTTTGAAAGAAATGCACATTTCAGTCATAGTTTTATGTTTGTTCCAATCAAACTCAATAATCAAATTCAAAACCAGACACTTGTTTGCATGATTTATAAAGGGGGATACCAGTCCTACTAAGTGCTGATACAGTTTCATATAGGACAAAAAAATCCCATCGATCCTGACCGTTGGATCGATGAAATGGTATCAACACTTAGTAAGACTGGTATCCCCTTTATAAAGCGTGCTTGTTTGATCCAATGAGTGAAGAATCACAATCGGTTGAGTTATTCAAATTTTTGTTCACGTATGTGAAACCGCAAGTATGATTTATCAAAAACCACCATTTAAGTTAATGAAGTCAGACTTCGACGAGTTCTTAACAAATTATAAAACTCAAGCAACCTATATAAAATGCCCATGTAAGCAAAACATCAGTCAATTAGCATTTGAAGAAGTCAATTACACATTTCAACCATTCTATTCCGGAATAAGACATATTGCTAAAATCAAAAGCAAAATACAAAAAGAACAACATAATCTTACTAATGAATGTTTAGGCTGCTTCCATAGCAATATCTTGCTTCTTGACCGGGTGAAGAAGTATTTATCGATACTTAGGCTCACAATGTCACCTACCAAGTTTTGAATACCATTTGATACTAGAAGAAGCTTTAGGAACTGCTCTTAACTTATAAAGAGACAAGCTGACGGAAATTGTACGCAGAGAGAGTGACTGCAAATTGGACCAAAGTTGTAAAAGTCATGACTCATGACTATGTGCAAGCATCCATCTTTTCTTAAAGAGTATTTGTAGGTGTTGTGTCAGTTTAAAGTCTAGTGTTGTGCCTGGGGTTATTCCACCTTAACAATATGTGTGCTTTGGGTCCAATGTACGTTCTTCAGTTTCAAAACTTTTATTTTGGTCATCTATCCAGCTAGGAGCCATTTATGTTAAATATTTCCATCATTCTATTCAAAGAATAAGACATATTGCCTAAAACAAAAGCAAAATTGAAAGAACAAACATCAAAGCACTCTCAGTTTAGGCTACTTCCACACAGCAGTATCTTTCTTCTTGACAGAGTAAAAATATTTGTTGTCTGATTATCTCTAGCAAAGCTCACGGAGTCACCTACTTAGTTTTAAACACCATTTGGATACTTGAGGAAGCTTTAGGAAATGCTCTTAGGTTCTCCTGAAATTGCTCAACTTCTCCAACTCTATAAGGCAAGCCAATATTAGAACGAAAGCTAAGAGAAACTTTCTCCATAGCTATTGCATCTTTCAACAAAAACTTCAGAATTTTGAGCTCCGCGTCACATCCTACCATTTCTTTCATCCGGACGTACTTGAGGTTTGATAACATTCCCGGTAACGACAATCCAGCTTCCCAGTCATCTTCATCGTCCCTGCGACGGACCCAGGTGTGCTGAGAAAAAAAGTGCTGCCAGGGAAAAATATCAAATAGACATACTTTTTTTATTCAGTCGCAAAATTTAGTTCATGATAATAAGATTCAGGACCGATAATATTACAAGGAAAAAAAAAACACCTAATCAAATTGAGATGTTACACAAAATAAATGTCCCAAATGAGATACATGAAAAACATATACTATGGTGCATTAGAACTGTTGGAACGACATTCCAGAACAAATTAAAGAACAAAGGGTTTGGTTAAATGTTACCTGATTAGATTCAATGAAAATTTTAGTTATATTAGGAGAAATGCTGACTAAGTATGCTATAGCCCGAAAGCTACCTCTTGTACACCACATTTTCAGCGTCAAAGACTGTAGATTACAAAGGCGAGGTCGTTGACAGTCTAATAAGTCAGGAGCTTGCGACAGAACCTTGAGAAACAAAAGAAAATTCTTTCAATTAAGATTACTTAAGAGCAAAGAACCTATTGCTTAAGCAGCAGCACCCTTTCCTATAAATTCTTCTGAGTGCTGATAACTTGAGTAGGCGCGCGGTAAAACATACTCAAATCATCTCCGAATATATGTTAAGATAATTAATTCATGTGAGAAAGGAAGCACCCATACCTCGACAGAACCACATGATAATCTCAATGCTTTAACCGCATAAACAGCTCCTAGATTTTTCATCAGGCGTTTTGCATATGCATTTTTTCGCTTAGACGACATCCCTTCATATATTCCTCTATTCTCGGTTTCTTCTTGTTCACTGAATTGCATGAAAAAACTAACCTTGGATAGTGGAGAACAGTTTTCTAGAGAATAATCGAGCGCAAACAAAGATCTGAAAGTGATATCTTCCAGATTTGGGGTACACAACTTGATAATGTTTGCCATAGTATCATGTTCCTCCAAAAGTTGTCTACGACATTTACTATATTTGAACTTCTTAAGGCTGGGAGAATCCAGAACTAAATTCCTTTGATTATCAGTTTGTATATCACAGTCCTCTATGTTTAATGTTTCAAGAACAGGACAACTTGAAAACAATCTCTTGGATAATTCCGTATCGGAAATTGAAACTCGATGTAAGATCAGTACTTTAAGCTGCGGTAAATTCATTGATCTTGGTAAAACAATATCTACATGTCTGACATTTCCGAAAACTTGTATTTCCAACTTTCTCAGTGATTTGCAATTAAGGAGATCATGAGGAATATCATATGCCCACATATGATATTGAGTGATTAGTATACTTATGTCTTGAACATTATACTTAACAACATTAACGCTCCATCTATTAACATGCGTTGTCGCCAAATTATCAAATACTGAGTCCACCCAACGCACACTAAACCTGTGAATATCAAACTCTTCGCGAAAGATGAATACCTTATCTACAAACAATATGAAGCTTTGTTTTTTGCCATCTGAAAATGAACTTCTATCGAAATTAAGAAAAGGTAGAGATTTCCAGATACCAATCCATCTTTTAGACAGAACACTAGTTTGAACAGCATATTTTGTATCAATGAAAGACATGATATAGTGAATTAATTCATCTGGTAACTTACTGATTCTATCTTCCGTATCTGGTAACCTTCTATCTTCGGTATCCGGTAACCTACTGGTTCTGTCATCCCCATTAGAAGATGGAGACGCATTAATTTTTCTTTTTCTTGATCTACGTGCAGTTCCTGGTGCTCGTGCCTCTAACATTAATAACAATGAAACCCCCACACAATTCTTTAAACAATGATCTGATTTTGAAAAGAAAGCCTCAACCGATATTAACCAGCTCAAAATCGTGCAATAAACGTATTTAGTTGAACAAAAAAAAAAAGGAGTTTGAACAAAAATTTAATCGATGATTTGCATGATGATATCAATAAAGGTTGGAAAATCAGACAATAAATATAGAAGATTTGTGGTGGTGGTGATGATGATTTACCTGCTATGAATCCAAGGTAGGGCAAATACAAGAAGAATATAGAGAGAGAGAGTTAGAAATGTTCTTCTTCTTCTTACATTTCAGTTTAGACGAATAAAAGAAGGAAAAGTCAAATCCTTAGAAATCGTGTACACAACAACGAATATGCCTACTTACATTTGACCATGTAGTGCCACCCATGTAACCTTACTTTGGTCGGCAACCAATTGACGGCAACATTTCCACATCTTTGAACTTCAAGAAGTCTTGCGTGTGATAATTGACAAGAGCAAACCCATATTATCCTGGAAAAATGATGTCCGAGATCTAATGGTGAAGCTCCAACAGAAATTTGCTTGCTTATATACAATTTATGTATTTCATCCGACGAACGACTAAACAGATATTTGAGCAGCTTTTTCATGCGATTTGCCGGAAAAAGGCTCGGAAGGATACACGGAAAAGTGCTATTTAGACACATAGGGACAGAGTTAGATTGAACTATTTTAAACCATTTGTCTTCTTATATGTCAGACTTCCATGGGTCATTAACTATTCAGGAAAACCATCTAAAATATACGAAAAGCCAACAAAAACTAGAACACAACATCACTTTCTAGTTCTAATCAAACTCCATTTTGATACTTGAAGAAGCTTTAGGAACTGCTATTAGCTTATCCTTAAATTCTTCAACTTGTCTCACCCTAAATCTATCAGGTGAGTCATCACTAGAACGATTTAATAGATTAGATATTATGTTGGTTTCCTTTCTTAGCTTTATTCTCTCATTAAACTGAAGTATTCTCAATTACTGTGAGATACTCTTTGATATTATTTGGTCATATAATAACGAATGCAAAAGGGAAAGCTCTGATGGGAGTTTAACCATTATCCAAGATGGTATCAGCCTAAAACGATCCATCAATCCCTCTTCTTCTCCTACACAAAATCAAATGGCCGGTGAAAAGAAATCGTTACATCCAGCCTTTGCTATCACAAACATCAAAACTCTTATTCCCATTCTCCTGGACATCAAACAGGATGAATATTCTTCATGGGTTTTCTTTTTCGAACTCCATCTCCAAGCTCATAACCTAGCTTTTTTCATTGATGGATCAACAACTCCAACGGATCTTGATGCCGCTACCGTAAAACAGCTAGATGCACTCTGTCGCCAGTGGATGTTCTCTACCATGGCCAAAGATTTGATGCTCACCATTCTCAAATCAGGCAAAACAGCAAAAGAAATCTGGGATCACCTTAAGAAGCTATTTTAAGATAACAAAGGCAGCCGCGTAGCAACCCTTGAAAGTAAGTTTGTTAACCTTAAATTTACTGACTATAATGGTGTTGATGATTACTGTGATAAACTTAAATCATTCTCCGACCGATTAAGTGATCTCGATTTCCCGATGAATGACAAGTGTTTGGTTATTCAACTTGTCAATGGCCTTCCGGAGGAATACAACATTGTTGCCTCTTTCATTCAACAGTCTATGCCTAGTTTTGATTCTGCTAGATCCCAACTTAGAACGGAAGAAATACTGCGTTCTCAACAAACCCTAACTCCTACACCGACGGCACTGGTCGCTACTGCCCCTGCGCATCGCAATAATCAGCGACAACATCGACCCAACAACAACAAACGTGGTCCACGACCACCCTCCAACGGAAATGTTAAATGGACCCAAAGTCCAGCGGCCCAACCACCTCCCCTGCCAACTCCCAGCATGCATCACACGGCCCAACCAAGTTCAGGATATTCCCGTCAGCCCAACTACCAGCCTCACTGGTCTCCCTACTGGCTAGTTCCTCCCTACGCGTACCCTACAACCCCTGCCTGGCAACCACGTCGTCCACAGCAACACCAACAGCGCTCCCAACGCGCACGGTCACCTGGATTAGGTCGTTCCCAAGCTTACTTCACTCCAACCACTGAAGTTATCCAACCGGATGATATTGCAGAGGCATATAGCTCCATGAGTCTTCAACCTCCTGATGATGATTTCTACATGGATACCGGTGCTACTTCACATCTCACTGCAAATCCATGTACGCTACATAACGTTTTCAACTCTAGCAATGTTCGTTCTATTCTAGTTGGCAATGGCAATAGTATTCCAGTTACGGATAGTGGTACCAAGTTCATACATCTTCCTTCTCGTCTTCTTCAGCTAAAAGATTGGATCTGATTTAGGATTTGGTTTTTCCAACAAAATGTTTATGTAAAAACCATTAGCATTTGATAATTTGGTAGCACAGAACCAGTTTCTGTTATCTTGAAATATCCATACACTTCTTCCACTATCACCATTTTTTGCAGCTTCAAACATCATATGTTGGAGATTAGTGGCTAAGGAAATGGTGAAAGTTGCACTTATGGAGCCATGTGTGTGAAATTCTGTCAGGATAATGGGTGCTAAGGGAATTGATTTGCTACACGAAAACCTAAAGAATTTTTTCTCGATTTGGACATAATGATTATTCATGGATGGAATAGGACCCTAAAAATCTAATGGAACAAAGGATGATGGTAATTAATTAGGTTTCTAAAAGATCTAAATCCTATCAGGTTGAACTAACATGGAGAAAGGAGAAAAGTTGAGGAGAGAGAAGCTCTCATTTTTAATGGAGCTTGTTATTTGTTATTTATCATTTTTAATATATCTGACTTCCATAGAAGAGTATCAATGTTTGAATCCTAAAACAACATATTTGGGAATGTGAAGTATTGAAAGAAAACAAAATGGAAACCAAAGAGTACAGGCACAATCAGTGCTACAAGCAGTCATGGCCAAAACCAAGCGCAACTTCAACAACAAAAATAAGCAAAGCAAAGCTACTCATACTAAAAAACAAAAGTAGCATACCACAAAAAAGATAATCAGCCACAAACACTCAACAAAAGCAACAATCTTATTTCTTTTTCACTAGATCTTCACCCCTACCAAGCTATCCATTGCTTTCATTCCCCTTCCGACGTAATTTTTCAGACTCCCTGTTCTTCTTTGATTTTGGATACACTAGAACCTCTTATATAAGAATATCATATGGACTACAGAAAAATATTTTTATATAGAGGTTATTCTTATACGGAGATTTAACTTGAAAATATCAATTTATTTTTGTTACATATGTACCTTGGAAAAATACATACATACACATAGATAATATCGTAATGTACCAGGGTAAAACAATATACTAATTAAATTTTGTTTAGTTTTACAAATAGGGATACATTTGGCTTGTTATATAACATAATCCACACAAAACTCAAGAGCTTCTCCAATGGACTTTGTGTGTGTTTCCTTAGAATTGGGGAGAGAAAAAAAAATCCATCTCCAACAGTATTATATGTAACCTCTTCTTTTCTTTAGAATAAATTTTATTTTTCATAGGTAAGATTTTATTAGAGCTAAAAATGGTTAGTTAATATATTAAAATTAATTCAATTAAGTAAAAGCTGACTAGGATGGTAGGAATATCTAAAACTAATTATTCACCTTGACAATGTCTACCCAAAAGTCATCTATACAATGGTTTAAAACATGAGGGTTGGAGAATGATTTTAGAGAAAATGGATGTGTATCCTAGGTGGATTTTGACATTTATCTCCACACACATACCACTGAAGAAGCTCTAAATCGTGTGCAAGTAAACCTTGAGAATTAGGGAAAATATTCCTAACAAATTCGACAGCCAGAACCCACTGCATGTTTAGTGAGTGTCAGACCAGCACTGCTCCATGGACACAAATATAAACCAAGCAAGAAAGGAGACAATGTACCTAGATGTTCAGTCAATTAGAAAAAATGGCATAACCTTAATTTAGCACTCAAGAAAATCCAAAAAAAAATGCGTTCTTCAGTAGACTTATCTTAAATATAGCGCGTGCTTTTATTAATCATAACCCATATTAATTATAACCCACGGTAAAAACTCAATTTATTAACTATAGCCCAATTCATAACCCAAATATTTTAACATTGTTCACAGGGATTTTATAGCTAGTTCGTTGAGTCGACACAAAATAAAACCGGTTTAAATCTTTCCATTGAGTTGAATCATCATCTCCAATTGACGACCAAATTATTATTTTGTTGAACGTATATTAGCAAATTCCCTAACTTCTTTTACCCATCTTCCTCCTCCGATACCATAACCCCAGTAGTGTAAATATGACCACTGTCATATTTGTAGTCGTAGTTACAATAAGCGTACACAAACTTTTACCCTGATCATGAACCTTCACCACACAAACTACATATTTAAACATCACTAATCTGTAACTTGGTGATGTATGAATATTTGTTTGTCTTGTGGCTAGCAACGTTTGTATGGTTGGCACCGTATCCAACATTTGCGTTTGTATGGTTAACAACTCCCCTAAAATGTTTAAGTAAAGGAAAGAAACAAACAGCGTATGATTCAAGTTTCTGATACCAGGTCAGTGAAAGGATCCTCTTCTCAAATGAATTTTAAAGAATTTGATTTTGGCATTTCACTGTAAGCAATGATAACTTGGATTTAGGACTATGATTTTCTTCGCATTAATAAGAATTATACGTTACTTGGAATCGAGATAATACAGTGGCCGGAATAGTTAGCCATAGGCCCCTAGCCATAGATTGAAGATGCAAACCTTAAAACCATCAAAACCAAATTATGATAAAAAATTGAAATGCGATGATTGTAATAATGACGAACAAAAACAGAGCGTGTACTAGTATCATAAGAAAATGATGATATTTATTGGTTATGAGTCCCCGATTCTGAACTCACTGTCTCACCCGTTCAATGACTCATTTTCCTAGTTTGTGGGCTATGAATAATAATAATAAAAAAAAAGTCAAACTAAAATTATAGTCAATATTTATTGACCAAAGTCAGATGGTCTATGGTTAATAAAATCATGGGCTATATTTAAAGAGAAGCCCTTCATTATATTCAAAGAAGATGCGATTTTACGAAAAAGAAAAGATACAACTACTTGATTTGGCAAATATGGAAGTTTATTGTTTGATTGTAAAAGTGAATTTTGCTAGTTAGTTAGTTTATTATAGACGGGAAACTTCTGTTCCTCCCCACCTCATTTTGATCTGTGTTGAAGCTCTTTGAAGTGCTCTTAGTTTATCCATAAATTTCTCTTTTACACTTGGAGGTGAGTCAGTAATAGCACAAGGGTACAAAGCAACTTCCTCCAAAACCTTAGCATTTTTTAATAAAGAACTCAGAAGTTTGAGCTCCGCATCACATCCTTGGAGATTTTCAATACGAACTGTGTTGAGGCGAGACAGCATGCCTGGCAATGAGAATCCAACTTCCCAATCATCTCCAGCATCTACTGAATTCGGCTGTATAAACGCAATGAAAATAAATGATGAATGCTGATAATCAGTATAGATATACACCATTGAATTTGTTTCAGGCTGTATTCTAATATATATATATATATATAGAAGTGACAATAAAACACAAAGGGCATAGTTAAACGTTACCCCGCTTAGCCTAA
This sequence comes from Papaver armeniacum, assembly GCA_023531295.1. Taxonomy (NCBI): domain Eukaryota; kingdom Viridiplantae; phylum Streptophyta; class Magnoliopsida; order Ranunculales; family Papaveraceae; genus Papaver; species Papaver armeniacum. Next base: position 608,978 of record JAJJWW010002925.1, read on the forward strand.
GGATCAGAGACTTTATATTGGGAGAGATCTTGAGTAAGTATGCTATTGTGCGCAAGCTACCTCCAGTAAACCATGTTTCCAGCCTCAAAGATTGAAGATTACATAAGCATTGGAGTTGACAGTTTAACAAGCCGCTAGCTCTCGACAGATCCTTCAAAAGCAATAGAGATAACATTGAAGCTAAAGCATATATGGATAACGAAAACTACTTAAACGAGTTAAGATGGAAATTATAAAACTTACATCAAGGAATCCAGGTGATAAGTAGAGTCGTTCCACCATATCAACCGCCACAAGAAGTTTCACCATACATATAGCAGTCACTTCTTTTTCCACTCTGGAAAGTTGTTGGTATTCATCTCCATAGTTACAGGTAAAGCTGGTGAGATTAGGGGCACATAACTTAATAATTTTAGGTGTAATATCAGGTCTCCGATGAGTGTATGCAAACTTCTTAAGACTGGGAGACTCCACAGTGAAATTCCATTGATTATCAGTTTGTATACTACAATTAGTTATGTGTAACGTTTCAAGAAGTGGACAGCTTGAAAAGAGCCTTCTCGATAATTCGACATCGTCGACTGATATTCCACCAAGACACATAAATTCAAGCTGCGGCAAGCTCATTGATTCGGGAAGAATTGTATATTCGATTTTGTCGTAAGACACTAGTGTCAACTTTTTCAGTGATTTGCAGTTAAGTAGACTATGAGGAATCTCCAATGCAGAATTAGAATATGCATCACCAATAAGTTCCAGTGTTACTTCTTGAACGTTACGGCTAACGGTAGCTTCGATCCATCTAGAAACACTTTTAGTTAAACGTCTATTATAGAAAAACAATTTCAACCTAAAACTTTGAATATTACAGCCACTGCGGAGCATGAATACTCTATCGAATAAATCATTCAACTCATCTAAACCGTAACCAAACATATCGAAGTTGAGAAACGGTACAGATTTCCAAATATCAGTCCATCTTTTTGATAAAACACATGTTTGGACTGCATATATTGTGTCAATGAAAGACAATACATGATGAATCAGGGCATCTGGTAACATACTGATCCTATCAACTTGATCTTTTTCTATAATACTACTAGAAGAAGCTTGTAAATTTCTTGTTTTTACCATTGCTGCTAGTAAACTCGAGCTACCGTATTCACAAAGTTTACCCTAAACTCCAAGTTAGCTGAGCAATAATAATTCTGCTTTGTGGTAGACAGATTTTGGTGTTGGGTCGGTTTCTCAACTTAAGAAGAAAGCTTTATATTTATAGCTCTATGTGACGGTGTAGGGCTTGGACAACAAGTATTTATACAAAGAGAAACCAAACTGAATCCGGGAAAACTAATCTGAGAAAGGAAAGCTAACCTAAAATAGGACTACCTAGCACTCCCCCTCGGGCACAGTAACCTAAAATAAGACCACAAAAGGGCTATTTTGACGTTCGTTTGGTGAAAACATCAGCAAATTGATCAATGGATCACACAGATCGAACAACTAGTTGGTGCAACCAATAGTATATATCATGAACCAAATGTTGGTATGGTACCTACAAATGCTTCATCTCAGTTCAACATAAGCAGAGGATCTCTCATCTCTTCGCTATATTGAAGCCTTAAACACCCCTAAACAAGCAAAAGTAACTTCACGGATCTAGAATTCTCAAACTAATAACCCATAACAATAATGAAACAAATTACAGATCGAATCATTGAACTTAACATCTTAAACGTAAGCTAAATAAAAGACTAGTCCATCCATGAAATTCAAACAATGGTAGACTGAAATTCAAAGAGAATTTAAAACATTGGCTGTAAGAACAGGGGGAACAGAACTGAATAGAACGAAGACATATGTAGGTACTAGGTAGGAAAGCAAAGCAAGAAGTAGCAAAAAAAAAAAAAGATCAGTGTTGGAAACAAAACTGATTAATCAAAAAAAAAAAAAAAAAATGGATGTGAATGGACGGGTTACGTATTAGTCTTCAAGGTTGATGCAAGAGTATTATGCTATTCTACATCAATCGAGATATATGAAATGTGTATCAGTCTATAAAGCTCAAGGTTTCAACAAAAAACAATTGGTTCCATTCATTAACGACTAGGTTCTTAGATGGGAAATCAGAAATTAAACATATGATTCCATCTTTACTATGCTCAGACATACTAGGTCACTAACAATCCATGAAAATCATCAAGCCTTTACTATGTTCATACATATTGGTCGCATCAACCAAGTTTAGGTATTGGCTATTCTGAAACTATGTCTGTAGTTTGTGACTCAACTGCGCTGTTGCCAAACTAGTAATTTGGTAATTTGAGTATGTGCAATTCTGAAAATGACTAAACAGAGAATTGATCAGCACCTTTTCATTCGTTTACCTGAACAAGGCTCTGATGAATCGTGGATAAGTGCTGTTTGGAGACATAATGGTCAGACTTTCCATGGTTTACTAAAAATTCATGAAAAATCGTCCAACCTACACTGAAAGCCTTGTAAACAAAATATAAGATAATTGGAATTGAAGCACATCCATAATAACATTTAACCAAAACAAAAACAGAAAACCGTACCAAACCAAACTACTTGAATCTGTTGCTAGTCTTACTTCTTAACTGAGTGTAGACTAATAGAAGTATCAATCAGTTGTTAATCAACTATCTAATAAGCTTTTCATAGGAATGTGTTTTGTTGCAAGATCTAATTTATAAGTAAACCCCATTTGATATTTGAAGAAGATGTAGGAAATGCTCTTAGCTTATTCTTAAATATCTCAATTTGTATCGCCCTATCAAGCGAGCCAACACTATCACGGAAGGATATAGCAACTGTCTCCAAAACCTTTGCCTTTTTCAACAAAAACCTCAGAAGTTTGAGCTCAGCATCGCATCCTTCCAATTCTTTGACCTGGACAACCTTGAGGTAAGACAACATTCCCGGCGATGACAATCCTGCTTCCCAGTCATCTCCAATGTCCGTTATATTTGACTACATAATGTAAACAATCAAAACAACAGATAGGCCTCTTAAACATTACATAAAATTATGTGCCACCAAATAAGATGGATGAAAGCAAAATTCGAAAACAAACAGTTTGATTAACTGTTACCTCCTTGAACTCGAGGGAAACTTTAGCTATATTTGGAGAAATGCTGAGTAAATATACTACAGCCCTCAAGCAGGCTTTTGTAGACCATATCTCCAGTACCGAACATCGTAGATTACATAAACGAGGTGGCTGACAGTCTATTAAGTTGGCAGCTTGTGAGAGAACCTAGTAGAGAAACAAAAAAATAAATTTTTAGTACAAATTGCTAACAGTAGTAATCCGAGACTACCTAAAAAGGCCAAGATAATTCATATAAGAAAGAACACACCCACACCTCGAGAGATCCAGGTGATAATTTCATTGCTTTCACCATATAAACTGCTCCTAGAAATTTCACCAGACGTCTAGCAGACGCATCTTTTTCTGCTGAAGGCAGTTCTTCATATGTTTCTGCATCATCATCTTCTTTGAGCTTCACGCCAAAACTTACCGCAGATAGTGAAGAGCAGTTTTCTAGAGAATAACCTTGCATCAAGAAAGATTTGCACTCCAAGACTACTAGATTTGGAGCACATAACTTGATAGTGTTAGTTGTAGTATCATTCTGCAGAAAATGATGCCTACCACAATTTTCATATACGAAGTCCTTAAGGCTGAGAGAATCAATAATCAAATTCCTCGTATCACAATCAACTATGCTTAACCTTTCGAGAACTGGACAGCTTGAAAAGACTGTTTTAGATAATTCAACACCAGAGATTGATAATCCAAAAAGGGATAGTTCTTTCAGCTGAGGTAAATTCATAGATCTTGGTAGAATAACATCTACATATCTGGCCATACCCGACATTAGAATTTCCAACTTTGTAAGTGATTTACAATTAAGGAGATGGTGATGAATTTCATACGCCGAATTATGGCATTGAGTGAGTATCATAGTCATTTCTTGAACATTATACCTGACGGCATGAAGGCTCCACATATTAAGATGTGTTGTCGCGGCATTATCAAATGCAGAGTTCACCCATTCCAAACTAAACTTCTGAATATTAGTGTTATTGCGATATAAAAACACCATGTACACAAATTCTACGAACCTCTTAGTTTTGTCATGCGAAAACGAACTCCTATTGAATGTCAGAAAGGGTAGAGATTTCCAAATATGAATCCATCTTTTCGATAAGACACAAGTTTGGACTGCACATTTTGTATCAACGAATGACATGATGTAATGAATTAGTTCATCTGGTAACCTACTAATTCTATCTTCCCCATTAAAACAATATGGAGATGCATTTTTTGCTTCTTGTTCCATTTTTAACCTATACTGAACAGTAAACTTGAATGAAAATCCCAAAAAATTTGTAGTTCAAAACCCTAATCTCCAATTTTGCAATGAATCACTCTGAGAAATAACCAAATCCCTAATTAAAGTCAAATTTCGCATATAACTATTGAGTGTAGAATTGGTCGATGAGCAGAACTGAAAATCGAAATCAGAATCTCTCAGAAACAAAGTACCTTTGAATATATCTGTTGATGTCTTCTTTGTTGTTACAATTTCTCTCAGGATCTCTATTCAATCAATCAAATGGAAATACATACTCCCTTCCGACGAATCGAATCATGAGCAGAACTGAAAATCGAACCCCAAAATTTGCACGGAATCAATCGCAGTATGTGTTTCAAAACCCCCAAATGTGAAGAAGAGAGAAACGTGTTTTGGACCAAACCCTATTGCGCTTACGTACAGAGATTCCCGTATCCATTATATTCCACTTTCTAGGGTGGGCATGGGTGGTTTCACCTGTCAGCCCGATCCAAACCGCCGCGGGTGGATACCAACCTATTTCTTGTATTGATGGGATGCGGTTCCATTCTTGAAACAGAAACTCTTAACATACTGCCTACAAAAACGATCTTAAAATAAGAGGGCGTTTTTAGGTAGAGGTGTCAAAGAGGCCAGGTTAGCCTGGGTCCGGTCTGGTCCGGCCATTATATCCAGGCCGAGGGTGTTTTTATAATTATTTAAGATACGCAGGTGAATTTAGTAATTTACTCCCAGAAGTATATCTACTTCGTATTTTTACAATTATGCAAGGTGCGAAAGTAAATTTAGTAGTTTATCCACAGTATTATGTCTACTTCGTATTATTTTCCTACGAAAGTTTTCAACATGTTCCTAATACAGAGAACCAAAGAGTATTTGGGTTTACTTAAATCTTATGGACAATATTTTTCTTAGCACATCATGCTATTATATATTTTTCCACCCCCCAACCAGAACCACCACCCAAAATGATCACTAATCGCTAACACCGACCACCAACAACCACCACCACCACACGCCACCAACCAGCACTGACCACCACCGCTACCACCTGCACCACCACATATGTACCAACCACCACCACTCACCGGTGCCACCACCTCAATTACGGGGAGGTGTTTATTTTATTTTTGGAAGGGAAACATGGTGACCCTGGATTTTACAAATATATTAAGATTTGGTAGTCGACTTTAATTTTTATAAACCTAAGTTAATCATGATCCAATTCGTTATAATCCAAATTATGTATACCTATAAGAATCTATAAAATTCTTTTAAGAAAAATTATGAATCCACTAGGTTCAAGCAAACTAGTATCTATTTTTATCCATACAATTCTTGATCCAATACACCACTATTAGATTCTCGTAGTCGGATAGTTTTGGATTATAATGAATTGAATTAGGATTAATTTAAATTTATGAAAATTTAAGTGGATTATCAAATCGTAATAGAACCGAAAATACAATCGTAATCCATCCATAAGTCGAGGTGGTGGGTGGTGGTGCGTGGAGCAGGTGGTGGTGGGCCGTGGTGGTTGGTGTGTTTGATAATTTTTCTGGTGGTTTGTGGTGCTTGTCAGTGCTAGTGGTGGTGGTGGTCGTAGTTGGTGGTGGTACCGGTGCTAGTTGGTGGTGTGTGGATGTGGTCCATAAAATTCCACCTCCACCAACTTCCCCACCAATATTCCGCCACCACCACCACCACCACAATCACAAACATTAAATCACCATTCCACCGCCGAAAAAAAGGTATCTATGGATGTCCTAAAACTCCAAATTTTGTTCGAACTCATATACGAACTATCAAATATAATATGAGAGCATCTTTCGAATCGGATAATTATTCAATATGCTGAAAGAAATTATAAATTTCAAAGTGAAAAAGCTATATTTGTTCGGATTTTGAATAGAACCTGTTAATGTTAGAATACGAGCATCAAACTCAAAACTAATTGGCAATGAGTTGAGAGGCCTTAAGGATTATAATCCACGTGATCTTAGGAACCCATACAATGTGGGACTAATAATCAAATATTATACGAGAACAACTTTTGAATCGGATAATTATTCAATATGCGGACAGAAATTACGCATTTCAAAGTGAAAAAGCTATATTTGTTCAAATTTCGAATAGAACCTGATAGTGTTAGAATACGGGCATCCAACTCAAAACCAATTGTCAATGAGTGGAGAGGCTCTATGGATTATAAGCTGCAGGATCTTAGAAACCCATACAATGTGGGACTAATAATCTTAACACACCCACTCACGTGTAGCCTCGTTGGGTCTAACACTCCCCCTCATGTGTAGCCTCTTTGGGTTTAACATGTGGACAATAAATCGGATCACGCAAAGGATAAAGATCCGGTCAAATGACTCTGCGTAAATAGCCTTCTTTGATACAATGTTTGAATATGGGCATCCAACTCAAAATTAATTGCGATGAGTGGAGAGGCCTTATGGATTATAAACCACAGGATCTTAGATAACCCAGACGATGTGGGACTAATAATCTCAACACGCCCCCTAACGTGTAGCCTCGTTGGGTCTAACACGTGGACAATTATACCCCGACTATGTGGGAAAAATAATCTCAACATACCATGTTAGAATATGGGCATCCAACTCAAAGCAAATTGGCAATGAGTAGAAATACCATAAGGATTATAAACCGCAGGATCTTAGATTGCGCAAACAATGTGGGACTAATAATTATCGGGTGAAGCAGAGTAAATGCGTGATTGCGCAAATAATGTGGGACTAATAATTATCGGGTCAAGCGGAGTAAAGGCGAGGTCAAATGACTCGTAAATAGCCTGCTCTTATACCATGTTAGAATACGGGCATCCAACTCAAAACCAATTGGAAATGATTGGAGAGGCCCTAAGTATTATAAACGCATGATCTTTGAAACCAAGACAATATGGGACTAATAATCTCAACATACCATGTTAGAATATGGGCATCCAACTCAAAGCCAATTAACAATGAGTAGAAAGGCCATAAGGTTTATAAACAGCGGAATCTTAGATTGCTCAAACAATGTGGAACTAATTGGCCGACTTTTAGGGAGGCCTTCTATGTGATGAAAAATGTCATTCCTGTCAGTCACATTGGGGCGTGCAAAAACCCATTTTTGTTTGAAAAAAAAAATTGTTTGAATTAAACCAATATTTCAACCTTTTTCTTCGGATCTTTTGCATTGTAGACAAAAAATCATCTCTCTAAAATTATATGAACTTTCCATATTTCTTCATAGACGAAGAATTTTAAGATTAAAATTAAACCCGCAAAAGATTTAGAATTTTCGATTTGGAACATTTGTAAGTTGTTTTTTTTTTAAATAAATCACAGTAGAAAGATAATTCTTATGGTTTTTATGGGTTTACAGGAATTTCAAAAATTTTTGATGGATGCTGGAAGTTTTATCAATCTGAAATTTTAACCTAGAAAAACGGGTCATACGCGGGTCAAAACAGTGGCGGAGAAGAAAGGATCCATGGAGCGGGTTAGTTTGGAACGCTTACAAACGTCTCTATTTTTGTGCCTTTCATTGGTCGCCCCCCACCGTTTCACGGTAATCTAGTAATTATTCTCAACATGCCCCCTCACTATAGCCTCGTTGGGTCTAGCAGATAGTTCTCGATCCGCATCAGTTTACATCTTTAAAATCAAAACTCATTTCAGTTTTATATTAATAATGTGACAAACATCAAGGAGACTATTTGCCTGTGGTGTTCGGCAACCAACACTTTCTCGGACTTGTCTATCTCTCTTGTATTATTTCAATGGGAAGTTGTGGTTGATTTGTAATTCAGTTTTGTTCTTCTGGGGGGAGCTAGCTGAATCTCAACTCTGTACGGTTGTAAATATCTTCTTTTCTTCAATATATACTTCTCTTTTCAAAAAAAAAAATAATGTGACAAACACTTGACTGACTTGAAAAGCCAACAAAACAGTTCGCACCAAGATTCAACTCAATTTCAAACGGTTTGTACAAATAGAGTAGGCTGTTGTTGTGTCATTTGTCGCCCACTTTAGTTTTCATCATTGATCATAAGTAAAACCAACAACAATAACAAGAGATTTGGGGACTAATATCACCAGCCTCTACCAATGAGCCACATCCAATCAAATGCTGAACCAAGAGCAACACCTATAACCACAAAAACTGCTAGCAAATTCCCCAATGCATTTTTCTCCGGGCCCTGTAAAATATGAAGAGAACAATGAGGACTTTTAAAATAAAAAAGAGAACTGCCTCTGATCATGTGATATGATTGACCAACCTTGTAGCCTTGGGTTGCCCCTATAAAGACGCAAAGTGTCAGATATCCGTGGCTTAATCCTAAGAACGATGTCAAGCAAATCATCCAGCCTTGGCCGCCTCCATATTTAGCCGTAAAATAGTAACATGGAACAAGTGAGTAACGGCAAATGGCTGCAACCACGAGAAACTTTCTTGATAATGTGCGTTCTGTGACTGGAAGGAATCTTCCAATAAGCTCTAGACAATTTAATATTGCAGTCAAGACAACCGCATACCTGAACAACCCAACAAAATTAGATTACACTTTTGAATAACGGATTAGGAAACTTCTTAGGCTGCAGAAAGGTAAACAGTTCTCCGTGAACTATGGTTTGTTACACAAAAAAATGTTACTCCCTCCGTTTCTGGAAAAAATGCTACTATCACTTTTTCAAATTGGCTTATATTTAGGCTAAAATGAAAAAAGTGAAAGTACCTCTTTTCTACAAAGGGAGGTAATATTTAGCACACAAGAGATCAAGAGAGATTACCAGGAACCCAAGTGATGTTCCCCCCTGTCTTCAGATAAGAACCCAGGGAAAATCAACAACGTCAATGCAAATGTTAGAATTATAATCATTGCACGGTCAAGGTTTTCAGTTAACAACTGTTTAATGGGCAGGCGCTCATCCATTTGCTTGTGGCCTTCCTCATCAGCCTGTAATATATAGAATTTCCAAAATCTTATAGCTCGGCATAATAGTAAAAATATATAACAAGTTGGGGCACTAGAAAGAGCGACAGTAAGAAGAATACTCTTTGGGTTAGCTGCATTTCCAGGCCAGCTGCAACCAAATCAGCTGCAACTGTTTTTGACCCTTCCGAAGCTGCCTTTGATCGGTAATACTTCACAATTGGTAGTTTAGCGAAGACAAATGCATAGAGAACAGCACACAACAGCATATAAGAAGTGGCAACTGACAGAAACACCACTGCATGGAAAAGATGATTAAATTAGAGATTTAAATGACATGCATCCACTATGCGCAAAGGAAAACTCAGCTGTTTCTTAGATGATTAATCGCATGCCACTTACTAGCCTCCTTACGAAGACCACTCTTGGAATTTTCAGTGGCTGCTTTTGTTACTAGGTGCAAAGATGAGGTTAGAATCCCCGATGCGGACATCCCATGAAAAATATTCTGCTTTGTTTTCAGATACAAAAATACCAGCAAATGCCAGAATACGATCATTCAGTACTTATAGCCACCAAGGGAGAGCTAGCATAGATAAATTAAACCAAGAAAAAAATACCCGCATAAACTCGGGGCACATTAAGCATAGATCCCCAAACAGCCCACCTTCAAGAGACCCCTGCGCCACAGCAAGAATTCCAACAATTAAGCAGAGACTAATGAACCTCCAAAACCCCCCACCTCCAGACGTAGCAAGGTCCACCTATGAAGAAAAAAGATCGATACGAATTCATAGCCGAATGAATCCACGGATGAGCAAAATGAAAGATGAACTCGATAACATACAAGAGGAGGTGACTACTTACAATTATCATTGTTGCATTACTGATAAATAGAAGTACAAAGGTAGAAATAATTCTTTTTCTTGTGTTGAGTGTTGCCTCATAATATGCTAGTATGACAGTAGTTGTTAGAATAACAGGAGAATACACAATTGGGAGAACTCTGCCGGAATGGTAATCCTGCATCAATGAGAGAATTCAACTCCTGTGAGTTTAGTATATAATTTTTGATGACACAATACATCGATTCGAGAAAACAAAACCACATAAAGAGGATATCGTCTATGCTGTCAATCTAAGCATGTTAATAGGTAATTAAGCAGGAGGGAAGGTGAAGGATAAGTTAGCATACCGGGAACAAGAATTGAAAGTAATCTTTTATGGTCAACATAGTGTTCCAAGGAAGAAGGCACCCGATTCCTAAAATCCAACATATTACAATTCCCATCTTCCGGCCCTCTTGCTGCTAATTTACTCAAAACAAAATGAAAATTAGAATTCAAACCCACCAGACACAAAGTAACCCAAAAGATTCGTCTTCCGCCAAAAGAAATCATAACGCACCTCTGGTGGTTTGTCGAATATTATGCCAGCCATGATTGTTCTTTTCTCTGAGATATTTTTCTAATGATAGGATATTGCACTGTTGATTTATGGATCGTGCTCTGTTTATCTCTGTTTGCTTCCAAATTTGATTTCACCAACTTCATTCCCATGCTTAACATTTTGACATTAATAGGTTCCTTTAGTTGGCAAATTTGAAATTAATACTTTTGTTTGATTATTTTGGATGGCATTTCAATATATATTCCTTGTATATTTCAGTGTTTATGATGGTATTCTTAAATTGGTAATTACTATTATTCAAATATTAAATTTTTTTCTTTACTGCAAGTATCAAGATTTGAGTCATCTCTTTTCCAATAAATCCTTGTACTTACCTAAAATTGATGAAAGGGTAGAATTGGGATTTTAGGGTTTCTAAGTGTGATTTGTGAGAAGTCTGACACGAACAGTCCTCGCCTAAAAATCAAATGGCTACACTAGGGATGGTAAAATCACAGGAAGAGCCGGGGCTGATATTAGGGAGGGAATTTGAAGAGAGAGACGGAATATTCTAGGCTTTGCAGAAGAATTGCTCCGAGTTGTTGAGAAAATTGTTGTGTTTAGGCCTTTTCCTATGGGCATGCCAAATTCATGTATTTTCCATATATGCACCTACTATTGGTAAGCCAAAATGCCAAACTCATATGCCTATATGTCAAATATAACATATAGTCATAGGCGATGAAGTGTTTATCTAACGATAGAGACTCCATCTAACGATGGTCTCTTTATCTCCGAGTAATTTTATCATACATTCTCTCCTTCTCTCATACTTTTTCACTTTTCTAATATATTTTTGTATTTAAAGGGTCCCACTGAATCAATTATAATACTAAATTTTTTATAAATACCCCACTACGGAAACACAAATATATATTTTATTCATTAGGGTCCTACCCAACACAATTAAATATACACTAGTTTCTTGCCCGTGCGTTGCACGGGGCTAAGTTAATTTTAGTGTAACTGGTGCGTTGTAATAGCAGATCAAATAGTTGTAATAGATTTATTATATGAATGTTGGAATTGGACTGCGTTTTTAGTGTCAGTACAAAAGCTGCATCAATGTGTAATTTTACCTAATTGATGGAGGTTCAGTCCAATGAGATCTAATAGATTTATTATATGAATGTTGATGATATAAAATGCAGTCCATCTTATAAGAGGAACAAAATTGTCGAGTAATATGAATTATAGCTATTAGATCAGGACTTCTATGTTGGAACACTTTGTGTTCTAGAGATGCCAAAAAATGACTGTTGCCGGGTTAATCACATAAGGATTTTGAAAATGAAATCTACCGACCGTGATTATCCCGATTCTGTATCGGTTGATGAACTTAAAGGATGGATAATCGGAATTAAAATTTTAATTCCGATTATTTATTATCACTTTGTATCCTACTTTAATATTGATGTATTAGCTTAGGGCTACTTTAATATTGTGTTTCACATGGTCATGGTTTGGGTGTATTAGCTTTCTCTACCCTAGGGGAACTTGGTGAAGATACTTTGTGTTTTTTCAAGCGTCTGAAAAATTGTTTGGTTAATAACGACGCTAGTAGTGGTTTTGGTAGTTTTATTTTTTATAGACTAGGCATTGCTATTCAAAAAGGTGTTGGAGCCCAGCTTGTTGCTAGGTTTCCAACCAATAGTTTTGTATAAATCCACTATTTTGATACTAATGTCGTGAGATATTTGAGAGACAAAAAGAAGAAGTTTAGGGCTAAAAATATATTGATGTCCGATTAAAATTTTAATTTCAGGTGGAAAGAATACAAAAGATGGTGCCTACAAAGATGCAGACAATTTTTAGTTTTACTTTTAGTATACCTTCACTTGAAGTTTTACTTTGATACATGTTTTTTTTCTTTCAGGTTTGAATACTAAATATCGATCAAAAAACTCATAATAGGAGAATTCATGTTCATATATTATCAGATGTGTAATTTCCATCAGGCATGGCTTAGCTTACTACTACACTCTAGAAAATTTCAATACCATGGTATAGTTGCTCCGTGTTAGATTGTGTAAACAAATGATATACTTAGTGCAATATAATACTTGCTCTTAGAATACATATAAGACTTGATCTTTCACTTCAGTCGACATTAAAGCTACACATGTTCTGCTATGACTTATAGATGTGGATCGATCAATGATTTTAACACCAGTTAATCATATGCTAATACTATTAGTAACCATAAAATGGAGAAGACCTCTACCGTAGTAGCAACGAGAAAATGTAGAAGACCTCTACCATAGTACTCTGCGGTATTCCAGTTTAAGCATAAGCCGAAAATCCGGTGCGTATGCACCGGGTTGAAAGCTTGTACTTAGAATAACAACACTTTTGACAATCTTTGATGTCAACTCGTCATCATATCCTACACTAGAGAAAGAAACACCTCGTTTTATTCCAAACTTTTTTTTTGTTTTATTTATTCACAATCTACACATTTGGATTCATTCGAATCAAAATAGTGATTATATGTTCGCTTAAGAGACTGATAAAAACATGAAAATATAAAATAAGTAAAACCCTAATACAAATAAGGACATCAATTACAAGTAGATCGCGAAGAGAAAGAGCAATAAACCGCAAAGATATCAAAAAAAAAAAAAAAATGTATAAGGGAAAGATGATGGTATACCCGGAAATGAAATCGGACCATTGAATCTAATTATATTCTTCTTCGATAAGAGATGCTCCAAAAACAAAGGAGTAATATTTGCACATAAACTTGTCGATCTACACGAACATAGATGACGATTCAATTCAATGTCGTAATGAATCTTCGATGTTTTTGAATCGAGAATAGCGAGCCACAAACCAGTCACTAAAATTTGAAGAACTTGTCCCATAACGACGAAGAATCGCCCAAAAACGGCGAAGAATTATCTCAAAAGATACCGAATCGAGCAAGACGACTCTAAGGTTTTTTTTCTTTTTCTTTTGAGAAAAGAGATAAGATCGTTTTATTCCAAACTAAACTTTTGAATATTAGTGTTAGTCCAATATAAAAATACTTAGTGTTAGTCCAATATAAAAATACTTGCCATTTTTAGGGGTGACCAAAGAGAATTTGGGACGTCTAATTTTATTCCCATCTAGTGAAGGTGGCTATGGGATGTCTTAAATATTGAAATTATCAATACTGTCCTTTACCTTTACATTAAAACAAAACCTATATCCTAGAATTTAATAATCATAAGATTCCTCTTTTCCTTCTTTATTCTACGGACTGATATTATTTTTTTCATTGCTTTAATTTTGATTGAAACTAAAGATCTTCGATCAAACAAATTTTAGGATTCATTCTTTAACATTAAAATCCAAAATTTATTAACCTTAAAGTTGAGACTTAAAACATCAACAAAAAAAAAAAAAGTTAAGCAAACAAAATGTATACATGATACTTGATTGCTTGAAATATAAAAATTGATAACAAATCTTTCTAGGATTCACTGTTGCACAAAAAAAATCGGTAGGTATAAAGTTAATTTATGCACCCATTATGGGTGATATTCTTCTTCTTAAGAGCATCAACCATGATTGGTAGGTAAAATAGATTGTTATCTACCGATTATTTTGCATTAAAAAATGTGCCAATAATTAAGCATAATCGGTAGATGTGGAAAATTATGAAACTACTAATTGTATAGTCGGTGGATAATGAACATCATGAAACTACCAATTATACAATCGGTAGATAATGAACATTATGAAACTACCAATTATACAATCGTTATATAACGGACATCATGAAACTACTGATTGTGAAAATAGAGAAATTCAAAATTCCATTTGTTAGAGCACTGCTCGGCCGAACTCGCATGCGTTGCTATCTCAAGCATGTTTGTCAATGTTAGTGATCAAAACTATAAGTCTTGATTTCTAGTCTACTATAGATAAGTCTATCTACTTTATCTCCTATTTTGAGTCAAAAGTCGTTTCACTATATAGACTTTGATTATACACATTTTCTATTTCGGCGTGGAGTTTATCTCGCCTATCTATTTATCGAAATATGTGTTGGTAAGCTTTCTCTTTGGCCAAGTTCATCTTTACCTAGTGACGAATGTTATGTTTCAATCACTTTGAAAATTGCTTACTTTGACGAACAATAATTTGTGAATAAAAACTATATAATAACGTCCTCTAAGAATGTTTCAATGATTGAAATTGAGATTATAGATTATATAACCATTGTTGGATATAAGCATTGCATGTGTGGAAACACATATATGTATAAGTCCTTTTTCCTTGAACCGAAGTATGCTTACTTTGTTGATTAGGAAAACCAAAACAAGAGCTGTGAACTCAGTCCGCAAACTGGCGGAAGTTCTCATCGCGAAGAATATTTGCTGGAGTTTGAGACCTCCTTCAGGGAACTTAAGTCCGCGAACTTAAGTTGGTTATATCTAAAGACGAGTTTTGTTAACTTATATTTATATTAACTAAGGAATGCAAAATGCAACCTGTGTCTATAAAGTTCATGAACCGATTTGAATGAATCAAATCGTTTTTGCTTCGATTGTGTCTTGTGTAGTTACATAAGATTTATAAAATTGAATAACTCTATAACTAGTTCATTTGAGTCATTTGAACTAGTTATGATAAAGAAGAATATGGTTCATATGAAAGTGCTCATATGGCTAACCATTTGGTTAACTATTGTTGAACCAACAAATGTACATCTTTGGGTACGGTTACACAAACCTAAAATCGTGCATTTCATTTGTGTGTAACAAGATAATTTTTTGATCCAACGGTTGAAAGATATTAGCTTGAATCTAATCAGGTTTTCATCTAACGGTGAATATTAAATGCTTTGTTACTAAGCTAACATTGATTGCAAACCCTGATTTGAAAGACTATATAAGGGAGAACTCTAGCAACTAGTAAACCTAATCCCCACACCTCCTGTGTGATACTAGTTATATTAGCTAGAGTCGATTCTCCTTTAACCTTGGGTTTCTTCTTGAAAACCAGGTTAACGAATTAAAGACTTCATTGTGATTGAAAAGCCAGACCGATACTACTTTCTCGTAGTTGTGTGATCTGATCTTGCTGATTCTATCATGTTGAGATTAATATCTCCGATAGGAAAGATATAAAAGTAGTCACAAACATCTTCGTCTCACCGTTTGTAAAGTCTCACAGATTTCTATTTGTTTGAGCATAGATCAAATCAGAGATAGAGATATTAACTCTTTGATATACTTTATTAAGATTGAGTCTAGTTGATTATCTTAAAAGTATATTGGAGTTTGTCCATACATATTGCTAATCGAAATATTGGGTGAGGTTGTTGTACCCCCGCTTTTTCACCTTTAGTTTTGAAAAATTCTGATTTGGAGCTACTATCATAATCGGGAGATAATGAACATCAAGAACATCATGAAATTACCTATTGTGAAAGTAGATAAATTCAAAATTCCATTAGTTTTGAACAATTTAGATTCGGGGATACTATCACAATCAGTAGATAATGACCATTAAGAAACTACCGATAATATAACCAGCAAATAATGAACATCACGAAATTACCGATTATGAAAATTGAGAAATTCAAAAGTTTATTAGTTTTTTTGAAAAATAGATTTTGGGCTACTATCATAATCGATAGATCATGAGCATCACGAAACTACCGATTGTGCACTCGTAGATAATAAATATCACGAAACTACCCTTTATGAAAATATAGAAAATCAAAATTTCATTAGTTATGAAAAAATTAGGTATGGGGCTAATACCACAATATAGATAATGAACATCAGAAAACTATCGTATATACAATCGGTAGATAATGAACATCAGGAAACTACCGATTTTGCTTCTCTATTGGAACAAAAGAGTATAATCATTAGATACAGTACTTTACTATCCATCTATTTTGGCAGGTTAATGGCATTGAATGCATTCAATAGTCTCTCTAATAGTCATTGAATCTTCAACATGATATTCTTCATGATATTTTCCACCTTTTTCTTCATACGCATCCATTTTTGTTATTTATTTTAGGTAAACCTAGTTTTAACCTTCAACATGATATCCTTCGAATGTTTCCCACTTCTTCTTCATACTCATATATTCTTGTTATTGATTTTATTAAACCTAGTTCAGACTTCTTCTTTTTTTCTTCTTCTACTTTTTTCTGAAACCTTAAAACTCGATAACTCAATGATTTCTTTACTATATAATTTATAACTACCGATTAATACTAATTAATTATGAGTAGATTAGTCATTACGAAAAATGTGTTCATAAAGGGTCTGTTTATTTTACTTCTGAGTGACCCAATTTTCTTGTATTAGTCGGTCAATTTATAACTATATTGTTAGCTACTGTAGACGGGTTGTACCTGCAGGTTTACGGGACACTCCGGGTTTACCCATTTTCCCACAAGCCGGCATTTCTCCAACCCTAACCCGGCTTGTTTAGACAATCAGCCAAGCCAGGCGCGGGTTTTTACGGGACGGGCAAACCCGCGGGTTTTTGGCTTGTTTGCCAGCTCTAATCTGCATGTAATAGATCTAATACGGAGGGAAATGTAGCTCCTTCCATTTAGATGCAAAGAATATGGGTATAACCAAATCCATAAATTTGTTTACTCGTTTTTCACCCCTATTTTCAGTCTTTCAGTGTCATTAGCGTAATTTATTTTTAAGACTCATAAATATGAGTTAGCATCATCCAGATTAGTCCAATATTCACCTCATTCGCTTTCGATTCAATGCATGACAAATTTCAATTTTGACATCATCATGAGGCATTGTGGTTTTCTCTAATCAATATTGCAAGTACCACTTACATCCTTTTTGAAAATAATTTTCTAAAATACCGACCTGTATGAGAATGAGAGTTGTCTCTCCTTTCAAACCTTTTTTTTGTTTACTAGGTAAAATTTGAATAATCTAATTCAGTTGATTCAACTAGATAATTGTGAAAAACCTAGGGTCCCCTTTTTGTAATAGAAGAGACAAATTAACTATGATTGCATATATCGGAGTAAGGCGATGGTGACGAGACGATCTGCTTGCATTTGAGCCAATGCGAGATCGGGTGAAACCCACCAGGGTGGTCTAGATGATATGGAGCTAAAGCGAGACGATGCGCAACGGCAATAAAGGTCCTTCGAGAGGGACAACCCGATAACCAATATCGGGAGGGGTTAACCGATATATCCAGTTCGACGAAGAGGGAAAACCCTTCAAAGACAAGACGATATCCATCTAACTCAACCAGGAGGGTTGAACAGTTTGCCAAGGAAAACAGTGAATTATGAAACAAAGAAGGGCGAACCTTCTAACCATGATGATACCACTGTGACCATCGCAGCCATCCTAAAAGCGCTTGAGATGCATGATGAAATAATGAAAAAGCTAGAAAGAAGTAACTGGAGGCTAGAACGGAGAAACCGCAGGCTAAAACGCATAGAAAATAAAAAGGTGCCACTTAGGACCATAGAGGAGACTCCCAATGAGGAAAATCCTTTCATGAACTTACAGGACGATGATCGAGTCGATATCCCTGACACCTCAAATGAGGAAACAGTGGATCGCTTTCCCAAGGGAAGAAAAGGCGTCCTAGACGAGGAGGATATCCCATCCGAAGGATCATCCAATGTTGATCCAAGCACAGGCGAGACAAGAATAAAAATGGTGAAACTAATTGCGTGGTCGAGAATCTCTCCACCTCTAATCCCAAACGTGGGGAGGCCTCGAATTCAAATCGTTCAAAGATTGTATCTTATACAGAACAATCGGATGAGGACTCAGGGAGATCAAGATATCGCCGTCAAGAAATTTCTTTCTCACCCAAGAGGGCGCAGGGGAGGAATAAAAAAGCCTAAACAAGTCTCATAGATGATCAATTACAGGCCCGACTCTGCCACTTAGAATCCATGTGCAGAGAGGACACAGGAAAAAAAGAAAGCAAGAAGTTGGTGAATGTAATGCAGAAGGCAGGGAAATCCCCTTTGTATGAGAATTTATTGACGCAACCATTTCCAAGGAAATGCTCCCTTCCGACGTTCACAACACCATTTACTGGGATCAGAGATTCAATTGAACATATTAGAACTTACCGTATGACACTAACCTAATGGGATCATTAGGATGTGGTTTTATGCAAGTTTTTTCCAGCCAGTCTAAAAGACAAGGCCTTGATGTGGTTCAATAGTTTACCGAAAGGATTAGTTAAATCATTCGCTCACCTATCCAAGGTGTTCTTAGAAACATACATCACAATAAACGAGTTAACCTAAAGTTAATGCACTGTTCCAATTAGCACGAGGGCCAAATGAGTCACTCCGCTCCCTCTCGGCAACACGCCGGAGAAAGTATGCGTCGGAGATTGGAAGAGTCCCTTAGGCCTACGCGATCTTAGGCTTCAAAATAGTGCGAGAAAGACCGACCCTATATTCGTCCGCATGTATGAAACAATGCCAAAGAATTTTGGAAACCGGAGAAACTCAAAAGGATATGTGGCTCTTGAAGAACTTCAAGATGGTACCTACGATAAGTTGGTGAAAGTAACCAATAGAGGAGTTGTTTATGGGTGAAAACTATTTTGCCGGTTTTGGTAATTTGGGGTGTGTCGATGAGAAATGAGTTTAAACCTTAAACAAATGCACTACACGGGAGTGCTTGTAGATTTGAGAAATCAACTGCAACCGCCAAAACCAAGAAATGACCAGGTTCCCGGACTTGTTTCGGCCACAAAGTGAAGGAGATGGGGTTGATCTTAGGGAGGGAAGCCGAAAGAAGGTGTTGAGATTGTGAAGGTGTTGGCTATGTATGACTTGTATGTAAAGTGGAACTGGCTTGTGGAATGTGCAGCTATCAGCTCGGTGTTTGACGCATTGTATCAACACTTGGTTTTCTGTCTTGTCTTGCCCCGCTCTTGGAAATAGGGAGGAAAACCTATTTATACAAGTCATTTGAGCCTTATTCACGTCTCTCGTGGGAAGTGGAGGAAGTGGAGTGATGGAGTAGTGGAGTTGTGTGTTAGTGTTACACGACTCCGGTCTTGCCCTTCTCCCCGTCATCTCTAACCGTACATGACGACACGTTCTTGTGATGGCGCGTTGCACGCCGCACGTCGTAAACGCGCATCAATACCCCAGATAATGTATCCCCAGTTTGTGACATGATTTATGTT